>JACGCM010001954.1:1200000-1800000 GCA_014058105.1 Kingdonia uniflora | reverse complement strand
AAAATTAAATGAGCTTCTTTATCTTGCATGGATAAGTCATGACATTGGGTGGCACGCCTTCGTTTGCTTTTATTTGATTTATTGACTGCCTGGGTCTCCACGAGATGGCAGAGTGAGATATGGTACAAATACTTTTCGGCTGTGGGCTCCTTGACTTGTACAGCTTCGGTGGAGTTTTTGTAACTCCCATTCTTATAACTCTCCACGTCTACTATATATTCGTACATTTATCTATCTGCGATGATGTATTCCAACAACCGTTGTAAGGCAAAATATTGCTCTGTCTCATGATGTTAGACCTTATGGTGGATGTAGAATGGTCTGTTCTCGATTGGTTGAAGGTACTGTGCATTACAGAAGAATTCTTCTTTTCTATAATATAGGGTAGATGCTGGTTATAATCACATTCATCTTTGGAAGATAAGGTTTCGGCAAGTTACTCCCTTTTCGAGGTCGCTCGTCCCTGGGTTTGGTTCGTTTCCTGTCTCCTCCTTGGGTCTGGTGTCCAACTAAAATCGGAATGGCTTGACTGATCTCGAGCTCTTAGTATTGATTTATGAGGTTTTTGCCTATTGGACACCATCCAGTCCAGGTCGATGTATCCGTTAACCTTTTTAATCATGTCTTCCAATATTGTTGGTTTTTTGAGGACAAGGTACTCTTTCGTCTGGCCATCAACGAGTAAAGCGTTTGTGAAAGTGGAAATAGTGATCTTCAGGTCGAGTCGATCTACTTTTCGGGCTAACTCAATGAACTTTCAGGCAAACATCCTGAATTTTTCTCCTGGCATCTGTTTGAGGCTAAAAAGAGAATATAAGTACTCCTCTTTATCTCTGTTGTATGGGTAATTCTTGATGAAGAGTTCGCGCAACTATTTGAAAGTTGTGATTGATCCTTCAGGCATTGTGTAAAACCATCGCAGGGGTTTGCCTAACAAGCTGTTAGGAAAGAACTGGCATAGAATGTGGTTGGACGTGGAATGCGGGCCTAAAGTGTCCTGAAACTTTTCACGTGTTCTGCTGGATCAGTTCCTTTGTATATTCAGATCTTTCGGGGTATGAAACCCAGTGGGGACCTCACCATCTAATAGCTCCTTGGCGATCGGGCTCTTCTATAATATGTTATGGATCCATTTAGTCGACATATGGACTTCGAGCAATTCTTTGATTCGATTTTCAACATGTTCCTGAGTGAGATATTGTCGAGCTGCGGTGGTTGGTCGCGTGACGTACCCTTCTCCAGGGTTGTGGTCACCAATCCCTTCACTTAGACATTCCTTTGCCGGGACTCAAACTCTTTGAGGTTGATTTTTAGTCTGCCTGACTCCTGCCAGGTCGCTATCTACTTCTTGTTAGATATCCTAGATTGAGATGGGCTCGATGCCCTGCTGTTGATAGTTTGACGAAAGTGCACCCTTCAGAGGAGGTCCTATTCTGTTATGAATAAAAATCCACAGGACCTCAGGTTGTACGGCATTGTTCTTCTGGGCGACGACCTACTGACCCAGTAAAACGTTTAGCACGTCCTGTTAACTTGCGAGTTGTTGTTCTAAGGTTGTACGCCTTTCTGTGTCTGAGTTTCGAGTGGCCCTCAGGTCTACTTAAGCTACATTTTCTTCTACCCGGAGGATGGGCATGCTTTGACCTGGAGGTAACATTTTGAGAAAAAAATGTTTAGTGGCGTTTGAGATAATGGGTTTGAAAATTTCGGTTCCCACAGACGTTGCCAAATATAATAGCCTAGTTCCATGATCCGGATTTTGCCTTTACACCAAATGTATTCAGAACATTCAAGAACAATAGACAATAAACAACAAGATGATTTAGCGTGGAAAACCTTTGAATAGGTTAAAAACCACAACCTTTCCTGAGGATTTTGATAAAGTGATGATCTTATTGAGATTGCTAGTTTATTAGAATGATCATTCAAAGAATGTAGTATGATAGAGTAGGAATTTTTTTATGGTGAATGCTCTAACCCTCATCTGCAGTTCGCCAGGTCTTTTTATAGGTCCTCTAATATGACCGCTTGATGACCATAAAGTCCCTTATTGATGAATGTTACAAAGTGAGTGTAAGATATTCTTTGACCAGATTATGTAACGTTCTGACCTTTGCTACTGTACAATAACTCTATTACTGACTGCGTGCCTCACGCAGGTCGAACTATTGGTGTAGAGGTCGAAAGTGATGTCTCAAGCTGAAGAAAGTTTGGTTACGACTTTACTAGTACTTCCTTTAAGCTGATGAGATCGAGGATGAAGCTTGAGCTGGTGATACGAAATAAGTTATTACAAGATGGCTCTCAACCAATAGCATGAGTGTCGCTAGGGATGAGTGGTATTGGTTGAGAAACTCATTCTGTACATGTTTGTAATTATGTCACTTGCTTTGTTATTGAGGTCAAAAGTTCACCTGTAGTTTGAAGATGAGGCATGAGCTCGAGATGCGGAATAAACCACTAAACAAACCTCCTTGTGGATTCGATCCTACTCATCCATGCTACAATTCGATAACTGTACTTTGAGCGGGTATTTTGCTAGAGGCCATAAAAACCTCTTATCAAATGGCACCGTTTCCGGGGAGGCATCGTTGAAAACTTTTCTTTCTAATACCGAATATTCTTTATTAATTTTCTTTGTTAATTCTTTCTAATACCGTTCCAATGATTTCTAAATTCATTGCTTCTAATATTCGTTGAAAAGTATTGTAGGCCAGTAATGCTATTATAGTGTTTCTATTTGTTGTCATATCTCTTTCTGTTTCTCTAGTTCTATTTTAAAAAAATAAAAAAATTTAATGCTTGCTTGCTGTACCAGTCAATTTTCTGTTTCAATTTTTTCGGATCTCCCTTAGGGTAGACCTCGGGTGCTTCAAGGTTTACCACTTCCTTGCCATAAGAGTTTTGCATGATCTGACCTTTAGTTGTATGTCTTGCATAAGTGCTTTTAAGTAGGACTTCAGATCTTGTATAACTTCTTGGTGCTTGGTTTGAGAAGTAAAGGTTCCAATTTGAAGAAACCAATTTTCTTGCTTAAAGTTGTAGTCGTGGAACTCAGCCAAGTTTGGGGGTTTGCTGTTTGCTTGCCTATGCTGGCATGATTGTTTAAATTTGATTAAAAATGTTTGCTGTTTCATACCAATTCAACAATAGTACAATATTTGTGCTTGGTATTATTTTAGTAAGGAACCTTGCTGTATACTCTGCATCCTTCACCATGAGTACTCTGTATCCTTTACCATGAGCAACGTTGATAAAGGTATTGTACTTCTTGTACTTCGGTCCACATTATTTGCTTGCCTAATCTATTATAGGTCATTCTTATACCCAACCCATCTAAGTGTACTTGTGAGTAGGTTAGTTGATGTTGTGTACAAGCTTGGTTGCTTAATCCATTAAAGAATAGAAAGAAAGAAGCATGGTATGAAAAATTTATCCCTTTCAATCTTTTCCCATCTCTGTTTGGTAGGCCTCGCCTAAAGGTTGTACATTTCCTGACCTTCTTGCATGATTGATTATGAGATTAGGGCTATTATTCTTGTACCACTTACTAAAGCTAAGGTACTCTAGTTGCTAACTAGCTTCTTGGTGTTTGGTTAGTTGGTCTTAAAAAAAATAAAATCCTCAGTTTGTAAGTAACCTGTTTGGTTGGTTTAGGTAATACATACACTAGAAGAAGAACAAAGACGTCTAGTCGTATGTGCACATGCTTGGTTTGGCTTAATCCACATATGATGGTGATTGCTTGGTTTGGCTTAATCCACATATGATGGTGATTGCTTGGTTAGGCTTAATCCACATATGATTGTGTTTGCTTGGTAGCTTTGTTGATTGGTCTAGTAATTTGTTGTATTCTTACACTATCATTTATATTCGTGCATTGATTTCCAATATTTAGTGATCTAATGATATAGTAAAACAAATTGATGTGTTTTACTTGATTGTTTTTAGTCATAGATAATCGGTTCGAAAAGCACAAATTGATATTAAGAGGCAAGCAATCACAGAAAATAGGAAAATTGTAAAGCTTGAAACATCTCTACAGTTCCTTCTTGTGCCCCTTAAGTGAAGGGGCACTTCCTTCTTTCGCTCCCTAAGTAAAGGGGTGGCCACAGCTTCACCCGGAAACACTTCCCATAGGTTGGTACCTCTATAAACTTAACATCTAGAAGGGGTTTATATCCGCTCCGCCCCGGCACTGGGAGCATAAAGTCGCATGGACTGTGCAAATACACGCTGCTCTAATAATATATTTGCTGTGGATAGATTGATCTATTGACGTGTTTAAATTTATTTCATTCAACCATTAATAAAGGTAAAAACTATTAGAGACTTACAGGATTTCATCACCCAAAAGCCTCTCTAACAAGTAGGACCACCCATTATGGATACGAAGAAATTCGTATCACACGAAAATTGATAATAAAACAGAGTAGCAAGATTCATGTGGGATTTCATCACCCAACGGATAGGTGTACCAGACTAGGGTACAAACACGGGTTCGTAGGATACGGCCCTAGCCTTGCACCGCAAAATACTGGTTGTAGGTTTGCAACATCACTGTTTTGAGTGCTGACGTACGATATGGCAACTCGCTCGGACATGAGGACTGAACATCTACTCTAAGTTAGTACTAGCACAGTAACGCAGGGGAGTATAGGAACCAAAGTCTTTGACCATCCAACCCTTTTGTGAACATAGAAAAATATAGGGGGGACCTAATTATTACTTCTTAAAATAAAATGTTGAAGTGTTAAATTATAGGTTTGATTGATTGTTTACTGTATCGGGTACCAAATTTTATCGTATATTAGATTGTGCATTATCAATTGGACATGTAGAGAAAATCGTTTAGGAAGTTTACCAGAACCTTTGCCTATTTACGGCCCACCACCTCAACCAAAGCGGAGAGGGCGACTACCTCGCCCAATTAGCACAATAGAGAACTTAGGACCCCTAATTTTGGAGGAGGGTAATCTATCTAGAGTTGACCCAATTGAGCTTATTGCTGATCTAGAAGTCGAAACCCCAATTATGGCTACCACCAAATCTCTTAGGGACTATTGGACCCCAGTGATGAGCGATATACCTTCATGTATCGTGTTACCATCCGTCACAACAAATCATTATGAAATCAAGCCTAGTGTGATCCAAATGTTACCTTCATTTCATGGGCTTGATTATGAAAGCCCTTAAAACTACGCCCACAAATTTATGAAAATCTGTGTGCTCTCAAAATATCAATATTTTACTGAGGATTCTGTTGCCTTTGTTTATTCCCATTCTCATTAAAAGACAAGGCGAGTCATTGGCCTGATTTATTAGTACCAGCATCTATCAATTTATAGGACCAAATGGAGACTAAGTTCAAAACCAAATAGTTTTAATGGGAAAAACCTTTGCTCTTAGAAATACAATTGTTGAATTTTCTTAAAATGAGAGTGAAACATTTTACGAGTCATGGGAGAGATATAAATACCTTCTTTCATAATTCCCCCATCATGGTTTTGAAAAGCAACATTTAGCCCAAATATTTTATCGAGGAATAACCTCTGAGAATCATTATAAGCTAGAATCCATGCATAGTGGGGACCTTGAACCCGATAGAGCCTATGAGGAATTTAAGACATTAGCTGAGAACTCTCAGCAGTGGGATTTTTATTTGCATAGAAATGTCCATACATCCAGGAAAGGTGGCTTATACGAAGTGAGTGAGGGAACAGCCATAAAAGCCTAATTAAATAGTCTTACCCGAAAAATTAAGGTTATGGCTATGAATCAATCTAAGGGTAGTGTGAACCAAGTTCAGCAACAGGGTTATACCGTTTGTTATTATGTAACCCAAGTAACTCAAATGTGTCCCATGTTCAATGAAATGAATGACATTCAAGGGCAAGCGAATACTTTGAATAATATCTACAAGAGGCCATTTGACCCGTACAACCAACTTGGCAGAACCACCCAAATTTTTTGTGGAAGAATGGCCAACTCAATTTGTATTTTGGAGAGCCACAAACCTCTAGTCATAATTTTCCTAGGAATTCTTTCTCTCCATCTTATCCTCAGGCATCTCAACAATCCTTTCAGTTATCCAAATAGTTCCCACCTGCTCCACCTAAACCATCTTTGGAAGACACCCTTACTCTCTTCATGCAACAATTAATGGAAAGTAAAAAACAAGCCACTACTTGAAAATGGACCAACAACCACGGTCTATATTAATTTTTTCCATGGTGACAACCGTAGTTAAATGCTATAAACCTAATCATAGCCAAACCATAAAATTCGTGGCTAAAGACATATACTTATTTGTTTTTGGTACCATTAATTTTGAACCGTGGCCAAACCATGGCAAATGTTATTCAAAACGCAGGATCCCAAATTATAAATTTTATTTCCCTCTCTCTCTTCCAGTTCACAGTTCAAATTACCAGTTCCCAGTACAAATTCTTGGGTTTTGTCAACAAAATCTTCGACCATATCTCTCTTTCTCCGAATCTTAAGTCTCACAGAGGTAATTAAGTTCCAATTTTTGATTGATCGATGAGGGCCATAAGCTCTCAAAGCATATATAAGTCTGTTTCTCTAAATCGATTTGCATGGGTGAACTCATAGGGTTTATTGAAGCCTAGAATTTGCAAACCCGAATTGAATCCTTCAAGTTCTAGGTATTTATTATTTGGGTATTTATTAGTGATTCGGGTTTTTATCAAATTTACTATGGTTATATGATTTTTCTTTGGACGTTTCTTAATTCAATATCATGTTTCTCTTAAATTATTCTTGATCATGTACTTGATATGGGTTTTCAATTGGTGACTATAGTTAGGTATTTTATGATTTTGCTTTGGATGTTCTTTGATTTTTGATTTTCAATTGGTGGCTATAGTTAGGGGTTTCCCATTATGGGTATGCTATTAAGAGTGGGTTTTTGCCTACTCTGGTTATGTAGACTTCCTTGATGGATATGAATGGGAAATATGGGGTTGCTGATCAGTGGTCAAGGATTTTGTTTGATGAAATGCTTTAGAGAAATGGGGTATTGTGGAATACGATGATTTCTCTTATGTGAGTAATAGGGTAGAGTGGGGTGCGGTGGAGTTGTTTAATCGGATGAAGTGTGGTGATTTTTGGGTACCTGATAACTCTTGTGGTGCTAGTATTTTGGCAGTTTACGTTGGGATTAGTGACTTGAAGATGGGTATGCAGGTGCATGGGTATCTTGTGGTTGTTGGGTTGGAGAATGAATGTGCTTCGAGTCTCTGTAATATGCATTTTTGATGTAGGAAAATGCATCCAGTCCTCTAATAACAAAACTCAACTCAACGCGCATGGATGATAATTAGCAACATAGCTCTAGGAGTTGTGCTAGCACTAGATACCTTGGCTGGATTTCTCCTATACTTTCTTACTGCTCCACTATCCAAGCTAGGAGTTGTTGTAGGATTTGAAAAAAATAGCTCCAAACTACTTCTATAATCTTGCTGATTCTTGCTGGTTACTTTCTTTCTGGATAGTCTCTTTCTAAACTACATAGGAGTTGCAGCCAGATTTCAACCAATGCTTTTTAAGGAGGGCAATGTAGCTAAGCTTAGGCCGAACCTAGGATACTGAGCTCCTTGGTTTCATAGTTGGTTACTTGCGTACGGTGAGAATAGTGGTTATGAGCTCGGAGAAAAAAAGAGCATTTGAATAGTTGAAGGCTCGCATTAGCTTTTTTTATTTAGGAAAGAATCTCGCTACTATTGATCAACGTACGCAAGTGCGGTTGGTATCTTTTTTGTGTGTTTCCTGAGTCAAGTCGGTACGAACGAAAGGAGAGCCAATGCGCACCAACCGAAAGGACTAAGGGAGCTGGCAATCCACTCTATCTCTAGGTAGTTTGGAAGCGAGATCCTACTTTTTTTGGTGGTACTAGATAATAGGTTTTTTTGTAGTTTTTTTTGGAGTGCTCCTCAAAAATGACATCAGCCCAACTTGTTGCAAATAGCTCCAAGTCTTCAAACCCACAAGGACATCAGCCTTACTTGTTACAAATGGCTCCCCCACTATGAAAGAAGGATCCTAACAGGATCTAAACTATGGCCTAGGACGCAGATATCTATCTCGAGATCAAAGTCTAGTTGATCTCTTCCTGCTATGCGCGCTCTACAGAAAAGTGATCAAAGTCTAGTTTAGAGTACTTTCTATTCTTATTGCCTTGCTTGGTTGCAGCGAAGACTTGCGTACGTTGATCAAAGAATGATCTTCCGAAACCCAGGGCTTTAAAAGGAGTTAAGTAGTTTAGAGATGGATGATAAGAAGGATTCTTGCGATCTTCATCTAGAAATTGGACTCCTCAGGTCAGCAAGTCGGTTGGGCCACTTTCTTTGATACAAGCCTGAAAAAAAGGCGAGTGGGAGTCCGTAGCCATAGCAAAGAGGGAGCAAAGCTATCCTAGTCAGGAAGATCGAAAAGCTTCACCGCTATTGTAGTGATAGTTGAAGCCCGGGATGTAGACTATAGGCATAGGAAAGGATAGAAAGCATAGGCTCATAAGGACTCATTTATCAATATAGGGGTAGGTATAGCAAAAAGTAAACAGTTGGAGCTATACCACTACAAAGAAGACAGTGGGTCAGTGTAGTTTAGATGCGTGTTTACCAATCTGTATGGGATGAGGTCATTGAGATTCTCAGTTCTCATCTGAAAGCGGCAAGGATAGGAAAAAGACCTCTGAGACTTCTTGTCCTAATTCATGTAGCTGGTGGCCTTAGACAAGGGTGTAAATGAGCCATATGAGTAGTACGAGGCTGATGGCTTCCTTCCCTAGGTATGAATATGCGTCAACCCTTGTAGATCCATTGTCAGGAAGAGAGGAGGAAGGACCAGAGTCGCTTACTTGCGTACGGTGACGCTGAGGATACTTGAGCCTTTTCCATAGTGCTAAAAAAAATAGCTATTTTGATCTTTAAAAATAAAAGGATAGGAGATGATAATAGGATAAAAAAGAAAATAGGCGTTGAAGCTAACACATAGATTTCTTATTCGAAGAAATACTAACCCTAGCTAGAGGTGTGCTGCAGGTGCAACTAGCCTAACCAAACCACCGACATGAGAAGAAGAGTCACGGAACCTTCGGCTTCTACATAGGGTACGCGTGAATAGCGATCGCATCCGAATTTTAAAGGCCACCTCTAATGGCTCTTTCGTTTTTCCTATTGTAGCTCAAGCTCATCAGTACCAATGGAGGAAGATGATTTTACAATTTTGTATTCATGTTAGCAAATAATTTTTGTTAATGTCAGGAAAAATTTAGATTAGATTATCACAATTTAAATGAACTAACTGTTTATGATCATAGAAAGCAAAAAATTAGGGATACTTCCTTGGCAAGAAAATGAGCCATAAAGAATTCTTTCTGAGCAAGATTCTGGGCAGCAGCAACTGCTATCCAAAGTTCTTGGAAGCCGACAGTGGGTATGAATAAGGTGTATTCCCACTACTGAATATGTATAAGGCGTAAGCACTTATTCATATTCAGTAGTTTAAAGTATGTATAGCGGATGGCGTAAGCACTTAATTTAGATTAGTTTGCGCAAATAATTCTACTTCATTGAAAAATTAGAGTTTAAAGTATGTATAGTGGATGTGACATTATCAGCTTAGACTCACAATGATTCGAGCATAATATCTCACGAAAATAACTAATGCTGCAAATCAAAATTAAACTAAAATACATAATTATTTCTCACGTGAGAAAATATAGGCAACAAAAAACAGACCAAAAATAGTTTGAACTACAATGCATGTAGCTTGAACAATTTGCTTTCCTGTCTTTACTTCTTCCCATTCCTGCACCTTCTGTTACAGTCTGGTCATGCTCATATTGATATAAGGCTTTGTGAGAATGTAAGTGCCAAAACTTTAGTAATTTGAGGTTCTTCATCAAGCCCAACAAACTTTTGTCACCAAGCTTTCCCGCTCTTACAGTTGTAAGAAACAAAATATTCTAAATCATCATGCAAGAGAATGTCACTATTCTTTGTAAGGCATAGTAGTTCAATATAGTAGGATCGTAAATGTCTTTGTATGATAGAGTACTATAGAGTCCATGATTCCTTCACCTTATAATCCTTCATGGCCCACACCTCAAGAGGATCGTAAGACTTCAAATCCCATACCGAAAGATAACCTCTTAATACTCCCAGTTTATAAGACCTTGATTGTGTGTGATCAAATTGTGAGGTGAAGTTGATTTTAGGCTTTGGGAACTCTCCAATTGCTTCAGAATCTAGGTCGAATGACACAATTTGTAGCATCGAAAAGGGCTCAAAATGCATATTTACAAAGTCGTAATCGACAATCCAATGTAATTTTTTATCTCTCATCTGTAAGCACTTCAAACTTTGACTGATAAAGATGTGTTCCCACTACTGAATATGAATAAGGTGTTGTTACTTGTATAACTTTGAATTCCTGACTAGATAAACTAAAACCCATTCAAAATAAAAGCCTTTTACACAGTTGATTAGCAATCGGGAGACATTTACCAGTTGCAAGGTTACAAATGTAGTGCCTCATATCAGAGGTTTAAAAAGTAACGAGACCATTAATCGGATTCTGAACACAATAAATATTAATAGGAAGGTCAATTTTTGGAGTTTCCTTAATAACAAGACCTTCATCAGTAACTTATGTGGTGTAAAGTTCATCGTTAAGTGCATGCCTGACAAGAACAATGATACAACTTGAGTGGGATGGTGATGTAGGAGCTCGTTAAGTGTTAGAAAAAAATAGATTAGTCGAGCAAGCCTGAGCACAATCCCGATGCACCAAAATGCCAAGAGTCATTGAAGTTAAAAGGGTTAGTAACTCTAAATAAATAATGGTTTAATGGTTTTTAAGTGAATAGTGGTATTTAATGAGGTATATGAAGAGTTTTATTCCTCTTTCATTAATGTTCTTCAAATTGATTTATGGTTGTAACCTGTAAGCCTATAAAAAGGCTAAGCTCACATATAAGAAAGAAAAATCAATCATTATCAATTAAATTACCAAAGTAATCTTTTATTTTTTTAATCATTTTCCTTTGTTTAACCAATAAAGCGCTTATTTCCCCCGTGGACTCGAGGATTTTAAATTCTTCCGTTCCAACTCTTTCTTAAGTGGTATCAGAGCGGGTTGTAGACCTGTAACCATGACGTGGATGATTGATTCAGAAGACCATTCCCAAGACATAATTCTTGGAAAATATGTTACGAATAAAGAATTTGCCAATTTTGCGGAGAAAATTGAGGCTTCCATCCAACAACTAAGTAACGTCATTGCGGCGCTTACTACTCTGGTTGGTGTTACCCCATCATCCATAATCACTTTGATGTCCACCCCAAACATACAAGTACCCAATGCCTCTTCTCAACTAAAATCTCCATCCCCCATCCATACAACCTCCACCGCCATCACTTCATCACCAAATTTACCAATACCAAATCCCCCACCCCAAATACAACCCATTTTACCTATAATACCATCTTAAATGCCTCTTGGGAAAAATGAAAAATCAATTGGTGTTGAAAATACAATTGGCCAATTCGATGATCATTCGATCATAATTGCTAATATGGTAACCACTACCAAGAACTTCCTCGACCGCATTTTCTCCACATATGCAAGAATGCAAAGTGACACATTCCATACAATTTTCAACAATGGGTACAAGTCTCAAAACGGGTATGAAGTCCATTTCATCTTGGAGATTTCACTAAGTGATACAAATTTTATGTCAAGGAAGGGTAGAAGAAAGAAAGAAACACAATTTAGATATGCTATATTCGATGAAAGGCGAGTAAAAATGAAATTATTTGTTTATTTCGAAAGAAGATGCCGAAGTTTCAAAAATTATATAAAGGAAGAAATGGGTAAGCGCATTGACGCTGGCAAGAGAGGGTAAAGATGTACGATAAATTTTAAGGGTAAAAGATTAAAATACTTGTCTACCACTCGCAAATGGGAGAGCCCTTACTTCTTTTTAGTAAACTCAAGGACGAGATCTTTTGAAGAAAGTAAGAATGATGTTGGAGCTTGTTATTTGTTAGAAAAAAATAGATTAGTCGGGCAAGCCTGAGTACAAGCCCGATCCACCAAAATGCCAAGAGTCATTAAAGTTAAAAGTGTTTGTAACTCCAAATAAATAATGGTTTAATAGTTTTTAAGTGAATAGTGGTATTTAATGAGGTATATGAAGAGTTTTATTCCTCTTTCTTTAATATTCTTCAAATTGATTTATGGTTGTAACTTGTAAGCCTATAAAAAGGCTAAGCTCACATGTAAGAAAGAAAAATTGATCATTATTAAACAAATTACCAAAGTTATCATTTATTTTCCTAATCATTTTCCTTTGTTTAACCAACAAAGCGTTTATTTCCCTCGTGGACTCGAGGATTTTAAATTCTTCCACTCCAACTCTTCGTTAGATGGGGAGGACATTATGGGTTTGTTATCATCAAGTCTAAGATACATTTATCACACCAAGGCTTCGCAACACACCTGCATCGGAGGAGACGCTTGATCGGTAACCTTAAAACGATGCTGGTGATGATTTATGGTGGGAACTCTACCATAGTACGTTGCACTCTACTATTCTTCATATGCAACTATCAACTTATCTGAAACCACCCAAGCCTAAGAGAACCCTAATAGTACAACCTCAAAGAACAGACTATTTAATTTGAAAATAAATATTAGGGTTTGTAGAGAGACTCGTGTGGATGTGGGCCAGGTAATGGAAATCCTAATATTTCCAGTGATATAGTAGTTGCTACTCTAAGCTGTATCCCGTTATCCATTAGATTCAGACTAGGGTTGTCAGCGGTAAGGTCTAAATCTTCTACTTGATCCAATCTGATCCGATCCGTTAGTAAAGGTTTAGGATTAGTTTTTTAGATCCATTAAGATACCTGATCCGTAAAGGTCCGGTCTGATAAGCTAACTGATTGGATAATGATTCACCTCAATCCAATCCAATCCATTAAAGAGATACTTAAAGCTTGAGCTAGCATGTATACTACGGGGTTCTATAGGACATCATCGAACTTCAATATCGAGAAGGGTATAAGGCTGTCTTATTCAAGTGTGTTTGGGCTAAGATTACACACCATAGTGTTAAAGTGGATGTAGAAGCAAACTCAACGTTGGTTATTTTGCCCAACTTAATGAGATCCGATCATATGGCTGATGAACCATTTATTCTTGCTGAACATGCCACACAAGTATTCTATTCCCTGGATCCAAAAGATCCAGATTAGCACGCAGTTCTACAGGTTTCATCAAAGATTTATGTTGATGATGAGGCATGCCTTTTATCTGACGAACGTGTTTTATCTGACTCTGATATTAGTCCTAGTAATAGGGAAAGTTATATTAATGAGGAACAAATATTTCACCATCCCGAAGATATTATTGTTGAAGAAAGGCCGAAGAAACGAAGACGTATAAGGAAATAACAAAATGTTTCATTGTAGTCTTGTATGGTTTATCTTTTCTATAACTTTCAATTACGTTATTCGTATTTGTTACAACTTATGCTTTATTTATATTGCCTTAATTTATATGAAGTACAATTAATTATTTTTTCTACCTATACATTTGTTGTTTTGGTTATCAGTTTCTTTCATGGATCATACTGCGTATTCACTCGATTCCGATTCAGCCGTGGCGGATACTGCAGGTAAAATTTTTTATATCAAAATTTGTATAAAAGTTAATATTATTGTTATAATTATTTAATTGATCTTTTGTTCATGTAGGAAACATACTTTCTGTGCTTTATCTTCTTCGAGGAGAAGGGGTCCATCTCGAGGATCTAAACCTTTACTTGATGGGAAGAAGAATAAAGTTAGAGTTAATTCATGGGGTCAACCTATTTGAGGGGTCAACTCATACTCAACAACTGTTGGAACTCTTACTCGTAACCATATCCCTATTAATTACAAAAAAAATTCTAATGTTCCTGATGAATTTATTCATATTGTTAAAGCAGAGCTAGAGGTAATTTTTTTTATTTAATATTTATTAATTTATTGTGTTTAATATTTATTAACGTTTTCTTACTCATTCTTCTTGTATATTCAGCTGACCTTTGATCTTAGGCGTGTTGCTAATTTTAGCATATTGCGGCGCATAAACGATGCTTGGAAGAGACACAAGTCCAGGCTAAGTAACAAGGACATTAAAGGTAAGGATCCAGCAAAAGTAAAAGCTACTCCCCCTCTATTTGTTCCAAAAGAAGTTTGGATGGAATTTGATGACATGTGCAATTCAGATGCATTTCAGGTATCATTATACTAACCAAATTTATCTTTAGTAAATGCATTTCTGGCTTTTGTTGTTAATTGGTATGTGATTTATGTTATTAATGAAGACTCAAAGCAAGAAGAATACAGAAAATCGTAATAAAGTAAAGGCGCCATGTACCACTGGTCGAACTAGTATGGTTGTTGTTCGTCAAAATTTGGTAATATTTTATTCGACAAACATATATAAGCGCATATATATAATTTGTTCTTCTGTGTACTATGTATTTACTTTAGATAATTATTCATTTCTGTTAATATAAATACATAGGCTGCGGAGAGAAATGTCCCTGATGAAGATGTTGGTAGGGCCGACGTGTTCATTAAAGCTCATACCATGGCAGACAAGACCTATCAATGCCCTAAAATTATTGTATGATACTCCGTCAATCCTATATAAGTCTCTTATACTATGTAAATTTTATTTTATCTTATGTTTTTATTTGTTTGACTTTTTAATGTTGTGTAGAAAAAATTAAAAGAGAATATGAACTTGTATCCAGATTCGAATAAGATATGTCATAATGATGTGCTTGCAAAGGTATATTAGTAACCTTTAAAGATTGTAAATTAATACTTAATACATCGATGCTTACTAATAATTTCAATGTATGTAGACTCTTGGCAAAGACAAAAAGAGTCATATGATGGCTATGGGTATAGACATCACCCCATCATTTGTGTCTAGCGCAATTCACATAGTAGAAGAGAATGAGGATTTGAAAGCTATAAATAATGAACTAAAGACTATGATGTTGAATATGCGAAAGGACTTGGCTGACCACATCAGAAAAACATTGGTAAGTCTAACTATAAATATCTATTTTTTGTAAAAATGAAAGAAAGTATATATATATATATATATATATATATATATATTTCACTCTTATGATGACTTTCTTGTACTCAGGGTACACCACAAATACAACCCTCTTCGTTTTATAATGCACCAAGTAACTCTTCGCAAGTTACTCAGGTACTGAGAGTTTTAATGTACTGATTAGTATCACAAATTAAAATTATAGTGTACTTATTTTTATTATGATTGTATATGTAGCGAAAACAATCAGATTTGAATAGAGAATACAAGTTGAATGGGTGTTCGGAAGGGATAGTCGCTTATGGTATTGTTGCTGATATTAGTCCTGATGCGTTTTGCCACAATAAGCAGCTAGGAGATGGGTACTATAAGATAGAGATATTCAATGCCATCAACGAAGATGCTTTATTGTTTAGGGAAGACAGTTTCACTAAGACAATGTGAGATGCGGGTGTTGGAGGCTTTGTTGCATGGCCCAAGTCTTTTATTATATTTGCCTCATGATTCCTTTTTGTGTGTGTAGAAAAGACCAAGTTTTATGATTACGAACTTGTATGCTTATTTTCTTTGAGAACTAACTTATGTTTCCCTGTGTAATATATGAACTAGGTAAAACCTTTTTAACTCCGCCAATGGCAAACTTAAGCTTTACATTGCCTGTCCCAAGCCTGGATAAAGGAGGAGGGAGAAGGTTATATTCTCTTATAAGTTTTTTGAGGTTCCCAATATCCGATCCAGGTATATCTCATTTTCCACATAACTTATATTATTATTGAAATTATATTCTCTTTATACCCTAATCCATCTAATGTTATTTCTAAATTCATGCGAGATAACTTGCTCTGGGGAATATTGGATATAGATGGGTTGATGGATGTGCTTTAGGGAATATTGAATATAGAGCAACCTGACACTGAAACTATATACAAAATTGTCGTACCATCAGTGGAGCTCATTTATAGAGGATTACAATTTCAGAAATTTTAGGAACATAATGGTTTAAGAAAGGATACAGACCACCTAACTTTGAAAAGGAGGAAAATGTGAACCTTGATGACGTTAATGCTATTTTTAGCGACTTCGAGGTAAGATTTTGTACGGTATTCCTTCAACTTCATTCCTAATCGTAAATGTAAATGTATCTTCTAAGTTTGTTATTCTCCTTATAGGAACATCTTGTAATAGAAAAGAATGAAAACCTGCATCAATGAATGCATTTGAGCTTATTTCAAGATCTCAAGGTTTCAATCTAGAAAATCTATTCGTGATGCAAGCGGTGGGTCTTTAAGTACTAACTTCATTTTGAGTGCATTATATGTTAAACAGCTATCAATAAGATTCATATAGTTATTATATTTTGGCATAAGTTATCCAGGATCTTTATATAACAATTTTTTTTTAACTTTCCAAACAATAAAGTATTGTGAAATGGGAAAAAAATTTACATCTCAGCATTCTGCAAACCAGATAGTATTGAAAATTGAGGAAGCTGCTAAACCTTTTGGTTTCAAAGTACAAAAACAAAATTATAAGGTAAAGTTTGCAGTCTCCTAACGTTTCATATATCTATCATCTATAATTCTAGTTATCTTGATAGCAATCTGGAAGACATAATTATACCATTATCTTCTGCTGAAAAATCCTTTTTTACTTACAAACTCGTTACAGATGAAGTTGCAAGGCGATAAAATTGGGAGGAAGGGATATCTTTCTGTAGCTACAGAGGTATAGCGTTTCTCATTGATTAAACTGTTAAGTAAGTATCTTAGAAAGTAGCAAATGACATTCTTTACCAACTGGTAAACATTATAACCATATGTATGTTCACTGAGTAGCATAATCAAGGATTTTATTTTATTTTTTAATTTTTTTCAATTTTGACGCACATTATGCTATTCAATTTAGACATTTAGTACTTGATGCCCCTAAGTATGCAAAGTTTTAACTTACCGCTTATTCTAACCCTGAATGTTAATGAATTAGTTGGTATTAGTCTAATTCTCCAACAAACTCCAAGACAAGTCAAACTAAAAATGTAGGCAGCATCTAGGTAAGTATAATTTCGTTCACATAATGGAGATCAAAATGATCATGTCCCTAACTTTTAAGCTTGGATTATGTCAATTGTAATTTTGGGTTTATGCCGACAGTCCTCATAAAGCTGTACACTAGTATCCCTACGTGGAACAATCCTCGTGAAGCTATAAGCAATTCATTATCCCCTGGACTCGTACAGCTGCATTAGGACCACTCTGTGATTCTCATGCAAGTCGCTCTCCAAAAAGACTGATCCAATAAAAACTTTGCTAAATTTGTGCAGGTCTTCGAGGTGGCTCCTTCTATGCATGTCGTAGAACTCTGCAAAACTGGAGGTGACACATTGGAGTTTAACAATGTATGACTATGTTTGAACACCCCTTCTTAACCTTTCCTTTTTATGGGAAAATGTCACTTTCTCTCAAGATCTTAGAAAACAAAATTGCTTATAAAATCTTTATATCTTTGACTAAATTACAATTTTACAAAAGCTTATCAACAGGATTGAAAGATATCGTCTAGAAATCTGAAGGAAACTCAGAAGAAACGAGGTAATTATTTCATTCGTGTAAATAAGTATATAAATAGTTAACACAACCGGAAACCACTCATTTCCTTACATTGTTCTTTTCCTCCTATACGCAGGTCATAGTTTTTAGTTGTTGTTTCTGGTCTCTAGTGACCACCGGGATTTTAAAGGGAAGAGCGACTCATTGGTTTGTCTAAAATTACATCCCACAAGAAAAAATGATCCTTCATTTTGATTTTTCCATTATGAGATGCGATAACAAAGTTCACCATCTCTTGAAATCATATAATGTAATTACATGTAAAGGTTCTTTTAATTGTTAAGATCCTTTTTAAATATACCATATTTAATTTTGTTTGTATAAAACAACTTTACAGCTTGTAGCGATCCTTCCATTGGCTATTGTGCACACCATGGGTAACCTTTTCACCAATATGAATCTTGGGAAAGTTGTCGTTTCATTCACACACACATTTAAAGCTATGAAACCCTTTTTCTTGATTCTTCTCTCTGCCATGTTCCTTGGAGAGGTAAGATCTTTTTTTCTTCCTTTTCATTTCCTTTACTTACATCAGCTATGGCATTACCATTTAAACACTTTGTTTCTAAGTTTAAAATTTTGCATATAGATGCCTACTTTCTGGGTAGCTTTATGCCTTGTACCAATTGTTGGTGGTGTGGCATTGGCATCAATTTCTGAAGCCTCTTTTAATTGGTAAGCAAAGCTTTAATACTTTTGTAAGAAAGTTAGAAAGTGTATCGTTTTGGTATCTGATCCCCCCCCCTTTTTCTATCTTCTTCTACTTTCAGGATTGGATTTTGGTGTCCAGTGGCATCTAAGGTGACATTCCAATCTCGTAATGTACTCAGCAAAAAATTTATGTTCAACAAAAAGGTACGATGAATATAACATTTTTGGTGAATCTACCTGATATACCAAACTCATATATCTATGTCTGTTATAGATGCATGTGGCTACTTTCTCATAAATTTCTAACAATTCCTTTCTTCTTAACAGAAATCTATGGACAATATAACTTTGTTCTCAGTAAGAACAATCATGTCTCAAGTTTACCCCCACCTACCTGCAAGCTGCTGTAAGTACATGTTTAAATTTTTTTACATGATTAATCTAAAGCCATCACATTAAATGGCTGATCGAGCCTCACTTCATTATGTATAGGTCTTAAATGCTAAAGGTGATGTATCAAGGCACTTGTTGCTGGGATATGCTTTAACGCTTATTAGCAGGTGAGGCATTCTTTTGGATATAGCATATATTTGTATTTTACAAGTAATTAGACTTAATAAGAAGAAAATGCCTTGCATTCATGACAACAATCTGCTAAAATACAAAAAAAATCTAGAAAAGAAGGCTAAGCATGCCTCAGAGCGCAAAACTTAAATTGATAAGGCGATATGAGAATATAAACGAGGGTAGTACAAAAACAACACATAAGGGATTTTAGATTCCTGTATATATCATTGCATTGCTCCCTAGCTAATAATCTACTGAATAATGTCTAGGTTAAATTTGGACAACATTGGACCTCATCTGCTTGTCCAAAAAATACTTCTCACATTCCCTATGATCTTCATAAGACCAAAACCTGGCACCACAAATCCATCAGTAAACTGTGACAACAACCTTTTCTTTATTTTTCTTCTTATCTTTAGTGGTTAGGCATAATGATAAACTCTTTCAGTGAAGGCTGATAGTCAAAGGTGAATGCTAACTTTCCAAACCCATTCAGACCAACCAAGGGACCTTAGCTCTAGGTCTTAATTTTTAAAAAGCTGACTTAATATTAAAGGTATCCTTGTACATGATCTTATATACATAGCGATTGATTCTATATACATAGCGATTGAAAAGTTGACACTAAATCTTAGCATATACTAAGCCAAAAATGTCTAGAAAAAATGCTCTCTGATAAATTTAATAATATAAATAGCGATTGATTTTGTGGCGCTCGTACATGATTCTATATACATTGCTAGGATTTCATTCTACTTTCATCCCTAGTTGTAAGAGTACACACATCAGCTATGAGAAGTAAAGATCTTTACCTTTCTTATTGGTGGACTAGCCTTTTTGTTTAAAAGTTTGAAAGTTCTTGTATGGTAGTTTTATTTTTGTTAGAAATATTTATAAACAATAAAGATTGCAGTTCGATTATGTTGATCAGTCCTAATACATCTCTCCTTTCGGAAAAGTTGCCACTAAAGAGTGTTAGTATTATGTGATGTCAAGTTAGCTATGACTTACACTTCATTGTGTTCATTCCTAGCAGGCCCATTACCATTTGTTAAGCCTTTCTCATGCGCGGAGATAAAGAAAGCAACTGGTGGATTCAACGGTATTATCACTGCACATTCTGATGGATCTGCTTACAAAGCTCTGTTCCAAGGTAGTCTTGTTGTTGTTGTGAAGGAACTAAGAATCTTTAATGAAGTGAAGGATGCCTTTAATGAGGAAGTGCAGCTCTTGATGCGGTTGCATCATCAGCTCTTGTAGCACGGAGTATGTAGTACCCTCTCTGCCGTCCCTTTGTACATGTTAAATAATTCTCCAAGAGCATCTATTTTTTTACGCGGTTACACGATGTCATTTTGATCTACTAATTTTTGAAATTTATTTTTCTTAGAAAATTATGTAATCGTGGCTTCGGCCATTTACAACGGTGAAATATATATATATTTTATTGTAAAATGACTAGCCACGACTAGTTTTGTATATATATATATATATATATATATATATATTTGTTAAATAACTTTAGCCACGGCTAGTTTTGTAGTTAATAGCGAGTATTAGCCACATATGAAACAGTGGTAATTAACAAGCATTAACCACAAATATTATGGTGATGATTGACAGGTATTAGCCACGGGACATTTCATCGGAAAGTTTGTAGCCAATGGAGCCATTTACAACGGTTTATAATGTATCCAATGTGCATTAATAGCCATGAAATAGCCACGGTACTACCCGTGGCTATATCTGATTCATTGGCCGCGGTCAGGTTCGTGCTTGAGTATTAGCCACACCACCAGTTAACACAACCCTGGGCACAGGTATTCCCGTGGCGAATGGTATTAGCTATGGCCAGGGTAGTGGCCATTGACGCTGATTCTAGTAATGGGCATTGCAATTGCAGCAACAAATGATACAATTCCAACAACAGACTCTGTTGAATCAAAATTCTGCATCCCAATCTATTTTTAATTTAGAGACTCAGATAAGATAATTGGCAAATGCATTACATGAGAGACCACCAGGTAAGCTACCTGGCCAACCTGAACTTAATTCTAAAGGACCACCTGATTTTAAGCCTAACTCAATCCCAAAATAGCTTAATGCCATTACCACTCTTCGAAGTGGTATACAAATTGATAACTGAGTTAAATTACCTTGGGTTGAGCCAACACCAGTTGCTATTGAGGATGAGAAAGGTACGAGTGAACCAGTTATAGTAAGCAAGCATAAACCTTCTAAGAAATCTAAGGAGTTGCCTACCTCATCCATTTCCATACCAAAGGCACGTATTGAGCCAAAGGTACCTTATCCACAATGCCTTCTTCTGGTAAATAAAGGGAATTAATTTGACGAGATATTGGATACATTTAAGCAAGTTCAAATAAATATTCTAGTACTCGGTGCCATCATGCTTATTCCTGCATATGCTAAATTCCTTAAGGATGCGTGCACTAGGAAAAGGAAAATCAATGTGCATAAGAAAGTCTTCATGGCTGAGACACTAACCTCTCCTAAACTTCAAGATTCTAAAAGCCCAACAATCCCTTGTAAAATTGGAGATCACAAAGTGGATAGGAAACCACTCGACTTAATGGCTAGTGTGAATGTCTTACCTTACTCGGTCTATTAGGAATTAGGACTTGGAGAACTCGAACCTACCTGAATGATACTTTAATTGGCTGATAGGTCAATACGATACCCACGTGGTATCCTTAAGGATATTCTTATCAAGGTTGATACTTTCATTTTTCCCATGGACTTTGATGTTTTGGATACTGAAGATGTCACGAATCCTAGTTGCGAGATCCCTATTATATTGGGCTGCCCCTTCTTGCTACTGCCAATACCCTTATTAATTGCTTCAATGGGGTCTTGCAACTATCTATGGGCGACTTAAAAATCAAATTCAATGTTTATAATAATAATACTTAGGTGCCTGATTCTGATGACATTGTTGAGCTTAATATGATTGACTCTCTAGTTTATAACTCTTACCCCAAATCATTTTCTAAAGACCCTTTAGAATCATGTCTTGTGAACTTTGGTGAGGACTTTGATGAAGACACTATGACAAATTTTATACCTTAATCGACTCAACTCCTATTCTTTACATGTCCAAATAGGGACCTAGACTAGAACCTCTTGAACCATCAACTACTTTACCTATTCCATCCATTGTTAAACCACCCCAGCTGCACCTCAAGCCATTACCCAATACTCTCAAGTATGCCTTTCTAGGTGATTCTGAAACTCTACCTGTAATAATAGCTTCCAATCTAGATGTTGACCAGGAAGGCAGACTGTTAAGTATCCTTAGAAAACATAAATTAGCCATAAGGTGGTCTATAGAAGACTTGAAGGGAATTAGCCCGGCCGTGTGCATGCATCGCATCAATCTCGAGGAAGGTGCTAAAAATTTGCGCGAGATGCAAAGGCATTTAAATCCGACTATGATGGAGGTGGTTAAGAAGGAAGTTCTCAAGCAATTAGACTTGGATATCATATACCCCATTTCAGATAGTAAGTGGGTCAGCCCTGCTCAAGTTGTACCTAAGAAATCATGAATTACTGTAGTCAAAAATGAGAATAATGAATTAATCCCTACCCGTATGACCACCGGGTGGTGTGATTGTATCGATTACAGAAAGTTGAATATGGCCACTAGGAAAGATCATTTTCCTCATCAATTCATTGATCAAATGCTTAAGCGATTAGCGAGAAAATGTCATTATTATTATCTTGACGGCTATTCTGGATATAATTAGATCCCCATTACTCTAAAAGATCAAGAGAAAATGATATTCACATGTCCCGACAGAACTTATGCTTATCGACGTATGCTATTTGGTTTGTGTAATGTACCCGCTACATTTCAACGTTGTATGATGAACATTTTCTCTGATATGGTTGATAAATTTATTAAAATCTTCATGGATGATTTTTTAGGGTTTGGCTCCTCTTTTGATAAATGCTTGTACCATTTGGAGCTCATGCTAGAACGATGTACACAAACCAATTTTGTGTTAAACTGGGAAAAGTGTCACTTCATGGTGACACAAGGAATAGTTCTTGGGCATATCATCTCCAATAATGGGATAGAAGTTGATAAGGCCAAAATTAATATAATTTCTTCATTTCCTCCTCCTCTGATAGTTAAGGCCATTCATTCATTTCTAGGTCATACAGGGTTTTATCGTCGGTCTATCAAAGATTTTAGCAAAAATTTCCCAACCCTTGTGCAATTAACTTGCTAAGGACACTTATTTCTACTTTGATGATGAATATTCTAGAGCTTTTGAGAAGCTCAAACTTCAATCAACTTCTGCTCCAATTATCCAGCCGCCCAACTGGGATCTTCCATTTAAATTGATGTGCGATGCATCTGACTACGTTGTTGGAGCAGTTTTAGTGCAAAGAGTAGATAAAGAGCCTCATGTTATTTACTATGCCAGTCGTGCGCTCAATGATTCACAAATAAATTACTCTACTAATGAGAAGGAGTTATTAGCCATTATGTTTGTATTAGAAAATTTTCGGTCATATCTTGTTGGGTCTAAAATCATTGTCTACACCGATCGCGCAGCCTTAAAATATTTGTTATTTAAAAAGGACGTTAAGCCTCAGTTAATCCGATGGATCCTCTTATTATAAGAATTTGACATCGAAATTCGAGATAAGAAAGGTGCTGAAAATGTTGCAGCAGACCATTTATCCTGACTTCAGATGAAAGGTGGTGCAGATCTCCTCCCTATCTTAGAGATATTTCCTGATGTACAACTTATGGCTATTATACAACTACCTTGGTATGCCAATATTGTCAATTATCTTGCTACTGAACGATTACCTGACCACTGGTCTAAGCAAGATAAAGCAAAATTCCTACACGAGATTAGGCATTTCAATTAGAACGATCCTTATCTGTATAAATTTTTTTATGATCAAGTTATTAGAAGATGCATTCCAAATAATGAGTTCCAAAGCGTACTCATGTTTTGCCACACCTATGCCTGTCGAGGAACTTTTAGTACTAAGAAAACAGCTGCTAAAATTCTTTAATATGGTCTTTATTGGCCTACCCTCTTCTGTGATGCACAGACCTTTTTTTCAACTTGTGATAGATGTAAGTGGACTGGAAATATTTCTCACCACAACATGATACCCTTAAATAATATTCTTATGGGCCCATTTCTTTCATCTTGTGGATATCTTTATATTCTAGTCGTAGTGGACTATGTCTCTAAATGGGTCGAAGTGGTAGCATGTCAGAAAAATGATCATAAGCCTGTGGTCAAATTGATGAAAAATATTTTAAATCGTTTTGGCACTCTCAAACAGTTATTAGTGATGGTGGAAAATATTTTTGCAATCGTGTTTTTAAAAATTTATTAAAAAATTATTCAATTACTCATAAAGTTGTCACACCTTACCATCCACAAATAAGTGGTCAAGTAGAAGTTTTCAATCGGGAGATTAAAAGAATATTAGAAAAAGTTGTTCAAACTGATTGCAAAGACTGATCTGATCGTCTGAATGATGCTCTTTGGGCCTATCGAACAGCTTATAAAACCCTAATTAAAATGTTACCCTATAGGCTTGTCTTTGGGAAGGCTTGTCACTTGCATATGGAACCACAACACAAATCTCTTTTGGTCACAAAGGCCCTTAACTTTGAGATGGACCAAGCTGGGTCCAAGAGAAAGCTTCAACTTTTAAGTTGGATGAACTCCGTCATAAGACTTATGAAAGTTCAAAATTTTATAAGGAACGCACTAAAGTTTTTCGCGATAAATTAATAATTCGTAAAACCTTAGAGACCAATCAAAATGTATTGCTTAAGGAGAACTTGCAACCTGGATAGTTTATCAATTATTGTACTTTTTACCCCTATAATTCCATTGCAATATCATTTAAGTATGGGGGTATATTAGTCTGGCTGAAGACGGTAAACTTAGCGCTTTTTAGGAGGCAGCTCATGACACATTCTGGTGAAAAAATTTAGTTTTCCTCTTATATTTATTTTCTTTTTCTCAAACATTGAGCGCAATGCTTCATTTAAGTTTGGGGGTAGGAAGTAATTTCTTTAAATGTTTTTTTAAAGAAAGTAAAATAATGGCACTTTGATAATTTATGATATATTTTTGACCAATTTCTAAACACTTAAACTAATTTTACCTTGACATAAATATTATAGAAAAGCCTAAATTTTGAAATTATACCAAGTATAAACTAGAAATGAGCACAAAAAAATGTTACTTATGAGAATCCTGAGTCTAGGTTATGATGGGGCACCACACCCCGACAACCTTAGCCAACTGGCAGGGATTGTTGACCGAAAACTCCTTGTTACGGAGGCTTCACTAAGAAATAATATACTCAAAAGAAAAGGCTTAAAAGAAAATAAAAGAAAAGTAAAATTCTAGGAAGATGAATTGACTAAGGTACTTGTCGAACTGACCGTTGAATTTATTCCAGTAATGACTAGACTACTAAAAATTGAGTAAATTATTCTTGAGAATGTATTAGGCGATAAAGCTATTTTTACTTAACACTTAAATATAGATAAAGAAAAATACTTTAATCTCTTTCTAATCTTAAGGTAGTACCTCTAGTTTCGGATAAGCTTAAAACATTCTTTGGTATACTTGGAAGAATATTAAGTTTAAAGTTAAAGATTTTTTAATTGGAATATTTTTGTCACAACTAAGTAAGGATAAGTTTACAGGAAGTGAGTCATGTGTATTCTAGAATTGTTTAAAATATCATTATTAACTTTTTTGGGAATAATTTCTATAAACCCTCATGAGGCAATACTCGTTTACCAGGCTAAGCCTGAAGGTTTAACAGCTTGTTGCATATGCTAAATGTATTCGTGCTCCCTGCGAAAGTGGTTATTATTTAATTTTACTCG
The DNA here is from genome assembly GCA_014058105.1 of Kingdonia uniflora. Lineage (NCBI taxonomy): Eukaryota > Viridiplantae > Streptophyta > Magnoliopsida > Ranunculales > Circaeasteraceae > Kingdonia > Kingdonia uniflora. The sequence continues at coordinate 1,774,113 of JACGCM010001954.1, read as the reverse complement.
GGATGAGCAAAAAACAAGTTTGTGGGTATTTGATGAGCGCACAATTATTACATTTTAAATATACCCGAACATGTATTTTAGTCGTCCATTTTATTTAATTTTGGATACTTGTGAATGTTCGTTTAATTGCCGCTATTGGAGATGGATATTTGAAACCAAGCTCTTAAAGTCAAGTAAGCGTGTCTCCAACAGTTTATAACACAAAAAGTCAAAGACACAATATATTTGGCCTCAAGATTGAAGATATATATACACAAATATTCTTGGAGAATAAGATCAAAGAATATATTGTATCCAAGATCCTTGAAGATATTTTATATTAAAGATATATGCAAGAGTTTCCATAAAGAAAGATCTGTACATCACTTAAGGGAATTATATTGAAGAATCTTAGGTGATTGGATATAAAATTAGAATATATTATTATAAAATTATTCTTTAGAATTTAATGTATAGTTTTTGAATTTGGGTTCATTCTCCTATTAAAGGAACCCTCCCCCCATTGTAATTGAGCATCTTATTACTATAGCATATTTAGAAGAAATAAAGTTAGTATTATTTAATTGTCTTCTTCTTCTCTTTTAGTTTAATTTTTGTTAATGTCTTCATTAATTGTTAATGTGATAAAGTTCGAGATGTGCGGCTAATCTCCTAGCTAAGGCTAGGATGAGGCCTCTTCATGAATGAGCAATAGTTGGTATTAATTAGATTTTAATTAGTTTTCTCTTAGTACTTTATGATTTATAAGTTAGTGCATCATATCAAAGGTTTGACCATAGCTTTGGTTTTGTGTACGATAACTTTGGATACAAATAAGTGCTACTAACCGTAGACTTGATTTGAAGATCTATAGAAGAAGAAATACTAAAGAACTCACTCAAGCCTAGTCATGGTTGAGTTGATAATTCTCTAAGACACTCTTCATCGTCATTTAAAGCATAACTACTAAATGTTTGACCATAGATTTAGTGGTTTATTTAACAACATCGCATGTGTCTTAACACGAACATATGATAGGTGGAGATATTAGTATCTAGTTATATATCGATTAGTGCTTTGAAAGGTAGAGGCCAAGTCCGAACCTTAGCTCTCTCCCACATTAAGTTTTATAATTAGTTTTTATTTATTCTTTTAAGATTATCTCTTATAAAATTGTAATTTGGCATAGAAATATTTGTTTTCCCAAACCTCCTTGTGGATTCCATCCCACTCATCCGTGCAACAATTTGACAATCGTACTTTGAGCGCGTATTTTGCTAGCGGCCATAAAAACCTCTTATCAATTAATGTAATACCCCAATGGATAATCTTGCTTCTTTCTCTTATGCTTATGGCCCATGACACTCCCGCCGTGACTCGAAGTTGCATCATGTACTTGTAGGTTTATTGTATTTTGGTGTAAAACGCAAATTGCTGCCGCACAATCAAACATAAGATCATCTGAGAAGGACGACGATATACGTGGAGGATCATCAATTGATGAATAAGATGATGGGGAAGACATTTAAGGCTGTGGAGTTGAGATAACGGTGCTGACGGTGAAGGGGGAGCAACTTTCTTTGGAAGAGAGAAGTGTAAAAGGGGCAAGAAGAAGTGGTTGCTGGAAATTAGTAGAGGCAGCGGTAAAAAGAATACCGCGCAGTTTTCTTTTTACCATTGCCTTAATTTCCAATAACGGCTACTTCCTTTGGTAGGTCCTTCACAACGACTAGTTATGGATCGTAACAGTTACTTTTTTATTTATATATATGCTTTCTGGAGATGCTCTAACATCCGGTCCTCTACTTGAACTCAACAATGCTGAGCTTTTCAGCTCTAACGCAGGATTCTTTGGTAGAATTTGGCTGGATTAAAGACTATGCCCTGGCCGTGTCCTGGCAGTATTTTTTTGATAATCTACCTCTCCGACAACTTAACTTTAATCAGTTATGGAATGAAGTTCATATCCAATTCAGGGAGCACACAAAACTTCAATACCCTCCTAGAGATTTATACAATAGGTAGAATGTGTTTAAGGTTGAATATGATAAGTTTTATGAGATACGAAAGAGTATTGATAGACGGATCAGAGGTGTTCCACTAACCTATATTTTCTGCAAAGCCAGAGATGAATGGTATGACAAATACAACTAGCCTGTCTCATTGCCTATAAATTTACTAGACTAAGATGTGGCGACACGTTAAGCGGAGGATCCAAAGGAATACCCGCAGTACCAGTCAACTGCCTCTAACATCTATCCCCCAAGTAATCCGCATAGTTTCTAGGAATTGAAGTGGCATCTTCTTATGGGACATGAGCAACGCAGTCTGTACATCATCTAACCCAGACATCCTTGAATCCAACCTAGGTCACCAGTTGATCGTCTTAATAGTTCAGTGGTCAATATGGTATCTGCCTAGAATAAAAAAATTTGTTGTCTGGTCATTTGTTTTCTTTCTGTTCCCCCTCTCCCATGCTTTGAGGTACGGATAGGATAAGAACTTAACCTCTTCCTTGACAATAGGGTGACTAACCCCTTAATACTCGTAGAACCAATACTGTATTTCAGAACAACATAAAAAACAATTAAAAATTATATTTAAGACGTTTATTGGAAGATATTTGATTTGTAGCTTGTAAGGAAAAAGTGTTAGTGTACCTTAAGAAGTTGGGGAAATCAAGTAATGGCACCCCCGGTAGTGACTGCGGTATCCAAACGATGGTACAGGGAAGCAAGAATATCAGAACCTTAGTTATATTTGGCAGCTTTGTCCAAATTGGCCACGGCCGCGTGAAATCCAAATGGGGCGGTGTTGTTTGCCATTTGGAACCATAAATTTCCCATCATGAAGAGGAAAAAAGTACAAACAATGGTAATATTATCCTCCCGATCATCTGTGATGGTCAAGTACATCCTCAAATGTAAAATGCTGACGTTCCCACTCATTATATTGCTAGTTTCAATACGGGGGAGCAATTGCCTCGCATTGGATAAAACACTTCATGCGTCGTCATACAACGCATGTGTCGAATAACGACCGATTGACAATGATGTCAGCATATGGAAATCCAATGAGGTGACCACTATCTCCGTACACGGGAACAGAAAAGACTGCGTTGTCGACCACTAATGTTCTATTAGCGCCTAAATTCGATGATTATCTTAATTACCCAAGCCTATATCTATAAAGCTACCAAATATCTTCACCATGGCATCCCTAACTGTCAAAATTGTGGAAATATCCTTCCTATCTTTGATCACCGCAGTGAATTTGCCGAGCGAACGCATCGAATCCCGATTCTGTTAATTTGAGCATTTTGTTGAACGCTTGATTTACGAAAATTGTAAATTTACAATTAAACAAAAACTTGTCGTAAGTTCCTTGCCAGTGTAATAGATATGATAGACGCCATCTTAGAGAGTAGTAATAAACCTGGTTGGCTAGTTTTCTTCAGGTGGGTGTGGTATAGTTTGGGATTATTATACATCTTCAAATTCTACTCTTTTCTCCTTCATTCCGGACCTCGACCGAGTTACGACTCACTCTGGATATCTTGTCACTCTAAATCCAGGTAATGTACTGGCATATGGGTCTCCCTCTGGCATCTTCATTTGATTTTTAAAGGAGTTGTAAAAAAAAACTCTTACCTTCGAATTGAGAGAGATGAGGAAATAAAATGTAAGAATAAGTTGGGATGTAGAAATCAAAATAGCTGAAGCGGCAGTAAAAGGATTACCGCGCGATAAAAGGAACACCCCGCGGTGTTTTAAACTCCTCTTAAAAATATATATATACGTCACAAACCTAAACTTACTGTGGGAGATGTTGGGTGTGGGTTGGGCTTTTTGTGGGCCCCGTATCAGAGCCTACACCCAAACCCAAACTTTCTGCTAGAGTTATTCTAATAGAAGATGAATTGAAACTCATTTCATTACTTGTACTCTTGTAGTTGTGATCTTACATGTATTTAGAGTATCTTTAGCAGGGGTTGGGTTTGTCAACTCAAGCCCAAGCCTAAACTTTTGGTTTCCCAGCAGTTAAAAAATGGGTATGAGTTGGCTTACGTGACTGTGTCAGAACCAAACTGGGTTTGAGCTCCCAAACTCAAAAAAACGAGTTTGGCAGACTTTTCATTATCGCGCGGTGTTTTGATTATCACCGCATATATTTATTTTTATTTTTTTGATTTTTTATTGATGTGCAAAAGAGATGAATAGTTGTGCAGAGTAATCTTTAGTGTGCACCCACCAAACCTGCACTCGCTACTGGAGATGTTCTTATAGATAACAGGTGCAACAGAATTATAACAAACATAAAAAAAACTGTTAGGTAATAGTAACAATCATAACAAATTTACTGTTAATAGTTGAAACTATAGTTGATAGTATGAACCGTATTCTATTGACAGTTGGAGCTATATTCAGTTAACAGTTGGAACTATAATTAATTGGTTCTTATGGTTTACCTAACCAACCGGTGTTCGCGGGTTGACGGTGGCCTCCTGGGTCCCACTTTATTTAGGTGGTGCCTCGGGACGTGTGAAGATTAAATTAGCTGCTATATTTCTTAAATTGATCAATAAAAGGGTAAAACTATAATTATACTGTCACGAGAAAGGAAACCCCTAAGGTCTCCTTCTCCTATAAAAGGAGCCTTGGTCCTCATTGTAAAACCATCTTGGAAAAGAGACCCGTCTTATGGAATAATGGTTGAAGACTTTAGCTTTGTGTATTCCTCTTCTTCCTACTCTTTCTTCTTCTTTAAAGGTAAACTTTAAGTTCTTTATGTTAAGGTAAGGATATTGGAAATGAAGAAGAGTAGTGACTACGCTTATGTTGGCCCGACTTCGAGCCAAGTAGCTCATCTTAGGACTGGTAATTTTCTCGTCTTTTTGTAAGAAGTAGATTGTTTAGGTTGCTAGATATCTTGAACATAAACAAGTGAACTATTAAGGAGTTTGAAAGGGATGTTCTCTTGCAAAGATCTTTAAAAAGGGGAAAAAACAACATTAGTAGGTAGATTTGACTACTCAAGAGTTAATCCCCTTTCTAATATTGTTTTTACCAAAAAGGATTATACTTAATCTTTGGTACATAACCTACAACTAAGGACTCAATAATATGCCTAAAAATTATTGGATTTGTTAAGAGTATGGAAATAAATGCATTAACCAAGAAGCTCAAGGGTTCTCCTACAGGGTTTGACCTCTTTCTTGCCGCGTTCCTCAGCAAATGAGTTGAGCACACAATATTGGGTATTGATTCGAGATAGGACTAAAATCCTAACTTATCAATTGGCGCCATTTTCATGGCGGACAATGTAGCTTTAGAAAAAATATGCTAAAAACTTTAATTCCTTTTTTTAAAAATCAATTGGTTGTTCTTTGAATATTACAGGATATTGCCTTTATATCTTGAATTATCTTAATATATGTTTCTCTCCTGTAAGAGCCTAATTTCATATTTCAAACTAAGTATCTCACACCAAATATGATCAGAATATAGAAAATAATAGGTAATCACACACACAATAATTAACGTGGAAACCTCTGAATAGGTAAAAACCACGACCTCTTCTTGAGGATTTAGAAAGAATGATTTTATTGATTGAGTGACTAGTTATTACAACAAACGCTCTGAATAGTTCTTGTGTATATTTTGTAGAGATAATTATCCATCCTAATCTATTGTTCTTTGATCCTATTTATAGGTCTCATATTATGACTGTTTTATAACCATTATCTTCTTTAATTATAAATGTTACAACAATGTTTTGATGGACCTTCATAATGGCCGAGTAACCATCTGACTCTTCTGACTTGTAACGACTTCTTTTAATAACCTCGTGTGACTATGAATTTGAGTTATTTATACGGAGGTCGATATCCAAACTTATTTAAGATCAAGTATGGGAATAAGTATTTATAACCTCCCCCTCTCAATCAAGAGCACGAGTGGTGTTGGTTGAGAAACATCATTAGTGCTACAATGAGAAATGTGTAGGGATCATTCCCAATGTCCATTCTCAAATATCTGTTTTGACTAGACCCAGACTTTCAGATTTCCAAAAAGCATTGATGATACTCCTGTTGACAGTTAGAATTTGCAACTTAAACCTTTGAGCCTATAAGTATCTTGTTCTTGAAGAAATTTTTTATCTCTTACTCTCTGCATCATGGTGAAGACAAGATCTCAAATGCACAATGAAGAATTTGCTAATCATGTGGGGCCAACTTTGAAGAACAAAAAACATAATATGTTGGCCAGCAGTCTCTATCAAACCCCACTCCCATACCTATGGTACCAACATTCCATAGGATGAGTGAGTCTGATGTTGAGTTTGTTATAGAAAACTTCTTCTGGCTCTGTTAGTAACACTACATTCTGCTAACGGAAGTGGACCGTAGGGATAGTCTTCGTAAGTTACCCAAATTGAGGGTTGAAGATGAAGACTATGTTGTTGCGGGGGGCGATAGTGAGATATTTTCTAGTGGGTATATTGGCTGCAATTAGGTGTTGTTTATAAACAATCTTATTTGTAACCTCTTCGTTATGAAATAAACTTGTCCTTTCCTTTCATTGTTTTGTTTGGTTGATTGCCTTTTTATATTCTTATGCAACCTAGTTGGAATTATAGAAAATTACCTCGACCTTTTTTATGCGAAATGTAGAAAATGTCTCGAACTGTTATATGAGGAATTTAGAAGAGTGTCTCAGACCGTGACATGCGTAAACGAGAAGATTGTCTAGAACTGACGATGCCAAAATTGTTGAAGATTACTTTGAACTGTATAGGGATTAAAGGGTGAAGATTTTTTCTAAATATCCTTCATCATCGTAAAATATGCCAAACTGGTCAAATATTATCCTTCATGGTGACTATATTGGTCAATCTTTCTTCTTATCTTTGTGCTGGTTTTGTATATATTCTTTTATTTTATGTTGGCAACCATGTATATCTATTTCCCAAAGTGGTTGATTCTTAGAATATATACATTCCCATGATCCTGTATCCCAAAAGATATGGATGGTGCTAAAAAGATCTTCGTTATTGCTATATAAGTGACTTGGCCTTTGAGTACATTTTATTGTATTTTTCTACACATAGCAATCTTCTTTATTGGTGGTAAGTAGTTATGATAAGGACACACTCTCAACGTGTGCATAATGCGGTGTAAAGGAGGCTAGCCATTATGGTGGTCAAACTGCGTGAGCAATATTTTTGTCTGTTATCGTATGATACCAGTCTTCTCGAGTGGCTGTTGCAACAAGAGGTTCTTAATGCTGAAGAGATACGTGTAGAACTAGACTGCCATTTCTGGTGTGGTATGTTTCAGACACTTATACTTTACTCTACAGTTCAAGAAGCGACTGCTCGGGAGATCGTGTTAAGGAGGATAAAAGAGTAGTAGGTGGGGTGATAATTTCATGTGGTGAGCCGAATCATCTGGGCTACTTTTAAGTGTAATTATCTTTAAATGTATGCACAAATGTTATCAACTCGATTTGAATCAATAAAGAATTTTTGCTACAAAATTTTGTCAACTGTATTATTATGATAAGAATGTATTTGTCATTGAACTGAATGGTATGAAGAGTACTTGTGTTATGCTATCGATGGAGGCAGTTATGATGCGTGACGGTTGTGTATTTTGAATTTTAAAAATGTAGCTATTTAAAGTGGGAAGAGTAGGTTGTAGTATGACCTATGTGAAGTTAAGAATAGTGAGCAGTCGTATATGCTTTCTTGGGAAAGAGGAGTTGAAAATTTATTTTTAATGGCTGATGTGAGGGACAGACGTGATAACAGAACTCGATTCTGAAGAAGTAATGATAAAAATGTACAGCGAAAGGACCCATCTGTACAGGAAGCAAGGGTGACTGACACGTGTCTGAGGGAGCCCTCATTTAAAAAAGTGAGGGAGATTATACAAACTCATCATTCTCTTCCTCATAAATTATCTAAATTTCTAGAGAGAAAAAAAAGTGTGGTAAATGGTGCAAATAGAGAGAGAAAATGTTTGAGTTCTGAGGATTGCCCACCATTGTTGGTGAAAACTTCTTCCGGAGTTGCAAGTCTTCTTGAAAGGTAGCATAAACAAAAGATTTCTTCAAAGATTACTTGTAAAGCAGAAGATTGTGGCTCCTCTAGCACTTGTTAGTTAGATTTTCTTAACTCTATACTTGTATTTCTGTAAATGGTTTTATGTGTTTAGATTCTCCTGTAAATTAAAATTTGGGGATAATTTAGGACTTTTTATTCCCTAATTAATAGACTGAATGAAATAATTCTGTGTTGTGGGCATTGGTGAGTAGATCAGTGTAATTTTTTTATTAGGGGGTATGAACTCTCTATTTGTCTTTATAAACGTATTTGTACTGCAACTATTTCTGGGGAAGGGGAAAAGTCTGACAATTTTCTCTGGGAAAGGGGGAAAGTCTAACTATTTTCTCTGACATTTGAAACGAGAAAAATGCTTGCTGCAGTAGTTGTTGCGTAATTTAGGAAAAATATCGCAGTGAAATTTTGTTATATATGTTTTATAGATTATTGCTGAATCTGTGAGAACGGATCGTAGAGATAGACTTTAATAAACGTTAATTTTGTCTTTGAAATTTTAGGTTAATTATGCGTACTAAAAATACAAGTCTTATGAGTAAATTTATAGTTTCATCCAGTTCGGAAGAAATATCATCATTAGGTAGAGAGGTCGATTGTGATTGAATGGAGGAGGTCATAGATAGTAGGGAAAGATTAATTGGTATTGTAGGAAATGTGCATATTCAAGTCGAACATATAGTGGTGGAGGAGGTCAAAAGGGAAAAAAGGGTTAATGATGTGGAATTTTATATATATCCGGAGGAGTAAATAATTTTTGAAATATAAAAGATAACTAACAGGTAGGTGGGGGAAAGTGGTTTACGACATTTTTTCCAGTTCGGGGTGGGGGGGAGTTGTGTTACCAAGTTCCTTGCCTCTATCTGTGGAAGATGAATAGAGAAATTCAGGATAACGTAGAAATAACGTGCTACAATGGGTCTGTGGAGGTAGCTCCGAATGATGGTTTCCTATGTTATCTTAACCAGTTGTTGTATGGTCTTAAAATATCTCTGACGCATTTCTAGAAAGGGGTTATGAATCTATTACATTGCAGCCCAGCGCAGCTGAATGGGAATGGTTATGAGATGATAAGGGTCAGTGAGACTTTGAATGATAGGTGAAGAGTGAATGGTACTGCAAAGTAGTTCAATATTGTTGATGTGATGAAGTATTATAAAATAAAATACATGAAAGCTAGTAGGAGTTGTTATCCCTATAGTGATTCATCGGAACCAAAGTTTTTCGATATTGATTCTGCTGGTCGACCATGGAATAACCACCTTGTCCTGATTAGGGGCAACTATATGTTGGTCCCAAAGGAACCAGCGCTCAAGCTAGAATTTTAATATTTTAATTCGAGTAAGTGGCCTCTGCTATCTTGTGTAAATGTTTGATTATCTATGAGCTCCTAATCAATGTTGTACTAATTCTGTAGGTCCTGGAGCTATCGCTACTCTTGACAATTCAAGCTTGTTTGACCGTGTAATATGTGAATAGAACAATCCAAAATAGGTTCTTGGGGATCCAAACATTTGGAAATACAAAAGGGTGAACTCAGAGATTCTCAAGGTTCAGCGTGTGAACCAGAGATGAGATATGACCGGTCGAGGGGAGTCAGCTAGCAAAAAGGGTTCGTTTACAACTATTGCGGATGTATACCTCCCTCCTCTTACTAATTTTACTGGTATCCCACTTTCTAAAAGTTTGATTGACCTTCGGAAGTTCCATAGGTTGAGAAAAGCGACTCATGAGCTTTCTCAGTCTTCTACAGAGGTTCCCAGACTTGCCGGTACATGAGACTTCTGATGTTGAAGCTTTGAGGAAATAAAAAGTTGATAAGGTGAAATATCATGAGGAGGGGAAGTTTGCACCTCCAAAGAGAAAACACCATAAGCTCGAGGGTAGCAAATAAAATCAGTCTAATATACTGACAATGATGAGGTCAGTAGAGAGCCATTGCTTCACTCTTACTGAGAGCGACCTGGAGAAGCTCAAAGATATTTTCTAAGAGCAGGTGACACAAGAAAATGTTAGTATGCTTAGATGTTGCTTGTTAGACGTTGTTTTGTATTACTATTCCTTATTTGACTATTATTTTGTCAGTTGTCTATGCTTGTGAAGTGTTCTTCTCAATTTCAGTTAAAGAGGAATAAGGAACATTTGGAGATCTCCTGAAAGGTCGAAGCTTAAATGAAAGAAAATGTACAGCTAAAAAATTAATTAATTGTGTTGGCTGCTCAGTTCGAGAGAGAAAAAGTGATAGCGGTAGAAGCTGTTAAAGTTCTTGTAAGGTCAAAGTTACAAGCACAAATAGCAGAGCACCAAAAAAGTATGGAGAAAATAGTGGAGATGGAAAGTACGAAGAGATAATCTTTCCTTTCGATGCTGAGGAGGAGCAGGTCGAGGGAGATTGGCCAGATAATAATGTTGTTCCAAAGGCGTGGCAGATGAATTCCCTACCCAAAACACTGGCCAAGCGTGAGATGTTGTTGATGGAGTGAAGTCACTTCATGAGATATAACTTATTAAAAGTAGTTAGACTTATCTTTTATCTGTGTGGTTATTATGCTCGTACTGTATGGATCTCCTTTTGATTTTTTATGAGGAAGTAACTATTTGTTGGGGAAACTGTAAGTTTTTATAAACACATATAATTTTGTTATGTGCCTTTAAATTGTGTTGATAATAGAAAATTAGTAATATGTATAGGAAGTAGAGTAGTTGAGGGAAACTGTTACCACAATGAAGATAGCATTGAATTGAGCTAGAGACTCTGTGACTCACACTCAATAGGTATTAAATAAAACTCAATATGAGAGAAGGTATTTTAAATCTATATCAGAGAAGAACTTTAGTAAACTATTTGCGCTTCAGGGTAGATATGCTAAAATAAAAATAGAGAGAGATGAGACTAAGAGAAAAGAAGATGAAAGGTTTGGCTTATTAAATAAACCATATCAGAGCTTTATTTTGCTAACATGGGTGACAAAGTCAGGTTTCAGAGAGCATTGCTATTTCTGACACTGTACTTTGAGGCTGAAGTAGATAGTGAACGAGGGCTAAAAGATGCTTATATAGATATTTTAAAAGAGAGGGGTATAATACCAAATCTAGCTTGAGTTTAATTATTGGCGTAAGAAGCTAGAAATTGTCATAGTGTAGAAGCAAAAAAATGTTTAACTCGAGCTGGGGTATCTATTATATAGGGTAGTGTAAGTGTATTACCTGATGCTTGCAATTTTGTGTAGGGTTGAAGGGAGATGAGGATCCTATTTTTTAACATCCCTAAAGAACATAGAGTGTCACGAGCTAACTTAGAGTATGAATTGGAAAAATCACAAGAAACACTGAAGTTGTGTACTGAATAAAATGTACGTCTTCCTGCTTGAGTGACAGAGGAGATAGCACTGAGACAAAAGGTAGAAAAGGAATTGAAAGCCTTAGAAGTAAGCCAACAATAAACTTGCAAATGTTTATATGATGTGAGTAAGAGGATGTGGCAACGTTTATACCCTAAGTGAGCACAAGTGGTAGCTCATACTGACCAGGAGCGTCATATTGAGGCAGTGGTTAATTATTATGGCAACGAGCTGGCTAGAGTAGAGAACAAATTTAAAAAGTATATTACTGATTGTGGAAAGGATTTAATGTAAAAAAGCGAAGGATAAAAATAAGTAGTTTGTGAAGGATGAAAACGGAAAAGGGTTTAAAAAACTAGTTCCTAAACCTATACAAAATTGGTCAGAAGATGAGGAGGAGGAAGTCAAAGATCTAGTTCCTCTTTCTCGACAGACCCGTCATCAACAAGATATTGCAAGATTCCGTTCGGTTTATGCTCGTCCCTCCTCATTCGGAGAAAGAAGAAAATGTAGCCTCCTCGTTCCTCAAGGACGAAGAGAACTAATGTGCCCATGTGTTATGTGTTTATGCTTGATATAATGTTTTGTGGACTATAACATAGTAGATTTAAGTTATCTGTAGAAATGTATAACAGAAGTTCATTTTTTGTATAGTAGACAATTGATATGTACAGTAGATCTGTAAGTCGGTCAAACATAAGCATTACCTTAATATAAAAGCGATGTACATAAAAATGTAAAATAGAGTAGACATTATAGATTATGACTCATCTTTATCTGCCATATATCTTCAGCCTCCTTATATTCCAAGGATTGGGAATGCGAACTCCATCCTCTGTGATAAGATCGTAAGACCCAAGGTTATTTTTGCAGATAACGATGAAAGGTCCTTCCCAATTTTCCGTAAGTGCTTTGGCATTTAATTCCTTTCTATGTATTGGTACTTCACATAAAACGAGATCTTGGATATCAAATTCTTTATTTTAAACTTATTTATTATACGATTTCGCCAACACCTGATGATATCTCCCCAAATTCATAATTGCTCGATCTCTTGTTTCATGATCCAGTTCATATAATATACTAACTGGAATTTATTTTCTTCATCTGTCATTTCATGGTCATGTACGGGGTGATAATTATGAGTTGGGATTACTTATTCAGTTTTGCAAGCTACCAAGAAAGGTGTACACCCCGTGGCTACCCGTGGTATTGTGCAGTATGCCTACACTACATGTGGTAACTCTTGAACCTAATTATCCTTTTTCTCTGTTAAATGATTTTTTATCCCATCAACTATGGTGTGGTTGGTGATCTCGGCCTGACCGTTTCCCTGAGGGTAATAAGGATTTGAAGGAGAGTGAAATGTGCTTTATTTGTTAATAAATTTGGCCACTTTGATGCCTACAAAAAATAGTCCATTATTAATTCTGATAAGATGGGGGCAACCGAACCGCATGATAATATTCTCCCATATGAACTTGATGACTTCTTCTTCTCGAGTTCGACATAAAGGGAATGTTTCCACCCATTTGGTAAAGTAGTCGGTTGCGACTAGAAGATATCTCCTTTTTTTGGAAGTATTTGGGAATTCTCCAACGAGATTGAGGGACTATCTTTTGAAAGGCCAATATACTTTGCTAAAATGAAGCTCCAAAGCTGGAGCTCGAATTTTGGGTCTAAATCGTTGACAGGCATCGTATTTGCTCGCATATTCGATAGCCCGTGCTCTCATTCTAGGCCAAAAGACTCCTTGAGTAAATAATAAGTTTTGACCCTCTCATTCTAGGTCAAAGTTTTTCTTAAACTGTTTAAACCCTCTCATCTCACGACTCAAAAATTGAATTCCTTTTCTCATCTGCTCCAAGGCACCATAATTTAGTTTCCAATATCCTCAAAGAGGTTATCTCTCTCTCTTTAATTTTTCAAGTATATTGTGTAATGGCCTAATTCTGTAAGCTCGAGATAGCTTGGAATTAAATCTTACACCAATGTTCCTGTGACAAAAACTAAGATAAAATAAAAAAATGACGCGGGTAATTTAGCCTAGAATACTTCTGAATGGGTAAAAAACCACGACCTCGAGTTGAGGGTTTTTGTAATAGTGACTTTTATTGCTTGAGGCTGATATCTTATTACAAGTGATCTCTCAACTTATAAATACTTGATCTTGTAAATAATAAGTTTTGATGTCTTGAGAATCTAGAAAATATAGTTTTCTTGGTGATTTCTCGTATATTTTTCTGGTCCTCGTCTCTTCTGGAACTTTTTATTTATATAGGCCTTCTCCACTTTTCTTCACCGTACTAAAGCGCATTCTCCGAACAATATGGTTAGTGGCGGTTGACTGAGTAACTGCTGAGTTCATGAGAGACAGGTATCTTTGACTTGTTCATGCTTTTTTGTTTGAGCTTCACCCATGCTCTTCATCAGTTCGTGGGGTAGGTGTCAATGATTATTGTTGATGTCACATAAAGAAAGCGTGAGTCTGACATAGAGGTATATCAAACTAGAATAGCTTGATTTGGGTTAGATAGAGGGATAGGCCCCTACAATCGCCCCCCTGCAACCGAAGTCGTTAGTGACTTTGGTTGAGAAATAATTTATGGGTATATGGGTATTTGGGTTAGAAGTTCGAAAATAAAGGTAGTAATGATGTGGATTTGACTACTTGGAAAATGTGCGTGTTATGGGAGGACGTTTGTGCATTGAATATTGATGGGAATATTGATGTACGCGACAGTTAGGGTTTTAAGAGTTTTGTCTGTATTGAATGATGATGCTTGGGGAAACGTACCTGTACATTAAATATCAGGGTTATATAAATAGTACATGTTCCAAGGATTATGACAAAGTAAGCTGTTTGTTAAAAAAAAATTTGGAAGTCTTATTGCTGATGATGAAGACCCAGAGAATGGTTCATGAAGAAAGGATCTCTATTGAGATGCAAAAGTTAAAGGTAAGATATTTCGGTGATCAGTCTTTGGAGATGCCTACCCCCATTCCCGTTCCACCGACGTATCAAGGTATGTCGGAAAAAGAAGCGGCTGAAGCTGAGGAAGATTTTTACTGTATGTGGAGATTTCATCACGTTGTCTTAACAGGCGAACAACATTGGATTTGTCTCCGCATCCTTGCGAAATACAAGGTTAGGGTGACAGATACGGGGTTTGGCATAACTGCGTGGCTGTTCTGCCGATGTCTTGCGTACGATTAGATTTTAAAGTTGGGCCTTTTTCACCTTTAACAACTCTGCGGTGGTGGTGGTTATAGAGTAGGTGACGGCGGTAGTAGAGAAGGGAGATGGAGAATAGAAGTCTGCTTCTGTACCTCCATCGTAACTTGGCGTTAAGAAGACCTTCAGTTTGAAAAGTTGATCAAGCACTAAGTGTTTTGCTTTAATGCCCAGACTTCCTCCAAAACAAGTTTTTAGTCAGAGTAAGATGGTGTGAAGGAAGAAGTTCCTATGCTGACTTCCAATGCCTACTTTGTATTAGAGGATTCTTGGAGTGAAACATCATTGATCTCAGATAGACTGAAGGGTTTAATGTTTCAAAGTGCATGAAAGACCTGTTATCTGTAAAATTCTTGAAAAACTTATTATATGAAAAATAACTAATTTTGGAGTACTTGAAAGACTTATTATCTGTAAAGTACCTGAAAGATTTATTATCTATAAAGTACCTGTAATTTTTATTCGAGCAGAATAAAATTTGTTATCTATAAAGTATGTTGGTCTGTCAGACTGGTACGTGCATCTGGGGCAGTGTGCGAAAAGTAATGATGGTATTTCACTCGTATTACAGAAAATTTTATGATGCGTCTATTTTGATTTGACTGTTTAGTTTCGAGTAGGGGAAAGAAGGTTTGAGAAGCTTCAGCTTTTTAGGCAGTTTGATGTGTGGGTGTTGTTCGCACGTGAGAGATAGGAGGGGTACATTGGTCAAAACATGTTGAAGCCGAAAAGCCGGGGTAGTGGAGTCACGGTAATGATAGTGGTTAGAAAATTGAGGCAGTTTTGGTTTAATTGAGATATATATAAGTGTAAGGAGAGTAGTTACTGCACAGTTTCCTGTAAAAATTAAAGAGTGTTAAGAGAAGGGAGCGTACGCCATTTCGAACTTGGAGGTGGTTGCTACATTTGTTGTTGTAATCTTGCTGAGTCAGGGATAGTACTGCTAATCACCGGTAAGTCATTTGATCTCTGCCCACCTTACTTCTTTTTTTTAGGGTACATGACATTCTGTGTTTGGGGCTTTGGGTGTTATTTTCTAGGGTAAGGTGTCTTGGTAGACCTGGGTTTCGACCCATTTTGGGGTTTGAGGTGGTTTGGAGGAGGTATAGGGTTTGAGATCAAACTTTTGATAAATTTCTAGAGGGGGTAGACGGGATAGGGTGTGTAAACACGGAATTATCAAGTTTATCGATCTAATTGCGTGCCTCTTCTTCTGTAGGCTAAAATACATAACAGTCAAGCTTCGAGATAGAGACTAATAGATGAGGAGATCGAAGAATTTAAAACTAGCATTTCTGGTCGAGCCCTAATAGATGAGGGTAGTGATGTAGAAGTGTTAGATATTGTAATCGAGGCTCCATTATATATGGTTCTGCCGGCTGAGGAGGTTCCGATTACGAGACATCGAAGGACGATAGTGACCAAAGATAGTGATGAAGAGGAAATAGTATGGGGGGAAGGGGTAATGTAGAGCCTTCGGGTGGTAGAGAGGGAGATAAGGTGCAATGTGAAGATAGTGGGGATTCGACTGAGTCGGATAGGGTCCAAGGTGCCATTTCGGTTAAAGATAGGATTAGATTAGATCGATTTACCGCCAAATTAGAACTCTCAAAGGTGGGGGTGTATCTGAGTACTACGGGGGCGGGGTTGACCTGCAAGTCAGACCCTGGGGATGGGATTATGGCATATAGAGGCCAAATTTAATTGGAACTGGAGCTTCCTCTTCGAAGACTGGTGAAAGAAGTACTAAATTTATGGGGGGTGGCTCCGGTGCAAATGAACAATATTTTTTATGAGATGATGAGGGTGATAGTGGGGATGAATGTGAAATTGGCTGGTGAGGGCCGAAGTTTGATCAAGTGGTTTGACATTATCACCTTTTACTCGAAGAAGACTAGTCAGAACCTGGGGACCTATCACATCCAATGTCACCCTCAGAAACCTTGGTTCTTTGATCTGTGCTCGACAGGCCGGGGGTGGATTAAAGATTTACTGATAGTAAGGGGTAACTATGAGAATGTAGACGAGGATGACCCTTATAAATTACATCATAGGGTATATAACGAAAGTAAGGTTACTGTGGAAGGGTTGTTGTTGATGTGTATCTGGAGTAAGTGATATCTGTGTTCTTGTTTTAATCTGAAGGTCCGAGGAGTTCATCTTGGGATAATCTGGTAAATTATATTGATACTCTGCTCGAAGCTAGTGAAGACTGGGTAAATTTTATATTTGACAGTCTCAAAATCAAAAGGCAAAGGAGGAAGAAGTCTAATTCCCTATTTCGAGATGTACCCACTACGCCGAAGCTACCAAATAGAAAAAGAAGTGAAGGTGTTGCAAAGGTACAAAAGGAGATGGGAGGGGAAGAGTTTTCAAGGAACTACCAGTTTGTGCCGAGATCGCGTAGGGGATCGAAGCAAACAGCGCCATTGCCCAAAATGGTAGGAGATGCCTCAAAGTCGAGGCTGAGGCCGGTGGCAACTTAAACTGAGAAGGGAAAAGGGAAAAGGTCGGGTAACTTCCAAAGCCCCAAAGCTGCAGGATTCGAAGGTCGGCCAACGCAAGAGGCGTAAGGTGTTGGGGAAGAATGATACACTGGAGGAGGATGAAGAGATGACGGAGGTTGAACGATAGGAGCAGGCTGGGGTAAAGCAGGCTTCGATGGTCGAGCTCTGGGTAGATGATCTAGATGAGGCTTCGAAGGAAACACAGAAGGACATCTTTCAGGTAACTATATATGGCTTTTTATTGTGGTACTTTGATATTTCTTGAAAATTCTTTGAGTTTTGAGATGCACTAATTTCTTGAATATTTTAGCAAACGGATGTTTAGGTGCAAACTTGCAGCAAGGCAATGAAGTCAGTAAAGGAAAAATTGAAACAAGCAAAGGACAATCTGAATCCATCTCGGGGGAAGGGGGCATCACTGGTGTCTGAGCTCAGGAAGTTGAAGCAAGATCTGGGGGTGCTTACTGACACTTATGGTGAGAGGCTCGAGTTGTAGCGGTCGAGGCTGGAGCGAGAGTGGTCTGCAAAGCATGTGGTGTGTGAGAGGGAGAAAGTGGGACAGAAGGTGAATTTTCAGCGGCAGTATGATTTCTAATGCAAGGTTAATGTTAGGTTAAAAATACTTATAGATGATAAGGGGTATGACCCCGAGACATTGGAACCTTAATCTGTGTCTCCAGAACTTGATGAAGGGGATGATTTGCAGATGAAGGGAGGAGAAGCGAATATTGCTGAAGAAGCAGTTGGAAGTGTTGGGGGTGGTATAGATACTTCTCTTATTGGAGCGCCCATTGGTAAGATTGTTGATGGTTTGGTCGTCGAAGGTTCGAATGAAGCTGCTGGGGGATCTGTGAAGTAAGAAGGTGTAACCGCGCCAATATGAGGTATTTGGGGTTGGGGTTTCATATCTTCTTCTGCTGATTATAATGTTGAGTTGTAATATGTTGAACGATGTTGTTGTTTTCGATTGGTCTCTGAACTCGGTAAGTTTTTTTTTCTTTTGTTATCTGTTAAACTTCTGAAGTTGATGTTGAAAATATTAATGAGTATTTTCTGAAGTAAATTCTGCATATATTGATTCTGAGCATACTGATTCTGAACTTCTGATTTGATATCTGATTTCCTGATTGATTGTGTTATCTTGCTCTGACCATGAATTGTTGGAATTTGGATGCGCATTCAATTGATTTTGCTTGTTTTGGACTCTTGATGATTGATCTTTAAATTGTATATCACTGTTCCTCTGGTTGGGTAGAGGCTCTTCGTCTTCCATCATTAAGTAATAAGAACCCTTATCTATTTTATCGTAGACGACATATGGTCCTTCCCATGATTCGGCTAACTTGCTGGCATTTCAAGGTTTCGAAGATTGGTTAGCACGTCGCAGTACTAGATCTCCAATGTTGAAACTCCGTGGTCGAACCCTTTTACTGTAAGATTTCTGAAGTGATGTGTGGTACCTGCCAAGGTTGGCGATAGCTCGATCTCTGGCTTCATCGATCCATA
The DNA here is from genome assembly GCA_014058105.1 of Kingdonia uniflora. Taxonomy (NCBI): domain Eukaryota; kingdom Viridiplantae; phylum Streptophyta; class Magnoliopsida; order Ranunculales; family Circaeasteraceae; genus Kingdonia; species Kingdonia uniflora. Next base: position 1,755,424 of record JACGCM010001954.1, on the reverse strand, counting down.
ACATGTTGCATGCAAGTTCGAACTCGTTATCTTTGTCTAGGAGGTTAGGGTCTCAAGTGGGTACATCAAATTGAGTTGGTAATACAGCTTCGGTTCCATATGTTAGGAGGAAGGGGGTACATCCTGTAGATTTTCTTGGGGTTGTGCAATAGACCCAGAGGACATGTTGTAACTCTTGAACCCATCATCCATTCTTTTCATCGACTCTCTTCTTAAGACGATTGACGATGGTTTTGTTAATTGCTTCGACTTGACCGTTGCCCAGGGGATAGTAAGGTGTGAAGGGTGAGAGGATGATGTTGTGTTTTTTGAGGAACTTTTTAACTTTGTTGCCAACGTACAGGGAACCATTATCGCATCGAATCACATGGGGACGCCCGAATCGAGTGATGATGTTTTCCCATAAAAATTTGACAATTTCCTCTTCTCTGGTTCGGCATAGAGGTTCAGCTTCAACCCATTTAGTAAAGTAATTGGTTGCGACGAGGATGTTTTCTCTGCTGCCCGAGGATTTTGGGAAGGGTCCAATGAGATCGATGGCTCATCTTTTGAATGGCCAGGAAACTTGACTGAAATGGAGGTCTTGAGAGGGGCAATGGATACCATGGGAATGAAGTTGGCATTTGTCATAATGTTTTGCGTACTCTGATGCTTGTTTTTTCACATCGGGCCAAAATAATCCTTGGGTGACAGCTCGAAGGGCCATAGAACGACCAGCAGTGTGAGCACTGCAGGTTCCTTCTTGAAGTTCGGCTAAGATTTGAGAGGCTTCGGCTTGGGATACGCATTGAAGGGGGACGCCACTAGGGGGATTTTTGATGTAGTTGTTTTTTGCGGATAGAATATCTTCGGCAGTTTTCTTGTAGCGACCATTTTTCTTTGGCGTACAAAAGGGAGAAAGCGGAACAGAAGGTGAATTTCTAGCGGCAGTATGATGGCGAATACAAGGTTAATGTTAGGTTAAAAATCCTTATAGATGATAAGAGGGTATGAGCCTAAGATATTGAAATCTTATCCTGTGTCCCCAGAACTTGTTGAAGGGGAAGATTTGCAGATGAAGGGAGGAGAGGCGAATATTTCTGAAGAAGCAGTTGGATGTGCTGGGGGTGGTGTAGATACTTCTCTTATTGGAGCGCCCATTGGTTGGACTGTTGATGGTTTGGTCGTCGAAGGTTCGAATGTAGCTGTTGGGGGATCTGTGGAGCAAGAAGGTGTAACCGAGCCAATATGAGTTATTTGGGGTTGGGGTTTCATGTCTTCTTCTGCTGATTATAATGTTGAGTTGTAATATGTTGAACGATGTTGTTGTTTTCTATTGGTCTCTGAACTCGGTAAGTTATTTTTGCTTTTGTTATCTGTTGAACTTTTGAAGTTGATGCTGAACATATTGATGCGTATTTTCCGAAGTGAATTCTGCATATATTGATTCTGAACATACTGATTCTGCATATATTTGATTTTCTGATTGATTGTGTTATCTTGCTCTGACCTTGAATTGTTTGAATTTGATGCGTATTCTATTGATTTTGTTTGTTTAGGACTATTGATGATTGATCTTTGAATTGTACCACACTGTTCCTCTGATGGATAATATGTTGAATGTTCTCAGCACTTGATAGAATTGTAGATAGTATTTTTGTAAACTGTTATGGTTTGAATGACTGCAGTGTGATCGAACTCTGAAGAGCGTCGAAGATTCTTTGATCGAACTCTGTGTGTATGTACTATTTCAGTTGAATAATTGTAGAGTGATCGAACCCTGAATGATCGGTTAGACATCGAAGGGCGAAGCTACAGTGATGCTTGAAATTTTGAAAAATTTACAGGTCGCCTCCGAGTATCAGTCGGGCCGAGGGGACGTGGTACCTAGAAGAAAACTGAAAATTTACTAGACTTTGAAGGCCTAAGCCACAACGAAGCAATATCTGATCGCCTCCAATGCATTCCTAAGGGTCCGGTCTTTCGACTATTCGTGCCCCTCGAGTTTGCTCGAATGTTGGAAACTTGAGCAATTTAAGGCCGCCCCAAATTATCAGTCGGGGTGAGGGTGGACATGATACTCGGGGTAAACCAAGAAAAGGACTGGACTTTGATGGTTTCAGAGCTTAGACGAAGTATATGTGATCGCCCCCAATTCATCCTCGAAGGTCCGATCTTTCGACCATCCAAAGGCCTTGGCCACAGTGAAGCAATATTTGATCGCCCCCAATACAACCCTGAGGGTCCGATCTTTCGACCATCCTTGCCCCTCTAGTTTGCTCAAAATTGGGAGTTTAAAAAATATCAAGATTATCCACAAGTATCAGTCGGGTCGAAGGTTGACGTGATACCTAAGTTAAATCAAAAAATTTGAAATGAAACAGGAGATGAAGTAAGGGTTGAAAAAGTTATTGAATTTTCTTGATTACATCAGTTGTACATGGTTGGAGATACGACCTGTTATATGAGACCAGCTGTATCGTATTCCAAGGGCTTGGTATAGGCTCTTCGTCTTCCATCATTAAGTAATAAGAACCCTTATCTATTTTGTCATAGACGACATATGGTCTTTCCCAAGATTCGGCTAACTTGCCTGCATTTCGAGGTTTTGAAGATTGGATAGCACATCGTTGTACTAGATCTCCAATGTTGAAACTTCGGCGTCGAACCCTTTTATTGTAAGATTTTCGAAGTGATGTGTGGTACTAGCCAAGGTTTGCGATAGCTCGATCTCTGGTTTTATCGATCCATAACATGTTGTATGCAAGTTCGAACACATTATCTTCGTCTGGGAGGTTCGGATCTCAAGTGGGTACTTCGAATTGAGTTGGTAATACAGCTTCGGTTCCATATGTTAGGAGGAAGGGGGTACACCCCGTAGATTTTCTTAGGGTTGTACGATTGGCCCAGAGAACATGTTGTAACTCTTGAACCCATCGTCCTTTCTTTGCATCGACTCTCTTCTTAAGACCATCGACGATGGTTTTGTTAATTGCCTCGACTTGACCATTGCCATGGGGATAGTAAGGTGTGGATGGTGAGAGGATGAGGTTATGTTTTTTAAGGAAGTTTCTGACTTTGCTGCCAACGAATTGTGGACCATTATTGCATCGAATAATATCGGGATAGCCGAAGCGAGTGATGATGTTTTCCCATAAAAATTTGACAATTTTTTCTTCCATTTTTCGGTATAGAGGTACAGCTTCAACCCATTTAGTGAAGTAATCGGTTGCGACAAGGATGTTTTCTCTGCTACCTGAGGCTTTTGGGAAAGTTCCAATGAGATCGATGGCCCATCTTTTGAATGGCCTGGAAACTTGACTGAAATGGAGGTCTTGAGAGGGGCAATGGATGTCATGGGCATGTCGTTGGCATTTATCATAATATTTTGCATACTCTAATTCTTTGTTTTTCATATCGGGCCAAAATAATCCTTGGGTGACAGCTAGAAGGGCCATAGAACCACCAGCAGTGTGAGCACTGCAGGTTCCTTCGCGAAGTTCGGCTAAGATTTGAGAGGCTTCGGCTTGAGATACTCATCGAAGGAGGACGCCACTGGGGGATTTTTGATATAGTTATTTTTTGTGGATTGTATATCTTGGAGAGTTTTCCAGTAGCGACCGTTTGGCTTTGGCATCATCTGGGAGGATGGCATTGTTGAGGTACTGAAGAAACAGTTTTCACCAATCGTCTGGATCGTGACTCTCGGCCCTTGTATTGATGGTATTGATTTTCATCTGGTCGATACTTGGGCATTCGAGTACTTTGTTATGGAGGATCAGAGATTCTTATTGTCTGAGCATAGCTGCTATGTAGGCGAGGGCATCTGCATGTCTATTTTATCCTCGAGGGTAATGAGTGATTGTGGATTTTTTAGGGAACCAGTCCATGCGCTGTCGTACAAAAAGAGCGTAGCCAGCCATGCGACCGTTAGCTTGACTTTTTCCTGTGTAATGTCTCTGAACAAGTTGGGAATCTGTAAAGACTGCAAATTTGAAAATGCCGAGGTCGAGTGCATGGTCGAGGCAGTGGATCAAGGCTTCATACTTTACTTCGTTATTGGAACATTCAAAGGCAAGTTTGACAGCTTTCTCTATGCCGTCATTAGCGGGTGTTATTAAGACAATACCAATTCTTGAGCCATTAGGTCCTGCTGATCTATCTGTGAATAACCGTCAGCCAGTGAGAGGGTCCCAGGGATCTTCTATTTCGGGTTGGTCATCTGATAAGTCGTTTTCATGTTCATCACAATCGACATCGTCGGCTGGGTAATCAACTAGAAAGTCTGCTACTGTTTGCACTCGTCTGGATTTTTCTTTTATGCTAAGTATTTCTCGAAGGGGATAACTAGTGATAACACGGATGGGATAAGCCTGAAAATATGGTTTGAGCTTTCTGGCAGAATAGACAAGTGTAAGGAGCGAACGTTCAAGTTTAGAATGTCGAGTTTCTGCGGGGGTTAGAGTTTTGCTGCTGAAATATACAGCTTTTTCGATGTTGGAATCAAGTCGAATGAGCTCTGAACTGAGAAAGGTTTCTGTGACAGCAAGGCATAAAGGGAATGTTTTGCCTTTGAAAGGGGTGCTAATAATCGGTGGACGGCCAAGATAAGTTTTGAGTTCGGGGAAGGCTTGCTCGCACTCAGGGGTCTAGTCGATCTCGGGACTGTTTTTCTTTTTTACTTTATGGACGCCCTGATCGCGTAAGAGGGAAAAAAGCCAAATACATCGATTTGAGGATTTAGAAATGAAACGATTGAGGGCTGCTATCCTGCCCGCCACTTTTTGGACGTCTTTCTTGGTTCGGGGCGAAGGCATGTCTATGATGGCTCGAATGTGGGTGGGGTCAATCTTTATCCCGCGTTTACTGATGAGGTGACCCAAAAAAATTTTGGATGACACGCCAAATTGGCACTTGTCTGGGTTGAGTTTCATTTTATACGTGCGAAGTATTGAGAAGATTTCTGAGAGAACTTGGATATGGGTTTGTTTTTGAAGGCTCTTGCATAACATATCGTCGATATAGACTTTGATAGATTTTGCCAAACAAAGATTTTAACATGGTTGTGACAAGGCGCTGGTAGGTGGCTCCGGTATTTTTAAGGCCGAAGGGCATAACATTGAAATAGTAAAGGCATTGTTCAGTTATAAATGAAGTTCTAAGTTGATCTTCAGGGAGAAGGGGTACCTGATTGTAACCCGAAGTCGCGTCCATCATGGATAGGCGCTCTTGTCTGGCAGTGGCATCGAGGAGTGCTGAGATAGTCGGCAGGGGAAAGCTGTCCTTTGGTGTGTGCTTGTTAAGGGCTGTGAAGTCGACAAAGATTCAAATCTTTCCATTCTTCTTAGGAAGTGCTACAATGTTTGATATCCATTTTGTGCACTTCACTTCTCTGATAAAGCCTGCAGCTATGATGTTGTCTACTTCAAGGTTCACAGCTTCTCAAAGTCGTGGTGCCAGGTTATGCTTCTTTTGTTTCACTGCTGAGGAATAGGGGATGAGATCGAGGTGATGGCAGGCCAGGTTGGGGTCGACACCAGGCATCTTTTGAAATATTCAGGCGAAGATATCTTTGTTTGCTCAAAGGAACTCAAAAAGTTTAAGGCGCTCTGACTCATTGAGGAAGGTTTCGCTAAATGTACCCCGACCAGGACTATCGAGTTCGATATAAATAGTAGGTTCGATGGATGAGGTGGTATATGTCAAAGTCGAAGGGATAGAAAGGTGTTATGATTACTATGGGCTGCTGACAAGTTTTCGGGCTTGGTTTACCTCTGGGTGCTCGCATGAGCGGGCAAGGAGTTAAGGGCCTTTCAAATTCCAAGTTTCCTTGTGATTGTTGAATCAGAGGGTCTGATGGTAGGTTGAAGGTATATCCCGCATGGCGTGAAGCCAATCTCGTCCGTGTATGCCGGGGTATTCAAATTTCTTGTCAATGACGATGAAGCTGGTTTGAAGGGTAATGGGGCCTGTAGTGATGGGTAGGCTGATACGGCCAGCAGCGACTTCGGTTGATCCATTGAAACCTTTAAGTTCGATGCTGGCAGCGGTTATGAGGTCTGTTTTCTACATGGTTTGGATTATTTGGAGAAAGAGGACATCACCTGCGCTCCCAGTATCTGCGAGCATTGTATAGAGGATGAGGTTCTTGATCTTAATCATGATGACTAATGGATCGGAATGGGGGAAACGAGCATTTGAAGTGTCACAGTCGATGAAAGAAATACCTTCAAGTCGAAGGTGACGGTTTGATTCTGGCAGAAGTGTAAAGAATTTATCCTGATAGGTGAGTTTGTAACATTCGTCGATGCACTTTCGTTTGCTCTTGGAATGTTCACTGTCTATGTAATTGACTTCGATAAACTTGACTCTATAGATGTGCACCTCGGCTGGGTCAATAGTTGGGGTGGATAGAGATTTGAGGTAAGACCCATCGAGGTAGGTTGGAAGATTAGCAATATATTGGTGCAAACGTCCTGCTTTGAAGATGAGTTCGAGAGAGCGCTGAAGGACGAAGCATTTATTGGTATGGTGACAGTTGTACTTATGGTTGGCGGAGTAAGATTCGCCTGGTCTGACTTTGATGGGGAAAGGGACGCGCCAAATGGGGTCTGCCTGTATGTGTGGTAGAAGGGTATTGAGGAGGGTAGTAATTGTAGGCAAAACAGGCCTTGGCCGCTTCTTGCGAGCTTCGTTGTTGTTATCAATGTTGGGACGTTTGCGACTCTCAGTCTCCTGTGAGATAGGAGCAATCAGGGGTGTGGGAGCAGAGTGGGGGTGTTGCCGAGGTTTGTAGAAGTTTGTTGTTTGCGACGGCTAGCTCTGTTTGCGGGACTCTTGAAGGCGTTCGAGATCGATATAGCCATTGACCTTCAAGAGCATTTCTTCTAGTGTTTTTGGTTTGTGGAGAACTAGGTGTTCTTTTACTCGGCTGTGGTCGGGCAGGGCATTCGAATATGCCAAAATAGCATTCGAGCAGTCGAGATTTTCTATTTTTTAAGATTCGTCGAGGAATCTCCTGGTAAAGGCTTCGAGGGTCTCACTATCAGATTTTCTAAAATTGAATAGAGCGCCAACTTTGACCTCTCTGTCTTTGTTAAAGGCAAACAGGGCAATGAAAAGTTGTGATAGCTGCTCGAAGCTTTATATCGAGCCATTTGGGAGGTTGTGGTACCACCGAAGGGGGTTGTCTGTAAGGCTCGTTGGGAAAAGGCGACATAGCAGATAATCAGCCGTAGAGTTGAGGCTCAGGGGATTTGGAATTCGAGAATGTGGGATTTGGGGTCTGTGTTACGGTATTTGCTGAGTTTGGGGGCACGGAAGTTGGAGGGTATTTGAATAGCCAAAATTTTGGGCCTGATCGGGTTATTTAGACGGCTCCAAGAGTTTGTGGCTGGACTCGCACTAACGCGAATGACGGGTTGTATTCTGTATTCGAAGTCCTGCTGTGTAATCTATGCAGGATGTGGGGGAAATTGATGAATTTGAAGGTTGTGAGGTCGAGTATGTGGTATAAAATTAGTACTACATTCTCTGGGCCGTTCCTGAGCAGGACGGCGTCTGAGGTGCCTGGAGAAGCGGAAGGTTGAGTCAGAAGAGTCTTATGTGGGGTGAATCCTGAGGTGGATGGAGCCAGCTGGGGGAATAATACTGGGAAAACCTTCGGTACCGGTGTGAATGGGGGGTATCTCGAGGTTTGGTGAGGGTCTTAGGCGGGCGCGGGCAGATACGCGCGATGGTTCTGGTACCTAGGACGGGCGAGGAGGTTCCAAAGGCTATAATCTTTGTAGCTCTCGGACGGTGCTGTGCAGTTCATCGATTGCTCTGCTCTATCTGTTTCATCATCCAAGCGGCAATTCCGTTCAGTTTCTAGTGCCAAACGGTGGCTTTCACGCTCTTAATTTTAATTGGTTCTGGTGGTGCTCCTCTGCCTGAACAACTTGTTGAGATAATAAGGCTATTTGGGCAGCTACTCTGTCAATGGAGTTGCCTGCCTGGATTGAGTTGTAATGGCATGTGGGTGCCATTAAAGATAATCAGTTGAGGTGGAAAACAATAAGAGGGCAAAAAAGAAGAGAAGATTGGTAGGGTGGGAAGCACAGACGGTGCCAATTGTAGGGAACTAACTTCGTTTAGAGGTGAAGTTGGCTCTTACGTCGTAAAATCTATCTTCAATCAAAGGGATGCAAGCAATTAGTCTAGAGTAATAACTAACTATAGACAAACTCTTGCGTTGAGGCCCGAATGTGACACTCTACGACCTCTGATTAGGATTTTTAAGATAGATTATATTACTGAAGAGTAATTTGAGGGTTCGAATACAGTCAATATTTGGAGGTCAAAGGTAAAATACAAGGGGTTGGGGGTCAGTCTTCTAACCCCCACTTGGTTTCCCCTCTCCTCTATTTATAGATTCATAGGAAGTCGAGTCACCAAGTGTGGGCCAGGAGTAGATGATTACTGTCAAGAAATCCTAGCGAGTTATGGCGCCGGCTCTGTCTGTACTATCCCTGTGACAGCTGTCTAATGTGTCTCTGTACTTCTGTACTGTAGCGCAGTGGTCAGCCTGTCACTGTAGCTGTAAAGGCCAATCATTACGACGGCCTGTCTGGTGAGCTGGCTGTCTGTCCCGTCATACTTCGACCACATGTAGATGTGGTCAAAGAGTATCTGTCGCGACGTGTTAGTCTGTCCTCAAAGCTTTGTATGGTGTCAAAGCTTCATCTTCAGGGGATCTCAGGGGAGTCTGTGTTAGGGATTGAGTAGGCTTTGATACATTTAGGTAGACTGTGATGTAGGTTACGACTGTTTGTCAAAGGCTACGAGTAGGCTACTACAAAAATGTTGATGTGTAATCTGTTGGTTTGGCTCGTACCGAACTGTTGATGACTTATCTTGAGTTGTAATGAAATTGTTTTTCTAATGTATGATGTTTTGAATCTTCTTTGTATCGTAGTTATTTCTGTGTAATAGTGTATGCCTATATTGTTTCTGTCGAATGACTGTAGAGTGATCCAACCCTGAAGAGCTTCGAGGATGATGTTATACATTTTATGAAATTGAAGGATCTGCAGGACATCGAAGGCCGAAGCTACAGCGATGTATGACGTGTCTGCCACCAACGCATTCCCGAGGGTCTGGTCTTTCGACCATTCGTGCCCCTCGAGCTTGCCCGAATGTTGGAAACTTGAAAATTCTAAGGTCGCCCTCAAGTATCAGTCGGGGTGAAGGTGGACATCGTACCTAGGGTAAACTAAGGAATCGACTGGACTTCGACAGTTTTAGAGCCTGATCGAAACATAACTGTTTGCCCTCAATGCATTCACGAAGGTCCGATCTTTCGACCATCCTTGCCCCTCGAGTTTGCTCAAAATTGGAAGCTTGAAAATTTCAAGGTCGCCTCCAAGTATCAGTCGGGTCGAAGGGTTGACATGATACTTAGAAGAAACCAGGAAATTGATTGGACTTCGACAGTTTCAGAGCCAGATCGAAGCATAATTGTTCACCCCCAATGCATTCTCGAGGGTCCGGTCTTTCGACCATCCTTGCCCCTCGAGTTTGCTCGAAATTGGAAGCTTGAAAATTTCAAGGTCGCCCCTAAGTATCACTCGGGTCGAGGGGTTGACATGATAACTAAGTTAAACCATGAAATTCATTGAAAAGAGGAGATGAAGTATAGGTAAAAAAACTGTTTATTGATTATTCTGTGTTACATCAGTTGTGAAAGGTTGAGGCCGTGGCCTATTATAGGAGACCAGCTGCATTATGTCCCATGGGTTTGGTAAAGGCTCTTCATCTTCTATCATCAGATAGTAAGAACCCTTGTCAGTTTTATCGTACACGACATAAGGTCCATTCCCTGGATTCGGCTAGCTTGCCGGCATTTCAAAATTTCGAGGATTGGTTGACACGTCGAAGTACTAGATCTCCGATATTGAAACTTCGTGGTCGAACTCTCTTGTTATATGATTTCTGAAGTGATATGTGATAGCGGCCAAGGCCGGCGATGGCTCGGTCTCGGGTTTCGTCGATCCATAACATGTTGCATACGAGGTCAAACTCATTGCCTTCATCTGAGAGGTTAGAATCTCGTGTAGGTACTTCAAATTGAGTAGGGAGCACAGCTTCGGTACCGTAGGTTAGAAGGAAAAGGGTACATCCTGTAGATTTTCTTTGTGTTGTACGATAGGCCCAGAGGACATGCTGTAACTCTTGAACCCATCGGCCTTTCTTTGTATCAACTCTTTTCTTGAGTTGTTGATTGCTTCGACTTGACCGCTGCCTTGGGAATAGTAAGTTGTTAAGGGTGAGAGGATGATGTTGTGTTTTTTGAAAAAGTTTCTGATTTTGCTGCCGACGAACTGTGGACCATTGTCGCATCAAATCATATGGAGGCAGCCGAAGCGTGTGATGATGTTTTCCCATAGAAATTTGATAACTTCTTCTTCTTTGGCTTGGCACAAAGGTACAGCTTCGACCCATTTGGTGAAGTAATTTGTTGTAACAAGGACATTTTCTCTGCTACCCGAGGCTTTTAGGATGGCCCATCTTTTGAATGGCTAGGAGACTTTGCTAAAATGGAGGTCTTGTAAAGGGTAATGAATGTCATGAGCGTAACACTGGCATTTGTCACAGTATTTGGCATATTCTTTGGCTTGCTTTTTTATATTTAGCCAAAATAATCCTTAAGAAATGGCTCAAAGGTCTATAGAACGACCAGCAGTATGAGCACCGCAGGTTCCTTCATAAAGTTTGGTTAAGATTGTAGAAGTTTCGGCTTGGGATATGCATCGAAAGAGGATGCCATTTGGAGATTTGCGATATAATTCATTTTTGTGGATAGTGTATCTGCGGCAATTTTCTAACAGCGATCTTCTGGCTATAAGATCATCTGAGAGGGTGGTATTGTTGAGGTAATGGAGGAATGGTATGCCCCATCCGTCTGGATCGAGACTCTCACCCCCAGTATTGATGGCATTAACTTCCATCTGGTCGATACTTAGGTGTTCGAGTACTTCGATATGAAGGGTTCGGGAAACAGACTGTCCGAACATGGTTACGATATAGGTGAGGGCATCTACATGTCGGTTTTCTCCTCGAGGGTAATGAGTGATAGTAGATTTCTCAATAAAATTTTCCATGCAATGTCTAACGAAAAGAGCATAGTCAGCCATGCAACCATTAGCTTGATTTTCACCTGAATAATGTCTCTGAACAAGTTGGGAATCTATGAAAATGGTAAGTTTGGGAATGCTAAGGTCGAGAACAAGGTGAGGCCATGGATCAAGGCTTTATACTCTACTTCGTTATTGGAGCATTCGAAGGTAAGTTTAACAGTTTTCTCTATTCGATCATTAGTGGGTGTGACTAAGACAATGCTAATTTCTAAGCCATTAGGTCCAGCGGATCCATCAGGGAATAAATGCCTGCCAGTGTTAGGGCTCCAGGGATATGTTATTTCGGGTTGGTCTTCTGTTAAGTCACCTTCATGTTCTTCCCAATCGACATCTTCGACCGGGAAGTCTGCAAGGAAGTCTGCTACTGCTTGGCCTTTCAGGGATATTTGCTTCTCGAATGAAATGTCATGTTCACCAAGGTATACAGACCACTGTTGTACTCGTCTGGATTTCTCTTTTTTACCGAGTACTTCTCGAAGGGGATAACTTATTATAACACGGATTGGGTGAGCTTGAAAGTATGGTTTGAGTTTGCGGGCTGAATAGACAAGGGTAAGGAGCAAATGCTCAAGTTTTGAATATCGGATTTCTGCGGGTGTTAGAGTTTTGATGATAAAACATACGGGCTTCTCGACGTTTGAGTCGAGTCGAATAAGCACTGAACTGATAGAAGTGTCTGTGACCGCAAGGTACAAAGAGAGTATTTCGCCTTCGATAGGTGTGCTGATAATGGGTGGTCGGCCAAGATAAGTTTTTAGTTTGAAGAAGACATGTTCGCACTCGGGTGCCCAGTTGATCTCGGGGTTGTTTTTCTTTTTTACTTTGGGGACGCCTTGGTCGCGTAGGAGGGAAAAGAACCAAGCACATCTGTTTGAGAATTTGGAAATGAGACGGTTGAGGTCTGCTATTTTACCAACCACTTTATGGACATCTATTTTTGTTTGGGGCGAAGGCATATCGATGAGTGCTCGAAGATGGGTGGGGTCAATCTCGATACCTCGCTTACTGATAAGGTGGCCCAAAAATTTACCAGACGAAATGCCAAATTGGAATTTTTCTGGGTTGAATTTCATGTTATTAGTACGAAGTATGGAGAAGACTTTGGCTAGGTCCCGGATATTGGTCTGTTTTTGAAGGCTTTTGCATAGCATGTCGTCGATGTAGACTTCGATCGACTTGCCGAGCAAAGGTTTAAACATGGTTGTGACAAGGCATTGGTAAGTGGCTCCCTCATTTTTAAGGCCGAAGGGCATGACATTAAAATAGTAAAGGCCTTGTTCAGTGATAAAGGAAGTTTTAAGTTGATCTTCGGGTAGGAGGGGTACCTGATTGTAACCCGAAGCCGCGTCCATCATTGATAGGCGCTCATGTCCAGTGGTTACATCGAGGAGTACTGAAATGATCGGGAGGGGGAAGCTGTCCTTCGGTATGTACTTTGCTAAGATCTATGAAATTGATACAGATTCTGATCTTGCCGTTCTTCTTGGGAACTGCCACAATGTTTAATATCCAGCCGGCGTATTTTACCTCTCTGATAAACCCTACGGCTATGAGCTTGTCTACTTTAAGGTTAACTGCTTCTCAAAGTCGTGGTGTCAGGTTGCGCTTCTCCTACTTTACTGCTGAAAAATAGGGAATGAGATCGAGGCGATGGCACACCAGGCTGGGGTCGACACCGGGCATCTCCTGGAATGTCCATGCGAAGACATTTTTGTTTGCTCGAAGGAAATCTGCAAGCTCGAGGCATTCTACCTCATCTTGAAAAGCTCTAATGAATGTACCTTGACCAGGATCGTCGAGTCTGATATAATCAGTAGGTTCGATGGGTGAAGTGGTATCTGTCGAGGATGTGGGGATGGAAAAAGAGAGTGATTGCTATGGACGGTTGTCGAGTTTCCGGGTCTAATCGATCTCCGGGTGCTCGCATGAATGGGTGAGGCGTTGAAAGCCTTTCAAATTCTAAGTACCTTCCGGGGTGGTGAAACGAAGGGTCTGATGGTAGGTCGAAGGTATGACATTCATGGCGTGGAGCCAGTCACGCCCGAGGATGCTGAGGTATTCTGACTTCTTGTCGATAACAAGGAAGATGGCTTGAATCGTATGAGGGCCTGTGGTGACTGGTAAGCTAATTCGACCAACAGCGACTTCTATGGTCCCATTGAAACCTTTCAACTCGACATTGGCAGGGGTTATGAGGTATGTCTTCTTCATGGTTTCGACAGTTTGGAGAAAAAAATCATCAACTGCACTCCCTGTTTCAATCAGCATTGTGTAGAGGGCGAGGTTTTCTATCTTAATCATAATGACTAATAGATCGGAATGGGAAAAACGGACGTGAGATGTATCATAGTCGATGAAAGGAATGCCTTCGAGGCGAGGGAGATGGCTTTCTTCTTGCAGGAGGGTGGGAAGTTTCTCCTAGTAGGTGAGTTTGTAATATTCTTCGACGCGCTTACATTTTCTTTTGGGATGTCCGATGTCTATGTTGTTGACTTCGATGAAGTTTTTTTTTGTAAATGTACACTTTGGCAGGTCGGGCGTAGGGGTGGATTGAGGTTTAAGGTAAGAACCATCAAGATAGCTGGGAAGGTCATAAATATACTGGTGTAGACGGCCTGCTTTGAAGATGAGCTCGAGGAAGCGCAGGAGGGCAAAACATTTATTGGTATGATGAAAGTTACATTTGTGATTGGTGCAATAAGGTTTGCCTGGTCTAACTTTGATATTGAAAGGGATACGTCAGATGAAGTCTGCCTGTATATGTGGTAGAAGGGTGTTGAGGGGGGGAGTAAGTGTGGGCAAGACAGGCTTCGGTCGCTTCTTGCTAGCTTCAATACTGTTGTCAATTTTAGGGTATTTGCGGCTCTCAGTCTCCTGTGAGACATGAGCGATCAGGGGTGTTAGAGTTGAAGGCACGTTTTGTCGAGGTTTATTGAGAGTTAGGGTCGAAGATTGGCTTGGTTTATGGGACTCATGGAGGCACTCGAGGTCAATATAACCGTTAACTTTTGAGAGCATTTCCTCAAGAGTTTGAGGTTTGAGTAGAACTAGGTATTCTTTGACTCGACTGTCATCAGGTAGGGCATTCGAGTATGCAAGTCTTGCATTCGCGCCGTTGAGGTTCTTGATTTTCTGTGATTCATCGAGGAACCTTTTGGTGAAGGCTTCGAGTGTCTCCTTGCTGGATTTTCTAAAATTAAATAAAGCATCAACTCTGACTTCTCTGTCCTTAATGAAGGCAAACTGGGTGATGAAAAGCCATGACAGTTGCTCGAAGCTTCGTATTGAGCCATTTGGGAGATTGTGATACCATCGAAGGGGGCTGTCAGTGAGGCTGGTGGGGAAAAGGCGATATAACATGAAATCTACTGTGGAATAAAGGCTCAGAGTATTTTGGAATTCGAGAATGTATGATTGAGGGTCTGTATTGTGGTATTTACTGAGTTTGGGGGTACAGAAATTAGAGGGTATCTCGATAACGAGAAGTTTATGTCATATAGGGTTATTGAGGCGACTTCATGAGTTAGTGGTTGGGCTCACGCTGACGCGAATAACTGGTTGTATTTTAAGGTTGAAGTCCTGCTATGCAGCATTGGCAGGATGAGAGGGAGATAGGGAGATTTAAGGATGGTAAGTTCGAGTGGGTGGAATGTGCTCAGCGCTGCGCTCCCCAAGACGTTCTTGAGCAGGGCAGGGTATGGGGTGTTTAGAGGATCGGAGGGTGAAGTCAGAAAAGTTTTTTATGGGGTAAATTCCGAGGTGGATGGAGCCAGTAGGATGAATAATGTGGGGAGCGCTCTTGGCTTGGATACGGCCTTGGGCTACATCAAGAGTGGGTAGGGGTTCCAGATGGGCAAGGGCAGACATGCGCGACAGATATGGTGCTTGGGATGGTCGAGTAGGTTCTAGAAGTTGTAGTCTCTACAGCTCTCTGACGGTGTTGCGTAACTTACCAATTGCCCAGTTCTGTCAATTCTCATCGTCCAGGCGGTGGTTCCGTTCAGTTTCCAACTCCAGACAGTGGTTTTCATGCTCGTGATTAAGTTATGCATGGTGGCGCTCCTCAGCTTGAGCGACTTGTTGAGATAGTAAGGTTATTTGGGCGGCCACTCCGTTGATGGAGATGCTGGCATTGGTTAAACTGGAACAGAGGGTGGGTGCCATTGAAGAGAATTTGTGGATGTTAAAAATAGGGGGAGGGAGAGAGAAAAAAGGGATTGGTAGGGTGGGAAGCACAGACGGTGCCAATTGTAGAGGCCTAACTTCTTTCAGAGGGGAAGTCGACCCTTACAATACGGGGTTAATCTTCAATCAAAGGAATGCAAGTAAATAATCTAAAGTACAAATAATCTATAGACAAATTACTTGCGTAGAGGCCCGAATGTGACGCTCTACGACCTCAGATGAAAATTTTTAAGAATATTTTTATTACTGATGAGTAATTGAAGGTTCAAGTACTGGGTTTAATAGGTTGGTTAAAGGTAAACTGCAAAGGGGTTGGGGAGGATTTTTCTAACCCCTCCTTGGTTCCCCATGTCTCCTATTTATCGGACATAGGAAGGGCTAAGTCACCAAGATTAGGTCAAATTACAAGGGTACTGTCCGGATATCCCGGCGGGGTATGGGCGTCGGACATGTCTGTACTGTCACTTTAATAGTTGTTGGAGATGTTTTTGTACTTTATCACCATGGCAAAGACCAATCACTGTGCCATCTTGTCTGATGAGTTCGCTGCCTGTTCCGTTATACCTCGACCATGTGCAGCTATGGTCGAAGTGCTTCTGCTGGGATGTGTGGAGTCCGTCATTAAGGTTTGCTTATAGTCAAAGCTTCGTCTTCAAATGATCTTTGGAAGGCTTATTTTAGGGATTGAGTGGGCTTCGAGATATTTGAGTAGGCTGCGAAGTAGCCTTCGAATGTCTGAGTGGGCTCGATGGCTGCGAGTAGGCTACTATACCAAATGATCAAGAAAACAAATGTTCAGGAACAAACTTGAGCTGATCTAGTAAGTACCATAAACGAGCTGGAACAATTGAAAAAGAAAATGGTTGAGAAAGATAGTGAGCTGAAGATAGCTCAAGATGACCTACCTGTCTCTGAAGTTACGGTTGTGCAGTTGTTTACAGCCTTACTTGCTAAAGATATGGAGTTTCAAATGGTGCAACGTAAGTACGATGAGTTGAATGAGAAGGTGGAAAAATTAAAGACTGATTTGGTGTAGGCCAATTCGCGTGCTTGAAACGCCGAGGCTGGAGAGCGCACTAGGAAGAATAAAATTGATGTCAAGGTTTTCCTTGTTCAAGGGGATATAGTTAGCCTATCAGCTCAAATAAGCGAGCTAGAGGGAATTGAAGCTCGAACTCAAGCTCATGTGCAAAAAGGAAATGAGCAGCTAAGGGAGTGCCAATGTAAGCTGGATGTTGCTCTTTCCAGGGAACAAGGGTTAGAGCGGACTATCAGGGGTAAGGAGATTTTGATCAAGAAGCAAGATAAGTTGCTAAAGAAGACTTCGGCTGGGGATGACTTAAACTGAGAGCTTGAGGAACTTCGTGCTCAGGTGGGGGATTTGAGGGCGATTAATCGGCTGATTAGCTAAAGCTAACAAAAAGGCGGAGGAGAACAATATATTCACGGCTCGAATAAATAGTGAAATGGAATAGCAAAAAGAATGGTATAATAGGTTCTACAATCATTTTCAGACTATGACAGAGAGTTTTTTTAATTCGATAATGCCTGAGGTATCGCGCTCAGAATTAATGATAGCGGTGATCGCCTATTTTGTAGAGGAGATAAAAAGGCTTGAGTTAGAGAGAGATACCTTGCATGACTGTTTATCAAAAAGAGGATGCATTTACAGAGCTGATACAGATCGGGGAAATTGTAAGAACTTCATGGAAACAAAGTTAGGCTCTTGACTTGTTGAATTGGTAGAACAGGACAAGATTGCTGTGACTGCACAAGCTTGAGAATTTATGGCTAGTCATCCCCCTCTTGTAGGGGAAAGCATAGTTGACCTCCTAATACAATAAAAGAATCTATTGTAGCGGTTGTATATGTAACCTAAAAAAAGTATCTGTCGCAGACATATTGATAGATGAAAGCTAGTTTTACCTTCGCTTTATCTTATGTCTGGCTGAGTTCCACGATTGAAAACTAGTATTACCTTTGTTTTAATCTTGGAGTATAGTAGAGTCGGTCAAACCAAGTGTTATCCTTTTTTTAACTGGTATAATGTTGTAACCATATTGAGTGAGATGAAAGCTAGTTTTACCTTTACATTATCTTATGTCCGGTAGAGTTCCTCGATTGAAAACTAGTATCACCTTTGTTTTAATCTTGGAGTATAGTGGAGTCAGTCAAACCAAGTATTATCCTTATTTTAACCGGTATAATATCGCAGCCATATTGAGTGAGATGAAAGCTAGTTTTACCTTTGCTATATCTTATGTCTAGTAGAGTTCCTTGATTAAAAACTAGTATTACCTTTATTTTAATCTCGGAGTATAGTAGAGTTAGTCAAGCCAAGTGTGATCCTTGTTTTAGCCGGAATAGAGGTCGATTGAAAGCTTGTATTACCTATGCTTTAATCTATGGTTGTCTACGTAAGTAGAGAGTAGTGTGAAAAAAAATCTTAGAAGTTTTCATTGAATAGAAAAGGATGTACATTGGATGGAGATTGTACTCTTACTTTTGGAATGGAAAAAGCGAGAATTCAAAATAGAGTAGTGAGGAACTTAACGATAGTACCGTTTCAATCGCCTAGTGTTCCAAGGATTTGAGATGTAGACTCCCTCTTCTATTATGAGGTAATATGATCCCAGGCCTGTAAGACCTGTGATAAGGAATGGACCCTCCTAATTTTCTGCTAGATTCCCGGCATGAGGCTTTTTTCTGTGTTGAGGGATCTCTCTAAGGATGAGATCACCAATTTGGAAAGTACGACTACTGACTCATCTGTTATACAAACTGGCCAGCATAAGGTGATATCAACCTAGGTTAGCGATGGCACGTTCCCTGGTCTCATTGATCCAATTGAGGTTACAGGCCAATTCAAACTCATTTTCTTCGCCAGTTTGCTCGTGATCTTTAGCTAAATAATAGTATTCTGAGGGAATGACAGTTTCGGCCACACAGCTAAGGTGGAATGGGAAGCAGCCGGTTGGTAGACATGGAGGGGCACAATATGCCCATAAGACATAAAGAAGTTCTCGAACCCTGTTCCCTTTTTTCTGTGACTGAAGCCTTTTCTTGAGTCCATCCATGATGGTTTTGTTGGTATTTTCGGCTTGGCCATTGCCTTGAGGGCAGTAGGGATTATTGGATGGTGAGTGGATGATATTGTGTTTGATGAGGAAAGTTATGACTTTTTCTCCAACGAATTGTGGCCCATTATCGATACGAATTAGGTGGGGGGATCCAAACCGAGTAATAATTTATTCCCAGAAAAAAGAAATGACCTTTTCTTCTCTGGTTCGATAGAGTGGAACTGCCTCTACCCATTTTGTAAAATAATCTATAGCTATGAGTAGGTATCAACGGTTACCTGGAGAATTAGAAAATTCATCGACAAGATTGAGTGCCCATCCTTTAAATGGCCAAAACACCTTGCATGCATGTAGTTCGAGCGTAGGGGTGTGTATCATTTGTCCAAGTCATTGGCATGTATCACATTTGCGCGAGTACCCTTTTGCTTGCTTGCGTATGCCCAACCAGAATACACCTTGTGTAATGGCTCTATTTGTGAGTGTTCAACTTGCCGCGTGGGAGCCACAAGTCCCTTCTGTAAATCATGAAGCATCTCGTCTATTTTCTTTCTAGAGAGGCACTTTAGGTAAGGCCCTGAGGCTGAATTGCGGTTTAAAGAGCCATTTTGATTTGTGTAGCGCTTTAAGTTATCGATCAGCTATCGGTGCTTCTTTGGATCTGCTGGAAGGGATCCTTTGCATTTGTTGTCGATACCAAGGTCGGCTCGGAAGGGCTTTCACTAATCGTCGTCTTCCCTTTTATCACCCCCAGTATTGATCGTGCATACAAAAATATAATCAATGATAGAGGCTGAAATTACTTCGATCTAAAGATAACAAGCTTTTGTTCCCAAGACCCCAGCTAGATATGCCAAGGAATCAGCGTGTCTATTTTTACCTCGAGGAAGATAATCGAGAGTTGCTTGTGCGAACTTGCTCATCCTATCTGCAATGAGGGTTGCGTATTCGATCGTCTTGCCATTCTTCTTGTATTACTCAGAATAATGGTGGACGATGCATAGTGAATCTGTGTAAACTGAAAGTTCTAGGACACTAGGCTCAAGTGCGAGATCGAGTCCATGAATAAGATCTTCGTATTCAGTGACATTGTTGGAGGCTTCAAAATCCAAGCATATTGATTTCTTAATTCTACCACGGGAAGGGGTAAATAATACGATTCTAATTCTTGACCCTGCGGGTCCTGCAGATCCATCTGTAAGAAGTCTTCACCCTTTCCACATAATCTATTCAGCTCACTCGTCAAATGCTTTGGGAGTGGATCTTCTATAATTTCCTCTGCAAGGTCAGGATCGTGCTCCTTCCACTCGGGATCCTCAACTGGAAAATTTGCATGGAAATCAGTGACGGACTGATCCTTTTCGAATTTACGTTGTGCGAAATTGAAATTATGTTCTCCCAAACGGACTGACCATTGTTGTACTCTCCTTGATTTTTCTTTTTTGAACAGAACTTCTCGAAGTGGGTAGTTCGTCATGACTTTGACTGAATGAGCTTGGAAGTAGTACTTGAGTTTTTGTAAAGTATAAACAAGAGTTAGAGGAAGACTCTTGATTTTAGACTACCTTGTTTTCGCTGGAGTGAAGGTTTTACTGATGAAGTAGACTAGTTTCTCGCTTTTTCCTTCAAGTCAAATGAGAACCAAGCTGATTGAAGTATATATAACTGCTAGGTAGATAGTCAGTTCCCCATTATCTATTGTGGTACACATTATGGGATACCTCCCCAAATAGGTTTTGAGATCCTAAAAAACTTCATCGTATTCAGATGTCCATTGGACCTCTACATTTGGCTAAACTTTTCCCCATTTGGTACAACTACACAGTAGTAGGAAGAACCAACGACAGCGGTCTGAAGATTTTGAAACGAATTGGTTGATAGCGGCAATCTTACCGACAAGTTTCTGTATGTCTTTTATCGTCTTTGGAGATGAAATGTTGAGGAGAGCCCGAATCTAATCTGGATTGTTCTCAATCCCTTTCTTGCTGATGAGATGGACGAAAAATTGACGAATGTACTCCAAATTAACACTTATCAGGATTGACAAGCATCCTGTAAGATTGAAGGATCTTAAATATTGTATTGAGATATGT
Organism: Kingdonia uniflora; assembly: GCA_014058105.1. Classification (NCBI taxonomy): domain Eukaryota; kingdom Viridiplantae; phylum Streptophyta; class Magnoliopsida; order Ranunculales; family Circaeasteraceae; genus Kingdonia; species Kingdonia uniflora. The sequence goes on along the minus strand of JACGCM010001954.1, from coordinate 1,734,913 downwards.
AATGTCGTTGGTTGACTGTATGCTCTTGCACAAGAGATCGTCGATGTAAACTTCCACGACTTTCCCAAAATGTGCTTTGAGCATAGTAGTCATTAACCGTTGCTAAGTTGTGCCTGTATTTTTTAGTCTAAAGGGCATGACTTTGTTACAGTAAAGTCTACTTTGAGTGATGAAAGTGGTCTTTTCTTGATCTTCTTCCAAGAATAGAATCTGATTGTATCCAGAAGCAGCGTCCATCATAGATAGTAGTTCATGACCTGCTGTGGAATCAAGGATTTAATGAATGTTGGGAAGAAGGAAACTGTCATTCAGAGTATGTTTTTTTAGATCTATGAAATCTACTCAAACTCAGACTTTTCAATTCTTCCTTAGGATGGCGATAATGTTGGATATCCAATCTGGATATTTGGTTTCTTGAATTAATCCCATTTTAATCAATTTCTCAATCTCCTCGTTAACTTCATTTCAAAGTCGAAGTAATAGTCATTGTTGTTTCAGCTTGACCGCCGTGACATTGATGTTGATGGGCAATTATTAACATGCCTTGGCCAGATCAACCCCAGACATCTTTTTGAAAGTCTACGTTAAAATGTCTCAATTTATTCGTAAAAACTGAATGAGAGTATCCTTATCGTGCTGAACCAGCTTAGTACCGATGAAAGTACCTCTGCTAGGTCTATCAATGTTGATGCATTCTGTAGGCTTTCTTATTGAAGGTTGATCATCAAGGTGATCATCTTTCTGAAATTGTTATGCATCCTATCTGTCTGAGGTATCTAGATTTGCTGAGATGGTATATTCCCAAGCTCGAGATAGCTTTTAACTACTCTTTATTTCATAGATACCATTATTGTGTTTAAAGTAGAGTGCTTGATGATAGGTGGAAGCAATTGCTTCTATGTTGTGAATCTAACAGCGGCCCATAATCTCGAGATTACGAGATTTGGCGTTGATTACGTAGAAGATAACGTCAATGGTGGCTGGTCCTGCGGTAATAGGTAAAATGATCTTGCCTACTCACTTTTCTTTTGAACCATTGAATCCACAGATATCGATGTCGCTTGGAATAACTTGATCGGCCAATCCCATTTGGTCGATAGTGCTCTGAAAGAAAATCTCAATACCGCTTCCAGTATCGACCATCATTGTGTGCATGACAAACTTCTTCATCTCGAGCATTATGACTAATGCATCATGGTGTAGAAATTTTACATGACTAATGTTGTAATCTTCGAATGAGATCCCAAGCCGGCGATTGCTCAACTCAGGCAGAAGTTTGGCTTTTTTATCTTGAGGTGTGAGATCGCAGCATTCTGATAGTCTCCTGCGCTAGAATTGGCAAGACTTGGCGATTTAATAGATTTTGATCATGTTGTTGTGGTGCATATGGTAGAGATACTTCTCCTCAACTTGATCTTTGATCTGGACGACTTCAAGTTGTTTCATATAACTGCCAGTCTTGTATGATTCCAGGTTGATAGTATATTCAAACATTTATCCCTCTTTGGAAATATATTCCAGCAACCTCAATAAAGCATATCAATTGTTAGTAGAATGATGGTTTACCTTATGATGCGTACAGTATAGTCAGTTCTCTATTGGTTCCAATGGTTGAGAGAGACAGTATAGCTTATCCTTGGAGAGGATTAGAAAAATAATGGATATTTGAACATTCATTCATGGGAGGACCGATTTGGGTAGTGAACCGCCTTTTCGAGGGTTGCCAGTATTTCCCTTGGAGTGCTTCTGATCACCCTGATCCTCCTTTGGTTCATTGCTTCGATCTGTAGATGGACATTTTGTGGTTATAATGGATTTAGTAGATTTATGCCTTTTAGACATCATCATTTCCAGGTCGACGTAACTATTGACCTTGGTGAACATATCATCCAAGTTCACAGGTTTGTTGAGGAAGAGGTGTTCTTTGGCCTTACAGTGGAGCTAGAGTACATTTGTGAAAGTGGTAACAATTGTTTTCTTATTGAGGTTGTCTACTTTGCGCGCAAGCTCCATAAACTTCTTAGCAAAAGCTTCGAGCTTCTCTCTGTGAGATTGTTTAAGACTGATAAGAGAATATAAATTATCTTCTTTGTCTTTGTTGTGAGCATATGTCTTGATGAATTGTTTATGTAGCTGGTCAAATGTGTATGGAGTCTTCAGGTAAAGAGTGAAACCACCGTAGCAGCTCTTCCTATAGACTTATCGCGAACAAATAGCAGAGGATGTGGTTGAAGCCTGAATTCAAACCCAATGAATCACAGTAATGTTAAATGTACCCCTTTGGATCAGTGCCCTTGTATTTATAAATTTTCAGAGTATGGAAACCTTTCGGTATTTCCATATCGAAGAGTTCTTTGGTAATTAGACTTCCTTGTAACTTGGTAAGGTTGACTGTCGTGCCCAGAACTTAAGCTTCGATCAACTCCTTAATACGTTGATCCATATGTTCTTGTATAACATATTGACATGTCAGTTGAGTGGTTTGACATGGAGGTTGTGGATTATAAGTACCGGTACCTTTACTCAAGCGATCTCGTACTGGAAGTTAAGGTTGAGGTCGTTATTCTTCCTCCTGATGCATGGAAAATCGGTGACCTCAGCTAATCTCAGACTTAACTTTACTCGCCAAATGAATGGATGGCTAAGGTTCGTGCTGAATATTTCAATAAATAACTTCGCTGCTGGCTCCTCGAGGTCCGAGCCTTTCCTACACAGAATCCTGAGAGGTTTCTTGCAATTGATCATGATCCCTTGTTAGAGGAGCCTGCTAAGTATTTTGCCGAGCTTGTAAGGTAGTCTGCATGGTTGTCATCTTGATTTCATGTCGTTTAAACACTGTCAAATGAGCTTGTCACTCGACTTCGATCTCTTTATCACAGAGCTCTCAGTTAAGAGTTAATTGACGTTTGACCTCATTGCGCTTCTCTATTTCGACGTTGAGATTCACCCGTAGCTCTGTAAGTTGTTCTGACTCAACTGAAAGATCGAGTTGGATTCGGGTTGTTGGACGTCGGGAAGTGACCATGAATAAAATTTGTAGTAGAGTGGATGTATGCCTTAGGATATCGTGAAAATGTCTTTTTTCCCATAGATGGCGCCAAATGTAATGGCCTAATTCCGTTAGCTCGAGATGGCTTAGAATTATCTCTTACACCAATGTTCATATGACAAAAACTAACATGAAATAAGAAATGACACAGGTGATTTAGCGTGGAAAACCTCTAAATAGGTCAAAAAAACCACGACCTCGAGTTGAGGGTTTTTGTAATAGTAATTTTTATTGCTTGAAACTGATATCTTATTGCAAGTGATCTCTCGAATTAGAAATACTTAATCTTATAAATAAGAAGTTTTGATGTTTTGAGAATCTAGAAAATGTAGTCTTCTTGGTGATTTTTCGTGTATTTTTCTGGTTTTCATCTCTTATGGAACTTTTTTCTTTATATAGGCCTTCTTTGCAGTTTTTCATCGTACTAAAGTACATTCTCCGAACAATGTTGTTAGTGGCAGTTAGGGCATACATTTTTTTCCAAATACCAAAGAGTCTCGTCCTTGTACAGAATTGATACAGTCGATCCCTCTTTAAACTAAGCATCTTAGCATGTTTTACCTTCAAACAAATTGTATGTGAAGACCTCACCCAAAGTTACCAATCTATGTTCACTCTGTCCTTCCACTCTATCAAAGGTGATGAGGAAGGAGTCTCTGTTGGATACTGTTGCTCAGGAAGGGACAGAGCATAAGGCTGTGTTAAAAGAAATCAGTATTAGCATAAAGAAACATGCTAAGAGCCGGTCTGAGAAAGTTCAAAAGTCTCAAACAATAAGGCCAATGACGGGAGCTAATGGCAATATGATGAGGGGAACAGATGGGGAAAGACGAGTGAACTTTCCCAAGGCCTCTAGAGTAGACTTCGCGGGTATGCCAGAGTCTACTACATGGTGCATGATAGCTTAGGCGTTAAAAAGAAGAAGATGCTAATGCGTGGTTCGACATCAGGAACTACAGGAAGTGGTGAGGCTGAAGGAGGGGAAAAAAAGAGGAGGGTCGAGCCTTCCGAACTAATAGGGGTGAAGGTCATAGAGGATCAACCTGTTATATGCGATAAGCTGAAAGAGGTGGAGGAAAGGGCGAGGCTTGTAACTCTCAATGGGGAGAAGGAGATGAGCAAAATAGTAAGTTCATTTATTTGAATATGTGATAAATTTTGTATAGTGATTCGAACTAACAGTGAGGCCGATGTTATTTGCTTTCTAGGCTGCTCATTTGATGAAGGGGATATGCCTCGGGGTTGAGGAAGAGAAAGCTGAGCTGAAGAAGGGGAAGGTCAAGCTTGAGAAGAGGGTAGCTCGGCTAAAAGCTGACTTGATTAAGAAGGGGAAACGGTCAGAGGCCCTGATGGCTTCACAAGAGGTGGAGATTAACGATTTTTCAACGGAAGCGAGAAGAAATATGGTGGAGGAGCTAACTGAGCGCGGCAGACTCGGGCGCCACCTTATAACCAAAGGGTATTCCGAAGATGAGGTGAATACCATTATGGCGGACAGTTATGTTGAGGAGGTGGAAGATGATGAGGCGGAAGATGTTGTTGTTGGAGTTATGGACGGGTTAGACGATATCTTTCCTCAAATGGTACGAGAGAACCAGAAGGATGACAATAAGCAATCAAAGAAAGGAAACGAGAAGGTAGAATAGAATGTTGACTCTGTGATTGTATGAATGATTTGGAATGTTGTAATCTGATAGAATATTGTTTGTTAGATAGAATTTTGTAGGCTAGGACGCTTTTATAAACCTTGTTGTAGGAACGAAAGGAAATGTGCCTTAGAATTAATGATTTAGAGACTGAGCTCACTAAGGAGAGAAACGCTTCAGCGTCTTTGTTATCTTCACAATTGGAGCTTCAGGTTATAAAAGAGCAAGAAATATTTGACTTGTATGCTTCATTAGTCTAGAGTTACAAAGTAAAAAGTAGAGTGTAGGGACATACCAAAACCTATTATCAGTTTATGGGCAATGGCACTCAATGGTGTATAGAAAATTGTAAAATATTAACAAATTAAAACATAGAGAATGTGCACCTTAGAATTGGAAGTATGTGTTATTTTTCATCCAACTGAGATTGTACTTCAACCTTAAGTTTATAAGTAGTTTCACACAGTAGATGTCCAAAAATATAAATTTTGTTAGAAATGAGATGTATGTATTGAGTGAATGTTCTGAATCAAACTTTATATATTGTATCTATGATATGCAGGTCAAATTGGAGTCAGCTCACTTTCACAAACGTAAGATACGCCAATGTAACCAAGAATTTGTGAAGGAGTTTGATAAGATGAGAGAGACGAATGAAGATGGAGAACATAAGCATGTAAAGGTATACTTCAAGTTTGTTGAGGCAACCCAAACTACTGACGACCTTACTCGGAAGATCGAGGAGAAAGATGCCAAAATTTATAAATGACAAAAATAGCTCACGGAGATGAAAGAACATGCAGCGAAGCTCAAAAGTCAGAATGATGAACTAATGGCAAAGAATAGGGATGCTGACATGGCTCGATGCGGTATAAAGGCGTTAGAAAAATTAGAGGAAGGGCTAAGTCATTTTATGGCTAGGCTGAAGGACCAAATAATTAGCAAAACGAATGATCAAAAGCAAACTCGGGCTGATCTAGTGAGTGCCAGAATTGAGCTGGATTGATTAAAGAAGAAAATGGTCAAGAAAGATAACTAGCTGAAGAAAGCTCGAGATGACATATCTACCTCTGAAGTTGTGGTTGAGCAGTTGACTACAGCCTTACATATTAAAGATATGGAGTTTTATATGGTCCAACTGAAGGGTGATGAATTGAATGAAAGGGTGGTACAATTGAAGATCGAATTGGCGTAGGCCAATTCGCGTATCAGAAACGCTGAGGCTGGAGAGCGCTCGAGGAAGAATAAAAGTGATGTCAAGGTTTCCCTTGTTATAGGGGATGTAGTTATCCTATCAGCTCGAATAAGAGAGCTGGAGGGAATTGTAGCTCGAACTCAAGGTCATGTGCAAAAATGAAATGAGCGGTTAAGAGAGTTCCAAAGTAAGTTGGACGCTGCCCTTGCCAAGGAACAAGGGTTAGAGCGGACTATCAGGGGTAAGGATTTTTTTATTAATAAGCAAGATGAGTTGTTAAAGAAGTCTCCATCTTGGGAAGATTTAAACAGAGAGCTTGAGGAACATCGTACTCAGGTGGCGCATTTAAGGGCGATTAATCAGGCTGAATCAACTAAAGCTAACATGAAGGTAGAATAGAACATCACATTCACGGCTCGAATAAATAGTGAAATGGAATGGCAAAAAGAACGGTATAATAGGCTACATAATCACTATCAAATGGCGAGAGCAAATTTTTTGAAGGCAGTCATGCACGAGGCATTGTTCTCAGAAGTGATCATGGCGGTGATCTCCTACTTTGTAGAGTTGATAAAAAGGCTTGAGTTAGAGAGAGATACCTTGCACGACTGTTTGTCAGAAAGGGGATGTATTTACAGAGCTGATTAAGATCGAGGAAATTGTATGAACTCCATGGAAATGGAGTTAGGCTCTCGACATACTGAATTGGTAGAATAGGGCTGGATTACTGTGACTGCCCGAGCTTGAGAATTTATGGCTAGTCGTCCTCCATCAATTGTAGCGGTTGTATATGGATAGTCGTCCTCCATACTAGTTTGCCTCTACTTTATCTTATGTCTGGTAGAGTTCTTTGATAGAAAACTAGTATTACCTTCATTTTAATCACAAAGTTTAAATGTCGCAGCCATATTGAGTGAGATAAAAACTCATTTTACCGTTTCTTTATCTTATTTTTGGTAGAGTTCCTCAATTAAAAACTAGTATTACCTTTGTTTTAATCTTGGAGTATAATAGAGTCAGTCAAATCAAGTGTTATCCATGTTTTAACCAGTATAATGTAGTAGCCATATTGAGTGAGATGAAAGCTAGTTTTACCTTTGCTTTATCTTATGTCAGGTAGAGTTTCTCGATTAGAAACTAGTATTACCTTTGTTATAATCTCAGAGTATAGTAGAGTTGGTCAAATCAAGTGTTATCCTTGTTTTAACCAGTATAATGTCGCAGCCATATTGAGTGAGATGAAAGCAAATTTTACCTTTGCTTTATCATATGTCTAGTAGAGTTCCATGATGAAAAACTAGTACTATATTTGTTTTAATCTCAAACTATAGTAGAGTCAGTTAAATCAAGTGTTATCCTTATTTTAACCGAAATAGAGGTCGATTGATAGCTAGTATTACCTATGCTTTAATCAATATATTGTCTACGTAAGTAGAGAGCTGTGTGGGAAAAAACATTGAAATTTTTATTGAATAGAAAAGATGTACATTAGATGGAGATGAAAATCTCACTTATGGAATGGGAAAAGCAAGAATTTGAAATGGAGTAGTGAGGGACTTAACGATAGTACCATTTCAGTTGCCTAGTGTTCCAAGGATTTGAAATGTAAACTCCCTCTTTTGTCATGAGGTAATATGATCTCAGGCCTGTGAGACCTGTGATAAGGAATGGATCCTCCCAATTTTTTGCTAGTTTCCCGGCATGAGGCTCTTTTCTGCACTGAAGGATTTCTCTGAGGACGAGATCGTCAATTTATAAAGTAAGTCTTCTGACTCGTCTATTATACGAACTGGTCTGCATATGTTAATATTGACCTAGGTTAGCAATAGCGCGTACCCTGGTCTCATCGATCCAATTATGGTTCCAAGCCATTTAAACTCATTTTCTTCGTCAGTTAGCTCATGATCTTTGACTGGATCATGGTATTCAGATGGAATGATGGCTTCGGTCCCATAGGCAAGGAGGAATAGGGTGCAGCTGGTTGATTGAGGAGGAGTGGTACGATATGCCCATAAGACGTGAGGAAGTTCTCGAACTCAGTTCCTTTTTATCTGTGAGTGAAGCTTGTTTTTGAGTCCATCCACGATGGTCTTGTTGGTGATTTTGACTTGGCCATTGCCTTGAGAGTAGTAAGGGTTGGATGGTGAGTAGATGATATTGTGTTTGTTGAGGAAGGCTACAATTTTTTTTCCAATGAATTGTGACCCATTATCGATACGAATTAGGTGGGGGCGTCCAAACTGAGTGATGATGTGTTCCCAAATAAAAGAGATAACCTCTTCTTCTTTGGCTCGACAGAGTGGAACTGCCTCTACCCATTTTGTAAAATAATTTGTAGCTAGGAGTAGGTATCGGCGATTACCTGGAGAATTAGGAAATTCACCGATAAGGTCGAGTACACATCTTTTGAATGGCCAAAACTCCTTGCTTGTATGTAGTTCGAGTGCAGGGGCACGTATCATTTGTCCATGCCGTTAACATGTATCACATATGCATGAGTACTCTTTGTCTTGTTTGCGCATGCCCGGCCAGAATACTCCTTGTGTAATGGCTCTATTTGCGAGTGATCGACCTGTGGCGTAGGAGCCACAAATTCCTTCATGTAAATCGCAGAGTATCTCGTCCGCTTTCTTTTTGAAGAGGCACTTAAGGTAAGGTTCAGTGAATGAACGACAATATAAATAATCATTTTGATTTGTGTAGCGCTTTGAGTTGTCGATCAGCTGTTGGTGCCCCTTTGGATCAAAGGGTCCTTAGCATTTGTTGTCGATACCAAGGTAGGCTAGGAAGGGCTTTTTCCAATCGTTACCTTCCCCTTTATCGCCCCCAGTGTTGATCGTACATACAGAAATGCGATCAATGTTGGGGGTTGAAATTACTTCGATTTAGAGATATCGAGCTTCTATTCCCAAGATCCCGGCTAGATATGCCAAGGAATCAACGTGTTTATTTTTACCTTGAGGAAGATAATCGAGAGTTGGTCACATAAACTTAATCATCCTATCTGCAGTGAGGCCTGCATATTCAATTATCTTTCCATACTTCTTGTATTGCTCAGAGTAATGGTGGACGATAAGTAGTAAATTATTGTAAACTGAGAGTTCTGGGACACCGAGCTCAAGTGCGAGGTCAATTCCATGGATGAAAGCTTCGTATTCGGTGACAGTGTTGGAGGTTTCAAAATCCAAGCAGATTTATTTCCCAATTCTGTCATTGGATGGGGTAATCAATACAATTCCAATTCCTGACCCTGCGGGTCCTGCTGAACCTTTAGTAAGAAGTCTCCACCCTTTCCTTGTAATTCATTTAGCTCGCTCGTTAAATGCTTTCGCTGGCATATCTTTTGTAATTTCTTCTGGAAGGTCAGGATTGTGCTCCTCCCACTCGGGATCTTCCACTGGAAAATCCGTATGAAAATTTGTAACGGCCAGACCCTTTTTAGAATGACGTTATTCAAACTTGATATCATGTTTTCCCAAACTAACTGACCATTGTTGCACTCTCCTTGATTTTTCTTTCTTTGACAGAACCTCCCGGAGTGGGTAGTTCATTATGAATTTGACAGAATGAGCTTGGAAGTAGTGCTTAAGTTTCTGTGAAGTATAAACAAGAGTTAGAATAAGTCTCTCGATTTTAGAATACCTCATTTCCGCTGGAGTAAGGCTTTTTCTAATGAAGTAGATTGGCTTCTCAATTTTCCCTATAAGTTGAATGAGAACTGAACTAATTGAAGTATCTGCAATTGTTAGGAAGATGATCATTTCCTCATTATCTATTAGGGCGCTTATTATGGGAGACCTCCCCAAATACATTTTGAGATCTCGAAAAGCTGTTTCACATTCGGATGTCCATTATTGGACATCTACATTTGGCTGAACTTTTCCTCGGTTGGTACAACCACAAAGTAGTGGGAACAGCCAACGATAGCGGTCTGAAGATTTTAAAATGAATCGGTTGATAGCGATTATCTTGTCGGCAAGTTTTTGTACGTCTTTTATCGTATTTCGAGACGACATGTTGAGGAGAGCCCAACTTGATCTAGATCGGCCTCAATCCCTTTCTTACTGATGAGATGGCTGATCGACCTGAATACACTCCGAATTGATACTTATCAGGATTGAGATGCAACCTGTAAGATCGAAGAATATTGAATATTGTGTTAAGATCTGTAATGTGGTTGGCTGACTATATGATCTTGTACAAGAGATCATCAATATAGACTTCTATGACTTTCCGAAGATGTGATTTGAACATAGTAGTCATCAACCGTTGATAAGTCGTACCTACGTTTTTGAGTATGAATGGCATGACTTTATAGTAGTAAAGTCTTCTTTTAGTAATGAAAGTGGTCTTTTTTTGATCTTCTTCCAAGAGTGAAATTTCATTGTACCCAGAAACAGCGTCCATCATAGATAAAAGTTCGTGACCTACAGTAGAATCAAGGATTTGATAGATGTTGGGGAGAGGGAAACTATCCTTTAGAGTGTGTTTGTTTGGATCTACAAAATCTACGCAAACTTGGACTTTTCATTCTTCTTTTGGACTGAGCTTCACAACCTAAATGAATGGACAGTTGAGGTTCGTGCTGAATATTTCTGGAAATAGCTTTGCTTGTGGCTTCTCGAGGTCCCAACCTTTCCGGCGCAGAAACCTGGGAGGTTTCTAGCAATTGATTGCTATCCCTTGTTGGAGGAGGCTGCTGAGTGTTTTGTAGAGCTTGTAAGGCAGTCTGTATGGTTTTCATCTGTTCTTTGCGTTATTTGAACAATGCCAAATGTGTTTGTCACTCGGCTTTGAGCTCCTTCTCACGAAGCTCTCGGTCAAGAGTTAATTGAAGTTTGAGGGGGAGAATGGAGGAGCTTATCCCTCGATTTAACCCAAATTGAGTTATTCTAGTTCAAACTACCTCTATGTCAGACTCACGCATTCTACAAGTGATATCAACAGTCAACATCGATAGCTACTCCACGAACTGATGAAGAACGTGGGTCGAGCTTAAATAGAAAAACATGAGAAAGCCAGACACCTATCTCTTATGAACTTGACAATTACTCAGTCAACCGCCGCTAACCACATTGTTCGGAGAACGTGCTTCAGCACGATAAAGAACTGCGAGAAGGCTTATATAAAGAAAAAGTTCCAGAAGAAATGGCGACCCAAAAAATTCCTGAGAAATCACCAAGAAAACTATATTTTCTAGGTTCTCAAAGCATCAAAACTTTTTATTTATAAGATCAAGTATTTCTAAGTCTAGAGATCACTTGTAATAGGATATCAGCCTTAAGCAATAAAAGTTACTATTACAAAAACCCTCAACTTGAGGTTATGGTTTTTTTACCTATTCAGAGGTTTTCCATGCAAAATCCCTTTTATCATTTTTTATTTCATAATAGTTTTTGTCACAGGAACATTGGTGTAAGAGCTAATTCCAAGCCATCTCGAGCTTACAGAATTAGGCCATTACACATTGTCTTGTTTCTATAATAATTTCAGTTCGATTTTGATCAAACAACATCACAAGATTTCCAATTCAAAAATTCAGAAGAAAATCAAAGCCTTGTAAGCAAGACTCTCCATGAGATTCAAGATAGTTATCTTATTTCTCCAGATTTTATGAACTCATCTCTGATTTATTATAGGTTTTTCTATCTCTTGCTTAGAAAATCTCCAATTAAAGAGAAATTTACATGTATTTAGAGATTTGGCTTGCTTTACTTGAAATTTCCGTAATTACTGTGATTAGTTAGACAAAATTCTCCTCTGTAGTAATAATATTCCAAGTAGCTAAAAATATTGTGATATAATTAAATATGTACTTCTAGCAAGCATTTCATGTTTGAGCTAATTTTTATGTTTCTTTTTTTTTGGTTTCCTAAATGCCAAATGAAACTAAAAAGTCAAATCTAATATCTACAGATATACATCAAATAATTTGTGCTTTGGTGTTTTTCTAATTCACAAGATTAGGATCTAAATATTGGGTTTAGATTTCATGGTTAGGAGAATGGATGGTTGTCGTAGTTATCAGTTACTGAGAGTGATCTAGTTTATGATTTTAGATGTTTTATGTGGGGAAGACCACTTAATTTTGTTATAATATTAATTTATGAGAAGGGTTGCTTGGTGTTGGGCTTCCCTCTTCATGAGGTTGAAGTCCACATCGAAGAAGATTGTTGGGCATCCTTTGGTTTTAAGTAAAGGTTACAACATTAAAGGCTTGGAGGTTTAGCCGCAGAAAGAGGAACAACCGTTTCTAACTAAATTATAACTTTAATAGGACTCTTTCCTATAAATAGAAGAGCCTACTACGGAATTTTCATGAGATAGAAGTGAATCTTTATTTTTGTGTGAGAGACAAAAAGGGAGAGAGACTTTGAGAAATCTTTTGCATCGCTTTTGCAGAGTTGTAGAGAGGAGAAAATCTTGCTGATCATCATCGTTTTGAGATCAAATAGGTTTAATAGAGAGATTGCGAGATCAATTGTAATCGTCACCTTCTTCTTCAAGTGAAATCTCTTTACGCCGTAGACGTAGGCATCGATTTTGCTTAGCCACATTAAATCTTGTGTGTGTAGGTAATCTTTACTATTCTTTGTTTTAAAATTGTTTAGATCGTGTTTGCCATTAATACTTTGTAGACTTACATAAGAAAAAAATATAAATCGAATAGGGAGGATTCGATCGTGCTATTATTGATTCTCGATCTTGGAACTTGCTGTTCTCGATCTTTGATCTATTTTGATTTATATCTATCCCAACAAGAGTGGTTCCATTGTCGGGACGAAGGTCTATGGTTAAGATCTAAGGTTTGGAGTCAGAGGCTCTTCTTCAGATTTGGAAGATAACTCTGATGACTTGTGTAAGTTATGGAGTCGGTATCTACATACAAGATGATCAGTCTGAATCGTAGGAATTATACAATTTGGAAATCGAAGATGGAGGATATACTTTATTGCAAGGATTTGGCAAAACCCATCGAGAATGATGATGTGATTCCAGAGAATGATGATCCGAGTGTTTGTAATACACTAGATCGAAAGTGCATAGGCGAGATTCGGAAGTGGGTGGACAATTTTGTCTACCACCATATTGCTCAAGTCAAGACTGCCATCGAGGTTTGGAAGAAACTTGAAGAGTTGTATGAAAGGAAGAGTGCTGGGAATAAAGCACTGTTGATAAAGCAATTTGTCAGCATAAAATACAAGGATGGTGAATCCATGACCGGGCATCTAAACGAGGTTCAGAACATGATAAACCAGTTCTCTCTTATGAAGATAAATATAGGAGATGAACTGCATGTTCTGCTTATCATTGGTTCTCTGCCCGATAGCTATACAACGCTATCCGTGGCGGTCATAAACTCCTCAGCTCATGGAGTTGCTTGTGCTAAAAGAATTACTAGTGCATTATTGAACGAGGGGACGAGAAGGATGTCGAGTGACACTCATCTCCCAAGCACTAATAAGGCCCTTGTTGCTGAGAAGAGAAACAGATCAAAGAACAAGAAGAAATCTCATTCGAGCAGTAATGAGAGGCCGAGATCGAATGGAAAGTCCAGCATTCCTAAGGATAGGAAGGAAACCCAGTATTTTTATTGCGGTGTGAAAAGATACTTTAGAAACAAGTGTTATTCTCTGAAGAGCAATCAAGAGAATGGAATCATACACGGAGACAAGATTGTTGGCAGATCAAAGAACATAGTTACCTATGTGTCCATGAATGATATCCTGCATGCGTCCGCTTGTGGTGACTCGTGCTTGAGTATATCATGTCAAGATACAGATTGGATCGTTGATTCGGGGGCGTCGTATCATTTTACCCCACATTGAAGTTTCTTTGCCACTTACAAGACTGGTGAGTTTGACAGCGTGAAGATGGGGAACAGTGGAGTCTCCAAGATTATGGGGACAGGTGATGTCTACATGAAGACCGAACTGGGTTGTTCCTTGGTGCTCAAGGAAGTCAGACATGTACCAGAGTTGAGATTGAATCTCATGTCAACAAGAAAGCTCGACGATGAAGGATACGTGAGTGTATTCGGGAATGGGAAGAGGAAGATCAACATGGGTTCTCTGGTTGTTGCCAAGGGCACCAAGTGTTGTTCACTTTACAAAAGTCAAGCTAGGTGATGCGAGAAAAACTTAGTCTTTAAATACCCCACTCAAAACTACGGGTGTTGTAATATAATAAGGGTAAGCGGGGGTCGAATCTACGGGGAGTAAACGTATTAAAAATATAATTTCCTAATATACTAATAAACGAATCTAAACTAATTTTGATAAAAGGGTTTTAATCTAAAACATAAATCTAAATTACTAACTTTCGGTACGATTATAAGGAAAAGAACCTAGGCTTTGGATTACCTCCGATTTAGTTTACTAAATGATATGAAGACGGTAGCTTCTATCCGTACGGAATAGCCATGGCTAGGTCTATTCGGGTCTAAGATCTAGGGTTTGTGGCTAAAACTCTAAGTAAGAACTTCGTTGTTCATGGACAATCGGATCTAGGGTTTATAAACTCTTTTCCATGGCTAGGTGGAGAGTATTAACTCTAGTGATCTAGAATTCTCTTTGAGCGTGAAAACAATCAAATATGGCTAATTCGACATCATCTTTATCTGTAGTAACTTAGAGTTGTCATGGTTAGATCAACTCTTCATAACTTCAAATCAGAGAATTGAAGATTAATTCTAGATCTAAATTACTATTAACATCAATTTAGTTTACTTCACCGGAGGTTCAATCCTTAGCCTAAGCTAAGGAGATTAGCTCTCCATTAATGGTGTTGAGCACAACTTAAATTAAACGTATAAAATAAAAGAAAGAAAGAAAGAAAGAGAAAAATAATGAAAAAGGCAAGCTTTATTCCTTCCTGAGATTGAGATGTATAAAATACATAGAATTGCTTTCATATTTATAGGAGATAGGAGAGACTTATTTATAATTCTAAAACTCTATCAGATAAAGATAAATCTTATCTCATGTTAATCCTTGTAGAGTTCTTCATCATCTTTATTCCATGGAAAAAATCTACAAGTATATTGAATGTATGCATCTTCCTTGTGCCTGAGAAACTGCTGGACATGCTTCAACTCTTTATACCTTCTATTTGATGTCTTTTTCTACTTATTAGCTCCAACAGTGATAACTGCCTCAAAATAAGAAAATGCTACTAACATTAGAAATTAATAAATCGGGATTAACAAAATAATACCTTTAGGCGCATTAATCCTACGTATTTCTACGTCTATTACTAGGCATGATCGAGCCGAATTGAATGTAGCCAAGAAGGGAATGCCGATCGAGCTTTGGCATCGAAGATTAGCCCATATGAGCGAGAAGGGACTAGACGTCCTGAGAAAGAAACAAGCCTTCTCGAGCTTAACAGGAATGCACTTACAGAAGTGTATTCATTGCTTAATGGGAAAATAGACCAGGGTTTTATTTCATAAACCACTTCCAACACGGAAGTTGGAGATTCTCGAGCTTGTGCACACAGATGTGTGTGGGCCTATGAAAGTAAAAACCATGGGTGGTTCTTCCTACTTCGTTACCTTTATTGACGATACTTCGAGAAAGGTGTAGGTCTATTTATTGAAGACCAAGGATCAGGTTCTTGAGTGCTTCATAGATTTTCATAAGGCAGAATGAGAGACTGGCAAGCCTTTGAAGTATGTGCGATCAGATAACGGGGGAGAGTGCATTGGGCCATTCAACGAGTACTGGAGAAAATATGGTATTCGACATGAGCAGACAGTACCCAAGACACCTCAACATAAAGGTATAGTCGAGAGAATGAATCGGACTTTACTTGAGCGTGTGAGGTGCATGCTGTCTCAAGCTTGATTACCGAGAAAATTTTGGGGAGAAGCACTTAGCACAGCAGTTCACATTATAAATCATTCTCCTTCACAGCCGCTGAATGGAGAAGTTGCCAAGAAAGTTTAGAGCAATAGAGATGTGGATTATGAACATCTGAGAGTTTTCGGATGTCGAGCTTTTGTGCATATTCCCAAAGATTAGAGATCAAAGTTGGATGACAAGGCAAAGCAGTGCGTTTTGCTGGCTACGCCGATGAGAAGTGGGGTTACAAGTTGTAAGATCCCATTGGTACCAACATGGTCAGAAGCTGAGATGTTGTGTTTCTAAATGACTAGACAATTGAAGACTTCGAGAAGGGAGAGAAGTTGAAATCCTATGTTGGCGACTTAGAGGATTTCTACACTGAAAACTGAGAGAAGGTCGAGATTCCCGAGAACCAAGAGGTCGAAGAAGTTGATCATGAACCTGAAGTTCATGAGGACGATGCACCAGAAGGCCGAGGTGATCCCAAAACACAGGTGAATGTGCCATCGCAGGTCGAGTCATCGCAGGTCGAGCCATCTCAGCAGGTCGAGCGACCTCAGATTAAAGTGGTCGACTTGAGAAGGCCGACAAGAACTCGGTACCCTTCAGTCAAATATCTAGTATACGAATATGTATTATTGTCCGATGGCGGTGAGCCTGAGTACTTCAGAGAATCTCTTGAAGATGCTCAGAAGATAGAATGGCTGAAGGCTATGCAGGAAGAGATGGATTTGCTGCATAAGAACAAGACTTTCGAGCTTGTTAAGAAGCCCAAGGGAATGAAGATCCTCAAGAACAAGTGGGTATACAAGATCAAAGAGAGAGAGAGCAACTCGTAGCCGAGATACATGGCTCGACTAGTTGTGAAAGGTTTTGGTCAACGGAAAGGAGTTGACTATGACGAGATATTTTTGCATGTGGTGAAGATGACTTCCATTCGAGTTGTTCTAGGGCTAGTTGCTAGCATAAACTTAGAACTTGAGCAGATGGATGTCAAGACAACATTTTTTCATGGTGATCTGCATGAAGAAATCTACATGGACCAGCCAGAAGGGTTTGAGGTCAAAGGCAAGGAAGACAGAGTGTGCAAGCTAAAGAAAAGTTTGTACGGGCTGAAATAAGTACCTCGACAGTGGTACAAGAAGTTCGAGAACTTCATGAGCCAGCACAACTACAAGAAATCTAAGTCGGACCATTGTGTGTTTGTGCGTAGATTTGCCGATGGTGGTTTCATCATTCTCTTGCTGTATGTTGATGACATGTTGATTGTGGGTCAAGATGTCAAGAAGATTATCGAGCTTAAGGGTGACTTGAGCAAGGCGTTCGAAATGAAAGACTTAGGTCGAGCAAAGCAGGTCCTCGGCATGCAGATCGTTCTAGATAGAAAGGTTGGCAAATTGTGGTTATCCCAAGAAACCTATGTGGAGAAAGTATTGAAGAGGGTCAACATGGACAAGGCCCAGCTGGTTAGTTGTCCACTCGGGAGCCAATTGAAATTGTCAAAGGAGATGTGTCCGAAGATCGAAGAAGAGAAGGCCGAAATGGGCCAGATTCCATATGCCTCAGCGGTTGGGAGCCTTATGTATGCTATGGTGTGTACAAGGCCGGATATAGCCTTTGCAGTCAGTGTAGTGAGCAGATTCTTGTCAAATCTAGGAAAGGAACATTGGGAAGGCGTCAAGTGGATTTTGAGATATTTGAGAGGTACGTCTAAGTTATGTTTGTGTTATGGTGGTGATAAGCCGAAGCTATTTGGCTATACAAATTCAGACATGGCAAGCGATACCGACATAAAGAAGTCTACTTCGGGCTACCTGTTTAATTTTTCTGGGGGAGCAGTTGCATGGAAAGCTAAGCTAAAAATGTGTATAACCCTCTCGACTACTGAAGTGGAGTACATTGCGATCACTGAAGGTTGTAAAAAAATGTTTTGGATGAAACGGTTCTTCAAGTTGCTCGGTATTGCACAGAACAAGTTCGTTGCGTACAGTGATAGCCAGAGCGCGATACACCTGAGTAAGAATGCCAGCTTCAATTCACGTAGCAAGCACATTGATGTGTGCTACCATTGAATAAGAGATGTACTTGACTTGAACTTGTTAAGCATTGAAAAAGTTCATACCAACGAGAATGGATCGGATATGATGACGAAGTGTTTGCCAAGAGGTAAGCAAGATTATTGTTGTGCCAAAGCCGGTATGGTGGAGGTGCACCAATCATCAACTTGATTGGATCAGAGGACTTCCCACCTCATCTTGAGTGAAGGGGAGATTGTTGGGCTTCTCTCTTCATGAGGTTGAAGTCCACATCGAAGAAGATTGTTGGGCTTCCCTTGGTTTTAGGTAGAGGTTACAACATTGAAGGCTTAGAGGTTTGGCCGCAGAAAGAGGAACAACCGTTTCTAACTGAATTATAACTCTAATAGGACTCTTTTCCTATAAATAAAAGAGCCTACTAAGGAATTTTCATGAGATAGAAGTGAATCTTTATTTTAGTGTGAGAGACAAAAGGAGATAGAGGCTTTGAGAAAACTTTTGCATCACTTTTGCAGAGTTGTAGAGAGGAGAAAATCCTGTTGATCATCATCGTTTTGATATCATACAGGTTGAATAGAGAGATTGTGAGATCAATTGTAATTGTCACCTTCTTCTAGTGAAATCTCTTTACCATGTGGACGTAGGCATCGATTTTTCCGAACCACGTTAAATCTTGTGTGTGTAGGTAATCTTTACTATTCTTTGTTTTAGAATTGTTTAGATCGTGTTTGCCATTAATACTCTGTAGACTTACATAAGAGAAAAAACAGAAATCGAATTGGGAGGATTCGATCGTGTTATTGTTGATTCTCGATCTTGGAACTTGCTGCTCTTGATCTTGGATCTATTTTGATCTGTATCTATCCCAACGCTTGGTTGAATTGATTTTCCATCAACAAGTGGCAAAGTTATAATATAGGTTGATGGTCTTGTGAAACTGCCATTTGTGTAGAGTTCCCAATAAATGGTTGATTATTCTAAGTTCTAAATACAAACAAAACTTAGAACAATTAGATGAAGCTCATCCTATATCTCTCGCATTTGTCTCCCTTATAAGGATTCTGCATGATGGAAAACTTTGTCTCATTTTACTAATAAACTAAACATCTATCAGTTATTGTGGAAAGAAGCCATAGTTTCTTCTTTAAGTTTGCTTTATCTAGTTTCATGGGTTCCATCCACCCGTAAGAGACACATGCAATACATGTGAACACTTGCTACTCGCTAGTATACTATGAAGCAAAGTATTATTTTCAAGCTGGTTGTTAGATATCCAAATGCACTAAACTCTACTAATATATGATTATTAATTGTACTTTATGTTCTGCTGCAGTCCACTGGTTATCATGTTGAAAGGACTGATCAATGCTAGTTCCGGTGATAGTAGTAGGAATACCGTCAATGACACTACAATATATTCCAAGTATTTTTCGTACTATTAAGAAGGCAGAGGATGTTGTTGATGTTTCTAAAACTCCTGTAAGTGCAATTTATCTTTCATAACAAGATCTGCAGCAAACACTTTTTATAATGCTTAAGCCTCAAAGTAAAAACGTAGATGTACTCTAGTGGTTTGGGTCTTAAAGTTGTAAACTGGGGTAAAATTATTGAAGGTAGGCAAACAACTTCTGGGATAAATAAAGGAATAAATAGCATTTTGGTCTAGGATAACTGTTTATTAAGAACAATCTTGTGGAACCCCATTTCTCTGCATCTCTTTTAACTGATGTGACCAAGCTAAAATTGCAGGCTACTTTTTTATTTTGCAAGCAAAACAGTGTTTAGGCAGCCCCCAGAGCCTACTATATTGTCATGGTAGGTAATACTAACTGGAGGGGGCAATCTTCATAGCTAACAAGTAAACCCCATTCACATCTCTATTAAGACCACCATAACCCCTCTGGTTTCCGTGAAAGCATCACCTGTGTTGATCATAAGAGTATTAGCTAGAAGAGGAATCCATTTAACTCTTTGGAAAATCTTGGGCTTAAAGTTGGGGGAAGAGAGACCACTTATCACAACTAACTTTGTTAGAAAGGGTATCGTCAGCTGTGGGATCAGCTTGGCAATTCCGGAATGCACATTGTAGAACATATTTTTAGAAAGCGACATAATCTCTCTACTTTCCTATCTAAAGAACTTTCTAGTCATCTCTTGCCTGACACAGGCTATAAAAGCATTAAAAGCAGCATGTAGTACATTAGTAATGATCTAAGCCCTAGGAAGGTCAGCCAACCAGTCAACTTTGTCATAAAAGCTTTTAATTTTTCTAGAGGTGGTACACTTATGTAGGGTGGAACTTCATATCCGGTTAACTTGACTGCACTCCACGAATAGGCGACTAGTGTTTTCATTTGAGCACTTGCAAGAAACGCATAGGAGATATTTAATAGGAAAATCAATAAAGAAAAAATGCAGCTAGCTCCCACCTACTATTCCACCTTCGTTTCTCCATGACCGTCTACTCCTGAACTCGGTGTTCCTGGTCGCCAAGATGGATTTATGGGAGATGGAAGTGGCCTCAGAGGTTAAGGCGTTGTATAAGGAGAAGAACCCCACCTTTGTCGACTTACTGAAGAAAAATCCGATTGATTTGAGTTTACTGCCAGTCCCAACGATGAGAGGGGATTATCCTTCGATTCGAATTCCTGAAGCTGGGTTTTTGAGAGGAATAGAGAGATATAAGTTCAGTTTAATTGGGAGACTTGATCTACTGAAGGTAAATCTTGCAATGGCTAGATCTGAGGCTCTAAACAAATGGAATGTGTCAGGTAATTGCCAATTTATACCATTGGGTAAAGGATACTTTACAATTTTGCTTGACAATGAAGCTGATAAATTGAGAATATGGGGTGGAGGCCCTTAGCATATGATGGGCAATTGCTGAGAGTCATCATTTGGACACCTGATTTTGATATCAACAAACAGAAAAACACCCATGCAACGGTTTGGGTTAAATTTCCTGGTTTGGGGACTGAGTACTGGGAAGAAGATGTTCTAATGTCAATTGCTAGAACAGTGGACAATCCAGTCCAAGTGGATAATAGCACTTTGTGTAGAAACACGGGATTTTATGCTGCTGTGCTGGTGGATGTGGATTTTTTAAAACCAATTCTGAGCAAAAATATGATTGAACGAAAAGGATTTGAGTTTTGTCAAGAGATTCAGCTAGGAAGAACTCCGAAGATCTTCTCTCATTGTAAAGTGGTGGGTCACTTAGTGTCTGAGTGTAGGGATGTGGTGAAAGAAATTGAGCAAGAAAAGGTGATTCAAAAGGAGACTGATAAGGAACCCAAAAAGAAGAAACGCAATAGGAAGAAACCTAATAAGAAAGATCAGGAGGTTAAGATAAAGCTACAGAAGACTATCAGAAGAAGGATAGACTCGAGGAGCCAATTATAGACATAACTCCCTTAACAAAGGAGCCTATTCTGGTGAACAAGACCTATAAAGGGGTGGTGGAAATGTGGGATAGCACTATCAGAAACTGGGATGGATCGAACAAGTCTAAGTGGATAAAGAAGCAAGCCTAGTTAACAAGTCCTGGGCAGATATAGATGAAGAAGGAGAACACCAGATTTCTGAAGGAGTGGAGGTCGAGGATTGCTCAGGAAGTAAGAGTCAGTCTTCTGAATGCAGCTCGAACTTCAGCAAAGGATACTCCGACGAAGTTGTTTACCAAACCCAAGATGCTGAGGAGTGGCACAATGTTATGAGTAGGAAAAATATCAGATTAAACAAGTCCAAAGCTAGTAGCAAATCAGCTACAAAGCAGCAGACAAGGAGGAAAAACAATAGAAGGTTGTGATGCAGATTCTCTATTGGAATTGTAGAGGTATTGCTAACTCGGATACTTCTAATTATCTTAAAAACATGGAAATAAAAAACTCTCCTGACTTGCTTTGCATTGTTGAACCCAAAGTGATGCCGGATGAGAAAAATTTGAAAATGATGAATCTGAAGTCGATGGCAAGGGAGGTTATTTACTTCAAAAATGGTGTGAGCTACCCCAATATTTTGGTGCTCTGGAAAAAAGGGCTCTCTAAACCTGCTGTCCTGGCTTATTCTAAGCAACACATTACTGTTTTGTTTGAAAATGTGGTGATATCCTGTATTCATGCTGACTGTTCCTATGTTAGAAGAAGAGATCTTTGGAGCAAAGTGACTGTAATTGGAACTTCAAATCTTCCTTGGCTCGTGGTAGGAGACTTTAATATTGTGCTTAGGGGTGGGGGAAAAAAAGGTGGCAGGGGAGTGAGATGGATCGCCTCGGCTAAATTTCAAGATTTTGTGAATAACTCTTGCTTACTTGAGAATCACTTCTCTGGATCTGATTATACTTGGTGTAATGGTCAAATGGGAAATAATAGAATTCTCTGTAAACTTGATAGAATGTTTTGTAATCAGGCTTGGGCCAATCTGTTTTCTGGCTGTAAATATAAGGTGAAGACTAGGATCTACTCGGATCACTCGCCATTGTTTGGTTGGAATGTGGGGATTGCAAAACCTCTTAATGCTCCTTTTCGATTTTGCAATATGTGGACTAGTCATAATTCTTTTTTGCAGGTGGTAAAAGAGAGGTTGGGATCAGAATCTGGAAGGAGAGCCATTGTTTAGAATTGCCAGCAAACTGCGAAGACTGAAAAGCAAGCTGAAAGAGTGGAACATAAAGGTGTTTGGTTATAGTAGACGGCACTTAGTGGAGCTATCTGAAAGGGTGGAGATGCTACAACAAAAACTTGACAATGATATGCATAATGATAACCTTGCTGGGGATGTGGCTGATGTTGGTCAACTGCTCAAAAAAGCCTATAGCAATGATGAAGAGCTGTGGAGGCAGAAAGCTAGAGTAAACTGGTTACAATCCGGGGATAGAAACACGACCTATTTTCACGCCATAGCAAGAATAAAAGAAACAAGAACCTTATCCATGTTATTCAGACTTAGGATGGTAGAATGATTGATGACCAAAATGCAATCAAGGAGCACATTGTTAGTTTTTTTAATGAGAAGTTTGCCTACCAAGCTCACCATCATGATGATTTGGTCCTCGAGCTTGTTTCAAACGTTATCTCTGCTACTGATAATGATGGCCTGATTGCTTTACCTGATGAGGATGAGATTAAGAAGGTGGTCTTTGATCTAAATCCTAATGGTTCTTGGGGGCCTGATGGATTTTCAGGGAGTTTCTTTCAAACCTGCTGGGTGATTGTTGGTCTGGATGTGGAGAATGCTGTGAGATCTTTTTTTGTTGATAATTCACTGCCTCGAGGTTTTAATGCTAACTTCATTATCCTTGTTCCAAAATCCAAAAATGCCTCCAAGTTAAGCCAATTCAGACCTATCTGCATGGGCAACATCTTGGTTAAGGTTATCTCTAAAATTATGGCTTCCAGGTTGTCTTGTCTTCTTCTTAGAATCATTTCCCCCGAGCAATGTGGCTTTATCCATGGTCGTAACATTCTCAGCAATGTTGGCCTTGCTTCTGAAATGATTAATGAGCTTAGGAAGAAGAGATTTGGTGGGAAAGTGGGAATCAAATTGGACATTGCTCAAGCCTTTGACTCCTTAAGTTGGGACTTCTTGTTTAAGGTTTTGAGTAAAATGGGTTTCCATCATAAATTCAGTAATTGGATACGATTGCTCCTGAGAAGTGGGTTTCTGTCGATTCTTGTGAATGGTGGGCCGTATGAATTCTTTCAGACGGGCAGGGGGCTTAGACAAGGAGATCCATTATCTCCTCTTCTTTTTGCTATTGCGGAGGAAGTCTTAAGCAAAGGTCTGACGAATCTGAGAAGATGTGGGAAGGTGCTGCCTAAGGTGATCACTAAGGGTGTTATGGCTCCCTCTCACCTTTTATTTGTTGATGATATATTTGTCTTTGCTAATGGAAGAACTAAGGGGCTGAAACTACTTTGCAATTGGCTTGATCTGTACCAGGAAGCTTCAGGTCAGGTCTTTAACTCTGAGAAAAGTAAGCTTTTCTTGGGTGGTATGAACAATGAAAAAAAACAAAAAGTAAAAAAAAAAATGGTTTTGATGAAGGTTGCCTCCCTGAAACTTATCTTGGCATTCCGTTAACTCAAGGGAGAGTGACAAAGGGAATATTGAGACCTCTGGTGGACAAGATAAAGAAAAGAGCTACAGGTTGGGCTGGTAGTTTGCTATCTATGCAAGGGAGGGCGGTGCTTATCAAATCGGTGTTGAGTAGCATTTCAATTTATAGTATGGGTATCTACAAATGGCCTGCTTTAGTGATCAAAGTGGGTCAAAGAATTCTTAGGAATTTCTTGTGGTCTGGGGAACCTGATACTAAGAAAGTCTATCTTGTTACTTGGGATAAGGTGTGTAAACCTTGTAAGGAAGGGGGTATTAACCTAAGAAGACTAAAGAAGATCAAGAAATCTCTGCTGATGAAACTTACTTAAAATTTTCTTAACCCCACGGATGAGTGGTCTGCTTTCATGAGAGCTAAATTCATCACTTATTCTGACTGCTACTATACTCTTACCAAAGGTTCTTCTATTTGGGTAGGTGTTCGAGGAGCTATTGAGGATGTTAGAACTTATTCTGGTTGGGTGATTGGGGATGGGACTTGCATTGATCTTTGGAGAGACATTTGGTGCTCCCCTCTCTCTCTCAAAGATATGATTAACAATGATAACATTCCTTGGAAAGACTTGCACGCTAAGGTGAGTTGTATTATTGTGGAGGGTCGGTGATCTATACCTTCCAATCTTCTTCTAATTTTCCAGAGATTAGGAGTGGACATCAACAACATCAAGATCAACATTAACAAAGCCGACAGGAAAGTGTGGAAACCTGACCTTGTGGGTAAATTTTCAGTTAAAGGTGCTTTTTATGTCATTAGGAATAAAGGGCAGACTAGCTGGTGGTACAAGTTCCTGTTTAGAAAGACTATCCACCCTCGAATTTCTATGTGGGGATGGAGACTTTGTCATGGGAAGCTTCCTTCAGATGATAACTTGCAAAAGAAAGGTATTGTTTTGGTTTCTAGATGTTGCTTGTGTTCTCAAAGTGCTGAATCCATGAAACACCTATTTTGGGACTGCTCTTTCAGCTCTTGCCTTTTGATTTGGTTGGAAGACTTGTTCAAAGTTCTCATTCTGGAGAGAAATCTTAAAAGTCTTCTCTTGGCAGGTGATAAGATGAGTCCTTATGTTCAGGATCTTTGGATTGGGGATATATGGGGTGGTTCTAATCTGATATGGCAAGCTAGGAGCAACAGAATTTTTGAAAATCAGATCACCACATTGGCCAAAGAAAAGAGAAAGTAGACCAAGCTGATACAAGACACTGCTCTGCTATCATCTAGGACAATGTTTAACTGTCAAACTGATCGGAATATTCTTCATAGCTTGTGCGTTCCCTTAGATCCGAGTAGAAGCACTACTGCTAAGTCATGTTTTTGGGAACTTCCCGAGAAGGATGAGGTCAATATTAACATGGATGGGGCTGCTAGGGGTAATCCGGGTAAAGGAGGCATTGGTTTCATTTACAGAGACTATAACGGTTTGGTTCTTTGCACTCTTGCTAAAGGCCTTGGGCTGGTTACGAATTTCTCGGCTGAATGTAAGGCTATTATCCAAGGGATTGAATCTACTGCCTCTTTTGGTTGGCTTATAGCTTGGGTAGAACTGATTCCAAGGCTGCTGCGGAAGCATTCAACTCGGATAAAATTCCTTGGATCCTTGAAGCGGACTGGGGAAATGCAAAAAAGAATATGAAGAAAATCAGAATTTATGCAATCTAGAGAGAAGCTAACTTCAGTGCTGATGTGTTATCAAAATGGGGTGCTAATACGCATGAAGGCTTGTGTGAGATCAAGGTGGGAAGAACGGCTTTTCTTAAAAAAATTGAAGTGCCCATGCAAGAATATTTTAGATTCTGTTAATCTTGTTGTTTGCTTGGATTTTGTTTATTTTCTTTGTAATCCATTGTAAGAAGTTTTGTTTTTGCAATAAATTCGTCTAATTTAGCAAAAAAAAAAAAAAAGGAGATATTTAATTGATGTCTAGAAATCAGTGTCTCTTGGGTAGCAAGTAACCCTTTAATAGCCTACCAAGTTGTGAAGCTATGCCTAGGCAATGCTATTGTTCCAGCATACATGACTCCACATCTCTTTAGGTTTCTTCTGTCTAAGAGCTTCATAGGCGGCAATTTACAAAATAACATGGAGATTAGCTGGCCTTGAGTTGTAAGTATTCACTTTTTCATGTCAAAGATAATCTTTGAGAACTATAAATTCCCTAGGTTGCCAAATATATTCCCTTGGAGTATTGTGGATCCTTTCATGATTAACATACCAATTAAGAGAAGCCATTGCACAACATGGTTTTAGTAATAAAAAAACCTCTAACGACAACGATTTGAATACTTTAAAAAGTGTAAGACTCCCATAACCTAAGCAAACCCCTAATATTTGTAATCTTTATTGATTCCATACATGAGAGATATAGTTCCAAATTTATGTTATTGAAATATAAAAGGAAAGGAGAAGGCAACTATAAAAGGAAGTTATATGTATGGTCTATCTTGCAAGTAATCTTATATTTCTAGAAAATAATTTACGCTAAGTGGCCAAAATATGCATCCAACTCATTTTTGATAAATATTTTTACTTTTAGTAACAGCTATTTGAAAGATGGTGTTCTCCTCTATCCCAAGAACTTCAAAAATATCATTTCGAGTTTAACGGAAAGTACCAAATATCACCCTCATGATTTATTTAGTTTAACCTGTTTATTTTGCTTTTACATGAGAAGCATTTCCTATAACAATAGATGACATGAGGATATCTATACATTTTCCAATTTCCCCATCTTTTCTTATAAACACATAGATATACCTTCAGATATGGTTAATGCAATAATTTTGGAATAATATGCGGAAAAAGTATCCTGTATATTTTCTTTGAAGTTAATAGATAGGATAAGTTTGTGATGCATTTTATTTGGTTATTTTTACTTCGATGTTGATAGGGAAAATGAGATGCGTATAAAACATTTCAATTGGTGAGGTTGGGACTTGGGAGATATTATGGCAACAACCTATACAGATCCCAACCAATAATTTGTTTTTGTATTTATAAATCATATGCAAGCTCTCTCCCAATTTATGGTTAGGTTATCTCTATTGTATGAGCTGCACTTTGAATAGCCAGAGGTGCACTACTTTGTTATCTAACTTTGCTTTAACTCGTTACTCGATTAAGTTTCGTTAAGTAATTAGCTTGTAACTGCAAGCCTTGTTGGTATACTAATAAACATCATCTCTAAACTCCTCAAATAAAATAATCTGAATATCGGTGTTAAACTGATCACCCAAGAATTACAATTTTACTAAAGAATATTCGATTTGCACAATTATCTTAAACATGTACAGTGGTAACCATATAGTCTATGAACAACAACAAAGTGAAAGGATATTTGATCCCACTTATATGTATACAAGCGTTAATCACTTTGGATTCTAGATTTTTGATACTATTTATGATGAGGCAGAATGCCGCAATCCCTTTATTCCTATTATGAAGGGCGATTGATGATGCAAATACAATTGATAGTGCTTTAAAGAGTTTTATTGCATGGCCCAAGAAATACGTGGTTATGAAGGATAATTGATTCAGGTATAATAAACCCTTATAACTTAACTATTTATTCTCTGTCACTTCATCCTTATATAATCCAATTCTTATGAATTAGTAGACCTATAGCTGTTCTTTATATAGGAAAAATTAATGTAAGATTCATGATTGATGTTCATTTTAGGATTAGATATGGTAAGATTGTTTTAGTATTTATAATTTAATTTGCTTCCACTCTTTTTCATATGTTTTATGCAGTTTATGATAGAGTCGCAGTTGAAAATGACTTTCTACAGTATTTTAGCCATTGTACATAGATAAAAAGGGATTTGTTTTTATCTTTCTTCTTTTTTGTTGAAGACCTGAATATGATGATTTCAAGATCAACTTGTATTGTATCAGAGCCATTTTTGCAGTAAAGCTGTGACTTTTATTTATTTGATGAAATGTTAATTTCATTTTTGTAATTTAAAAAGTGTTAATGATAACGTTTATTGAACATTATAATTATTTTCAACTACTAATTTGTTGAGTAAATATAGCATTTGAAGATGTTATGTTACAGATAATAGATAGCATTAGACAAATGCTATGGTACAGATAATAGATAGTATTAGACAGATGTTATGGAAAAGATAGATAGCATTAGAAGAATGCTATGGGAAAGATAATAGATAGAATTACACAAATGCTATAGAAAAGATAATATATAGCATTAGAAAAATGTTATGGAAAAGACAATAGTTAACACTAGACAAATGCTATAGAAAAGATAATAGATAGCATTATAGCCTTGCTATGTTAGAAAGTAAAAACAGTGGGGAAAAAACATTATTGAAAATCAACTATGGCATTCTCCAAAAGTCATTTAAAATAAATTGATAGCGTTACTCAAATGCTATTATTTAATGGCGTTCAAAAAAATGATGTTGTAAAAAAGATAACATGGGAGAATAGAGCGGACAAAAAATGTTATCGTAATTTTTCATAGCGGTTTACCAACGCTATTATATGTATTTTTTCTTGTAGTGGTAGTATAAATGTGTCATAGCCTAGCCCCTAGGCTCCAAGAGGTAGTTAATGAAGAAATTGATAAACTACTTCGAGTAGGATTTATTCGAGAAGCTAAATATCCAAAGTGGGTCTCAAACATTGTAGCAGTTCTAAAGAAGAACAAGAAAATCAGGGTCTGCATAGACTTTACTGAACTCAATATATTTATACTTAAGGATAACTTCCCCCTTCCTTTGATTCTTCATCTTCTTGACTAGGTAGCAGGACAAGAACTTCGTTCAATGACGGATGCAACTTTGAGATATAATCAAGTTTTACTTACCGAAAAAGATCATGAAAAAACTACATTCGTTACAGAAAGGGACCTTTACTATTACACCGTCATGCCCTTTAGATTAAAAGATACAGGAGCAACGTATCAATTACTCATAACAAGAATGTTTAAAGATCACTTAGGCAAAAGCATGGAGGTATACATCGACTACATGATATGCAAAAGCCTAAAACAGGTGGATTATTGCAGTAATCTCCAAATAATCTTTGACATCTTTCGTACATGCCGCATAAAGTTAAACCCTTAAAAATGACAATTTGGAGTTACATCTGATTAGTTCTTGGGGCATCTGGCAAGTGAGAGGGATCAAACAAATCAAAGCACTCATGGCCATGCCATCACCATGAACAAAAAAAGATGTCCAAAAGCTCGCAGGGAAAGTTTTTGCTTTTCACATGTTCATCCCAAAGTCATTAGATCGATGCAAACTTTTTTACCTCATTCTTTGGGGAAATCCAGCCCCAATGACAAAGAAACAACCCAAGGAAATCATCTGGACCCCAGAATATGAATTGGCTTTTTGAGATCTCAAAAGATACTTGGGGAGTCCGCCCATAATGAGTACCCCTATCGGTGGTGAAGTATTAACTATGTATTGATCAATAACATAAGACTCAATTAGTTTTGTTCTCATTTGAGAAGATAACGGGATAGAAAAACTAATTTACTTCATCAGTAAAACTCTCATACCTGTAGTAAAATGGTACACAACAATTAAAAAATAGTTATTAGCTTTGGTGTGCAATTCCCAAAAACTTTGACCTTATTATCAAGCGTATCCCGTCAAGGTCATTACCAAATTCCCCCTCAAACTAATCCTTTCCAAAAAAGAAAAGTCCAGAAGAGTTTAACAATGGCATCTTCCTAGGCGAATACGACATCTCTTTCAAGATATAAATATCGATTGAAGGACAACTAGTAGCCAACTTCTTAGCAGACTTTCCCGTCGAAGACCCCGAATGGAAGAAACTTGAAGAAGTGTTAGCCGATGACTCAATTACAAAGCCAGACGCTTGGTCCAAAAGTACAGGATGGAGACTATTTACAGATAGATTTGCAGGGCCGAGAGGATCAGAGATTGGCATCGTTCTCGTAACACCATCCAACCACAGAATCCAAAAGCTATCAAACTCAAGTTCTATACAATAAACAATGAAACTGAGTATAAAACTAACTTACATGGCCTCGACCTCGTATTAGCACTTGGGGCAGGAAAAATAGCTATCTACGTGGACTCTTTTCTAGTGGCCAACCATTACAATAAAATATTCAAAACATCAGGTAAAATAGTCAACTATGCCGCGCTGGTCGAAGAAAAAATGAAGAAGTTTAAGAGAACCCCAATTTCTTATTTGGCAAGAGCTAAAAACCGTTATGCTGATGCACTAGCATATATCACCGCAATACTCGAAGGCAGTGATAAAAAAATACTGGGCATCGAAGTAATCCAATATTCCAGATTTAAAGCAAGTTATGCCATGCAAATCCAAGTTACTGAAGCAAAAAATCCTAAAGATTGAATAAAGCCATTTCTCACATACTTCATTTCCAATACCCTCCCCAAAAATAAGGAAGAAGCTTGATCCCTATAAGCAAAATGTCCAAGATTTAAAGTTCAAGGAGGAGTATTATACATAATTATTGGCAAAGGCCCACTGATCGAATGTATCTCACAGAAACAAGCACAAGTCAAAATTCAGGAACTTCACGAGGGAATTTGTGCCGCACATATCTCAGGTCAATCACTGATACAAATAACATTCACCCAAGGTTTGTACTAGCCGAAGAAGAGGCAAGACTACGAAGATTTTGTTAAAAAATGCTATAAATGCCAAATTCATGCTCAAGACATCAAAAGTCTAACCCTCAACTTATATGTCAGTAATGTCCTTTATCCATTTAGACGATGGGTAATCGACATCATTGGTCCATTCCACCCAACATTAGAAAACATAAAATTTGTCCTTGTAACCATAAATTACTTCACCAAATGGGTCGAGGCCGTTCCACTTTGTCATACTGACAAAAATGAAATAATTAAATTTCTATGGGACCACATCATCACCAGATTTGGCTCTCCACAAATGATAAGATCTGATAATGGCAAGCAGTTCATAAGCAGCAAAGTCCTCAAATTACTTTAAAAATACAAAATCTAGTTGACTACCTCGACGCCTTATTATCCATAAGGGAATGGCCAGGCTGGAGCTATTAATAAAAGCATCAAGTCAGGGTTACGAAAATGCCTAGGCGAAAAAAACGAAGGAAAATGGGTCAAAGAACTACTCAGTATCTTATGGGCATATAGGACTATACCTTGAACATCCATAGGATGCACACCATTTATGATGGCCTTCGGTACTGAAGCTATCATTCTATCTGATCTTGACTTCCTAACAGCTATAAGATATATCATAGATAAATAGAATTAATTTAAACTTTTATGTAACCTTAATTGGATCGAAGAAACTCGAGAGCGTCTCATTGTAAACTTGGGGTGATACCACGATACTCTAAGTAAAGTAAATAACAAGAAAGTATGGAAACGCACATTCGATATCGGCGACCTTGTACTTCGATGAATTCAAGATAGTACTCGACCAAAAAACTTGGGAAAATTATTTGAAAATTGGGAAGGTCTTTACATTGCAAGTGACAAGAACGATAGTGGCACATACTAGTTAATGACCAAAAATGAATTAGAACAAGAATTCCCATGGAATACAACATATTTTAAGATGTTCTACAGATAAGAGTTGTAATCTATTTCTTTTTCTTCAATAAAGAAATTTTCTCTCACATTAATAAATTGTCTATTCTACATTTTTGACAAAACTTCACAAGTAAGTGTCAAGACAAAGTCTCACTTATTCAACAACAGATATCCCATTCAAGGAAAATATGTTTGACCATTATTACAAAACTCGACAATCCTTGACTTGGCTATCTTGTTAATCAAACTAGATATCCCATAGAGAAAATACATCTGGCAAGCATTCCTACACTCGGCAAAGCCATAACATGGCTATCCTATCAATCTACTCACATAACCCTTAAGCTGGTAATTTCTCACACATCTAACAAATTGTATATTATACTTCATTATGTTAATCATCTTGATCTGGACACTTGAGCATATCCAACATAACATTTAATATGGTCGACTTCCTTTCTAGCAGTCATAAATCATTTTTGAAATTAACCACTGTTAACAACATCATTCACAAACAAATTAAAGTTAACAGGTCTGGCTTTTACAATTGTTACTTTAAAACATTCCTACAAAATAGAATTTGATTAGACTTTATCTACTTTTCGTATGATATGACAGGGGTAGTAATCTTCACTGGCAGACCAGGTGTCAAATCATCGAGAAGTTCCCCTTGATTTGTACCTTTGGGCAAGGTAAGAGTAGTGTCTAGAGGCTCGACATTGTCAACTTTGGCATCAGAGTCAGCAAATTTTAACATAGCAGCCACAGCCAGACCCTTGTAAAAGTCTTTTCTCTTCTCCATGGCATCAAACTGGCTAGAGAAGTTGGTCTTCATGCGCTTTAGAGAGTCGATCACAGTAAGATTTGACTCTGCAGTAGCCTAGGCAAGAACATTCGTCTTCTCCGCCTCCATTAACCTATGCACAACCAGGATCTGCTCGTAAACGTCATCTTCAAAGTTTGACTTCTAAAGGGCTAAGGCTTCCTCCTTCTCTTTAGCCATATCTGCCTTTATGTTCTCAATTTCTTTCCTTCCTTCCCCTTCCTAAATCTTCTTAGTATCGCAGACGGCAGTCTCCTTCGACTTTATTGCACCAGTCTTCACCCTCTCCAACTTAGCCTCAATCTCTTCCTTCTCCCCCACCAGCTCCTTGTCGATATTTTATTAGACAAGAAGCTCATTTGCGAAGCTCTATCCACCCAGAAGTAGAGGCTTCCCGTCGAGAAGCAACTTCTTATCTGCATGATATTTAAAATATAAGACTTCGAGGAAGGGACCAACTTAATTAATCATGATAATGCATTAAAGTTCCTCACCTAGGTCATCATGTGATTACCTTCAATAAAGAAGGTAGAGATGCTTCCTGCCCCAGCCAAGCAGTCATCGAAATGCTGCTCCATCGACTTTATCCCAGTAGCGAAGGACTCGATGGTTCGTTGTGTCCCTTCTTCAGAGCCCACCAAATTCCCAGCATGCTTGGCCTTGAGAGAGGTAGGTGAAATTTTCTTCGTGCTCTCGGCCTTCGGTAAAGGCACCATCGCCAGCTTCACTTGTCGGCCCAGCCACTTCCCCTTTCTCTTTCTTTTTAGCAGCAATTTGTTGAGCAGGCGCCAGAAGAAGAGTGGTAGCCATTTTTTCTTACCCCCTTTACCAAACACCCAAGTTAGTTGGGTCTCATACTCTCCAATAGCAAAATCTGTGGTATACCCACTAAGAAAAGGATTCTCGGGAGGCAGGCTCGCATCAGCAGCTTTTTTGTTCTTCACCAACATTTTACCGTCGATGACAGAAACTTTGTCTCCTTTGTTTCAAGATCTCTTTAACCCAGCCTCTCTGAACAAATCTTCCACCTTCTCTTGATCTTCAACGAGAGAATCAATTCGCCCTCCTTCACAGCTGCACAAATAATACGGTTATTAGAACATCACAAGAACCAGTTTGAAAAAATAGACATACACACAACACACATGTACCATTAACCAAAGTGAAAGCTTTTGCACTTTAGGGGTTCCCTGGGGTCCTTGGGATTGAACTCGTAGTTCCCCGACATAAGAAGTCGATCGGCAAAATATTTCCCCCCTATCGAGACATCACCGTAGCACTCCCCATCACCTCTGAATCACCTCATTCCCTACCCTCACCATCATATTCTCCTAGACCACTTATCTAGGTCTTGTGTTCAACATATGTCTCTATTCTCTCCTCACCAGCATATGACACAACCTCATTCTCTACCCGAGACCCTTGACACTTCCTAGCAACAACCCCACCATTATTCCCTACCTTGTACATTCTACCCAACTCTTGGACATAGGTAGTCACATCAATAATTATGGGCTCTACATCGGCAATGTTAGACATACTTCCTTCTGTAACCGTATCAAGAAAGTTAGTATTTTGGACTGGTTCGGCCATTTCGAACCAGAAAGTCATATCATTTATTTTTAAGTTAGGGATATATTATTTTTCTCCACTACATATTACTTTCAGTTATTCTCACATGGACAGTTAGCATAAATTATTTATTATACTACCTGTAATGGCCAAATTCCTTAAGCTCAAAATGGCTTGGAATTCGCTATCACACCAATGAACCTGTAACAATATTCTAATGGAAAGTAAGAAATGAAACAGGTGATTTTAGCATGGAAAAACTCTAAATAGGTAAAAAATCACAACCTCGTGTGGAGGATTTTTGTTGAAATTATCTTTATTGCTTGAGGCGGATATCTTATTACAAGTGATCTCTAAAAATAGAAATGCTTGAACCTTGTAACTTAAGAAGTTTTGATGATTATCACAAATCTAGAACAAGTAGTTTCTAGGTAATCTCTTATGTAATTTTTCTGGCTCTTGTCTCTTATGGAACTTTTTCTTTATATAGGCCTTCTAGGTAGCTCTTCATCGTGCTGGAGCACGTTCTCCGAGCAATGTGGTTAGTGGCATTTGACTGGGCAGCTGACGAGTTCATGGGAAATATGTATCTTTGACTGGATAAGGTTTTTTAGTTTAAGTTCGGTCCACGTTCTTGACTAGTTTGTGGAGTAGGTTGGAATGTTGACTGGGGAAATGTCTTAAAAATGTGTGAGTCTGAGATAGAGGTAGTTTGATCTAGGTGAGATCGACTTTGGGTAAGATTGAGGGATAGGTCCCTACACTACCAACAGTTGTCAAGGTTTTTCTCCAACAAACCATCATATCTACTACTATCTAGTTTTCGATTAAAGATCAATTTTTTTTTACCAAGTTTAGATATCGACATTGTTATCTTTGACATATATTTAAGTTACTTATCAAATTTTCTCAAAGTGTTTAAATAGATACTTCAGTAATACTTCTCAAAGAAGATACACAAGGAGCCCAGTTTCCCGCCAAAAATGATAAAAAAAACGCAAGATTTTTTTATTTTACGGTATCTCCAGCATGGAATCCGGCAAAAAATAGCGTACAATCAAGGAATAATACTTTCCCCAATTGCTTATGTCTCATAACTCCCTATTTACCTAAGAAACTTCCCAAAATCACACCGTAACACTTACGGTGACCAAACCAATCCTCTCTCCATCTCAAACAACAACAAATCAAATCCCTGCAAATGCGGTACTCCTTGGTAGCCAAGAACACCTTCTCCCTTCCTATTATCTCCATTTCACCTCCAAAACAAAGAAAACACCAAAAACCTTAACACATACTTCAAAAAATACCAATAACTATTTTAATTACTTTATACAAAACATATATACAAATGTTATCTATAATGGGTTTCAAGCAATCATCATTCAGATACGAGCAAACATCATATCTGGAAGAATCCCAAATAGAAAAACTAACCTTGGTGATGAGCAGCTTATAAATCTCTCTTCTTTGCAGGTTTAGCCCTCTCAATGAGAAAATCAATCTCTTCAATACCAATGATGGACAAGTTAACAACAAACGAACAAATAGAATCACTTTTGAAATTTTCTAAAAAAATGGAGTACAAACAGTCGCCAGGCTGTGGGGTATTTATATACACCACACGACGGTTCGACGCACCACTTCGAGGTCTTTCGACTTCCAGTTTGGCAGTTAACCTTTTTCCTCACCTAGAACACCTCTTCTCAAACTCTCTCAATATTTCTCTCATAAAGGATAATGGACTATTACAATATTTCTTTATGCCATCCAGATACATCCCAATCTCCTCTACACTCTTCATTTTCACCAATGCAGTTCTTAAATTCACAGAGAGAGATTATACATCCAATTCCTTATAAATTAATACATCACCTACAGCAATACACCGAGTCATTACTCTTTGCATACCTACACCATATCTTTCCTTTTAATCTACCTCCTATTTTAACGGGACAGTTATAACTATATTTTAAAATTCAAAATTCAAAATAATATTTGAGAAGAAAATTTCATTACTATGTCACACATCGAGAACATAACGATCAAGAAACTCTTTTTATTACTATCGAGAACAAGACATCACTTGGTCACATAAAATTACATTTAAAATAAGGCACATGATTTACTTCTCCATATAGAATAAATACTTCTCCAACAGTATGATCATCTTCTTGCCTAATCTCATCTTTTGCGATATACCTCAGGACAGCACGATGATGGTTAATCTCACGCACTTTATATGCAAAAATGTCATACAAGAACCAATGATTAGCTCTAACTTTCATCAGTTTTGGAGACATCCCTACAACATAAAAAGGGCCCTCAGAAGAAAATACATCAGCAAGCGATAGATTCCCAAAATATCATTCCTCCACTTTAACCACCTCAATAGCAAGATGACCTTCCTCTACATCTTACTGACACCATAACCGAATTCGCACCATTGCAATAAACCTCTATGCCTTTTTCCAAACAAAGATAGGGATTTATAGGAAAAGCTCTCCAAAAGTTACAGTACCAGTCAAATATCATTGCCATACCTTCACGACCCCAATTATGGGATTTTAATTCTCCAACATCTTTCCAAGATAAGAGCCAATATCGCAAGTTCCAAAATATTCTTCTCGATACAACAACTAGTAATTATATCGAGAACAGGGCAATTATAGTAGCATATTCCTCAGAATCGATAAGAAGAAGCTATCAGAGCCACGTCGAAGATATTTAATCATTCAAGAAGATATAAAAAAGAAGCTATCAGAGCCACGTTGAAGATATTCATTCATTTGACCAGATGCGAAGTCTACAACTATAGATCTTGACTCTCCACATTAGCCATTACATTTGTTCAAAAATAGTCATTGCACGTACTCTGTAAAGTTTGCCCACCTCCCATTAAGTTAGTAGAAATATTATTTTTAACTGCCTATATCGACTATACATACAGGCAGAGCATATGTCAATATGATAGAGTATTTTTCACTTTTTCAATATACCCATGATCCCAATCTCTCTGTAAGTGTAATGGACTAGCTCATAATGGATTAACATCATAAAATCCTCCTCGAGGTTGTGGTTTTTCTTAGGTTTTACTGAGTTTCTGCGTAAAATCCATTATATCCTAGTCTTAATTTCCAATTAAATCACAATCTCTTTACTTAAGCATTGACGAGGTTTACCAACCAGAAAACTAGCCATTACAATCTTGTATGACCGAAATTTTTTAAAGGTTGTGTGAAGATCTGCGATATGATTTTTTTTTTGAGAATCTTAGACAATATGTCATCGATATAGACTTCCATTATTTTCCCGAGCTGATCCTTAAACATTTTGGTCATCAACCTCTGATAAATGGCTCCTGTATTTTTTAGTCCGAAAGGCATGAGTTTATAATAGTGCAACCCATGCTCCGTGATAAAAACTATTTTCTCCTGGTCATCAGGCATTAGCGGCATTTGGTTATATCCAGATGCAGCATTCATTATGGACAGGAGTTCGTGTCCAGCGGTTGAATCAAGCAGATGATTAATTATAGGGAAAGGGAAATTATCTTTTAGACTGTGTTTATAGAGGTCAATAAAATCCACACATAATTTGATCTTTCTATTTTTTTTCGAAACTACCACAATGGTTGAGATCCAGTCCGGATATTTGGCCTTTCAAATAAATCTAATTTTAATAATTTCATTAATTTCCTTGTTAACTTCTTCCCGGAGTTGGGGTGCTAATGTACTCTATTTTTGTTTAACCTCTTCGGCCTTATCTTTTAAGTAGAGTCTATGACAAGCCAAAGAGGGGTCAACACCTGGCATCTCATGAAATATGCATGCGAGCACATCATTATTTTTTTTAAGAACTGAATAAGAGCATTTCGTCCTGTAACGAGTGAAGAGTTCCAATATATGTATCTCTCTTATCTCCCCTGATATCGACATATTCTATAATTTTTAAGCTTGGTGTTTAGTTTTTTATGGGTTTAGCATTCAGTAATTGTTATACGGAATATTCTTCAGAAGGTTCTACTGGGAAAGCTACTATTTTTTGCAAGCTCAAGCTAGTTTTTGGATGCCCTTGATCTCATATATCCCGCCATTCCAATCAAACTGTAATGCCAAGTGATAAGTTGATGGAATTGCCCTTATATTATACAACCAACATCATCCCATGGTTCCTAAATAACGTGATTTTACATTTATAATATAAAATGTTACGTCGATTGTTGTTGGCTCTACAGTTATGGGAAATACAATCTTGCCTACTCGTTCTTCTTTAGACCTATTAAAACTACTTATGTAAATATCACTAGCTTTGACTACATTTGTTAAGCCTATCTGATCAATTGTACTTGGGAATAACAACTCAATACTGTTCCCAGTATCTACCGTCATTGTGTGCAAGGCAACATTCTTTATTTTTAGCATAATAACAAGTGCGTCATGATGAGGGATTTTGGCATGGCTGGTATCGTAATCTTCGAAGGAGATCCCCATTTTTCTATTACTAGATTCTGGATGAAATTGAGCCTCTTTGCCGATCATGGATAGGCCGTGACATTGGAGGAGGCGACGCCTTTTAAATTTGATTGATCTGTTGATTTTGTGTGTCTCGATGAAAGGGTTGAGGCGAGTATGGTACAGATATTTTTCCTCCATTCCTCCTTCGATCTAGATGACTATAATAGT
This sequence comes from Kingdonia uniflora, assembly GCA_014058105.1. Lineage (NCBI taxonomy): Eukaryota > Viridiplantae > Streptophyta > Magnoliopsida > Ranunculales > Circaeasteraceae > Kingdonia > Kingdonia uniflora. Next base: position 1,696,391 of record JACGCM010001954.1, on the reverse strand, counting down.
AAGTTTGTAACTCCCATTTTTGTAACTCTCCAGGTCGACGATGTATTCATGCAACCTTCCATCTTTAAGCATATACTCCATGAGTCTCTATAAAGCATAGCAGTGCTAGGTATCATGATGTCAGACTTTATGGGGTTATAATATGGCCTTCCTTCGATAGGCTAGAGGAGCTAGGCTTTCTGAAGAACTTGTCTTTCTAAAGCGTGGGGTAGATATCAGCTATTTTAGCAGTTAATTTTAGAAGGCATGGCTTTTGAATGTCGCTACCTTTCCTTGGCCGATCTCCATTAGATTTAATTTACTTCTTGTCCCCTCCTTTATTTATAGTATGCTCGAATTCTCATTTTGTAGCTTGTCATTTTGTTGTCAAGATTATTTTTTATGGCTTCTATCTTTTGGACATCATCCTCTCGAGATCGATGTAATTGTTTACTTTTTCGATCATATCTTCCAAAGTCACTGGTTTGATTAGGATGAGATGTTCCTTTTCATGGCTCTCAATGATTAGAGTGCCGACAAAGGCTAAAATGCTAATCTTCTAGTCGAGACTATTCACCCTTCTTGCCAAATCTAGGAATTTTTTGGTAAATGTTTTGAGCTTCTCTCTTGGTGTCAGTTTGAGACTAAAAAGAGAGTAAAGATTCTCTTCTTTATCCCTATTATGCAAATAATTTTTGACAAAAACTTCTCGCAGATGTTCAAAACTATGAATCGACCCTTCCTTCAATGAATGGAACCATTTCAAGGGCTCACCCTGGAAGCGGGTAGGAAATAGTCGGTAAAGGGTGTGATCTAATGTGGAATACAGACCAATAGTGTCTTAGAACACTTGAACGTATTTGACAGGATCAGTCCCTTTGCATTTTTGGATTTTAGGCATGTGAAAGTTGGTTGGCACTTTACCGTTTAACAGATTTTGCACAATCGGGTTCTTCTGAAGTCTATTAAAAATATTCTTACTCGCACGTGTTTGGGCTTTGAATATCTCCTTAATGCATTTATTAATGTATTCTTGAGTAACAAAATATCAAGCTATGACTGGGAGACGTTGGAGATGTCCGTCCTGAGGGTTGTGATCTCCACTTCCTTTATTGAGTCATTCATGTATATGGATTTGATTTCTTCATCTCTGTAGGTCATCTGCTTGTATGAGGTCAACGGGTACTTTATCAACCCTACCTTAAGCGGTGGGTATTAGTATTGTAGGGACCTATCCCTCGACCTCACTTGGAATCGAGCTATCACCAGTTTGAATAACTTCCATCTCAGGCTCATGCATTTTTCAACATAACTTCTCCAGTCAACATTTCAACATACTCCGCGAACTGGTGAAAAACGTGGGACAAAGTTAAACCAGAAAACCTGAGCCAATCAAGGACACCTGTCTCTTATAAACTCGTCAGTTACTCAGTCAACCACCACTAACCACATTGTTCGGAGAACGTGCTCCAGCACGAGGTTAAGCTGTGGTGAAGGCCTTTATAAGGAAGAAGTTCTAGAAGAGACAAAGACCAAAAAAATTATACAAGAGATCACCTAGAAATTACATATTCTAGATTCTTGATAGATCATCAAAACATCTTAGTTACAAGACTCAAGCATTTTCTATTTTTAGAGATCACTTATAATAAGATATCCGCCTCAAGCAATAAAGATTCTTTCAACAAAAATCCTCCACACGAGGTCATGGTTTTTATACCTATTCATAGGTTTTCCACGCTAAAATCACTTGTGCCATTTCTTATTTTCTATTAGAATATTGTTGCAGGTTCATTGGTGTGATAGCGAATTCCAAAGCCATTTCGAGCTTACGGAATTTGGTCATTGCATTTGGCGCCGTCTGTGGGAGTGATTGCATTTTTACAATATCCTAAGGCACTCTTTTACTATAATCTTTAATCATGGTTACTTCCAGACGACCGGCTGTAGGAACTCAACTCGAAGTATCCATGGAGCTGGGGTAGCCTACAGAATACATCAACCTCGATGGACCTGGCTGAGGAACTTTCATTGGTACTAGGCTGTGTCAGCAGGAAAAAGATGCTCTCAATCAGTTCTTACAGCTCAATCGAGACGTTTTTGCATGATCTTTCGAAGAGATGCCTAGGGTCGATCCGACCAAGACATGTCACAAGTTGGCCATAAATATTAATACCACAGCGGTTAAACAGATGCAACGACGGCTATCACCTCATCTTTGAGATGAAGTTAACACCGAGATTGAGAAAATTATCAAGGTGGAATTCATTCGAGAAGCCAAATATACTGACTGGATATCCAATATTGTCGTTGTGTTGAAGAAAAACAGAAAAGTCCAAGTTTGCGTAAATTTCATTGATCTAAACAAACATACTCCAAAAGACAAATTCCCTCTTCCCAACATTAATCAGATCCTCGATTCTACAGCCGACCATAATCTCTTATCTATGATGGACGCTGCTTCACGATACAATTAGATTCTACTTCTGGAAAAAGATCAAGAAAGGGCAACTTTCATCACTGAAAGAGGTCTTTATTGCTACAAAGTCATGCCCTTTGGACTAAAAAATGCAGGTGTTAAATATCAACGGTTGATGAATACTATGTTCAAGGCACACCATGGGAAAGTCATTGAACTCTACATCGATGATCTCTTGTACAAGAGCGCGCAGTCAGCCTATCACATCATAGATCTTAACACTATATTCAACATTCTTCAATCTTACAGGATGTGTCTCAACCCTGATAAATATTAATTCGGAGTCCATTCAGGCAGATTTCTCGGTCACCTTATCAGTAAGAAGGTTATTGAGGCCGACCCAGATCAGATTCAGGCTCTCCTCAACATGCCTTTTCCAAAAACAATAAAAGATGTTCAGAAACTTGGCAGCAAGATTGCCACGATCAACCATTTTGTTTATAAATCTTCAGATAGCTATCGTTGGTTGTTCTTATTACTCCGCAGTTGTACCAAACGCGGAAAGGATCAACCAAATATAGAGGTCAAATGGACACCAAAATGCGAAACAGCTTTTTCAGGATCTTAAAACCTATTTGGGAGGTCTCCCATAATTAGCACCCAGTAGATAATGAGGAACTGATTATCTACCTAGCAGTCACAGATACTTCCCTCAGTTAGTTCTCATTCACCGGCAAGGGAAAATAGAGAAACCAGTCTTCTTCATCAGCAAAACCCTCACACCAGCGGAAATAGGGTACTCTAAAATTAAGAAACTTTTTCTCACTCTTGTTTACACTTCACAGAAACTCAAGCACTGCTTCAAAGCTCATTCAGTCAAAGTCATGACAAACTACCAACTTTGAGAAGTCCTATCCAAGAAAGAAAAATCAAGAAGAGTACAATAGTGGTGAGTCAGTTTGGGAGAACATGATATCAAGTTCGAGCAACGTCATTCTGAAAAAGGTCAGGCCGTTGCTGATTTTCTTACGGATTTTCCAATAGAAGATCCCGAGTGGGAGGAGTACGTCCCTGACCTTACAGAAAAAATACCTAAGGATCCACCCCCCAACCTATTTGACGACTGAGTTGATTGGATCACTTCATTAGAGTGGAGATTTCTCAGCAATTGATCAGTAATGTCTCCGAACTTGGATTTTCATTACCCCTTCCAATGACAGAATCGAGAAATCAATCCGCTTAAATTTTGAGGCCTCAAATAATGTCGTCGAGTATGAAGCTCTCATTCATGGACTCGACCTCACTCTTGAGCTCAATGTCCCCGAACTCTCAGTTTACACAGATTCACTACTCATCGTCCACCACTACTCAGAGTAATACTAGAAGAACGAAAAGATGATCAAATATGCAGCCCTCGTTGCAGATAGGATGAGCAAGTTCATGCAAGCAACTCTTGATTATATTCCTTGAGGTGAGAGCAGACACGCCGATTCCTTGGCATATCTAGCCAGGGTCTTGGGTACAGAAGCTCGATATTTCTAGATCGAAATCATTTCAACCCCACATTGATCGTATTTCTGTGTGTACGATCAACACTAAAAGCGATAAATGGGGAGATAACGATTGGCGAAAGCCTTTCTTAGCCTACCTCGGTATCGACAACAATTTCAACGGACTACTCCCAGTAGATCCAAAGGAGTACCGACAGCTGATCAACAACTCAAAGTGCTACACTAATAAAAATGGTGTATTATACTGCATTTCCATCAGAGCTGCCTCATGTTCTATGGGCCTATCGTACCAATCCCTGACAATCAACTAGGTGTACCCCATTCCTCCTTTCTTATGGCACTGAGGCCATCATTCCTTCTAAATATCATCATCCAGTTCATCACCATGACAAACTGACGAGGAAAATGAGTTCGAGATGGCTTGCAACCTCAATATGATAGATGAAACTACGGAATGGGCCATCGCTAACCTAGCTCGATATCATCATATGCCTGCCAGATCATACAACAACCGAGTCAGAAGCCATGCCTTCCAAATTAAAGATCTCATCCTCAGAGAAATTCCTCAATATCGTAAAAAGCCTTATGCTGAAAAATTAACCGACAATTGGAAGGATCCATTCAGTATTATAGGTCTCTCATGCCTGAGATCATATTATCTCATGAAAGAAGTGGGAATCCCCATTTCAAATCCTTGGAACACTAAGCGACTGAAACGGAATTATCGTTAAGCGCCTTACTACTCCATTTCCTTTCCTCGCTTTTGTTATTTTGTTTTTCAATTCCAAAAGTGAGATTTTCATCTCCACCCAATAAAAATTCTAAACTTATCACTGAAATTCTAAGTTTTACACAAACATCTCTCTACTTATGTAAATTCGACGAAACAAGAGATAAGGCAAAGGTATTATAAGCCTTCATCTTTTTTAACTTGTTTATGTCATTTATAACGGCTAGATCAAGGATAACACTTGGTTTGGCTGATTCTTCTAAATCTCTGCGATTGTAGCAAGTATAGAAACTTATTTCATATTAAAGACTCTACCAAACATGAGATAAGGTAAGGGTAATACTAGTCTTCATCTTTTTCAACTTGTTTAGGTCATTTATAACGGCTAGATCAAGGATAACACTTGGTTCGGCTGACTCTACTAAATCTCTACAATTGCAGCAAGTGTAGAAACTTCTTTCTAATCAAAGACTCTACCAAACAAGAGATAAAACAAAGGTAATACTAGTCTTCATCTTTTTCAACTTGTTTAGGACATTTATAACGGCTAGATCAAGGATAACACTTGGTTCGGCTGACTCTACTAAATCTCTGCGATTGTAGCAAGTGTAAAAACTTGTTTCATATCAAAGACTCTACCAGGCATAAGATAAGGCAAAGGTAATACTATCCTTCATCTCTTTCAATATGTCTGCAACATTTTTATAGTTCAATCAAGTTTCAACTTGGTTTAACTCAGCCTATTTCTGCGATTGAAACAAGTGTAAAAACTTTTTTTATATCAAAGACCACACCAGACACAAAGATAAGGAAAAGGTCATACTTGCTTTCATCTATTTTAACGTGTCTGCGATAGATACTATTTATTTTTAAGGTCAAATTCATATTACAAGGAATTTTTTTCTGCTGATGGAATATCAGCTGTGCTTCCCCTTACAGTTGGGGTGTCAGTCGTGCTTCCCCCTTCAGCAAGAGGACAAACATTTAGTTCATGAATTATAGCAACTCTACCCTTCTCTATCAGGTCAGCAGGTCAAGGGCCCAAATCGGTTTCCATGGAGGCCATGCAGTTCCTCGATCTATGTTAACTCCGCAGATGGATCCCTTTTCCGATACATTTTTGAACAAGGTATCTCGTTCTTACTCAATTCTTTTTACTTCCTCTACAAAATACGTAACTATCGCCTTTAGAAGGTCTAAGCGTGACGCATCAGGTATGACCATCCTTGCAAATTTTGTTCTCACCTTCTCAAGGCGTAACTCCAATCTAGCATACAAATTCTTCTAATGAATTATTTCCATATCGACTTTAGCATCATGTGCTACATTCTCTTCCAAATTTTGTATATATTTAGCTGATTCAGCCAGGTTCATGGCCTCCAGGTCCACTACCTGGGCTCGAAGCCTCTTAATTTCTGCGTTCAACTCTTCCCTAGCCAGAATATCCTTTAATAATTCTTCTTTCTTCTTCATCACCATTTCCTTTACCTTGACTTTCCCTTCCAAAACCTTCTATCTGATAAGAGCAGCATCCAACTTCTGCTGGCATTCCCTTAAGCTTGCATTACCTCTCTGTACAGGCCCCTGAATTCAAGCTGCGTCACCTTCCAGCTCTCTAATTCATCCTGATAAACGCACCACATCCCCTCGGACTAGAGGAACTTGAACATCCTTCTTACTCCCCCTCAAGTGCTCTCTAGCCTCTACTTTCTTGGCGCGTACACTGGCTTATCCCAGTTTAGCCTTTAATCGTGCAACCCTCTCATTTAAGTCATTAAACCATCGTTACATTTCCCGAAACTCCATATCCTTGGCAGGTAGAGCTATATTCAACTATTCAGCCGTGGCTTCCGAAGCTGATAGATTTTTTTGAACTACTCTCAGCTCGTTGTCCTTTTCAGCGATTTTTTGTTTCAGTCGCTCCATCTCATTTCTACAATTCTGAAGATCTGATCGAAATCGTTCCTCCGATCTTTCTAGCGCCTGAATACGGTACTGAACTATTTTAGCCTACTTACCCTTAACCATCAACGTATCAACCCGACTTTGGAGCTTCACGCCATGTTCTTTGATCTTCACCAGCTCTTTTAGCCCCTTAGCTATTTTAGCATTTTTTTCTTCGACCTTATAAGTCAGGCACATACTTTTGATATACTACTTTGCATAAAGAGTGCTAAATTTTTCTATGCACTATATTAGTGACATTTTCCTAAAGCTGATAAAAAAATTTGTGGCCTACATCTACATCCTATTTACTATGTAGCTTGCGTCGATTTAACATACAGGCCAAAGGGCCTTTTTCAATCTAACCTGTAGCTCTGCTTGCGAAGACAATAAAGATGTGGAAATCTTATTCTCCCTGGCAAGCTCAGTCTCTAGGTCTTTTATTCTGACACTCATTTCCCTAAGTACCTACAAGAGGGTTACAAAAATAAAACTCACCCTAAGAGTCTATTCAATGTACACAATCCAACAATTTACAACACCCATCCAAAATGTTCATACAAAGCCAAATCATTTTTCTATCCTACCTTCTCGTGCTCGCCCTCCGAGAGTTCATTACCATCCCCTTAGTTATCCAACACTGTTTGACGAGACACCGTTAAACCCGTCAGCTACTCCCACCACGACCTTCTCCATCCCTTTATTATCTTCCTCCTCAATGTAGGTGTCCGCCATAATGGCATTCACCTCCTTCTCAGAGTATCCTTTTATCATCAGGTTGCACCCCAGCCTGTCGCACTCCACCACCATTTCCTCCAAATTGGCCCTCACCTCCACCTATAGCTGACCAATTAGCACGGTATGGGAAACCTTCAGAGCCTCCAGCTGCTTAGCATCCTTAACGGCATCAACTTTAACTCGAGCTAACTTTTTCTCAAACTCAATTTTCATCCTCATCAGCTCGAACTTGTCTTTCTCAACTCCAAGCCAGATCCCCTTTGCCAACTGAGCAACCTGCAGAACATAAATCGACCTCAACATCAGCTTAAAACACAATCCATAATCTTTTTTGCATAATCAGTATAGACTTACCATATTTCTCATATCTTCCTCACCATGAAGGATCGCCAATCTAGCCTTCTCCTCAACCTCTTTGAGGTCGTCCACCACGGCTGATCGCTCTTCAGCGACCTTAACCTCCGATTTCTCTGAAGATATGACCCTTCTCCTTTTATATTTAGCGACCTCACAAAATCCAGTGGTACCAGAGGCCGACGAAGTTTTTAACATCCGCTTTTTCAAATATTTTTGAGCTATTGTGCTCGACATAATAGGTTTCGGCTGAACTGACCTATCTATTCCAGGGGCCTTGGCTAAGTTGGCTTGACCTTCCCCGCCAGTTCCTTGCCTACACCCACCATCAACCTAGTCGATTGAGCCTTTTAAACCTTCTTCGACCTATTATCTATCATCTTCTTCCTACTATGCCCGAGTCCTTCCAACACAACTTCGAGCTCAGTCTCCTCCTCTGCAACTTCATCCAACAGTAACTTTTTCCTCTCTACGTGAGAATTCACACCTGCCATACAAAACATTTTTATCAGCAATTAAAGGCATAAGTTCAAACACATCAGTAATATTATTTATGCATGGTCATACTTACTTTGTTTTACAATTCTAAACCGAAGGTCCAAAGGTTCTTCGTTATCTCTCTGAAGGCAATTACCCTTCACCCATATGACGTTATCATTCCAGGCTCGACCGGCTGAATTCAAATCACAGAAGTGAGGCCGAGTTACGCTCGTACAAAAGTATGCCTCACCACTAGCGTGATAATTCTTCACCCCATAAAATTGCAACACATCCTCAGGATATATCCTCCACACCTTCCCCTCCTTCTTCCACCTTTCATTTAGGTGGTCGCAAATACTAATTACCTCCCACATGTTCCCGTTTAATTGAACGGGACATGCCCCAATTGTATTCATAAACCCCTTCACCAAGTTGGTGAGGGGAAGACTCAGCCCGTACTCTAATTAAGACCGGTAACATAGAAAACCTTCCTCAAGGTCACTACGAACACCCCCATCAAAGTACTCTAATGAGATTGATTAATTTATACCCCTATCTCATTTTTCCACATCTAAATCTGCCAACAAATAAAAAATATTCTTCCCCAATCGATACCGTGCAACACCTAAACAGCCTACCGGTATATTTTACACAATTGCCCCATGTTCCAACCCTAATTCAACCTCATTATCAGACTCAATCGTCCGACCAGAGATTGGCACATCGGTAACAGGTTAACTATCCATTTTAACTACAATTTTTACAGGCAAGTTTTTGACCCTACACGACTACCTCTCACGCCATACCTATATACAGATTCAGGTATCTATTATTATTTCATGCAGATCGGTCATATCAACATATAACATATCTTTTATATATTCTATGTATATGTCAAAAGTACATAAAATTACCATGTATAGCTGATGTTAAGATTTGCTTCAAAAACAATTTGCACAAATACATATATACTGCGTACGTCTCTACTAACCTTCAGAATCCTAATGAGAATCCGCAGTAGCACCAAACCCTTCCCTTACGACGCTGCTGTATAGCCACCTGTGTGATCTAATGTTTTTCACTCTCTTCAATCGTTAATCACCCTCAAATAAGCTATTATCAGGTCCTCAAAATATTTTTTGTGCCACTCTCTCTGTGCTCTTCAAACTTTTAGAAGTGGAAAAACGTTTGAATGAAGAGGAAGAAGTACTATTTATCCTTTTTCTCTTAAGCGGCTGGCAGTTATTGCACCTCGCATGACCCGTCCGCGGTTTTGGAGCTGAGGCGTCCTTTCTACTATCTATGTTAAACGTCTTGCACTTTTTCAATAAAATAGATTTTACATCATTACCTCTCCCCGCATATTTTAATATATTTTTCTCCTGTGCTTCCATATCTTTTTCTGACCTTCCCACACTCATGATAACTCACCTTATACGATATCAGATCTCTACAGCTTTGCATACAAAACAAAACTAGAAGCTTCTGCATTTCTTCATTTTTTGTTTCTGCATGATACCCGCCTGACGTCATTCTTAAAGCTAAGGAAATCTTGAGTAAAATATTTGAACTTATCTCTTCCTTCAAGTTCGTCCTTTATATTACTTTCTAGTTCGATTTATCCTTACTAAAGTTATTCTTCCATCGAACTCTGTTAGAACGAATTTTCAAATTGTTCAATTCTAGAAAAATTTTGCTCCAACTTTTCAGCACACGAAATAGAATCTACTTACGTCACAACACACATTCTCACACATACTCATCTCAGTTCGAATAAAGCGAGGCAATACTTGCAATACTCATACATTCTATACATTCTTTATAATAATTTAGTTCAATTTCTACAAAATCTATGTCTACAATAATACAAGTAATTGAATGACCAATATTTATTCATGTCAAAAACATTACAAATGATTTTACAGATAACAAGTTTTTCAGAACACCGAACTCCAGGTACTTTACAGATAACAAGTTTTCCATTATTTTTTAGCGCCACAGATAATTCAGGCGCTTTGACGTATCAACTTTTCTAGTTCTTCTTGCTTCAGTAATCTTTCACCCTGATACAAAGCAGAAATTGGAACCAGCAGAGAACTTCCCACACATAAGTTTAGTTGAAGTCTAATCAAACTTCAAATGGAAACTATGCAAGCAGTAAACTTAATACTAGAACCAAATTCTCGAACTAAAGATCTACTGAGCACCAAAACGTGATAGAAATACAGAAGCAGACTCCCAATGGTTGCCTCCCTCCTCCACTATCATTACCCCCTCCTCTGAAACTGCCACCACTGAAACGTTAGTAAAGATGAAGATGGTCCGACCTTAGAATCCATGGTGGTACAAGAAATCAGCATAACTGCCCCGCAGTTATGCCTATCCCTGTATATGAAGTCCTAAACCTATCTTCCGCAAGGGTACGAAGATAAGCCCACCGGTCCTCGCCTGTCAAGACGATGACATGAAACCTCCACTTGCAATAGAACTCTTCCCCAACTTCAATCGCTTCGTCTTCCGACATGCCTTGGTACATCGGAGGAATAGGAGCGGGAATCGCCATCTCTAAGGATTGATCCCCAAAGTACTTCAACTTCAATCTCTGCATTTTAGTCGCAATCCTCTCTTCAAGGACCATGCTACGAGTCTTCACCATTGATAGTTTCATAAAGAACAAGCATGCATTGTTCCAAAGATTTGCTACTGGTACTATTTATATAACACTACTTTATTGTACAGGTACGTTTTCCCAAGCGTCAAAATTTATTACAGATGCAACTTTTTGAGTCGTAACCATCACATACATCAGCATCAACATCATCATTTAATGCCCATTACATCCCAATAACCGCACAATTTCTAACACGTCAACACCATCATGACTACGTTATTTATTCACAATTTTTAAACCCCAATACCCGTTACCCCCCGATTCTTTCTGATCCAAGAGAATCTGACAAAGACTTGAAGGTTTTCAAGTTTTAATTCTAATAGACTTGTTTCTGTTCGAATATATTTCTGCCTGATGGGTTTTATTTGAACAGACTTATTTCTGTTCAAATACATTTCTGCCTGATGGGTTTTATTCGAATAGATTTTTATCTATTCGAATGCACTTTATTTTATTTGAACATAAACTTATTTTGTTCGAACAGAGGCGTGATTCAGCCTTTTTCTTTTAGGCGGTGATTGCATTTTTGAGGAGTATTTTGCCTCGAGATGCATTTCTTTTAGTATTTTTGGTTCCCTAGTATATAATGGAGACTTAGGTTATATTATTTTCTATGTTAGATCTGAAAGAGTTCTGAGAGAACCTAGGGTTTGAGATTTTTTCTTTTTGCAATTACTTCGTTCTTTAGTAATTAAATTCTCTATTTTTCTAAACTGATTGGTATTCTTTATTTTTCTCTACTAATACAAACTTCTCAATCGTATTATGGATTAAGAGGTATCAGAGAATAAATGTATTCGAACAGAAGCTAGTCTGTTCAAAGTGGTATCAGTTTTCCAGTTATAATCTTTAGGGGATTGATTATGGTTTATGGTCTCTATGCGTGACCATCTCAAGCAAATAAAGGAGAAGCTCATGAGTCCGCTAAAGATCCATCGCAGACCTAATTTGATGAAGAAGGGCGATTTGGAGATGGGAAATCCCAATGAGAGAATCACGGTTTTGGAAACGACGGTTTCCACCCTAACTTCTACTGTAGGGGAGTTAGTCGAACAATTACGACTCACAAACCTCGCATTGGGTTCTATTTTGTCTAGTCGGCGAAGTTGTTCGAAAAAGAAAGGGCTATAGAGGTGGATGGTGATGAGGACGTTCCGGTATTCGATGATTCTAATGATCTTGATTCCCTCAAGGAGCGCCCAAGATCTAGTAAGTCAACGAATCCTATGCGTAATCTTCGTATTGGCTTTAAGATTGAGATTTTGACTTTCGATAGCTCCGTCGATGCCAAGAAATTATATAATTAGTTAGATCGGTTGAAGACCTATTTTTCCAATAATGAATATTCAAACGCTTAAAAGATTTGCTTCTCTTCTTTAAAATTCACAAGTCACTCACTAACGTGGTGGAAATCCTATCGGAAATGACATGATATCGGAAGTCTGAGTTGGAAGGAATTCAAGGTTTTGGTGTGGAAGCAATTCTATCCGATTGGGTATGAACAGTAGTGGTGGTATAAATGGCACAATTTGCACCAAAAGTGTGGGCAATCCATACAATAATTTACTACGGAATTTCATAACCAAGCATTTGTGTTAGATGTTGACGTGGATGAGTACGACGTGTTCATGATACGGGGGGTTTATCGGAGACCATTAGATGAAAATTAAAGCTCTTCAAGGTGGAAAATATCAAGGACGCTACCGTTAAAGTAATTACTATTGAAGGGAAGTACTTGAAGAATAACATGAAAGACAATAAGAGCAAGTCAGGGTACAAGGGTAATTGGAAGTTTGATCAGAAAGGGGAGTCCAAAGGAGAGGGGTCTTTATTCAAAGGGACTATCTGCTGTCATTGCAAGGCTAATGGGTATAATTCTGATAGATGTTGGAAACTTCACCCGGGGCTTCGGCCGAAGGAGGAGAAGGGCAAGAAAGAGAAACGTGTACTAGCCGCAGCGATTGTGAATCTTCCGGATTTAGATAAGCCAAATCATAAGCTTATTCTAATGTTCAAGTAACCTCTAGTTATCGATGAGGCAAGTCAGGAAGAGATTTTCTTTGTCAGCATTCAAGTGAAGCAGAGCTTAGTCGAAGCCATCATTGATTTGGGTAGTCATAAGAACTTAATTTCTGAGGTGGTGGTGAAGAAGATGGGTTTGGCTACTGTGGTTCATCCTAAGCTATATAGTTTGGGTTTAATTCAGAAAGATGCAGAGTTGAAGATCACTAAGCAGTGTACGTTCAAGTTTGCGATTACTAAGAAGTTTATTAACAAAGTAACATGCGAGGTGGTTCCGTTGGACGTATATCAAGTCATCTTGGGTAGCTCTTATCTTTGGGACCGAGATGCAATCCTTTACCGTCATGCTCGCAAGTATCGTTTGGTGAAGGATGGGATTGAGTTTCATATTAATGCACGTAAGGAACATATCACTACCAATAATTTGGTAGCGGCGACTCAGGCGAAAAGGTTGGTTAATGCTAATGGAAAATTTGTTTTATTGTTGGTACAACAGGTTCAAAAGGGTCGGTCGGCTACAGTATTGTCTACTTTGGCAATGTCTCCTAAGCAACAAACTGAAATAGGGGAGTTGCAGGAGGAGTATGAAGACTTGTTTCTGGGCATAGAAGGGATGTCACGCAAGAGGGATGTGGAGCATGATATCACCTTGGTGAATGGTGAGCCACTGCCCAATGTTGGGTTATATCGGACTTCTGTTATCGAGTCTGATGAGATCAAGAAACAGGCACATAAACTCCTAGAGCAAGGAGTTATAAATCTAAGTAGCTCACCTTATGGTTCACCAGTGTTACTGGTGCCGAAGAAGGATGGGTCTTGGAGGATGTGTGTGGATTATCGGGCGTTGAACAAGATCACGGTGATGAATTGTTATCCACTTCCACGGATTGATGAGCTTTTAGATGAGTTGCAGACGGCTCGGTTTTTCACCAAATTGGATCTTAAGTCGAGTTACCATCAAGTTTGAATTCGGGAGGAGGATACTTGGAAGACAGCATTCAAAACCAAGTAGGGCTTATTTGAGTGGTTAGTGATGCCTTTTGGGTTATGCAATGCTCCGGCGACGTTTATGCAGCTAATAAATGAGGTACTTCGTGCGTTTATTGATGATTTTGTGATTGCATATTTGGATAATATCTTGATATATAGTCGTACATGGAAGAAGCATCTTGGGCATTTATGCAAAGTATTGGGCGTGTTGCGATCACAAGAGCTTTTTCTGAATGGGAAGAAGTGCGAGTTTGGGAAACGGGAGCTGGTCTATTTGGGTTTTATTGTTGATGGCGGCAATCTTAAGGTCAATCCAAAAAAGGTCTTGGACATTACTAATTGGCCTATACCCCGCTGAGTGATGGAAGTGAGAAGTTTTACGGGTTCTTGTTAGTACTTACGGGAATTTATTCGGCATTTTTCTCAAGTTGTCGCACCATTGCATTCTTTGAAAAAGACCGGAGTACGGTTTATGTAGGACGAGCACCATAAGAAGACCTTTCTGTTACTTAAGCAGAAAAATATAGATGTACCAGTGTTATCATTGCCTAATTTACAGCGGCCTTTTGAGGCTGAGACAGATGCGTCAGACTATACATTGGGGGCAATCCTTTTACAGGATGGGAAGCCGGTTGCTTAGCATTTTGAGATGTTTACAGGAGCAGTACACAATAATTTTACCTACGATAAGGAGTTCTACGTGTTATATCAATCAGTGAAGTATTGGCGGAGTTACTTATTGGGGAAGGAGGTTGTGGTACATTCCGATCACAAACCATTACAGTTCTAATCTACGCAGTCCAAGCATTAGCAAACTCGCCATATGAAGTGGATGTCGTACCTTCAGCTATTTACCTTATTGATCAAGTATAAGAAAGGAGTGGACAGCAAGATGGCTGATATGTTATCTCGACCCCCATTACTAACTATTTCCGCTTTGTTGGTAGCTATGCAGATCCAGCCGATTGTTCCTTCTGAGTACGTTTTAGGGTATGATGACGACAAGGAGCTCAGTGTGAATCACGAGAAGTTACTGCAGGGTAAGACTTGCGAGTATATTTTGAAGGATGGTTTTATTTACAGGGGTAGTCTACTATGTATTCCAAAGGGTGGTGACTGTTTGCAGTGGATTCGAGAGGCACATTGTTCCCGGGTGGCAGGTCATTTTAGGGTTGAGAAGACTCTTTTGAATTTGGCTCATGTGATTCATGGTTGCGTGCTATGCAGTACATCGAAACCTTCCAATAGGAAGATAGGACTACACTTACCATTGTCAGTTCCTAGTTGACCTTGGGAGAGCATTTCGATGGATTTTATGGGCGGTTTTCCCATAACCAGGTGTAAGAATGACTATTTTTTGTGGTAGTGGATCGATTTAGCAAGATGATTGTTCTTATTCCATGCCAGAGGATGGTCGCAGGGGAAGGAGCAGTGCGATTGCTTTTTAGAGATGTCTGGAGGTATTTTGGGTTCCCTTCTTCTATTATTTCTTATAGGGATAGCCGCTTTATAGGGTATTTCTAGAGATTGTTATGGGGGATGATAGACACTAAGTTGAAGAGACGTACAACTTTTCATCCGCAGACAGGCGGGCAAATAGAAGTCGACAATCGCACTTTGGTACATTTACTATGGGGATTCCATTCTAAGCATCCTAAGACTTGGAATGAGAGTTTACCGTATCTTCAGCTTGCGTTCAACTGGGTGATTCATGGTTCCACGCTGAAGTCTCCTTTTGAAGTTGGTTTTAGGTACTTGCCGCAAAGCCCTTTTGATTTGGCATTTAGTCTTGGCGACAAGACAGGGTTAGGGAAGGAGGAAGAGAAGTAGGTTAAATCTCAGCGTTTCATTGAGGAAATCAGCAAGGTTAATGAGATGGTTGAAGCTCAGTTGAAGATGACTCAAGCAAAGTATATGGCTCGCCGCGACAAGCATAGGGTTAAGTGTACTTTTCTTGAGGGAGACCTCGTTTGGTTGTATTTAGGTAAGGAACGGCTTAAGGGGGAAGGTAAGAAGCTCAAACCTCTCCGTTATGGTCCGTATTTTATCCTCAAGATAATTGGTGATAATGCATTCCAATTGGATTTACTACCTTTCATGAAGATGTATTCGGTAATTAATGCCATAATTTAAAGCTGTTTGAGTTGTCTCTTTTGGATGAAGACTCTAAAATCGATACTCGCCTATCGTCATTTGATGACTTATGGATGGAAAGAGAAGATCCTTTGTCGGAGGATGGTATTCTAGAGAGGAAGGTTCATACTACTAGACGAGGTGCTATTAAATCATTCAGAGTTGGGAAGAAGGGTACACTATCGAGTAAGTCGAAGTAGTGCAACAGGGAATTTGGCAATGCCGCATTCCCAAATCTCTAGTTCTAGCATGAGCAGGAGCTCAAGGCTCTTAAAGGGGGGAGCCATGATCCAGGAGGATCTGACGAAGACATGAAGGTTTCCAAGTTTCTATTCGAACAGACTTGTTTCTGTTTGAATACATTTCTACCTGATGGGCTTTATTCGAACAGACTTGTTTATGTTCGAATACATTTTTGTCTGGTGGGTTTTATTCGAGCAGACTTATTTCTGTTCAAATACATTTCTGCCTGATGGGTTTTATTCGAATAGATTTTTATCTATTCGAATACACTTTATTTTATTTGAACAGAAACTTATTCTGTTCGAACAGAGGCGCGATTCAGCCTTTTTCTTTTAAGCGGTGATTGTATTTTTGAGGAGTGTTTTGCCTCGTGATGAATTACTTTTAGTATTTTAGTTTTCCTAGTATATAAAGGGGACTTAGGTTATATTATTTTCTATGTTAGATCTGAAAGAGTTCTGAGAGAACTTAGGGTTTAAGAATTTTTCTTCCTTAATTACTTCGTTCTTGAGTAACTGAATTCTCTATTTTTCCAAACCGATTTGTGTTTATCTTATTTCTCTACTAACACAGGCATTTCAATCGTATTGTGGATTACTTTCTCAACCAAAGTAACTCGTGACTTCGGTTGCGAGGGGGTGATTGCAGGGACCTATCTCTCGACCTCACTTGGAATTGAGCTATCACTAGTTTAAATAACCTCCATCTCAGGCTCACGCATTTTTCAACATAACTTCTCCAGTCAATATTTCAACATACTCCGCGAACTGGTGAAGAACGTGGGTCAAACTTAAACTGGAAAACCTTAACCAGTCAAAGACACCTGTCTCTCATGAGCTCGTCAGTTACTCAGTCAAATGCCACTAACCACATTGTTTTGAGAACGTGCTCCAGCACGATGAAGAGCTGTGGAGAAGGCCTATATAAGGAAAAAGTTCAAGAAGAGACAGGGACCAGAAAAATTATACAAGAGATCACCTAGAAATTACATATTCTAGATTCTCGATAAATCATCAAAACATCTTAGTTACAAGACTCAAGCATTTTATATTTTAAGATATCGCTTGTAATAAGAAATCTGCCTCAAGCAATAAAGATACTAACATCAATAATCCTCCACACAAGGTCATGGTTTTTTTACCTATTCATAGGTTTTCCACGCAAAAATCACATGTTTCATTTCTTAATTTTCATTAGAATATTGTTACAGGTTCATTGGTGTGATAGTGAATTCCAAAGCCATTTCGGGCTTACGCAATTTGGCCATTACAAGTATGATCTCAAGTTTACGCTAGTTATGGACAGGTCAAATGTCAGCTCCCTGGCTGATAGTTCTTAAAAGTCCTAACCTATCACGAACTAAAAAATTTGAAGTAACGAACTGTGCATCTTTGTTCTTTGGTATTATCATTTGTTGCCTTTGAATAATTTTCAACGCTCCTCGTACTTCTGTCAATTGTCATTCAAGAATAGTTTTCTTTTTAGCCTCGAGTTTAGAGTAGTGCACAATTCTACCATCTGATTCTTGTTAGTTCCTTCTATCAGTCCAACCGGGGGGTTCCGAATTGGGCTCAGCATTCTGAGAAGATGATAAACACCTGTGGTATTAAAAAATTATGCCTAATTGTTGCGATTCCCATAGACGGTACCAAATATAAGAGCCTAATTTTGTATTTCAAACTTAGTATCTCACACCAAATATGATCAGAATGAGAGAAATAATAGGTAATCACACACACAAGAATTAGTGTGGAAACTTTTGAATAGGTAAAAACTATGACCTCTTCTTGAGGATTTTAAAAAAATGAATTTAATGATTGAATGACTAGCTATTACAACTAATGCTCTGAATAGTTCTTGTGTATATTTTGTAGAGAAAATTATTTGTCCTAATCTGTTATTCTATGATTTTATTTATAGGTCTCATATTATGACCATTTTATGACCATTATCTTCTTTAATTATAAACGTTACAACAAGGTTTTGATTGACCTTCATAATGGTTGTGTAACGGTATGACTCTTCTAACTTGTAACAGCTTCTTTTAATAACCTCATGTGGCTATGAATTCAAGCTATTTATATGAAGGTCGATATCAAACTTATGTAAGATCAAGTGTGGGAACAAGTCCTTACATCTCCCTGATCAAAACCCGTCTGCAAAAACTTCTTCACCAAAACTTCCTTGCAGATCTGAAGTTCCTAAGAATAGGGGAAAAGTAAGTAAAAATTTAGCACTCTAAAAACTAACAAACCCGCGAACGTTGGTGGCCTGTGATCATGGGTCAATTGGGTCCCACGGGGCTTAAACTTATCAGAGCTTCTCACCATTATTGGTTGAGCCAGAATTTGTATAGTTTTTTTTGTACAGGGAGGAACATGAGATTTTTTTTTTGCAAAAATTTTAGTAAAATATATCCAAACGTAATGGCACAAGATGAGGGAAGGCTAACCATGCCACACACTTGTACATTTTACTAAGGCATATGCATATGGGCCTTTCTATAAAAAATAAAAAATTACAGAATGAAATAAACCAGTAATTTATTCGAACGAGTCCAGTGTCGGTCAAACGATAGGAGCAACTCATTCGAACGGCTTCCAAAGTTGTGCGAAAAAAATTTAAAAAATCCTACGAATTGTCGTCTGATTCAACAAATTAAAGAAAGCTAGTTTTGAGTCTATCGTGTAATTCGTTTGATCGACTACCAAGTTCGTTCGAACGACCTGTAGAAAATTACCTTCTAATTGTCGTCTGAATCGACATGTTGAAGCCTTTTCGCTTGAACGACCTCCAATGTCATTTTAACAACTACGACTATAAGGTGTTTGTCTTCATTTTGCTCTAAATCATCCAACTCAAGGTTTGTTCTTCCTGAGTCTTTAGTACTCCGTACAATTATCTTCAATTTATTGTAGCTATCTGGTTTGCCATCATTCCATTCTTCTATAGGATGGCTGGGGGTCTGAGCCCCTTCTTGCGAGATGGTCTACCGAGAAATTGTATTCCCTCCACATATGGCTGAACCGAATATACAAAATAAGAAGAGTGAGAAGGTCCAAAGTAGTTCTGAGTGCCCAAGGAATTTTTTCATTGGTGAAGGCTTTAATGGCCGCAGATGAATCAGATACCACCCACAAGTACCGCCACCCTTTTGCAATAGCTCTCTGAACTCTTGATATGATTTCCGTGATCTCAGCTATATAGTTTGTTGCGTGACTAATGGCTTTGCTATAAGTACCTACGACTTCACCATTCCTATCTATGAACATAATACCAATTCTTGCATTTTCTAGGTTGCCTAATACCGAACCATCGCAACAGATCTTTATCTCGTTTACTGTTAGAAGCTCCCAACGGTAGTTCTCTTTGTTGTAGCCTTGTCGTGGTCTACATTGAACATTAACGCTTTTATGATCTTGAGGTCCTATAGAGTGTTGTTCATAGTATTTTTTGAGAGGTGAGCCGTGTCTGCTATTTTAGTAAGGATGTTCAGCATAATTTTATAGAGAGTAAGCCTGAATTCATCGTATTTCCAATTGTTCTGTGCTCTCCAGATGTTATTACAGATGGAGAAAACCATGGCCACCCAGAGATCATTAATGTAGGTACTAGACCCTTGTCCTCTTTCCAAGATGGTTCTCCAAGTGTCTATCGATGTAATAGGATCATAAGAAAAGTAATTGGTAGCTCTCTGCCTGATAGAGACAACAAATGGATATTGCAGAAGAGTATTTTTTTTTTCTTTCCATAGAATTGTTGCATTGAAGGAAAATCAAGACTAGATAGATACCTCTCTTCATGATGGTGTCGTCCATTGGAAGGAGATGATTCAGCAGGCGTCATGCGAAGCCTCCCAGTCTTGGATGAATTGTGTTACTCTAAACGTATTTCCACCACCATGCCGTATCCTCTCATTTACGCAGAGTTACAAATGTGTTCTTGGTTGATAATGTCCCTCGTAGGTCTGGTTTCAAGATCATAGTATCCTGGTTATTGGGGCTACACTGAATTTACTGAATATTTATTCCGAGTGCCAGAAGGAGGAGTAGAATGCCATTAGGAAAGTGCTATCCTTGTGGGTTGATAAAGTTGTTAAGCTTAAATTTACAGTATTTCCACATATGTATGGGCAGCTCTATATAGCCTATGAGAGGGATTTCTGCAGGCCATGTGTCTCTCCAGAAATCTATTTTCGTACCATCGCCGATGAGCCAACCAATGTAAGGTTTCGCGAAGGCAGCTCCAGTTTGGATACCAGACCAGATAGTAGAGGGTTTGTGGTATCTAATAGTGTCTCCACCCTTTGTACTAAATTTTGAGTTGAGAAATATTGCCTATTCTTTTATTCCCTATTTGAAGACCCAGTGAAGTTTGCAAAGCATCGCGTTGTTTACATCCCCCAGACTTCAGACACCGAGGCCCCCTTCCTTAATCGGTTTGCATACCTTTTCCCATTTCAACGTTACGCCTTTCTTTTTTGTCGGATCCCCGATCCAAATATAGTTTCTAAGAATGTTATCTCCCTCTTTAATAAGCGACCGAGGCCACTTGTAGACTTCCATATTATGTATGGGTATCCTGTTCAGGATTGAATTTGCAAGTGTAACCCGTCCCTGAAAAGGGATCATGCTACCAGTCCAACTGTTAGCCCTAGTTCAGATTTTTTCGATCAGAGGTAATATGGCTTATTTTGAGACCCTCCCTTATATGAGTGGAATGCCCAAGTATGTCTCAAGAAATTTACCTTCCTTGAACCCAAAGATTTTTGAGACATATCTTCTATGAGTGAGAGATATACTGCTCATAAAAATCTTGCTTTTGGCCATACTTATATCTTGCCTAGACACTATCTGATAGTCTGTTAGGATGGTCTGGAGTTGTCGTAGGCTTTTTTTCCCATTCACAAAAAGAAAAATATCATATGCAAAGAATAGGTGAGTGGGTCCGTGCATAAGCTTTATTGATGTAATTGACTGTATTCTGCCTTACTCTCTGCCTTACTTATATCTTGTCTGATACCCGACATCCAAAAGAATCCTGGGGGGCTACCATTAATAAGAATGGATACCATACTACTGATAAAAATTGTTTGCATCCAAGAACAAAATTTCAAAGTAAATCCAAAAGCGCTTAGGGTTGTGAAGATGTATGTCCAGCTCATAGTGTCATATGCTTGACTGATGTCTTTCTTGAGTACCACATTTCTATGTTTTCTCTTGATTTGCATCTCATTCACCATTTCAGAGGCCATGCAGATGTTATTATGAATGTTTCTATTCATGATAAAGGTACACTGGTCTTTCAAAATGCATATGTCAGCAATTGGAGATAGCTGAGTAGTCAAGATTTTTGTAATAACTTTAAAAATAAAGTTACTGAGACAGATTAGCCTGTAATGTTGAATCGAGGATGGGTTATGGATTTTAGGGATCAGTACAATGGTGTTGGAGTTAAAGTTCATAGGATTCAAACCATCCCGAAAGAAAGAGAATATCCTAGCATAAACATCAAAACTCAAGGTCTCCCAGAATGTTTTGTAGAAATATCCAAAGAATCTATCTAAGTCGGGGGTGCAGCTTCCATCCATCGAGAATATTGCGTCTCTAATCTCATCATTGATTGGGCATGAAGTGAGATTATTTTTTTCTGTGTCTGTCACTTTCTTGGGGAGCTGATCGAAGAGAGTTGGGCATTGTTGCGTATCTGTAGCATTGCACTTGGTGGCATAATAGTTGATGATGTGTTCCCTTATGAGAGGTTGGTTTGTGATGTCTGCACCCGTGTTATCATTAATTGTTGTAATCAGTACCTTAGCGTCCCTAGCCTTTGTGATTGAGTAAAAATATTTAGTATTTTGGTCTCTTGCTTATAGCCATTAGATCCTCAATTTTTATCTCCAATCCTTCTCTTTATTTTCCTCCCACCTATTTAGCAGTTTTATTTGGGCTAAATATCTCTTTTCGATTAGATCATTGGTGATATCTTCTTTGAATTGTACTTGTAGTTGTATCATCAATTTCTTTAGTTTTGATTTGTTATGCTACTGGGTTACGGAGTTCTCTCTCCATCTCTTGATGTCGGTCTTGAGCATCTCAGTTTCATCATTATCAAGAATAGGGAAACAACAATTAGCGGCTTCTCCCAACTAGTTACTACAAGTTCCCCGAATCCCAGTTCATCTCCCAAAGACAGTAGGCATCGAAATGGGATGTTGAAAGGCTTAGGTACTTGGCATCAATCTCCCAGAATGAGTGAGTGGTTAGAGCGCGTTCGAGGGAGTACCTTCATTCTCCAACCTCAAAAATAATTTTGCCATTTTGCATTTTGTAAGCATCTGTCTAGGACTACCAGAGTTATGTTGTTTCTACTTTGAGCATTTCACCAGGTAAAAGTGAGTCATGAGGAGGGGCTTTTACTTAGTTTAGCAATATCCAGATATTTGCTGAAATCCATAATTATATTTGCGGGGGGTGGTTTTTCTGTCCCTATTCTTAGAGAGCAAAATAACTACGTTGAAATCCCTTATGCATATCCAGGGCTTCACAATGTTTGCAGCAAAATTAGAGTGGTCAGTCCATAGCTCCAACCTGTTAATTTTGTTGCAATCTGCATGTACAAAGGGGAAGCAATTCTCCATATAGTTCACCGTAATTTATTGTTTTGAGAGAGATAGTACATTAAGTTTAGGAGTTCCTATTAGCCATAGTATCCATAAGTTGCCTTTCTCTGCGTTTTGTTCATTGGAAATGACTTTGTTGTCATACCCCGGCAGCACAAAGTCTTTGCCAAAAATCTTTGGTTCAGCAATACCCAAAATTTATGGTTGTACTCTTGATGCTATTTTACTGAGATAGTGAGTCATTTTTTTGTTTCCTACCCTCGGGCATTCCATAAGATACCTTTCATTGGTCTTTATGGGTAGATAGCGTCACTCTCAGGTCTATGGTGTATACCTTACCCCCATTAAGTATTTGGTTAGGACCAGGCTGCATCTGGTCTTCTTGTTCCATTTCATCAGCCCAACTTGTTGGGTTGAGATTTTGTCTGACCTCATGTATAGCCATTTGGTAAGCATCCCCTCAAGGTTAATATCTTCATTTGTTGGCTCTGTTACGATATCTGCATCTACGAAAGGAACTTCCTCATTTGTTTGAACATTAGAGATATCTGCGGATGCTACTCTGTTCTCCCCTTGCATAAACGAGTTGGTGTTCATTCCATCCTGCCCCCTAGAAGGTATCGATTCGGTTTGTTCTATGTCGTCCTTCACGTCTATAAGAGCTTCAAACTGGTTACTCTTACTAGTAACGATGGTTGGCGTTGCTGCTCTTTGTTATTAACCACCCTACGTTTTTACATTTTTTTCATGTTGTTGCAATTGGTTAGATGGCATAGGCATGCCTGGGAAGTAAATAGGAAGTGATGTTGTACTGCTCCCCTCCAAAGTCTCCTGAAAGTATGTATGTTTACTGGATAATTCAGTACTCTTTCAACCCAATTCCTTAGTTTAAGGTTGATTCTCCTGGATTAATAAGTTGTTATTGTTGCTCCTACTGCCTTTCGCGATTTTATTGGTCTTCTAAGGTTTGGTCTTGTTTTGCTCCATTTCATTGACTCTAAATGCTTTTTGCACAATCTTGCATTCTGCGATCATATGCCCTATATTTTTACAGTAATTACAATATTTAGGGATTCGATGGAGCAGTACTTCTTGTTTGTCGATTGTACCCACAATCTCAAGCAGTATGTAGTTTGGGATTGGCTTAGATAGATCAATATCAACTAGCACATTAGCATGGTATCCATAGTCCTGATTTTTTGTGGATTGGTCAAGCTGGATAGGAGTTCAAAGTATCTTCCCAAGTGACATAATAATCTTTTTACTCCACATTTCTATAGGTAATCTAGGGAACTTGCACCAAATTAGAGCATTTGAGTTATAATGTTTGTCAGCCGAGAAAAAAGGGTTCCAAGGCATAAGTCTCATAGGCATTTGCTCAACCATCCAGGGTCCTCTGCTCCATATGTAAATCTTGTCTTCCTCTGACTCCAATTTGATGATAAAGAAACCTTTTCCTATTGGGATCAGTTTGCAAGGTCCCTTTGTTTTCCAGTATGTATTCGCATATTCTTGCATAGTTGCGAATTTGATCTTCTGTAAGTCCAATCGGCCTATAAAAGACTGAACTGGTAAATTGAAATGCCATCGAATAGTTCTACTCTAGGGATTGAAATTATTGGTATGTCACCTCTCCTTCCAGCTTCAATAAGCCTAGCCATTACCATGTTCTTCCTTTCTGGTCCCCAAACTTTGTCAGCAAATGATGTTTGTACTATTTCTATAATTGTGGCAGGGATTTTATATTATGGTGTAGAATTCCTCCAAACCTGGTTATCCTTAATTGCTTGTGTTGTATGATCTTCTGTTGCAGCATTGTGTTTGATCCCTTCCCCAGCTGTCATGTCCATGAAACCCCAAGGGCATACAACCTTTTGTTCTTGAATTGATCCATCCTTGATGGCTACAGGGATTTTACTTTGAGGGGCTTGTGGCCTATTCATAACCTAATTTCCATCTCTCTGACTATCTGTTGTAGTAGCGGTTATCGAGGGTGAGTGATTATTTGTTGTAGGATTAGGGATTTGCATGAGGGATGATTGTTGCAGTAACGCTGAGTTCAAACCCTCAATTCCTAAAGAATTGATTTCGCGATTGATAATTGAATGAAGAAGATGAAGAGTTGGGAGATCTATTGTAAATGATTGGATAGATTTGGGAGATCAATTAAGGAGATTAGGTTTCAAATTGGGAGATTGGATTTCTCTCATTTTTCAGAGGTAAGCAATCACAATTTTTTAAGAACATGAGAGTGAAGGAAGAATTAAAGGGAAAAAGCATCAAAAGGGTTCAAATCTTGGGAATAATCTAAGGTATATGTACTCCCATTAGATTGCAGGATAATATTTACTATCTAGATAATTGTGCTCGAATAAGTAAGTCTCCCAAATCTTCAAGAAAAAATATTTTCCCTAAATATCTATTTCTAATATTGTAAGAAGATATTTTTAGCATACAGAAAGAATAAATTTAGTTACTAAATATTTTTGGTAATATATTCCATAGAATATGCCTATAAATAGGAAATAATAGAAGAAATACAATAACAGCTACTAAAAATATATTCTTAATATTGTTCAAGCATAATTGCTTATTGTGTGTTTAATAATCTTACACATACCCAAGTAAAAGTTAAAATAAGGGTTAAGGCTGCACCATGCGAAGGAAACTCTTATAAGAGACTCCCAACCTGTAGGACCGCCCACTAGAGATATAATGAAACTTAAATTACACAAACCACAAAATCCTAACCGTTGACAAAAAATAACTAAAACTTAAAAGCTAATAGAAGATTTCTAAGGGATTTCATCACTTCTGGAAGTAGGAGATACCGGACCTGGGTATCGACCATGGATTCGTAGAACACACTTAAGTAGAAGTTGGTAACTATTGCCAGGAGGTGTGACGTCAACAAAATTAGGTGGTGATGATTAAAAAGGTAACTCACCTATGGCTTGTGGCTCTACATAGCGTTCAGACCGGACACCTACCTGTAATTCGATACTAGAACATAGAAACTTTTATGTTATAATCAAACAACTAGAACCAAACCTAGGTTCCTTCTACTGCACACATATACATAATAGGAAGACTCTATTAAAAAGGCTTTTTGTGTGTAATTAGATTTCTGTAGTAGTGCTAGTTTAAATTTAGCCATTAGTAGTTTACCTAAATCAGTTCTTGTCAACGCATGATCTGCCTCACATAGAAGACCCATTAGAAGGCATCATCATAATAATAGCATAGGGACTGTTCAGCCAATAATCTAGAGTAAATTTATTCAAGTCTGACCGATTTCATTCATTTGACGATTGAATTAAACATCTATCCTCCAAGCCATAGGAACTACTTAAGTAGAAGATGTTAGTTGTTGATAGGAGGTGTCACATTACCAGAACTTGGTGTTGGCAACCGAAAAGGTGACTCACCTATGGCCTGTGGCTCTGCGCAGCATTCGGACTCAACACCTACCTATGATTTGACACTAGTATATGAAGCTTTTGTGGAGGAATCATGAACCTAGAGCCAATTAGAATGTCTTTCTCTTCTCCCATTTAGAAGTAGGGCCGACCATTTAATAATAACCTGAAAATCATTACAAAAGTATTTAATTTTCATTAAAAGGTTGTATAGTCATAACCCGCATTCAACTCCTATAGACTGTACAATATGGTTCCCCAAACCAAATATTTAAACCCCAACTACCCAATAATGTCCACCACATCCATATCTTTATCGCCCATCACCAATGCTCCAAGCCTCAACTCTAGCAGAACAATATATTGATAGGCTCGAAAGAGGATACAATGAAATGTTAGATAAGCTAGAACTCCATGCAGAAAATAATGGTAAATCAATCAGAATATTAGAGGAGGGCCTAGGACATCTCCTCCCTAACACATGGACTACATTGAGGAAAACTAAACCTAGATTAAACCTCAAGTCCAAATAGATAAGGTTTTCACTCAATAAACCCAGCCGCATACCCCGTCATCAAACGAAACAATAATTAAACCATCCTTAAGAAAATTTGATGTAACCCAAAGCATATCCTGCGATAACTATCCAAAAGATTTGCCTAACCCAAATACTCAAGAGTACTGGAATAGGGTAAGAGACATACAAGACAACATCAAATACCCGCCCATCCAGTCACCTATAGAGAATTTCCCTAAACCAACCGCAAAAACCAAAACACATTTCAAACATCGCAGGAAGCGCAAGGTTAAACCAAGACCACCCAAGATAATCAATAGATTTGGTACCCTAGTTAATGAGTCTTAGAGAATGAAGAACTTCGCTGAGATTGAGGGGAATGAAATAATCAAAAAATTCTTAGAGGCATTCCCTGATTATGACAATAATGTAATACTTGGACATACAATAGAGTCAATAGAGGATACAAAGATAATTAATAATAAATTTCGGGATATTCTCTATACCAATAATCCATGGGATGACTAATATCATGAGGAGGAACAAAACTGAGACATAGCTGGCCCATTTTTAATAGAAAGAGTTATTTATGACTCTCATACTCCAATGAAGATATAACCCAAGTCACCGAACCGATCCAAAACTAGAAGAGGGGAACCTAGAAACTATTCACACCTTAGTTATCTGGATCTTTAAAGAAAACTTACAACCAGGATAGTTCCAAACAATTTTTGAAGATATACTATAAAAATTAATAGTTTGGGGATATATAAGTCCAGTTAGGGACATAAAAGGTAGAGCTCTTATGAGGCAACCTAAGGTTCATTTCACATATTTTATTCTTTGCATTCGGCAACTCCTTTCAGAAAAATAATCTTTACTCTAATTTCAAATTGTCAAGTTTTGCAACTACTCTCTTACTATGGCAATTCGCATACTTGCTGAATAAGCATGTGTCATGCATTTTAGAAAGGAGCCATTAAACTACTACTTTGGATAAGAATGTAGAAATATAAACTAGGACAACCTCTTCTATGGGACAGATGATTACTACTGTGAGAACTTGGTTGAGGAATTCTTTAAGTCTATTACCTTGATAGATAAAGAAAAGAGAATGATAGAAATCACTCAGAGGATTGTGTCACGGCCGTACATTCTTAGCGTTGACAACTTCTCTTTAATTATGAACATAGCAACAATCCTTGATATTTAAAGTTATGAAGGAGGCAACTGCTATGACTATATCAATGACCTAGGCTAAAGAGATGAATTTATCCCTACACATAGGGGAATTTATGAAAAGGTATTAAATAAAAATCAGATGTTAGCATACCGTTGGTTGGCAACAAATGTGGCACCGATCCTATCCTCATCAGTGATTGATTAAACTCACCTTAACATTTTGAAATCCTTGGAGACCATAAATGAAGATATGTGCATCCTAAACATTCCACTTGATTTTATTATAAAACCCCTGAACCAACCCCTTCACCGCTATCTATTAATTGGAAGCCCAATGGATCGCCTCATATGTACGTACTTCCCACTATTATCACAAAGATCGTGTAATACATTGGCCTAGAAGCTAATTGATACCCAACATTTCTGAAGGAGGAGGTAATGGAATTCGTCCTATCAATGTGTGTTCCAGACATATGGATTCCAGATCGAGTACATTTACATGACCTCTCTATATCAATAGGATTATCCAATAGCCATTACTATACACGAACTACACCACCTCATGCAGCTTTGGAAGCATTAATGATAAAGGTAGAAGGATTAGAGGAAAGTCTAATTAAAAATGAAAAACTATTAGCAAAGACGAACAAGCTTAATGGAGAAAATAGCGATCTACTAAAAGAGAACATTGTTTTACTTAAAGAACTACAATATGGTTTGAAGAAGACCAAACCAAGAGCTGCAAGTCCACAAATGAAGAAGAAGTGTTATCATATTAAAATGGAGAGCTAGATTATTCTTTTTAAAAGCTGTTAGTTAAGTTAAATTCCTGCATTTTCCATCCAGTATTTGCTATTTTAAAGTTTGGTATTTGTACCATGAAAAATTCTTTTATTCAATATAATGCAGCAAGATTTTTCTGATTCAGTTATCCATTTCATTTCATTTTAGTTGTCCAGAGGATGAAGTTTCTGAAACATCCATTTTGGAGTTTGTTTCATTTAGTGCCTAGAGTAGGGGTCAGTACTATCTTGTGGTTACCCAATGTCAGTGAATACACGTGGAGAGACTATAGCTGGACTGGGACTGAACAGGTAAGTGGGTTTCTAACTTCTTGTTTCTAAATATTAAGCCCAGGTAAAAAGTATCTCTTTTTTAAGATAACAGAATTTCTATTCGAATAGAAATTTTTCTATTCGAAGAGAACTGAGAACATTTCTATTCGAATAGATTTTATCTATATTCAAATAAAATGCCTCAGTCACATTTCTATTCTAATAGATTTATTGTTATTCGAATAGAAATACCTTAGTCACATTTCTATTCGAATAGATTTATTTATATTCGAACAGAGACCGTGATTTCTGTTTTCTAATAAAAGATAACTTTCGTTTTGTCAAACTTCACTTCTTCAAAATCAACTTTTCTAAAGGCTTGGTTTTTAGAGTGATGAGAGATTACTCTTGAGAGATTCAAGAGAGAATTAAAACACTCATATCTTGAATTAACCATTATTGATTAAGAAGCCATAATTACAGATTGAAGAACTTGAGCGATTCAAGCTTTGAAGCCTTGGTGCGTTATCCGAGATGAGGCGTTGCGAGAACGAGGAATCAGTTGCTAGGAGCTTGATTAGAAGAGAGATAACCACGGGATGTGTTTATCGAGTCTGTAAGTAGTCAAACTCTTATAATTTTTTTTCATAGTAGATTGTTTAGCTGGCGTGTGATTCGAAAGTGACCTGTGGGTTTTTCTCCTGAGAAAGGTTTCCCACAGGGTTAAAAAAATTTGCCCATGTCTTTATATTTCCAACTACTTGCTTGATAATAGTAATTGAATCAACTTGATTTAGGTTAAGTATAGACCATTATTTCAAAGGAATTTGGACCTTTCGATTTAGACCTAAAACAATCAAAATTAGTTAGTCTCAAGCGACTAAAAACTTTCAATTGGTATCAGAGCGGTCACATTTTAAGGTTTAACAACCTAAGCGTGGATCTCGGATAGTTCACTTGAGAATAATGAGTTCCAAGAAGTTTGGAGCTCCTATAAATTGTCCTTCACTCTTTGATGGCAAAGAAAACCCATACTGGAAAGTCCGAATGATTGTTTACTTACAATCTAACGGAGAAGATGTATGGATTGTTGTTGAGGATGGATGGATACCCCCTACCATGATGCAAGGTCCACCAGAGAGTGTTATTGAATTCCTTAAACCTAGGAACCAATGGTCAAGAGAAGAAAAGGATACTCTTGGTTATTATTCAAAAGGCCTCAATATTATTTTTATGGCTGTGAGTCAAAGTGAGTTTTGAGATTTCTCTGCATGTACCACTTCTAAAGAAGATTGGGACATCCTAGTTTGAACTCATAAAGGCGATGATACAGTCAAAGAAAGTAAGCTTCAAATGCTTACTTCGTAATTTGAGAATATCAGAATGAGTGAAAATAAACCCTTTGACGAGTTCTATGCGAGACTAAGTGATATTATAAACACTAGTACCGTATTAGTAGCAGCGTACTCAGATGTTGAAATAGTTTGCAAAGTTCTAATATCTCTTACTAAGAGCTTTAGATCCAGACGTGACGTTATCGAGGAAGTACGAGATCTTAAAAAAATGAAATCCGATACATTGGCTGGAAAATTATGAACGTTTAAACTCGAGATGAGAATGGAAAACATCGATAAGAACAAGAGTGTTGCTTTCATGTCTTCATCTCACTCCTCTTCTTCTAAGGGTTCCAAAGAGATTGATCACTCATATATCTCAGATGATAATGAAGGTTTAGATATAGATTCATCAATTGCCCTTATTAGTCAGCAATTTCAAAAAATATTAAAAAATTGTTAATTTTAAAAATAAGGGCAATCTATGAACTATAAACCAAGACCTCATGATCGGGTCAAATCTTATAATCGACAGACCAATAATGATATTGACCTTAGTCAAGTTGAATGTTACAAATGCCTCAAGTTTGGTCACTATGCCCAAAGCTGTCCTAATAAGAAATCTAAAATAACTCATAAAGTTATGAATATCAGTGTTACTTGGGATGACAGTGATGATGAACATGATAACAATGAGCGTAATCCCCAAGTAATTGATAATGGACCGTATTGTACATATCCTGTGATTTTTAATTGTGGCAATAATAATATTGATGCTTTTGAATTTCAAAATTTTGATAAAAATTAGAGTAATCAAGAACAAAATGATTTTGAGGAGTTTGAGGACTCTTATCATGAGGATTTGTATGCTCAAACTATCACCAAGTGTAGGGGCCTAACTTCTTACGAAGGGGAAGTCGGCTCTTATACCACGGGGTTTAATCTTCAAATAAAATAATTCAAGTATATAGCCTAGAATGCGAAAAATAAATAGACAATATGCTTGCGTGGAGGCCTGGACTGTGACTCTCCACGGCCTCTGATGAGGATTTTTAGGAGTGTTTATATTTTTGTCGAGTGGTCGAAGCTTTGAGAACTAGGTTTTACAAGGTGATCAAAGGTAAACTGTATAGGGTCTGGAGAGAGATTTTCTAGTACCTCTTTGTTCCCCATCTCTCCTATTTATAGAACATAGGATGAGCTGAGTCACCAAGGTTTGGTCAAATTATAAGTGTACAATCCGGATATCCCGAAGTTGGTGTTGAAGCCAGAAATGTAGGATCTGCCACCATATTTTATCACTGTAGCTGCAAGGGCCAGCAACTTTGCCGTCCTGTCTAGTGAGTTGGTTGTCTGTCTTGTCACACTTCGACCATGTACGGATATGGTTGAAGTATTTTTGATGTTGAAGTGGATTTCTTCTTCGAGGCTTGTTCAGAGTCGAGGCTTCATCTTCGGGTGATCTTTGGATGACTTGTTTAAGGATTGGATGGGCCTCGAGATATTTGAGTAGGCTTCGAAGTAGCCTTTGAGTGTTTGACTGGGGAAATAGGCTGCGAGTAGGCTACAACACCAAGTGTATAAAACTCAGTAAACTTAACAAAGTCTTAAAAGACCAAGTTAATACACTTATGTGCAAACTTCAAGGCGAAACTGAGAGTACAAGTCATGAGATAGAGGTTCTTGAGAATGAGAAACAAGGCCTACATGACAAAATTGTATTTTTAGAAAAAGAAGTTGATGATGCAAAGGAGAAAATGAAATCAACTTTAGACGAACATCATTCGACCAAGCTTGATGTAGTTCTATCTTAGCAGAAACTTGAGAGGTTTTGTCATGGGGCCAAGAACATTGATAAAATATTATGCATGGGAAAGACGGATAGTGACAAAAGGGTCTAGGATATGAGGAACCTCTTCCTCATGTCAAGACTCCTCAAATCATAAAGTTTGTGAAAGCAACTGCGTCTACTTCAGTGCCCTAACATAACATGATATCCACTACTCATAATCTCTCCAAACCAGCATCTTACTCTCAAATTTATTATTGTAGCATATGTGGTCAAAAAGGACATATTGCATCTTACTATAGATTTGTTGGACCTGTCAATTGATATTGATATAATTTTAATGTGATTTCTAAATATAATTCTAATGTGAAAAGAGAGAATGCATTTAGATGGTTTGCACATGAAACTACAGGTCGAAGATCTTGTTGAAACATTTAGGTACGAAAGATGGATTTGGCACCTTAGATGAGGTGCATGTTGCTCTAACTACTTTGAATGCTTTCAAGTCAGTTCAATCGTATATAAATAGTGGGTGTTCCTGTCATATGACTGGTGATGGGTTCAAGCTGAGTCACCTAGAGAATATTCAGGGAGGTGATGGGAGCACATCTCCTATAGTAGGAAAGGGAAAGGCCGAAGGACTTGGTACTCCAGTAATTGATAATGTTCTCTTAGTTAAGGAGCAGAAGGCCAATCTTCTTACTGTCAGTCAACTATGTGGTACATTTTCCAGAGGTGGATGTGATGTTTTGAACTCTCAAGGACAACGTGTGAAGCATGTTTCTAAAACCGTTGACAACTATTTTGCTACTCAACAAGAAGCAATATTGTGTAACAAAGCGAAACTGAGTGATGCGGACTTATGACATCAAAGGTTGGGACATATAAACTTTAATGATTTGCCCAAGATTACAAGTAAAGAGCTGATTCGGGAAGTTTCGAAGCTGGGAAGATTGAGCAACGTGGTGTGCGGTCCTTGTTAAATTGGTAAGCAAATAAAGAGCCCTCATAAGAAGTCCAACAATATTGCTACTACTCGTATTCTTGAACTACTACACAGGGACTTGATGGGTCCTATGAGAGCGGCATCCTTGGAAGGTAAAAGGTATATTTCTGTAATAATATATTTGGGTATATTTTTCCCCAGCTTGTTTTTTTTAGAAGCTCACAATTTTTATCCGAATATTTTTTTTTTTATTTAAATCTTTTCCTCAGTTTGTTTTTTTTATAAGTGGATAACTTTTATTCGAATAGAAATTCCTTTTTATTCGAATACATTTCGCAGAATCTATTTTTTTTTACATCAAATTATTTCTTTTTTTTCACTCTCTCTCTTTTGTTTGAATATAACTTATACTGCCTTTCCCACTCTCTCTCGAATACTCCCATGTTTGAATTCCATACTTGAATTTATTTGTGCTTCATTACCTAGTTATCATCATTGAATTTGGAATTTCATGCTTTTGAAGCTTGGCATTCCAATTAGTGGTTTACTCTTGGCATTTTTTGGCATAATTTCGTAATTGAACTCCTTCTTCAATGTCGCAACCTTCATCTACTCTCTCCCCTTCAAATTTGTTGATCAATTT
Source organism: Kingdonia uniflora (assembly GCA_014058105.1). NCBI lineage: Eukaryota > Viridiplantae > Streptophyta > Magnoliopsida > Ranunculales > Circaeasteraceae > Kingdonia > Kingdonia uniflora. Next base: position 1,662,670 of record JACGCM010001954.1, on the reverse strand, counting down.
GTCAATTTGTGCATTGGAATTGGTTTTGGATTTGGAGTTGTTGTTTCGAATTGGAACTGTGGTTTGGTGTTGGATTTGGGGTTTTGAATTGGAACAGTAAATTTGATTTTGGTGTGCTATTTGCAATTGAAACTCTCAATTGGAGATTGGAGTGGTTGTGGTTTCTTGCAGATTTTTGAGTTGTTTGTGTGGTGATTGCGTGCTTGCGGCGGTGAAGAGTTGTTTGTGTGATTCACTGGGTTCCCCTATTTAATTGTGCAAGTTAGGTTTGGGGAAGTGGTGGTAATTTTCTTGCAGGTTCAGTGAGTACTTTGTGCATTGGTTGTCATGGCTCAGGAGAAACGTCCTGAGGCTACATCTCCAGTTCTGGCTCCGAGCGGTTCGGCTAAACGGGGTCGGACAAGGCGAGGAACAAGGACAGGTCCTAGTAATGTTACTCATCAACCCACTGGACGAGGAGGATCTAGTTGCACTGGGGGGTCTCGTGGACATTTACGAGACAATGATGCTTTTGCTGAACTTGGTTGAACTCAGATTATTCGTCCCTAGATGTCGTGTTATCCACGTTTAGTACGACTTTTCTATGCTTCTCTCAACGATGTGCAGGGCATAGGAGATGACAAGCATTTCCGAGTTTCTATTGATGGGTTCGAGTATCATATGGTGTCAGATGACATCTGACACATTTTTGGTGTGGGTGAGCCTGAATGTGAAGATGAGGAACTTTCAGAGTGGCCTCCGGTTCATAGTCAGTTTCCTTCCAAGAAGGACATGATGGCAGAAATTTGTGTCTCAGGGAAGATAAAAGGCCCATATCTTGGGCATAAGAATCTGAGCGAAGATCTATGCCTCTTTCATATGATTGCTCATAGGAACATTATTCCTCAACTAGGGAATAAGAATGTTCTACTGGGTAATATGCCTTATTTGGTATATATTTACCATAAGGGGTACACTGTAGATTTGGTGGATGTTATTATGAAAAAGATGATTCTTACGTCTAACGCAGACTATCAGACACGGGCTTTGCCATATAACAGGTTTATTTTATAGCTTCTGATTGCGATGGGTTATGTTATCCGTGCGGATGCGGAGGCAGACAAGAGGAACGAAGTGATTAATTCTAGTTACTGGAAAAAAAAGCAGAAAGCATATGGTGCCTTCTGAGTCGAGTCTGAGTCCGAGTCTGAGGAGGATGCAGAGGACACGGAGACTGAGGCTGCACTTGCTACATTTAGGCAAGCAGCTCGGCCCTCTACTTCGAGGACTGTTGCTTCTTCCATGCCTGATGTTTCAATAGCTGCTTATACAGGATTGGTCCTACATGATTTTACTTCAATGTACACCTATATGGAGTCACGTTTTAGTAGGTTGGACACTCAGATGGAGACTCATTTTGTTAGCATGGAAACTCAGATACAGACTCAGTTTTGGCTCTTCAGGGAGGATATTGGTCGACTCCAGACTTCTGTGGATGGATTGAGCAGTATAGTACAAGGCTCGTTGAGTGGTCCTCCTGCCGCAGATACAGATGAGAGGTCCTAGCTCGTGTGTAACTTTGGGTTTATCTTTTGCACTTTAGAGTGATAGCTCTATGTTTTGTCTTTTCAATGACTATTTTTGCGTCTGTTCTCTTTATTACATGTATATTCTATGTAGATTCTCTATCTGACTTTTTTATATATTTACAGTTTTTTTTTTCATGGATAATCTATCAAGCTTTTGCTATATGATTTTACTATTCCATGATATTTACTTTTCCATAACTGTTATATATATTTCACTTTCCACTCTCTGTTTAATTGTTTACCCTTTGCTCTTCTATGGCAAAAAGAGGGAGAGATGGTTCTTCCGGTAAGTCAGGTAAGTACTTTGTGTCCTCTGAATTCCTTATTTTGAATATGAACGGTTACGTGATGTATCATGCTTAGTGTGCAAGGATTTCAGAGGATATGCTTTTATGGATATTCAGTGAGTCAGTCAGTCCATCAAGTTTGTATTTTTTTTGTTTATTACCTAGTTCTAGTGCTGAAACAAAATGAACCAAAGGAGGAGATTAAAACATCTATTTCGGATATTGCTTCATTTAGTGTCTAGAGTAGGGGTCAACACTATCTCATGACTATCCGACGTCATTGAATGCACGTGGAGAAACTACAGCTGGACTAGCACTGAACAGGTAGGTGGGTTTCTAACTCCTTGTTTCTAAATATCAAGCCCAGGTAAAAAGTATGTCTTTTTTAAGAGAACAGAATTTTTATTCGAATAGAATTTTTTCTATTCGAATAGAACTGGGAACATTTCTATTCAAATAGATTTTATTTATATTCGAATAAAACGCCTCAGTCACATTTCTATTCGAATAGATTTATTTCTATTCGAATAAAATGTCTCAGTCACATTTTTCTTCGAATAGATTTATTTCTATTCGAATAGAGACCGTAAATTTTGTTTTCAAATAAAAGGCAGCTTTCGTTTTTTCGAATTTCACTTCTTCAAAATCAATTTTTCTTAAGGCTTGGTTTTTAGAGTGAGGAGAGATTACTCTTGAGAGAATCAAGAGAGAATTATAGGGGCCTAACTTCTTTTGTAGGGGAAGTTGGCTCTTACAACATGGGGTTGATCTTTAATCAAAGGGATGCAAGTAAATAATCAAAAGTACGAACAACCAATAGACAAATACTTGCATAGAGGCCCAAATGTGACGCACTACAACCCTTGATGTGGACTTTTAAGAGTGATTATATTACTGATGAGTAATCGAAGGTTCGAGTACTGGGTTTTACAGGGTGGTCGAAGGTAAACTGCAAAGGGGTTGGGAGAATTTTTCTAACCCTTCCTTGATTCCCCATCTCCCCTATTTATAGAATATAGGAAAGGCTGAGTCGCCTAGATTAGGTCAGATTACAAGGGTACTGTCCGAATATCCCGGTAGGGTATGGGCGCCGGACGCATCGGTATTATTATTGTAATAGTTGCTGGATATGTTTTTGTACTTTTACACCAAGACGGTGGTTGGGCCTATCACTGTAGCAGCAAGGACTAATCATTACGCCATCTTGTCAGATGAGCTGGTTGCCTGTCTGTGATTCCTCAACCATGTGCAGCTATGGTCAAAGTGTTTCTACTGCAATGTGTGGAGTTTGTTCCCGAGGCTTATTCAGAGTCGAAGCTTCATCTCTGGGTGATCTTTGGGAGGCTTGTTTGTGGATTGAATGGGCTTCAATATATTCGGGTAGGCTGCGAAGTAGCCTTCGAGTGTCTAAGTGGGGTCAAAGGCTACGTGTAAGCTACTACATTTTCCCCCTCTCAGCGAGGGTCTCGATGCCATGTAGAGAGGCGTTCGCTGAGAAAACTGTTTTTTCTTGGAATTTGAGCAATTTGACTATTGATTTTCGGGTAAGTAATAAAAGAAGATATTTAAGAGGTATAGGTGGTTATAGGGTAATAAATGAAGTGAGGCTATAAGTATAGGTTATTGAGTAGGGATACTATGTAACCTTCTTCTTTGTCATTCTTCTCTCTTTTCTTTGAAAAGTTTGGAAATCTTTATGGATACCACGCCCAACACACGATATCAAAAGAGGATGGGGTTCTCCCGGGACTGTCACGTAGGGCAGAAGTCTGGTGAACTTCATATAAAGTTCTTCGAGAATCATGATCTGGACTGGGACATGCTCGAACAGGTGGAGGTAGAGGCTGGAGAGTTCATCAATGGGGAGCCTTATGCCTATCTTTGGGACTGACTGAAGTACGATTTTACTACTGTAAAGAAGTGTTATCTCTTTCAGTCGGCTTTGGCTGAATGTCTTGTTTGTGCATAAGAAGAGATGGAGGAACATAACACGGTGAGTGGAGCTGGACCTTTAGGAAGTAGGGCCACTGTCTGATGTGGTGAATATTTGTATCTTTGTATTTTTGGGGTTTTTGTTTGGGGTAGTTGTGGCAATGTATTCTATTTTGTAAATCAGATAATGGAATGGAAGCAATATTTTCTAAAAACTTTTTGCGACTGTGTCTCGTTGATATTGTAGACGAATACTCTCATAGGCGCGCTTAGCACATGTATGTCATCGAATTGTTAATAGTGGGTAAAAAATGGTATCGAAGTATAATAATATGATCGAAGGTCATAGACTCTGTTATTGGTTAAAACTTGGTACAAGGAATTGGGGTTGAAGTATGAAGATTTTCAAAGGTTCAATGCTGGAGGTTTGCTCAACTATAAGTCCTCGCGAATGAGGATTGAATGCAGCTACGGATGAATCGGTTACGTCTTAGGAAGTTGGAAAGTCACGACTGCTAAATTTTCAAGGTGGGAATTGAAGGTAGCAATTAAGCCAGCTTGGGAGGAGGGAAAGTTGAAATCGTTCCTCAAGTATAAAAGGAACTATGGTGGAGGGGATTTCTTCATCGTTCTTCAATCATTCTTTCTTCATCTCTTTTCCTTTTTGCTCGGATCAGAATGGCTGCAAACGTACCCATACCAGAGGACCAGGCGGTAGTGAAAGTCAAGCGAATACGAGAGGCCTTATTGGGGCTTCAACGGAGGTTCGGTATTGAAGAAGACAATAATGGTGAGATGCCGAATCTTTTTTAGGCGGAACCCGGGGCACCCATCCTTGGCATGCCCTTCACATACTGGTAGGGAATATTGTAGATGATGGGGCCATTACCCGGCCATCGGTTGTCTCTTCTTAAGGGCTTTGCGCAGGATATAGTAGACCAGGAGGATACGGATGTTGCAGCCATGGTTGAAGAGGAGTATCCCACTGATAATTAGGGTCCTCTGTCTGTTTGGTGTTTTTATTGTTGCTTTCTTCTGTTCTGCTTCCTTTCTCTTATCTTTTGACCAGGCTTGTAATATATTTTGCCTTTCTGAATGAAATTGGTGTTTGGAAGTACTGTTGTAGTAGTATTCAGACTCTTCATAGGTAATAATTTGAATTGTAGAACTGAAAGGAATAGTATAATCTGAATTCTTGAAGTACTATCGTGAGCTGTCAAATTAATAATATAACCGTCAAAGTATAGTGTTTGGATTGTTGAGGAAAAAATATTGAATTGCCAAAGTAAAAGGTTATAGTCTGTCGAAGTGGGAGTATTATTTGTCGAAGCTGAAAAGATTGATCTATTGGTGCAAAAGGTTTGGTCTGTAAGCATAAATGTTTGAACTGTCAAAATGTATGATTGTAATCTATCAAAGGGTGAATGCGATTTGTCGAAGGAAAAGAGGTGATCTGCCGAGATAATAGGGGCATGAGGTTTTGATTTGATGAATATGTTGTAGATTGAATGTTGATATATTAGAAACCCAAATTTGAGACTAGCTGTTCATGAGTCTTCGAGACGCGGAGTGGTCGATTACTTGAATTCGAGGAGTGTGTCAAAGGTTATGTTTGATTTAACTGGTCGTACTGACAACCCAGACAGGTGGTCTGACAGGACGGTACATGCGCCTGGGGAAGTATGCCAAAAAGTAATCATGATTTTTGCTCGTATTACGGAAAAAGTTGTGACTTGACTGTTTGGATTTGATTGTTTAACTTCGGGTGAGGGGGAAAGGGTTTGAGAAGCTTTAGTTTTTTGCAGGTAAGTTGGATTGAGTGTGTTGTTTTCACATGAGGGATATAAGGGGTAAATCGGTCAAAGCACATTGTAGCCAAAAAGCTGGGGTAGTGGGGTCGTGGTAAAGATAATGGTTAGAAAATCGAGGTATTTTTTGTTTTTTGGAAGAGTATAGAAGTGTGAGAGGAGTAATCACTGTACTGTTTACTAAGAAAAAATCAAAGAGAGTGAGGAGAAGGGAACGTACGCCATTGGTGCTTTGAGAGAAGTTGCTGAAGTTCTTGCGTTGATCTTGTTGTGTCGAGGATAGTGCTTCTAGCACAAGTATCTCACTTGATTTCTACCAATTTTTATTTTGTTTTCCCTTTTGATTCTGTGAGTAGGACACTCTGGGTTTAGGGCATGGAAGTTATCTTTGAAGATAAGGAGATTTGATGAATCTGTGTTTTGACCCATTATGGGATTCTGGGGTTTTCAAAGGAGGCACTGGGTTTAGGATTGAGGTTTCGAGTGTGTATAAATCTGTTGAAGTGGGTAAATGGGCTATGGGTTATTGACGCGTAATTATCGAATAAATCGATCTAATTGCGTGCCTCTTCTTCTGTAGGGTAAAATACATACCCGTCAAGCTTCGAGACAGAGGCCGATAGACAAAGAGATCGAAGCATTCGAAGCTAGTATTTCTGGTCGTACCCCAATGGATGAGGGTAATGACTTAGAGGTGCTAGATGTTATAACCGAAGCCCCTTTGTCTATGGTATTGCCCGCTGGAGAGCTGCTGATTACCAGACGTCATAGGACGGTAATGACTGAGGATAGTGAGGAGGAGGAGATAGTATAGGGGGAGAGAGGCGAGGGTAATGTGGGGCCTTCTGGTGGTAGAAAGAAAGAACGGGAGCAGGGTGATGAAAGTGGAGATTCGACTGAGTTGGATAGAGTCGAAGGTGCTATTTTGGCTAAAGATAAGGCTATAATAGATCGATTTACTGCCAAGCTGGAGCTGTCGAAGGTGGGGGTTTTGTTGAGTGTGGTGGTTGCAGAGTTAACTTTCAAGTCAGATCCTGGGGAAGGGATGCTGGCTTATAGAGGTTAGAATCGATTAGGAATGGAACTTCCCCTTCTAAGACTGGTGAAAGAGGTGCTAAATTTTGGGAGGTGGCCCCAGTTTAAATGAATGGGAACTTTTATGAGATGATGTGGGTTATAGAGGGGATAAATGCAAAGTTGAGCAGTGAGAGGAGGTATTTGATTAAGTAGTTTGATATAATTACCTTCTACTTGAAGAAGGCTAGCCAGAACCCAGGTACCTACCACATCCAATGTCACCCAGAGAAGCCCTGGTTCTTTGATCTGTGTTCGACGGGCCGAGGGTGGAATACAGATTTATTGATAGTACGGGGCAACTGCGAGAATGTTGAGGGGGAGGACCTTTATAAGTTGCATCATTGGGTATATAATCAGAGTAAGCTTGTTGTCGAAGGATTATTTTTGATGTAGGTCTTAAATAGGTGGTAATTTTATTTTTATTTTTTCTACAGGTTCGAAGAATATGTCATGGAACAATCCAAGGAACTATATTGATACTTTGCTCAAAGCTAGTGAGGATTGGTTCAGTTCTATTTTTGATAGTCTTGGTATCAAGGGGCAGATAAGGAAGAAGGCAGATTCCCTGCTTCAAAACGTACCCGCTACGCCAAAGCCATCGAAGGGAAGGAGAGGCAAAGGTAATTCGAAGGGTCCATAAGAAATGGGAGGGAAAGAGTTGCCAATAAATTTTCAATATGTTCCAAAAATATAGAGGGGGTCAAAGCAAGCAGCACCAGTACCCGAAGTGGCTGGCGATGCTTCGAGATTGCGGTCGAGGCAGGTGCCAACACAGATTGAGAAGTGGAAGGGCTGGGTTGTTCCTAAAGCTCTGAAGGTGCAGTAATCGAAGGTTAGTCAGCACAAATAGCATAGGGCGCTGGGGGAAGATGATGCAGTAAATGAGGATGAAAAGATGACTAAGGCTGAACGATAGGAGCAAGCAGTGGCCAAACATGCCTCGATGGTTGAGCTCTGCGAGGATGACACAGATGAGGCTTCAAAGGAAATAAAGAGGAGTATGTTTCAGGTAACTATCTATGAACTTCTTCTGTGAGAGTATGAGATTTCTTTTGAGTTCTTCAAGTTTAGAGGGGTACTAACTGTTTGAATATTCTAGCAGACGGATGCTTGGGTACAATCGTACAACAAGGTAATGAAATTAGAAAAGGAGAAGTTGTAACAAGCAGTGGAAAGTCTGGATCTTTCTTGGGGGACTGTGGCATCATTGTTGCCTAAAGTCAAGAAGTTGAAGCGAGATCTGGCGGCGAATACTGACTCATTTGATAAGAGGCTCGAGCTTCAGCGGTCAAGGAAAGAGCGAGAGTGGTCGGCAAAGCTTAAGGAAAAAGAGAGGGAGAAGACAGAATAGAAGGTGACTTACCAGCGACAATTTGATGATGAATGTAAGGTGACTGTTAGGTCAAAAGTATTTATTGAAGATAAGGGGTATAACCCCGATACTCTGGAACCTTTCCCTGTTTCCCTTGAACTTATTGATGGAGATGATTTACAGATGAAGGAAGGAGATGCAGATGTTCTTGATGGGGAAGATGAAGGTACTGGGGGTGGTGTGGAGGCTCCTGTAATTGAAGCAATCAGTACTAGAACTGTGGATGATGTAGTTGTCGATGGTGCGATGTCAAAACCTTCAACTGAAGGTACTGAGGGTGTTAATGCTGGTGGACCTGTGGAGGAAGAAGGTGTAACCGTGCCGATATGAGGTATTTGGTAGTAGGGTTCCATGTCTTCCTTTTCTAATTTTTCATTGAGTTGTAATATTTTGAACCATGATTATTATTTTTGCGTTGGTCTTTAAACTTGGTATATCTTTGAGCTGTTGAACTATATTAATGGTAGTTATCTGTGGAATTTCTGAAGTTGATTCTGAATTGCTTTTAAATTGATGCCTAATGTTCTGACTGACTTTGTTGTCTTGTTCATGCCTTGTTTTATTCTGGATTGCTGAAATATCGATGCGTATTCAGTTGGCTTGGCTTGTGTTGGAACTTTTGATGACTGAACTTGAGATGTAATGTAACTGTCTAGCTGATTTATGATACTTTGAATCTTTTGTGCGCTTAGCAGAATTATAGATATACTTGTACAATGGTATCTGTATGTACTGTTTCTGTCAAATGTTGAGTGCTCGGACACCAAAGAGCTTCGAGGATGTTGTGATATCTCTTTTGAAATTGAAGGATCTGCTGAACATCAAAGGCTGAAGCCACATCGATGTGAAATGTGTTTGCCCCCAATGCATTCCTGGGGGTCTGGCCTTTCGACCATTCGAGCCCCTCTAGTTTGCCGAGTGTTGGAAACTTTAAAATTCCAAGGTCGCCCCCAAGTATCAGTCAGGGCGAGGGTGGACATGATACCCAAGGTAAACCAAGGAATTGACTGGACTTTGATGGTTTTGAAGCCTGATCGAAGCATAATTGTTCGCCCCCAACGCATTCCCGAGGGTCCAGCCTTTCGACCATTCGGGCCCCTCGAGTTTGTTCGAATGTTAGAAACTTGAAAATTCCAAGGTTGCCCAAAAGTATCAGTCGGGGTGAGGGTGGACATGATACCCAGAGTAAACCAAGGAATCGACTGGACTTCGATGGTTTTGGAGCCTGATCGAAGCATAAATTTTTGCCCCCAATACATTCTCGAGGGTTCGGTCGTTCGACAATCCTTGCCCCTCGAGCTTGCTCGAAATTGGGAGCTTGAAAAACTTCAAGGTCGCTCCTAAGTATTAGTTGAGTCGAAGGGTTGACATGATACCTAAGTTAAACCAAGAAATTCACTGAAAAGAGGAGATGAAGTATGGGCTGAAAAGTTATTTATTGAAAAAAATTTATTACATCAGTTGTACAAGTTTAAGGCCGTGGCCTGTTATAGGAGATCTGCTGCATTATATTCCATAGGTTTGGTAAAGGCTCTTCATCTTCAGTCATCAGATAGTAGGAATCCTTATCAGTTATATCATACACGACATAAGGTCCTTCCCAAGATTCGGCTAGCTTTCCGGCATTTCAAGGATTGGTTGATACGTCGAAGTACTAGATCTCCGATGTTGAAACTTCGCAGTCGAACTCTCTCGTTATAGGATTTCTGAAGTGTTGTGTGGTAGCATCAAAGGTTAGCGATGGCTCGGTCTCTGGCTTCGTCGATCCATAACATGTTACATGCAAGTTCAAACTCATTGTCTTCATCAAGGAGGTTAGGGTCTCGTGTAGGTACTTCAAATTGAGTGGGGCATACAGCTTCGGTATCGTATACTAGGAGGAAAGGGGTACAGCCTGTAGATTTTCTTGGTGTTGTTCGACTGGCCCAGAGGACATGTTGTAACTCTTGAACCCATCTGCCTTTCTTTGCATCAACTTTTTTTTGAGACCGTCGATGATAGTTTTGTTGATTGGTTCGACTTGACCGTTGCCTTGGGGATAGTAAGGTGTTGAGGGTGAGAGGATGATGTTGTATTTTTTGAGAAAGTTTTGGACTTTGCTTCTGAGGAACTGGAGACCGTTGTCGCATCGAATCATATGGGGGCCGCCGAAGCGTGTGATGATATTTTCCCATATAAACTTTATAACTTCTTCTTCTCTGGTTCGGCACAAAGGTACAGCTTCGACCCATTTAGTGAAATAATCTGTTGTAACAAGAACATTTTCTCTGCTACCCGAGGCATTAGGGAAAGGGCCGATGAGATCGATAGCCCATCTTTTGAATGGTCAGGAGACTTGACTGAAATGGAGGGCTTGCGAAGGGCAATGAATATCTTGAGCGTAACGTTGGCATTTATCACTTCATATTTGGCCAAAAAAATCCTTTAGAGATGGCTCGAAGAGCCATAGAACGACCAGTAGTATGAGCACCACTAGTTCCTTTGTAAAGTTCGGTTAAGATTGCGGAGGCTTCGGCTTGGGATATGCATCGAAGAAGGACACCATTTGGGTATTTGTGATATAATTCATTTTTGTGGAGAGTGTATCCGCGGCAATTTTCTACCAGCGATCTTCAGCCTTTGGGATCTTCTAATAGGGTGGTATTGTTGAGGTAATGGAGGAATGGTGTTTGCCAATCGTCTGGATCGAGACTCTCGCCCCCATTATTGATTGCATTGACTTCCATCTAGTCGATACTTGGTCGTTTGAGTACTTCGATATGAAGGGTCCGGGGTTCTGACTATCCGAGCATGGCTGCGATGTAGGCGAGGGCATTGGCATGTTGGTTCTCTCCTCGAGGGTAATGGGTGATAGTGGATTTTTTGGGAAAACGGCCCATGCACTGTCTAACAAAAAGAGCATAGTCAGCCATGTGACCATTTGCTTGATTTTCTCCTATGTAATGCCTCTGAACAAGTAGGGAATCTGTAAAAACGGCAAGTTTGGGAATGTCGAGTTTGAGAGCGAGGTTGAGGCCGTGGATCAAGGCTTCGCACTCAGCTTCGTCATTGGAACGTTCGAAGGTAAGTTTGACAGCTTTTTCTATTCGATCATTAGTGAGTGTTACCAAGACAATACCAATTCCGGAGCCATTAGGTTCAGCGGATCCATCTGTGAATAAATGCCAGCCAGTGTGAGGGTCCCAGGGATCGGTTGTTTTGGGTTGGTCTTCTATTAAGTCATCTTCGTGTTCTTCCTAATTGACATCTTCTACCGGGAAGTCGGCAAGAAAGTCTGCTACTGCTTGGCCTTTTTGGGATATCTGCTTCTTGAATGTAATGTCATGTCCGCCTAGGTACACGAACCACTGTTGTACTCGTCTGGATTTATCTTTTTTACTGAGTACTTCTCGAAGGGGGTAACTTGTTATAACATGGATGGGGTGAGCTTAAAAATATGGTTTGAGTTTGCGGGCAGAATAGATAAAGGTGAGGAGCAGTCGCTCAAGCTTCGAATATTGGGTCTCTGCGGGTGTAAGGGTTTTGCTGATGAAATATATATGTTTCTCGATGTTTAAGTCAAGTCAAATAAGCATTGAACTGATAGAGGTGTCTGTAACAGCAAGATATAAATAGAGTATTTCACCTTTAATAGGGGTGCTTAATAATGGGTGGTCGGCCAAGATAAGTTTTGAGTCCGAGGAGGGCCTGTTCACAGTCGAGTGTCCAATTGATCTCGGGGTCGCATAAGAGAGAAAAGAGCCAAGCACATCTGTCTAAGGATTTGGAAATGAAACGATTAAGGGTTGCTATCTTACCATCCACTTTTTGAACGTCATTTTTAGTTTGAGGCGAAGGCATATTTATGAGGGCTCGAATATGGGTGGGATCAATCTTGATACCTCGTTTACAGATAAGGTGACCCAAAAATTTACCAGATGAAATGCCAAATTGATATTTGTCTGTGTTGAGTTTCATGTTATATGTACAAAGTATTGAGAAGACTTCGGATAAGTCTTGTATGTGGGCTTGTTTTTGGAGGCTCTTGCATAACATGTCGTTGATGTAAACTTCGACCGACTTGTCGAGCAAGGGTTTAAACATGGTTGTGACCAGGCATTGGTAAGTGGCTCCCGCATTTTTAAGATCGAAGGGCATAACATTGAAACAGTAAAGGCCTTGTTCAGTGATAAAGGAAGTTTTAAGTTGATCTTCGGGGAGGAGGGGTACCTGATTGTAACCCGAAGCCAAGTCCATCATGGATAGTTGCTCATGTCCAGCAGTAGCGTCAAGGAGTGGTGAGATGACCGGGAGTGGGAAGCTATCTTTTGGTGTGTGCTTGTTGAGTTTTGTGAAGTCGACACAGATTTTGATCTCGCCGTTCTTCTTGGGGACTGCCACAATGTTTGATATCCAGTCAACGTACTTCACTTCTTAGATAAATCTGGCGGCGATGAGCTTATCTACTTCGAGGTTTACTGCTTCTTGAAGCCGGGGGGACAGGTTATGCTTCTTCTATTTTACTACTGAGGAATAGGAAATGAGGTCCAGGCGATGGAATGCCAGATTGGGGTTGACACCAGGCATCTCCTGAAATGTCCATGCAAAGACATCTTTATTTGCTCGAAGAAAATCTGCAAGATCGAGGCATTCTACCTCATCGATAAAAGTTCCGATGAATGTACCTTATCCAGGACCATCGAGTTCGATATAAAAAGTGAGTTCGATGGGTGAGGTGGTCTCTGTTGAAGGTATGGGGATAGAAAGAGATAGTGATTGTTATGGGCAGCTTACGAGATTTCGGGTCTGATCGATCTCTGGCTGCTCGCATGAATGGGTGAGGCATTGGGAGCCTTTTAAGTTCCAAGTACCTTAGGGGGTGGTAGAACGAAGGGTCTGGTGGTAAGTCGAAGTCCTGTTATACAACGCAGGTAGGATGAGGGGGAGATCAAGGGATTCAAAGATGGTGAGTACGAAGGGGTGGAATGTGTTCAGCGTTGCGCTCCCCAAGACATTCTCAAGCAGAGCGGCGTATGGGGTGTCTAAAGGATCGAAGGGTAGAGTCAGAAGAATTTTGTGTGGGGTGAATGCCGAGGTGTAAGGAACCGGTACGAAGAATAGTGTGGGGAGCACCCTCGGCTTGGATATGGTGCTTCTGATGGGCGAAGGGTTCTAGAGGCTGTAGTCTCTGCAGTTCTTGAACGGTGCTGCGTAATTCATCGATTGCCCAGTTCTGCCTGTTCTCATCGTCCAGACGGCGGTTCCATTTGGTTTCCAGTTCTAGGTGGTGGTTTTCACGTTCTTGGCTAAGTTGTGCATGGTGGCGCTCCTTGGCTTGAGCGACTTGTTGAGATAGTAAGGCTATTTGGGTGGCCACTCCGTCGATGGAGATGCCGGCATGGGTTGAACAGGAACGGAGGGTGGGTGCCATTGAGGGGAATCTGTGGAAGATGAAAGCAAAGAGAGGGAAAAGGAAAAGGATTGGGTAAGGTGGAACAGCACCATTGAGGGGCCAACTTCTATGCATTCCAACTATACACTTTCTTTCTTAATTATCCGATCTTTCGTTAATTCGTTATTACTTTGTTTTCTAGATATGTTTGCCCTTTTCCTTTGCTCGTTAGTGTCCTTTCTCGCTGGTCACTCGATCCTCGTCTTCTCCTTTCCTTTGCTTCTTGTTATCCTCCTTGCCTCTTTCATGCTCAATTCTATTTTTCTTCTTTTGCTCTCTTTCTCATTAATTTGCTCCTGACATTCACTTCCTTTCTGTCTCAGATCATCCTTTTCTTCGCTATCTGGTAGGCATCCTTTGCGGCGCCATCATTCGGTGACTCACGATTAACACATTCTGTCCTTTCGTCATCCTTTCACGATTTCTATCACAACTTCACCTCAACGATGCTTCACTTCTCGATCTTCATTCGCCTCTCTCATCCTATCAAACTCATCTACAAATTCTTGGTTATATTGGAGAGCTTCATCTTCACGAAGACAAACAAACTTTAATTCGACCTGCACATTACAGATATATTATATTAGTTCGATTTTGAACATCCAGCACTACATTCCTCATGTCTAACAAGATACCTAATTTTTTTGAACATTCGCTATGTACAACTACTTTTAAACCTAAGGTCGAAGTACAATCACGGGTAGATGCTCCATAACATATATTCACAAGTCTAAAGGTACGCGTTCTTTATACTTGAGTATGCCAAAAATCTAAAAAATTTATGTCTAGCACCATTCCAATGCCGTTTACCCCTAAATCGGTAACGAGTTGTTGATTTGTCTTTACATTCTATTCATTGCTTTTAGCTCTATACTAATCCAGCATACGAATCAAAATTTCTTGCTTTATTCTAACCTGCAGCTCTACTTGCGAAGACAATAGAGATGCTTAAGTCTCTCTCTCCTTAGCAAGCTCAACCTCTAAATCTTTTATTCAGAGGTGTACGTCCTTAGGTTCCTACAGCAAGGTTTACAGAAAGTAACTTAGCCTACATAATTCTATCAAAAATATGTCCAACCAGTTTACAACATCCCACATATTCATACAATCACAGTAAATCATACTATCCTACCTTCTCAATCTCAGTCTTCGGGCGCTCATTACCATCCCCTTGGTTATTCCTCGCCGTCTGAGGAGACACACCATCCAGCCCATCAACCACCCCCAACGGCATCATCTTCGACCTCTTCATCCTCTTCCTCCACATAGGTATTAGCCTTAATGGCATCCACCTCCTCTTCCGAGTATCCTTTAGACATGAAGTGACACCCAAGCATGTCACGCTCAGCCTCCACCTCCTCCAGATCCACTCTCACCTCCGATTGTAGCTTGTTAACCTCAGGAACTTGGGAAGCCTTCAACGTCTCTAGCCGTTTCCCCTCCTTGCTCAGATTATTTTTTAGTTGAGCTACATTCTTTTCGAGCTCAGCGTTCTTCCTCTTCAGCTCGGCTCTCTCCTCCTAAGCACCCAGGCAGATTCCCTTCATTAATCGAACAGCCTACAAAATAACAAATAGACCTTATTGATTAGCTCAAGTCATAGTACAAACTCCATCACAAATACATAATCGAGCGCATGAGCCTACCATTTTGCTCAAGTCCTCCTCTCCATAAAGAGCTGCCAACCTGGCCTTCTCTTCCACCTCTTTCCAGCTGTCCTCCATATCAGGTCGATCCTCAAAGACCTTCCCGCCAGAAACTTCAGAAGAATCAACCCTTCCCTTTTTTACCTTTTTAGCGGCAGCACTACTTCCCGAAGCCCCAGCAGCCACATAACGCTTTAGTTGTTGCCTTTAGTTCGAGCTAACTTGCTTGACGTAATGGACTCGGGTAATCCCTTGTCCATTCCAAAGGTCTTCGGCAAGCTCGCTTGCCTTTCCCCATCAGTCCCCTTCTTTTTGCCGCTATCAGCACTCGTCATTAACCTTGTAGACTGGGATTTTAAAACCTTTTCAACCCGGCTGTTAACATGTTTCTTCCTACTGATACCAAAATCTTCTAATACAGCCTCGAGCTCAGTCTTCTCCAGAGCGACTTTATCCAACAACGACTCTTTCCTCTCCACCTGTGATTTGAGACCTGTCATACACAAGACATCAACATCAGTAAACATCTTGCAACTTCAATTATCAATCTTATGCATTATGCATCGTTATAATTCATTGTTTTATAGATCTAAAAAGAAGTTTCATAGGTTCTTCATCATCTCTCTGAAGGTAGTCACCCTTAACCCATATCACGTTATCATTCTAAGGTCAACCTGCTGAGTTTAGATTGAAGAAGCGAAGTCAAGTTGCCTTCGCGCAAAAATAAGCCCCTCCACTTGGGCTAAAAATTTTAACACCATAAAACTTTAACACATCTTCAAGGGATATCCTCCTCTTTCTACCCTATCCTTCCCACCGTGAGTTCAAAGCTTTAAAAATACTTATTACCTCCCACATGTTCCCATTCATTTGAACAGGACATGCACCGATAAGATTCATAATCCATTTCGCCAGATTGTTAAGGGGAAGCCTCAACCCATACTCCAACTGAGACAGGTAACACAGAAAATCCTTCGAGAGTTCACTCTAAGCATCCCCATCGAAGTACTCAAAAGAGATCGATTCATATATACCCCTATCTCTCTTCTCCTTCCCCAAATCGGCCAGCAAATAAAAGTATTCCTCTTCTGTTACTACGGTACAACCCCTAAATTGCTTACCACCATAATCAATAAAGTTCCCTCATCTACCTTCGGTAGAAGCTTGGCTTTACAGAACTCTCTAAATGCATCTGAGCGAGGAGGGTATAATACCAATCTTCCAGAAAAATCTGGAAATTGATCAACATCTACTTTTTCCTCACCTCCGAGCGCTTCAATCCCAGACTCAGTCGTCCTACCAGAGGCCGAGGCCTCACTTACAGGGGAATTCCTCATCTCAACTACAAGTAAGGAGTTTTATCCTACCAACACTCCTCACGATTGACCTACACACAGGTCCAGGTATCTATTGTTATCTTCTATTTATATACGTCAATCATATTCAAATCTCTTTCATATTTATTATAACAATTGATTTTCTAAGATTACTATAAATAGTAATTTATCACTTTCCTAACAATACAAAATCAATTTTCAAAAACACATACACATATTACATATATCTACTAACCTTCTATATCATAATGCAAATCTGAGGCAGCGCCGTATCCTTCCCTCACCACGCTGTTGTACAACCACCTTTGCGACTCAGATTCAGTAACTCTCTCATACTTTAACTGATGATTCCTCTTTCTTGAATCTACACAAGTTTCAGTACTATTTTCGCCTCTATTTTTCCCTCCTTTCACACTACTCTTAAATTTTTTAGATGTTGAAAAACATTTGATTGATGAAGATGAAGCGGTATTTAAATTTTCTTTCTCAAACTGCTGGCAGTTATTGAGCCTCGCATGAGTTATCCCCGATTTTGGAACCAAGATATCGCTTCCACTATCCATGTCAGACGTCTTGTACCTTTTCGGTACAAACGCTTTCCCATCATTGCCTTTCCCCTTATATTTTAATCTATTTTTATCTCTTTTTTCCAAATCACCCTCTGAACTTGCCACACTGATACTGACTCATTCTTTACACGCAATCAAGTTTTTACAACTTTTTACAAGAGATAAATTCAGAACCTCCCTGTTTTCCTGTACGGGCCTCTTCTTCTACTCTTATAGCAATAATGATGTCATTTCCAAAGCTACCATAGCAGAGTTTGAAATATTTTCAAAATTCATTTTTACGCAATAGTAATAAATATTTTATTCAACAATTTAATTTAAATTTATTCAAACACAGCACAATCCTATTATATCACCCTTATTTTACATCCATTCCATGAACCTCACATATAGATCATCAAAAATAGCCTTCATCACCTGGGGAACCACATCAAACTAATTTACTTGCAGTAATCCTCATATCCTCAAATTTGATCTCCACCTCAGCAATCAATCCAACCACTTCATCTCGATCTGCAAGATCCCTCACTAGTTCACAAAAACCTACCTCATAGAAATAACGGACATACTCAAGTTCCCTGCCCCTTGCATTTAATCCTTCAAGCTGATACTCCCTCACTGGTAACTCAGCATCATAACCAAACAATCAAAAAATCTTTTCCCGTACTTCAGCGATCTTTATGGTCAATCGCCCTTCAGCGGCATGACGTATTCTCTAAGATCGAGTCCGCACCATCCTTATCTGTTCTCAATATTCAAAAATCATTTTACCCTTATTTATACATTTTTACTGCAATTTCCCCTATAAATGTGATATTGACCTTTATCTCGTAACAGAAAATCCAGAATTTTGAGAAAAATTATCAGAACTTATCCCTTCCCTCGAACTTAGTACATTCCATAACTTTCTAGGTCGAACTTATTCTTTCTAGATTTATTCTTCTATCGACCTCTATTAGATCAAATTTTTTCTCTACAGATTTCCTATAATTTTTCTCTCCCACATTTCCAGTACGCAAAACGAATCATACTTACATCACAACATAAATTTTCACGCATATATATCTCAGTTCGAATGTTACAATAACAATATTTTTGGTACTCAAACATTTCAATTCATTTCATACATTCTTCAAAACATTTTAGCTCGATTTCTAAGAGCTATACTATATAAATATCAACACAAGTAATTGGATGACAAAATGTATTCATGTCGAAAAAGATTACACATGTTTTTACAGATAACAAGTTTTTCAATACTTTTGCAAGTAATATGTCATTCAGGCACACCGACACATCAAATCCTTCAGCTCATCCTACATCAGTGATTTTTCACCCTGATGTAAAGTAGAAATTGAAAATAACAAAAAGCTTCCCTCACATGAGTTTGGTCGAAGTCTAGACAAACTTCAAGCAAAAACTATGCAAGCAGAAGACTCAGTGTTGGAGCCAACTCTTCAAACTAAAGGTCTTCTTAGTGCACGAGAATGATAGAATGCAAAAGAAGATTTCACTATTCGTCTCCCTCCTCCATTACCATCACAGCCTTTGAAACTACCACCTCCACAGAGCTGGTAGAGATGAAGAGGGCCCAACCTTAGAAACCATTGAGACACAAAAGATTGGTACCACTGCGCAGCGGTCACACTTATCCCTGCATCTGTCTCCCCAACTTTGTCCTCCACAAGAATGCGGAGACAGGCCCAACATTGCTCGCCTGTTAAGACACCGTGGTAAAATCTCTATCTACAACAAAAATCCTCCTCAACTTCAGCCGCTTCGCCTACCAACATACCTCTATACGTCGGAGGGACAGGAGCAAGAACAAGTTCCTCCAGCGAGTGGTCCCCGAAAAATCCCGACTTTAACCTCTGCATTTCAGAAGCGATTCGCTCCTCAAGGGCCATCCTACAAGTTTTCACCATCTTCAGAACTAGCAGAGGATTTTGCAATGGACTACAGCATACTTTGACACAAACCATGGTGCAGGTACCCTTTATATAGCCCTATATTTATTATACAGGTGCGTTTTCCCAAGCGTTATCATTGAATAAGACGTAACTCTTAAAACCCTAACCATCACGTTCATCAATTCCAATCATCATTCAATACACATACATCTTCCTTTAGCAAGCGCATTTTCCATGCAGTCAACAAACGTCATTACTTCTTTTGAAATTCAAACTTCCAACCCGAATACCCATATACCCAAATTCTTTCTTAACCAAAGCCACTCGTGAATTCGGTTGTGAAGAGGCGATTGTAAGGGCAATACCTTCGATCTTACCTAAAATTGAGTTGTCCCCAGTTCGAACTACCTCCATATCAAGCTTACGCATCCTCCACATAACTTCTCAGTCAAACATTACCACATACTCCATGAACTATTGATAAACGTGGGTCGATCTTAAGCCGAAAAACCTGAACAAGTCAAAACCATAAGTCACTCACGAACTTAACAGTTACTTAGTCAATAGCCATTAACCACATTGTTCGAAAAACGTATGAGAAAGGGGCCTAAATAAAGGAAAAGCTCCAGAAGAGACAAGGACCAGAAAAGGTATGAGAAATCACGAAGAAGACTATATCTTCTAAGATTCTCAAACACTCAAAACTTCTTATTCACAAGATCAAATATTTCTAAGTCTGGAGATTACTTGTAATAAGATACCGTTAGCCTCAAGCAATAAAAGTCACTATTACAAACCCCTCAACACGAGGTCATGGTTTTTAAACCTATTCATAGGTTTTCCACGCTAAATACTTTTGTCATTTCCTGTTTACTAGATTAGAAGTCACAAGTACATTAGTGTAAGGACTAATTCCAGGCCATGTCGAGCTCACGGAATTAGGCAATTGCAGGCTATATTGGTTCTTTATACACCGGGATGCTTACTCCAGCTGCATGAGCTGTCCGGCGTGTCAAATACCAGGGATAAGTTTTCAATGACAGATGACACCATATGATTATATCACTGCAGAAATCTTCAAAGTATGGATCATAAGGCTTATAGGGTTATTCCTCGTATACAAGAGACACTCTTTCATCCTGATAGTTGTTGACTCTGAATCTAAATGGTTACATATCATTGCATGCCCATCTCAACGACCAACGTTCATAATAGAATTTTTTAAGAATTTATTTCGGTGCTTTGGAAGTCCTCATACAGTGATGAGTGATCCTAAAGAATACTATCTAGAGTTGCATCAATTTTTGCAATACAATTCGACTTACAATGAGAGAACAACACAAACACAAGGGATGTACGAAGGTCAACGGAGCTAGCAAAAGTTAAATACATCCTAGGCAAGACTATTCATAAACATTCAACAATTGGGCCGACAATCTCGGTCATTTCTTATGGGCACATCGATTACTTTATCTGGATGATCCCTCAATCCCATTTATTCATGAAGATTTCATATACCTTGGAAACTTTGTTCGAAAGAACTAAATTTGAGGGTATCTTATGTCTAGCTAAAGATGTAAAACTTGGCGTTGTGTGAGAGCCAGCCCACATTTTTGTACTTTTTCCTAATTTTCCTAGATTGGATCATAAGACTGCTAATTGAACTTCTGTTCAAAGGATCCATCTAGTAAAATGTTTGCTGATTCTTGTGAATATGAGCCTTCGCTTCATTTAAATCAATTCGTGTACATTTTACATTGAGAAAAAAGCCAGAAAAATATCAGTAATTATTCGAGATAAATTTTATGTAAGGCTGCAAGTCAACACTAATTTCCACCACTAGTAATCAAAATTATGACCAATTTGAAATAAAAAATTCCGCAATATTTTAACTGAGCACATACGCACACACACAACAATTTGGAAATTACACTAAATTTGTCATAACAACTCCGTAATGTACTAAGATTATTATGAATAGTTTATTTAATATTTCACATAGTTAGCACTAATGCTTATATTACCACTATAAGCACTCTTGATGTTTAAATGTTGAATAATTATAGTTAATAGATCGCATTAAAATTTTGTGGGTAGATTTACTGGAAACCCTTACGAGACAACACTCGTCTACTAGGGACACCTGAGGGTTTAACGGCTTGTTACATATGCTAAATGGAACCGCGTGTACTGTGAAAATGACTTAGTATAATTTCATTTCATTTTATTTTACTCGAGGATGAGCAAAATGATAAATTTGTGGGTGTGATACGTGTTGAAATCTTACTTTTTAAAGCACTTTAGCCAAGTAATTATGGTCGTCTTGAGTTACTAATAAGTTTAACTAATACCTATGTTCATTATTTTCAGGATTCTAGACCCTCATAGGAGAACTTGGTGTAAAATAGGAGTTAAAAGCCCTAAATAGCCTTCTTTATGCATTTTTAGAGGCAATTTGAGCAACCATAGCATTGTTGAAGCATAGTAGATTAAGCCTAAAGCTATACCACATGTCAGAGACTAGTTCCAGCATTTCAAACGGTTCCTTAGTCTTTAAGGAGTGACCAAAATTCATTATGCACATTCTTGGATGACGTGAGCCAGATCTAAGTATAGTTTTACATCTAAAAGAAGCCCAAAAGATGTCCAGTAAAAAAACTAAGACACATGGCCTCCACAGACCCGCAATCGCGGTTCCCCAGGCCTTGGAAAACTGGTGCTCGCAAGTTTTATGGGTGGCTTGGTCCTCAAGTTTTAAGTAAATGACTGTGATACCCTTTGTATGTTAGAAGAAAAAAAGAAGAAGAAAAACTCAACTTTATTTAGTCCCACATTTCTTATGAAATAAAAGGTCATTGGTTTCTTCAGCTATAAAAGAAACCTCCCATCAATTGTAATCTTCATCTCTCAAAGGAATAAAATTCAAGAGGGAACTCTTTATTTAAGAGTAAGGATTTTAGTTAAGACTAGCTTGGGCACAAACCCAAGTATTACTGGCTAAACTCCTTAGTTATGACTTAAGAAGAAGCTAACCTACCTCAATAGCTAATAACTGAGTCTAGTTGGTGGGTCACCTTTGGGTCTCCCCCTCAACGGTATGAGGGATGGTCTTGGAGGTTTAACGCTCTTAATTGAGTATAGCCCCTATTTATAGTATTCTTCCTTAAGACCCTTGAGGCATATGAGTACGCGTTTCTATAAAAGGGTATACCTGGAGACCTAAAAAGTCCTCCTCCTAAGTGGTACGAGGGAGGGACAATAAGGATTAACGTTATTAAGTATGACTAACTCTATTCCTAGCCCCCTCCTATCGACTAGCGATGGATAAGGGGAATGCCTCTCAAAGATGGTACAACTGGAGGCTTAGTCGGGCCTCGACCTCTTCTGAGGTAGAGACTAAGGCAGGTGGTGCTCTCTACAGACCAGCCATGTCCTAGCCCACTAAGTTAATAGGTAGTAGTACGGTGTGAGTCCTTATTAGGGTCACATCCGAGGACCCAGGTGGGTTGCAAGAATGTTGAATAGTCTTAAAAGTGGCATGACTCTAGCAAAACCCACTAGGGCATAACAAGGTCTTAAAGCCTAATAAGCTTAGGATTGTGTTGCCCCCTTCTTTTAAGACCAACTATTGATGGTGAGGCTTTACCCCTAAAAAGGAAGGTCTGGACTCTGTCCTCAATAAGAATGGTCCTGACTCAGGACAGTCACGAGTAGTACTGGCCCCTAAAAAGGTTACTCAACCCATACCTGATCCCGAACCTTGGATATCATACCCATGTCGTGCCCAAAACTCCCCAAAAGGTTATAATCGGGTCGATTGGTACCCTTTTTATCTAATAATTGGGTCGGGTTCAACGGGTAGCACATCCTTAATAATTTATAGCTTAAGCTTACAAAGAAAAAAATTAAATCCAAGTGCATACTAACATAAACTTCCTAAGATTAACTCTTTGAATACTAGTTTCAAATCATATAAAATAATCAAAATATAGATGAACTAAAGAAACAAGTATTGAGAAAAGAAATTAACCTTATTACTTAACCATAGAAGGTTCAAATCATAGAAGGAATAAATGAATCAAACAAATAAGTCTAAGGAAAAGATGTACAACATTCAGTTCATCATTGAAAATATCTTGAAGGGCATTGTAGAGAATTTAAACTCTTCCTAGAAACTTAATATTTTGGGTATAATATTGCCATAAATAAATATAGAACTTTTTTAGCAGTGAATTGCTAGACCCAATCCCCAGTCCCAGGCCCAAAAATCTTAGCATGATCCCGCCCAATCATCGAATTTTTTATATCGGGTTTGATTTTTGCCCGCCCAAGTTACAACCTAAGTTGGGATCTCTAAAATCCAAATTCTTCACTGAGACAAGATACTAACAGGCTTGACCTACATTTAGCATCTGCAAGACAGGTGAAGAAAAACCAAAAAATATGGGAGACTACATCCACCGTCTACTGGTAATCATCGTCGACCAAGGCACAGAGCCTAGCTAACGCTGGTCACCGAGCATCAAAAGCCGCGATCTTTTGGCATGAATCCCTAGGAGGTTTATTAAGATGGAATCTCCAACAAATGTACAAGCAACACTACTGAAGTAGACTGGGGGGTAGTTAAGATATTTCAGGATTAGGTTACTTTATTTAATGATTTGTTTTCCCTCTCCAACCCTACTTTTCATTTTTGCATGGTTTTGGAAAGCTTAAGAACTGAGTTTGCACCTCAAATCTCTAAGTCTTATTTTAATTATAGTTAGTTTAGTCTCTTTTATTAAAAAAATTTATTAAGATGTTGCAGGGAAAATTCCCTCATATTAGATTTGAGGAGTAAGCCCTATAGATGTATGTTAGGATTTTTCTGTAGGTGATAGTTTTGACCTAGAGGTATTTAATCACTCTTTAAGGTTGTTTTCAATTATCCTGAGTTCGAAAAGTTAGGGGAAGTGGAGAGCAATTCTAACCTGGAGAGAAATTGACTTCCAAGATAAGGGATTGATTTCTCAGTCCACTTAGTGACCCCTAGACTTAATAATTGTTCTTGTCTTCTCATAAGAAGGGGCAAAGGTAAGCCCCCTATAATTTAAACTTAGACCTTGACAGGATGAGCTCTCTAATTTTTTTCCTCATAGAGAGATCAAAAAAGAACTCTAAACACCTCAATTTCGATTTAAAAAAGAGACCAAAAACTAATAATTAAAGCCTAATATGCTCATTTAGGATTGAATCTGAAGGCCAAGTTAGCCTTAATGTTTGAATTACAACACCTAGTTTAACATAGATTTTTACAAAACAAAAACCCCCTTTCCCCTTGATTTTAGTATATCCTAGAATAACGTACCTCTTCGTGGATTGGCACCCTACTTGCCCCTTACTATATTAATTGGATAAGTAAGATTTTGGTTAGACTAACGACGGTCAATCAGTTATCGCTCCTTATCCTCCCCCTGCCATGAGCCCATGAATAACATGAACGATACTGTTCTAATGAATTCTTTTTATAACTCTCAAGGCATCCCTTGTCTTCTTATAGAAGACTAAGTTCCTATTGCGGCTGCGCACCCAGTTATTCCAGATCTCGTTGTTCCAATGTGTTTCCTCTACCAATATATTCATCCTGTTATTATGAAGGAAGTTATTGTTATCTCCTCAAGTAACTCTGCTCCTTCTATCCATGGTACAACAACTACTGTTGGTCCTGAAGCTCATACCTCAACAAGCTTTTGTGGCTCTCCTTGCTATGATAGTGACAAAAGCGTTGGTGATAATTTTTAGAAGTGTCTCCAAGCGTTTTGTGCTTGTGCCTTTGATTGCCTTCCCCATTTGTTTTCTTTGTTTGTTTAGTTATGTGAAATTTTCTGTGTATGAACTAAGTAGTGTGGTCTGACCTTTATTGTAACTATGTTTTTCTTGGCGCTATGTGTGGCATGTGTTTGATTTTCTTTGTGTTGTATTATGCTAAATAGTTCATTTAGGTTTACAAAATTTGGGACTGTCTAGACTGGTTACATAATTGCATTTACCATCGTGCATGCTTGCCCATGCTAGTTGTCCCGCCCTTCAAAAGACCAACACTCCTCTATTTTTCATGCCCCTTTCTTTGCATGCTATTTCTTTCTACTTCATAATAAATTTAATGGGCCTCTATGGCCATTTTAACCTTTGTAGCCTTTGGGACATCCATCATCTCTGGAGCCTTTTTCTTTTCTCCCAGCCCAATTAACACCTCTCTATTGTTGAGAATCGAGGTAGCTACTCTCTCCCCTCTGACAAGAACAATACGCGGAATAAGTCCTAACAGAAGAATTTACCAAGCAAGCACAATAACGACACAAGAATTCCCAGAGGAGGGAAGTGGAAAACCCTTACGGATAAACAACCACTCCCCAAATAATTTACTATGTTAATCAAATAGGTTACAATGATCTCTCAAGCCTCTCAAGCTTTAATGAAGTCTCTTCAAACCCTAGGTTTCTCTTAAGAATTAAACTCACAAAGATAGATATGAAAACACTTTTAAGTATCCCTTATATAAGAAGGATGTCATTACATAAGAATAGGCTCAAAGTACGGATCACGAGACACACCAACGCCCCCAGAAAATACCTTCTAACACTGACTTACAAAGTCTATTCGAATAGACTCTGGTTTTATTCGAACAAGTTGGGTTATGTGTGTTTCTATTCGAATAGACTATGACTCTATTCGAACAAAAAAAATCTCATTCAAACGAATTCTTGTCTCGTTTGAACGACTTGGCTTTTATTTGAATAAACTGTAAACTCTATTGGAACAATCAAACTTCTGCCTCTTCTGTTCGAACAAACAAATAGTCTATTAGAACAGAACTTTGAAAAAACCTTTTTTCAAACTGTCTTCGATCCTCGCTCGTCTCACGAGCTCCGATGAACTTCCTCGAACACAATTCAAGTTCATATAATAACAATCTCCCACTTAAAATTGAATCCCGTAACCCATCTCCGGATCTCCAAATGAATTGCTCACTCTACCCGGACCTTCAATCTTAAAGACCCACAGAAGTTGTACATGTCATCAACTTCTGAAAAGTCACCACCTTCATAAACATATCGGCCGGATTCACATCAGTATGAATCTTAATGAGCTTCAACACACCATCCTCGAGGAGCTAGCGAATATAGTGATACCGAATATCAATATGTTTTATCCTAGAGTGAAAAGCCAAATTCTTTGCTAAGTGTATAGTGTTGTGACTATCACTATAAAACTTAGGAGAAAATTATTCTCTATCAAGCTCTTTCATCAACCCTTTCAGCCAAACCATATCATTGCACGCTTCAATAGCTGCAACATATTCAGCCTCTATCGTAGATAAAGCCATAATCTTATGTAGCCTAGAAACCCATGTAACCGCACCGCTTCCCAGTGTAAAAACAAAACTACTAGTGCTCTTCCGCCTATCCATGCCACCCGCCATATCAAAATCAACAAAACCCTGTAAGCATATCTGAGAACCCCCTTAACATAATGTCATATCTTGAGTCCCCTTTAGATACCTCAGTATCCATTTCACAGCTCTCAAATGCTCCTTGCCTAGATTACTCATATACCTACTAACAACTCTCACTGCTTGGGCAATGTCCGGTCTCGTACAAATCATAGCATATATTAGGCTACCAACCGCGGATTGATAAAGAACCTTCCGCATCTCATTGCGATCCTTCTGCATCTTCGGACAACAATCCTTTGATAATTTGAAGTGACCTCCCAAATGATGTACAAACAACCTTAGAACTATCCAAATTAAACTGCTTCAGTACTTTGTCGATGTACTCAGCTTGAGACAACTTCAATTCTAGCCGTTTTTTGTCCCTTGTAACACACATACTAAGAACTTATTTCGCCGTACCCAAGTCCTTCATAGAAAACTCCTGGGATAACTATTCCTTCAACTTGACAATTTTTCCCATGTCAGTACTTGCTACCAACATATCATCTACATACAGAAGTAGAATAATATACGAGTTCCCCGTATTCATGATAAAACAACATTGATCTGCATTACTCTTCAAATAGCCATTTTTAGACATGAACAGTTCAAACTTCAAATACCACTATCTCAGCGCTTGTTTCATACCATATAAGGTCTTCGTGAGCCTACACACAAGATCTTCTTTCCCTTTAACCAAATACCCTTCTAGGGGCTTCATATAAATTTCTTCATCAAGGTTACCGTGAAGAAATGTTGTCTTGACATTTAGTTGCTCAAGATGCAAATCTTTAACTACAACTATATTCATCACAACCTGAATAGTAGACATCTTCACAATAGGAGAAAAGATCACACTAAAATCAATGCCTTCTTTCTGCTGAAAGCCCTTCACCACAAGTCTAGCCTTGAATCTCCTTGAATCGTCATATTCTTGCTTTAGTCTGTATACCCACTTGTTCTGCAATGTTTTCTTCCCTTTCAGTAACCAAACTAAATACCAAGTTTGATTAACTGATAATGGCTGCATCTTATCATCCATAGCAAGCTCCCACTTGATCTTAGCTTCAACATCTAAAGCCTCCTTATAACTTTTAGGTTCACCACCATCTATAAGTAATAAGTGATTTAGGGAGTTAACGTACCCTGCCAAAAAATTTGTAACTTTTGGCTCCTTTCGAAGAACTATAGGAAGGTCTAGATCATTAGGTTCCTCGTTTTGATCCAATACATCGGACTCAGCAATGACTTCTTCATCATCCTCTCGAGAAGGTTCATCATATTTAATGTTGGCACTTTCCACTGCTTTACTTTTATTCTTTTCCACAGGTACTTTGAAATCTTTATATAAGACTTTCTCATTAAATGTAACGTTATGACTCTGGATAACTTTCTGATTCTTCGCATCCCAAAACTGGTATCCAAACTCATCACCACCGTATCCAATGAATATGCACTTTGTTGACTTTGCATCTAACTTGGTCCTTGTATCTAAATTGTCAAGCACATATGAGGTACAACCGAAAATATGCAAGTGATTAAGGTTTACCTCTTTACTAGTCTATGCTTCTTCAGGAAGTCCAAAATCTAAAGCCGTTAAAGGCCCTCTGCTAATCAAGTATGCCTCTGTACTAACCGCATCCGCCCAAAAACACTTTGGCAATCCAGCGTTGAGTCCCATACTCCTCACTCTTTCGTTTATTATTCGATTTATGTGTTCTACAATACTATTTTGTTACGGTGTTCCAAGAATAGTCTTCTGTCTCATAATCCTGTTTAATGCACAAAAGTTTTTAAACTCGTCACTACAGTATTCGCCCCCGTTATCTGACCTAAGACATTTTAGTTTTAAGCCGGTTTCATTTTTAACTAGAGCCCTCCACCTCTTGAATTTATCAAACACATCTAACTTGTTCTTCACGAAGTAGACCAACACTTTACGAGTAGCATTATCGATAAAAGTAACATAATAATGAGAACCACCAAAAGAAGACACCTTGGTTAGCCACCAAACATCCGTGTGTACAAGATCTAGCTTTCCAGGTTTCCTTGATCTTCTAGATAATTTGAAACTGACCTTCTTCTATTTTGTAATAACATATTCTTCACAAAACTTGAGATTGACCTCAGCAAGACCCTCTAACTTTCTCTTTGTTACCATTATCTTCATCCCCTTTTCACTCATGTGACCGAGCCGTTTGTGCCACGTACTTGTATCAATCCCTGGAGTGGCCACATAAATAGTGAAAATTGTACTCTGCGTTGTATACAACGTTCCTTGTCGCAAGCCTCGAGCTACTACCATAGCTCCCTTTATAACCTTCCAGAAGGTTGCACCAAAGATACTCATATATCCGCCATCGTCCACCAATTTTCTAACTGATATAAGGTTACGCCTCAATTTAGGTACAAGTTGCACATTCTATAAAGCCAACATTCCCCTTGAAGGCAACAACAACCTAGCATTTCCCTTTCCAATATTATTGCGTACACTTTTATCTGTAAGAAATACCGTACCAAAGTTGCCTTTAACAATATTAGTTAGAAAACCTACGTTTGCAGTAGCATGGAAAGAGGCACCCGAATCAACAATCCAAGATTCGTTAACATCGTCACATAATAGTACTAGAGCCTTGTCAAAACTAACCTCATCAGTAAGGTTCATTATATCTTTCTCTTCATCATCAATCTTCTTAGAAGAAGAAGAATTACAATCTCGTCTGAAGTGACCCTTTTTTTCACAAGTCTAACACGCATCGGGCGGCTTAGACTTTCCTCTTGACTGTGATCGACCCCTTCCAAATTCTGACCCTTTTCTGTAATACCTCCCTCTTTCTTCGACATTTAACATACTTTCGTTTGAACTTGAAGAGGGTTCAGATGTTTTACGTCTATTATCTCCACTCATAATCAACAAGACTATAGTATCAAATTTGATGTCTTCCTTCCCCGATGAGTTGCCCACAGCTGTAATGAACCCTTCCCAGCTCTCAAGCATCTGTCCTAAAAGAGTTCACGCTCTTACCTCCTCAGTAAAAGTGATTTTAACGGATTCCAGTTGAGCATGTATGATATTGAACTCGTTGATGTGAGCTTACACACTACCATTATCCTTCATCTTAAAAGTAAACAAGCACCGTAAAAGATGTACCTTGTTTACCCCAGATGGTTCTGAGTACATAGCGGATAACGTCCCCATCAAACCCTTCATTATCGTAACTTTGGAGATCATGTGTAGAATCTAAGATAACAGCGCTAACCTAATGGTTCCAAGCGCCTTGTGATCCAATCGTGCCTACTTAGCAGCATCGTATTCTGTTGGCATCATCTTAACTCCACCCAGTGGTAAATCAAGATCCTTCTGATAGAGGTAATCTTCTATCTGCATCATCCATACTCCAATGATCTATTGAACTTTGTAATCTTCAACTTCTCCTGATCGGCCATCGCTCTTCACCACACAAGCACTGTAATACTTGCTCTAACACCAATCGTTGAAAATCGAGGTAGCTACTCTCTTCTCTCTAACAAGAACGATACGTGGAATAAGCCCTAACAGAATAATTAACCAAGCAAGCACAATAACGACATAAGAATTCCCAGAGAAGGGAAGTGGAAAACCCTTGTGGATAAAAAACTACTCCCCAAACAATTTACTATGTTAATTAAATAGGTTACAATGATCTCTCAAGCTCTTAAGCTTTAATGGAGTTTCCTCAAACCCTAGGTTTCTCTCTAGAATTAAACTCACAAAGATAGATATGGAAATACTTTCTAGTATCCCTTATATAAGTGGGATGTCATTACATAAGAATAGGCTCGAAGTACGGATCACGAGACATACCAACTCCCCCAGAAAATACCTTCTAAAACTGACTTACGAAGTCTATTCGAATAGACTCTAGTTTTATTCGAACAAGTTGGGTTATGTGTGTTTCTGTTCGAATAGACTATGAGTCTATTCGAACAGACAAAATCTCTTTCAAACGACTTCTTGTTTTGTTCGAACGACTTGGCTTTTATTCGAATAAACTGTAAAGTATATTCAGACAATCAAACCTCTACCTCTTCTAATCGAACAGACAAATAGTCTATTCGAACATAACTTTGAAAAAACTTTTTTTCAAATCGTCTTCGATCCTCGCTCGTCTCACGAGCTCCGATTAACTTCCTCGAACACGATTCGAGTTCATATCATAACATTTATCCTCCTCATCATCCAGCATGGTCCACTGTGGCAGCTCTCTTGCAAATAATCTTGGCACTACTTTATCTAGCACTTTCACGAGGTGAATAAGCTAGACTCTACGATGTGAGCTTCCTTTGGAGTGAATAGTATGGCAGACGCCCTAACCAATATTTCTCCCTTTATTATTACCTTTTTCAAGTACTGGTGCCATGAAGATGTGATGACTTTGTTTTGGAGAATCCAGGGCCTGCCCAATAATACATGGTACGTTGGCTCTGCATCAATGACATTAAATTTTGTTATTCCTTTAATCAACTCTACTTCGACATGAAGCTCGATAGTCCCCAACATTTTCTGCGTCGCCCCGTTAAATTCTAAAATATTTACATTTCTGGGCTCAATGTTTTCTTCACTCAACCCTAATCCCTTGACATTTGTAATGAGATGATATTGATAGAAGGCCCCGTGTCTACTAGTTCCCTCGTGAGTTATGCATCTCTAATCACTATTATGTTGTATATTGGCCTATTATGACATTTGGTCTCCTCTGGCATATTTATCATGGTGAACTCTACCGCCCCCTTACTCTTCAGAGCGCCTTGCGATTCATTACCCTATCTTACTTAATATTCTTACAACAGCTGCCAACACCTCCTCTTATTGATTTACATCCAACGACTCATCTCCCTTTTTATCCAGTTTTCCATCTACTATCATATTTGCCGTCTCCACTCTTTTTGTTAGCGGACACTTCATGACGCCTGTAAAAAAATTGTTGTAAATTCTAACTCTCCCATCCTGATCCTTTTCTGGAACAGCCTTTGTAAGTACATGCAATCCTTATTTGTATGGCTTACCATTTGATGGTATACACAGTACCATCTTGTGTGGTTAAGCATCTCCGCCATTTACAGGGATGTCCCATGGGATCCATTGGTGTAAGCTTTCTACATCGGGTCCATTCTTCGATGACCACCATGGCCTATACTGCTATATAAGGGAATTCAGAGGGCTCTTCCTCACATCCCCTCTGTATTATTACTGGATAACCCATATACTATCTTGCTAGCCCTATTGGTACAAATCTCTTCCTGGTTTGTTCGTACCCCATCCCTTGGTCTTACCGATGGAATCCAAATCCTCTTCCCTTGGTACAATATTGATTTTTTGACCACCTCGAGCAGCGCAGGCTAAGTCCTTAGCCTACGTTCTCTAGTACAAACTTGTAACACCTTAGCATCCCGTTGATGTACATTGTGACAGCCTTTGCCTCATCGTCCAGCTCGTAGAAATCACTTGCCCTTTGTCATAACCTTTGTACATAATCTCCCAAGAGTTCTCTTTCTCTTACCTTTACATTTTCCAAATCCAATATTGTCACGCCATCATACTCGAAGAAAATTTTCTTTGTAAACAAACCCACCATCTCACTCCAACTTCTTATCGTATTACTTTTTAGACTGATATACCATATGTATGCCTTTTTGGTGGGAGACTTGGAAAATTTCCTGAGTAGCATGTCAGGTTCTCTCCTGAAGACCGATAGTACCTCTACATATCTAGCCAAGTGCTCTTTTACTGATATATTCCCTTCGAACTGAGCCAGCGTGGGTATCATATATCCTTCTGGGTAGCTAGCCATTACGATCTCCTAGGGGTATAGAGTTTGGCTGTGAAACCTATTTTATGAGGTGTTTGTGTCCACTCAATTGGCTACTGTCAAAGCTTGCCTCGTTGACCGGTGGGGTGGCTAATCTGAGTCCCGGCACGGTGCAGTATGATTGATTAAACGAGGTTGTTTTTTGTTCACCTTACGGCCCTATTTGTCCTCCTTCCTTTCCTATACTTCATGTGACCATGAGTTGTGTTACCGGTGGCCCTTCTCGCGGTATTGGTTGTTCTAGTCCGACTAAGTCAATGGGAATGTCTTGAAATGCAGCGCGTTTTGGTCCTACTTCTTTGGCCTGCTCCCACTCGTGCATCGCTCATTTCCCTCTTTGATGCTCCTGGAAGAACTCATTAGCTCTTGATTTTGAGCCACCAGCTATCGGA
The DNA here is from genome assembly GCA_014058105.1 of Kingdonia uniflora. NCBI lineage: Eukaryota > Viridiplantae > Streptophyta > Magnoliopsida > Ranunculales > Circaeasteraceae > Kingdonia > Kingdonia uniflora. Next base: position 1,630,018 of record JACGCM010001954.1, on the reverse strand, counting down.
GCTCTTCTATGGGGATCACCATGGTAGGCTCCTTCGGCGTGGCTCTTGTTGTACTTACTACGTCGGTACATGTCAGTTCAGTCGTCACTTCATTGACTATGTGGTACTCCATCACAGTTTCCTCTATCTATTACGGCCTCCGATGCGGTCATGCTCGTAGCTCTCTTAGGTAGTTGTCATGGTTCCACCATTTATCAAATGCTTCTAATCCCCAGTAGAGTCATCAAATATTGCTAGGGGTAGGGGGTTGAAGGTACATGCAAATGGCTTCTAACCACACTCTAGTTGGTTATCATCTTTGGGTCATATTTATATTCACGCTAACCTTGCCAATATGACCGTCATGCTCCCCTCTTGTCCTTAACAGGTAGTGCACCTCTCATATACCCTTGTCTCTATCATATGTGTCTCTTAAGCCCATTTCAGCTATTGCAGCCTATTTTTGTTGTAGGTCGCAGGTTCTCGGTCCTCGGTCGCAGATCTTAGGTAGGACTTCTATCGGGCGTAGTCCTTGTCTCTCCCTTCACATAATCTAAAACTTGCTACTCGCAGGTCTTTCATGTCATGTGTCACCCCTCTCTCCCTCTCTCTATTTACGGACATTACCTCCCCTCCGTATTTTAAGGTGGTTGTTTGACCAAGTCTGTACCCACTCTCCTTACGCGTGAACCTCACTCTTGTAGGCTCCTTTGGGCCAGCCCCTTGGGCCTTGTGATTGTTGTACGTGGGCCGTCTGTTGGGGCCGTTATTTGGACCCTGTAGTTACAGGGATCTTGTGAACTGACACTTGCATTCTTGGATATCAATTTTTTGTGCATGTACATCTTTATTTTTGAAATCGAACAAGGCTTTCCTCCAATTTGATGATTTTCCATCAACAAGTACTTGAAATCATACCCTAAAAGAACTTTAATCATTCTTGAGCCACATTGCTACAAAGATTTTCATCTCTATGGTTCTATCCAGTCCATTCTCTCTGACTAGATGTCTTGTTTATCTTTCTTCATATTTTCTCTTTCCACCAATGTTGAAGGCGTATTATCTCCAACTTAAACCTTTGGGTCGGCACATCAATGGAGTAATACTGCAATCTTAAAATGTTGTTCATGGATAAAGATGACTTCAAATGATAGTCAGAAATGACTAGATTAGACTATATTGCTGGAGCATAATTAACTTCGTGTTACACGTTACCCACACATGTTGGTCTAGACCTTCTTCGAGTTAAATGATGTTAATTAAGCCCTCCGCGAGGTAGAAGATTTTAAGCCATCATCGAGCTAGGCTCTCGTCGGTCTAAGGACTTTCTCGAGTCAAACTTATAATAAATCCTAAATCATCCTAATTATAGGGACAAGTAAGATTTCGCAAGATAGTTGACTATGTCGTAACGAATTAACCAACTTATTCACTGTATCTCCACCTCGACTTCAGTAAGGACGTGATGTAAATATCTCCAGTATACACAATATAACAAAGTTGGAGCTTACTTTGAAAGTAAAGTTTTCGATTGACAAAAGGTCGAGACCTATATTTGCAATTTGTACAACTCCGATAAAGTATCAGTCTTGTTATCAAACAACTGTAATAAGTTTCTCCTCACTTGCAAAATTGGAGGATGTCACAAAGACTAGTCCGGATGTTACTACTTTCTCTTTCGTGAATCCTTTTCCAATTCGCCTACCAGATCTCTTTTCAAATCACTTCTCTCCCTGACCACCTCTTACTCAACCATAGCGTTCTCTTTCCAGTTCCCCTCACAATCTCTCTCTCTACTCCTACCACAACTTTCGTCATCGTTACAACTTCCATCGCTATCATCTCTTGTCATTTCCCCCGGTTACCAGAATACTAGTTTCCCAATTTACCCACCCAATACATTGGTGGTAAAAAATAATATCATATAACTATGTTGTCCCAAATTTCCGATTCATCCGATATACCAAGGCTGTAAACTTACTTTGAAAGCAAAGCTTTTTGGCTGTCAGTATTTTTTTTCTCTCTCTCCCTGATTCAAGTGCTCATTCGGAGTCTTCTCAAAACCCCAACGAGAAAATTTGGATTTGATTTAAAACTCTAAATCATCAAAATGGATGATTACACAAGAGAGATGATGGATCTCAAAACCCTAGTCACTCGTACCCTCGAGAAGAAAGGTGTACTCGCAAAGATCAGGGTAAGAACAACAACAAACCCCTTTTTAAACCCCCAATCTCGTTATTATCTACATTTCATGTTATTCTTACTAATTTTAGTCTAAATTTGCAATTAAGGTGTAATTGATGTAAACAAGTGTCCAATTCTGGAGGAGATATATGGCATTGTGTGTTAATTTAAGAGATTTTCTGGAATTTAGCTAGGTTTTGCATTTTTAATTAGAGGGTAAAATTGAATTTTGGTCATTGGTTTTGGTGGGGTTTGGATTTCCAACAATGGGTATAGATTACATAATTGATTTATGGAGTTTTGATGTCAGATGAGGTCTTTTGGAGTATTTGGATCATTGGTTGCGTTTGTATTGTCCATTATATCTCTCCATTAGTGTTTGGGGCTCTTTGGTTTTTATTTTTTGGGGTAATCAATTTTTTACGTTTTTTTGAACGGCAAGCTGGGGGCACACCCAATCAACCTTTAGATAGTAGGCACCTGAAGTTTAAAGGTGAAATGTGGAATGTGCGAGGAGCGCGAGTATAACAGAATTTGAGGTTACACAAGGGTAATTCAATTACTTAGTGATCCCCGGGCCTACCTAATGCCAAGAGAGGATATTAGTTAATCAGTTAGCTTAGGCAGTTGGTTGCAGGTCAGTCCAAGACCTTGGTTCCCGATTCTCTAGATGAACGGCCTTTTCAAATCGCATTTTCTTCCAATTCAATAGTTTTAGTGAAGCTTAGAATTTTGAATTTTTGGAGTGGAATTTGTTTTAGAGGATGCTAGCAAAAAGGCAGTGTAAGAGCATCTGCCTTAGAGTAGTCATTTTGCTTTAAAACTAATAATGGTGAGGCGAAACATTGTGAAATTGCTATATATAACTATTCATTTAAAAATCAGCCTTTAGGGCAGCCGTATTGGGTGTCGTAGATTACTAACCAAAGCCCAAAGGTTCACTTGGAAACTTAAAATATAGCAATATCATTCTATCATGGCTATTATAATGCAGCTAACTAAACTAAAGACATAAAGAAATAAGCACATAGAGTTTGACTATCAAAATTTGGTGAAACAACTGCAGATGCACTTTACGCTGTAGTATAATGTATGTGGATGTTTCTTACAAGCCTTTTTAAGCATTTCTACCTATATGTTATGTATTTTACCTCTTTATACTTCACTTTACTCTTACTCCTAAACCCCATTTGTGTTTGTAGTGACGTATTTTTTCCATAAAAAATGAAAATTGCCTTCTTTTTTATGTCCAGTAGAAAAACATACAATACATGATTTGGGAAAGCTCGATCTGTTTGTTTATGATCAAGTTGTTTTCTTTTTTAAGATGCTTTCGCTTTACTTCATCAAAGTTGCATTAGACGTTCTAGACCACCTCCTTTAAGGCTTTAGCGGTTTTATTTCAGGCTGAGCTTAGAGCTAGTGTATTTGAGGCCATCGAAGAGGAGGACAGGGTAGTAGAAAATGAAGATAATGTTCCTCCTGCGTTACTTGGAAGCTGCAATGACCGTGCAAAACAACTCCATGCCTCTCCCTCAGGTTTCCTTTTTAAGTCATCTTAATTTAGTACACTATATTATGAACCCTTCTTAATATGTTTGAAGATTGTAATTTATTTTGGTCAAGGTAGTCAGATGCGATAGATGCAATCTGAAGTCACATCGCATCTCCACCGCAGCTCCTTAAATGCGACCAGACGCAGATGCGTCGCATTTTCTCGCTTTTTGTCGCATATTAAACACATTAAACACGATAAATAATACAAAAAAGGAAAATATTGTGCAAGTAAACTCTAATACTATATGAAAAATACTGTACACATTAAATAATTACTCAATTTATTATACGATACTGGTACATCATACAATTACGAAAAGTATAAAGATAGAGATACGAAAAACGAGATAGTCAATGACATTATTCAAAGCAAAACCTAAAGTATGAAAAGCCCATATTCTAAGACATCCCCTAAAACCAACAATATGCTATTTTGTTACGTGACATCGTTGAATTTTCTAGTTATGGTTTGTTAGTTTTACTTGATAATGAGGATTAGATTTCCAAGTTATGGTTGTTAGATATTACTTGGTATATGTGCATATTTCAGTTAATCATTATCTTTTTGGATTACCTAAGTTTTCTAGATATGTTTTTACTATACAAGTATACATGATTTTCTTAATGAATATGTTGCATATGTGATCTATATGTACACATACTTCAATTATATGCAATTTTTGCCTATTAGGTCGCAAGGCTCGCAATAATGTTGCAATATTCGCATTATACGCAGTAGTATTTTTTCGCTTATGATCGCATCATATCGCAACACGCATTAACTACTTTGATTTTGGTATATGTAGCTATTGCTCGGACCATTCTTAAAAATGTGGGGACTAATTTCCATATGCAGCTATATCATGCATCCTTCTTAGTATTTTTTAATTTTTTTTCTGCTCGAGGAGTTTTGACGATTATGTTGACTGATTTCCATAAATACTTCAAGTTAGTCATTCAGGGTGAACAACAATGATTGGAGATTTTGAGCTAAAAAGTTTATATTTCCTGACATTTATGTTGGTGTCCATTACTACTGGTATAAACCAATTGGCAGAAGCTTCAATGAGAACAAACATTACTAAATTTAATTAGAAACACAACTTTTATTAATTCTTATCTCTCAAAAAACTTGCAATCAACCAACTCTTTGATAATAGAGGCTACAAGCCTTATTTAAAGAACACTCTCTCTCTCGTATTCAAGTTTCCACAACAAGTTAAAAAAAACTACCTAGTGGAGTAGGGAAAAATGTCCTAAACTAAATTTCAAATCAAACAGGAAACTAATAAAATATAGCAACTAAATAAAATGATATATATTGAAACAAAGATATTAATCAGTTAAGAAGTTGGGGTGGGTCACAATTTGTGGTTTCCCCTAATTTATGTCTATTCAATATACCTAGGGGGAAACAATGTCACGCTTGGGAATACAACCTCAAGCTTTGCCTTTGTACTTAATCTTTTGATTAAAAAAATTTAATCCATGAATACCATTTTTTATTTATTTTTAGTGTAACTATTATTTATTGATCAAGAGAGAGAAACTTCCCGAGGTGGAAAGATTACAGCCCGAAGGCAAAGGAAAAGAAGAAAACAATACCACTCTTTTTATGTGTTGCATAACTAACAAATATGCCCAATAGTTGTGTGAATCCCATTACCGTCAAGTTTATATCACTTGCAAAAACCTAGGACTGAATACACAATTTACTGTAATTGGAATCTTTGCAAGCTCACGAGGATGAGCACATATGGTGTCCAAATGGGGTCAACACGTGGCGGAAAATTTGTTACAATTTCTTCTTCTAGAGACTTGTCATAAAACGTCTTATCCATCAAAGGATATGTCAATAGAGCGGTTTATTGTTCTATCCTATATGTCTTATGTGAACCTATTGGCGGAAGACTCTCTTGTTGACAGCTTCCATTCATTTATCATTTATGTCCGGTTCATTGTTTTCACCTAAATGCCGACTCTAGTTTGCATTTCAATATGTAGTATGGTATGTCCAAAAGTTGTACTTGATTTGCAAGAATCAGAAATAATTCATAGTTTCTTTTTCCTTTGGTGTGGACTGTCAGGTCTAGAAAGAGAGAGCTACAACTGAGGAATTATACCCATGGCAGATGTCTTTTTCAATTAATGCGGTTATGAATTGTAAGCTTACTTAAAACTGCTTGAAAAATATGAAAAGAGAATCAGTTTGAAAACTAGGGGAATGCATGCCATAAGGACTTGAGGCTAGAAGTTGCTGGAGCAATACCTTTTACCTTAGGAGTGAAGCTAGGTGGTTGCTTCTGATAGTTTTATGTAAGAGTTAAACTGAGCTGAATGCCCGATATTAAATCTTACAAGTATATAAAGTGCACCCCATGGCGTCCTTTTTTGTGATATGAGAGGGTTAGGGCCTAGGGAAAAAAATATTGGACGCATTACCCAAAGGAAATATGTCCAGAACATGAAGCAGAAGAAGCCTCTTAGCCTCACAGAGGAAAGGTGTACATCCTCAAGGCGCATTGAGGCTAGCCCCACTCTCCACAATCAATTTCTCCCGTGGATAAAGCTGCAATCTTGGAGGACCTGAATGTTAACAGTGTCTTTGAGAAAACAATGGTATAAATTTTCAAGCAAGTTGGGATTGGGGAGACCGCCCTGATCAAATATAAAAAGAATAAAGAATTATAATGTATTGCCCCTTGTACCAACCAAGGAAGAAGGACAAGGGGCTGGATATGAGATTATAATCTGTAGCGAACTTTTCTCCTTGCATTTTTGTAGACTCTCTTTTTCAGGTATTAGCAAAGTAGCAGCTTCTTTAAAAAAAACAATCCAATTCTATTCAATAGATTAAAAAAAATGCAATTGCTTTTGGTACTGTAAATTGTATCTGGTAAGTAACAGTGTCAAACAAAGTTTCACAGAAGAGAAACAAATTCGTGCTTGGTACTGTTTTTCTCAATGGCATACGAAAATATGCCCCAGTGGATGGGAATAAAAAAAATTGAAAAGTTTATGCTCTTATGTTTGTATAGTTGGGACTGTAGAGACAGTTGGAGAGGTAAGGGCATTGGGATGCATCAGCACCTACTCTTCATGAAGGCAAAATTGAGACACACAGGCAGATTATAGAATTGATGGATGAAAGAGGTGGATAGTGATACAAGCTAGATATTGATGTACAGAATACCTGTACCTGGATCATGACCACACCACCTTCTCCTTAGGGAAGCCATCAGCTCTAGGTTCATCTTCCGGTTATAACGAAATCAAGGCACTCTGCATTTTAGCATTTTGTGGCAACTGTAAGAAGTACGGCATACCAAGCAGTATAATTTATAGCTTGTCAGATATCTTAATCATGGAGAAACCACATCCTCTGCCAACAATGTATTCACTTCTCTCCTGGTTGTGGTAACTCTACTTCTAAATGATCGATTGATCTTGTCACCATCTACCAGGGAGTTTTGGAATGTTATGGAGATCTGATGATGTTTTGAGGGGAAAATTGCGTCATTCACTTTTGCTTAGCTACATTTACTTCAATGAACATTGTCTCTACATTCCTACCTCCTGGATCATAAATTCAAAAGCATCTGACAGTTTGAGTGGATTTGGGAACAAAGAAAACGATGGGCATTGAGCGTGAGGGTACTGCTCTCTACATTCTCAAAATGTGATATGCCGCGGCTCTTGCTCGGATTTCGGATGTGACCGACACTTCCAGAGAGAAAGCCTAACGTGGTCTGTGCGGTTAGCTAGACAAAATGGCTGGCTAGACCGGTGAATTAAGGGCTCAGGTGTGCACAGGACAACAAAAAGAGATGCCGCCAATAGTTTATCCTTTACAGCTTTAAAACGAAGAAAGCTTCTAAATAGTTTTCATAACTTTATCATAATCTTCAGGGATGCATATTGTAGAGAGATTGAATTGTAATGATCTGAATGATTTATTCTACTCTCTAGGAGGCTTTATATAGAGATTATACAAGGGCAGTTACAACAACCATTAAATAGTTGTTACTAAGCTAATAAAACAGGGGGTTTCAAACCTAATTAAGGGCTGTTACAAACCTAGTTAATAGGCTGTTACAAACCTAGTTAAGAGGCTGTTGCAAACCCAATTAAAAGATGAATTTAATAAGACTAAATAACCTATTACAATACATACACTCCAAGAACCTCTGTAAGACGAATTTCTTCAGCTTTGTTTTCACAGACAACCTTCCTCTTGGATCTCAAACTTGTATTCTTTAAGTTAAACCTTGAGACATGGCATTTGTCCTTAACTATAGACTTGCACGAAAAGGCGAATGGGTAATTCCACGAAAAGCCATCAAAATCTCAAACTCACTGTACTCAAAACTTCCACTTCTGAGTGGCGAGTACCACCATTACAATAATCTGAACTAATCTTTTTACTTGAAATGGTTGATTTACAAAATCAAATCCTACCACGTGACATGATTGGTTATGCGCAATCGAACCCACCACATTGATCATATTGGTTACACCACTATGATCTCCAACCACAAGTTCCACTCTTAATATTCTCCCCCTCATGCGAAAGTGATCTTGCTTGAAGAACATTGTGGGGTTTCATGATGGTGGAGAACTTGTTTAAGTGTTTGGAAAAAGAGTGGTGCTTTTGATGATGTTTGGATCACATGTGACATTGGGTAATGTGTGCAGACATATGGTGACAAGAGGTTCTGTTGTGGGTTTATGTAAGTTTCTCCCATTGTTTTTTACCTTGAGGTTTGTGTAAGTTTCTCCAATACGTGGGCTGGCTGGTTCTTATTATACCGCCTTCCATTGCATAAATATCTGATCTTGTATAGGTTATTTTATGCTTAAGGCTTAGAACGTAATGCAAAAAAGAGCTAAAAGAACACCGAAGGGAGTGTGGCATCATCAACATCATATCTGCAAGACAACACCAAGCCAAAAGTAAACAATTACCATATTAGTATGAACCTAAAGTACTTCTTATTAGTAGTCTCCTCCACTACCTGCACGAAGTGTGGTTTCCCTGTCCTTAACTTATCATTTCTATGAGTAAGCCTGCTCTTTTCTTAGATAGCAAATCAGCTGAGAAATTTTACTTATTTCTATATTGAAAGAATCTATTCCTCTCAATTTTATCCATTATTCATCACTGTCCCTTCAAGTGCCAAAGTAGATCCTTAAATGCATGTATAGCAGCTTAGAATCTTATTTCCAATTTTGGCCCACCCATTCTCAACTAGCTAGTTAATATCCGACATCAATGGCTGAACATTTACCTGTGCAATTGGTACCAATACCAACATATTTGAGATATGTCCCAAGGACTTCTCTTTTTATGCTTAATGAAATAGCTCCAATGTTAGAATCGCCTGGATTGCCTTTAGGTTAACCATTTGTGTTCATTATTTTCATTATGAATTCACGATTGGGCAACTTCCATAAACAAGACTTGACATTCATTGGATGTCTAGGCTTACAAGTCATCTGGATATTGGACATAACTTGAAGATCCTTGACATGGTTGAACATGTGTTTCTTCATCTGCGGCGCCTGCCAAGAAGACTGCTTATCATCACGGATCATTTTGTTCCTTGATTCCCAAAGGAGTTGGAGAGTTCCCAGCATCTCAGCCATCCAAAGATCTTGTATACCTAAAATTTGAAAAAAATAAATAGTAGGAACCTAAATCCCCAACAGAAAATAAAAGAAATGTAGAGTTAAAAAAGGGTTTGTGAATGTAATGTAAAATTACACAATTTTTTTTGACATAATCAACATGGTTGTAGAGATCTAGTTGAGAAAGGAGGGAGGGATGAGATGCCCTTCTGTGTTATCTTTTACTGGTTCGATTTTGAAAAATTATTTTTCATCTCGTCCAGGCTCATAAGAATATAAACTGAAAGTGTGAGGCCAACAGCTTACCCATTTACAGTAATTTATTGAATTTAGACGACATTTAAACTCGACAGTTCCAATCTTTGGAGTCTCTAAATGTCCCTTTATAATGTGTCTGCTATATTCAATATATAACCAGATTGCTCTAGATACCTAAAAATATGATTGTCTATGGATTAGGGCCATGGAGTTTTATCTAGTTACACATTAATAAACTATGTATTATACCTTGAGGATGATGGACGTCGAAAGAACATGAAACAACCACATTTCTTCTTTAGAAACCTTGAACTTTTTTCTCGATTTCTGGAATGTAACTCTGTTTTCTCTAGATTCTAATGGGTACCTTTGAGATTTATTTTTGGTTCGTCATGTTCTTTTCTTTTCGATAGGTACTACCTTAGAGATATATATATAATAGCAGTTTTCTGATATTATTACATATATTAATATTGTATATCATGTGTACTAGTTTTCTTGTTATTAGTTCTTTGATTACTCTTTGCTGTTCTACATGTAGGGAGGTTACTAACAGCACTAGTATGTGAATACTTGGACTGGGCACAACTGGGTCACACCCTTAAGGTTTATCTGCCTGAGTGTAATTTGGTAAGTATTATATCTATGTAACATTATACATCCGATTTGAGGAAAACCTGTCTTGAAAAATATATAAGCATCTCATTTTGTGTTGCAGCAAAAAGATCTTTGGAAAGCCGAGTTAAAGGACTTCAGCAACAAGAATGGTTATGATCTTAATAGGAATGGGGAAAGTGGTCCATTGCTTTTGGATGTTCTTGAAGGGTTTCTGAAGTTTGAGGTATGAATCTAAATTTAATCTCATTCCCAGGTACTTTGCTAATATTGGGCCCAAACAGTTTAAATTAGCTGTTTTTTTTCAACAGTATAGTCTCTGAAACTCTCCACTTGAATTGCAGATTGAGATTATCAACAACCTATCAGCTTTATAAGTTATAATTATTAGATTATATTACTATATACATTTATACTATAAAAATAATCTCAACTTCCTGATTGGAATTTGTCCAAAAACTACTTATGAGGATGCAAAAGTTTAAATCTGTAGCTGCTTGTTATTATGCAGTCCTAACCGTAGCCACTACTAAAAAGTTTGAGAGGATGCAAAAGTTTTAATCTATAGCTGCTTGTTATTATGCAGTCCTAACCGTAGCCACTACTAAAAAGTTTGAGATACCACTGAACTTGCAAACAAAGGGTCAGATCAAGTAAAGTAGGCTAACATATATTGAAGTTTGGAAATCACTGCTTTTTACTTCTTGTTTTGATATATAGAATATCATAGATGGAACTGGCAGCATCTCAATTTGAAAAATATTCACTTAAAAACATCTTCGTGAACACGAGAGAAACATCTTTATTCTAGTCTTAACCTAAAATGAACTGATTCAATGAACTAAAAGAGATGATACAATGAATTAAATTGTCCGCCTTACAGAAAAAAAACACTTGAGAATTTTCAGGCTTTAGAATAAAATGATGTCTACCACGAAAAAAAAAAAAAGAATTTCGGTAAATCCGCTACTTGGCCACAGTTCACCAATCTGGACATTGAACATACACATTGCCAGTTAATTAGGGTTACCCCGATCAAAATAATTCGTGTTCCTTGCTTACAAATTTAGTTTTTTGGACCATGATTCTAGCATATTCATATTGCGCTAAAAGGGTTAGAAACAGAAGCATAACAAAACTGACCTCTTATAGTTGATTTTCTGAAACTACTGCTTGAATCATTTGTGCCAGAACTCATATCTGTATACGACATGTTTTGTTTTTCATTATTATTTATCTAGTAATGAAGCATTTCATTCTCTTTTAGTTTGATCTGTTATTTTTTATTTCCCATGAATATATGCTTAGAATAATGTATTTTGTCTCAGAACCTATCTCAAGCAAGAAGTACTGGTCGAAGACTAGTCACTTCAGAGACCGAGTCCTTGGAGCCCAGGAACATCCGTAGACCTTCGTCATCATCTGTTGCTGGAGGTTTACCTCCATTGGGAAGGTAATCATGGCATGTATCCTCTTCATTTACTTCATGGTTCCTCTATCACTCATATAATACATGATATTCTTCAGTGTTGCTTTTGTTTTTCTCTGTATCGAGTTTTAATTAATGTGGTCATTTTCATGAATGTTGCAGGCCTGTTCCTGTTTCCCAGGCGTCTGGTAAGTTATAAAAATCCTCCTTCATTCTGTGTTTACCTTCTAATGTTTATCCCCTAAGGCTTTGCATTACAGATAGGAGATCAGGCTCTTCCGGTTCTGGCTACAGGAAAGATGAATATAACTGGAGATATGATAGCGACGAGATTTCCGAGGACGTTATTCGATCTACTAGTGCCTTAGAAAACCTACAGTTGGATCGAAAAGCACGTAATCTAACTTCATCTTGGCGGTATGCATAACTCATATTCTTAGCTTCCAACAAATTTACATATACTTTTATATAAAACTTTGTTGATGGTAGATTTTCATTGTAGACATGCGGGGGATGAAACTTCTGAGGACGACGGGAAGCCAGATCACATGTAGATTTGGGGTTTCCCCTGTGTGTACTTCTAGCTCTTTAATTGTTTTACTTCTAATTTAGATGATGTTGGTACATGATCATCATTATGTGCAAACCAGCAGTTATAATACTGTTTATACTAGTAATTTCCATTCTTCTCTGTTAAATATAGTATGTTGTATGCAATCTTGTTGAGCTATGTCTATGTTTTACACAGATAGATGAGTAACTTGTAATCACTAAGATTTCTGCCAAAGTTTATAAATCTGATTACAATCTATGATTATTTTTTTCAGTATTTTGTTCGGTTGGGACTGGTGATAAGTAAAATGGAGTTTTGGTTTTCGGTTTTCAGTTTTCAGGCTTTTGTATGTTCTTATTAATTGACATCTATTCACTGTAACAGACTCTATTTGTAACACTCCCAAGTCTGTATTTCGTCTATAGTGGAACCTCCATGAAACTATCAGTAATCTTGTGTTTAAGGGAAAATGCAGTTCCCGAGTTGATCATATTCATAACCGGTAGTAACAATCCTCTAACCACCTATGTTCCCGTACATGGAGCTACAACGACCGTAAGCAACACTCTACATGCATGGCTCACATTCCTAACACCTATGATTTCATGTTTTCGTAGACGGAAATTTTGGATGGTTTTGGTGAAATTTCAGCAATACTTTGCCAAACTTTTCCTATATTTTTGGGAAAACATTGTTTGGATCAGTCAAAAATCCAAAAGCTTGATATTTAGGTAAAAAACTAAAAACAAAAACAATTACGTGGTCCAATTCCAATCCATTTCCACAACATTGCGCTTCAGGATTGTGCTAAAATCGTAAAATCACAAAACCTGATCTTATTTAGGGTTAATCCAATTCCTTATTTCTTAGAATATTTCCACTAGTGTTTTTTTTTTTTCTTTTTTTTTTAAGGGTTAGCTGGGGTTGAAAACAGGTATTATAGATCTAAAGGAATATACAAAAGAGAACCCCTACATACAGGGAGTTCTTAAAAAAACAAAACTAAACAACCTAGAAACATCAATCAAAAGGAAACTACAAGTAACTAAACTGCACTAAAACTAGATACCAGCTTCACTAGCACTAGCACAATACAAGAGATTGTATCTAAACTCTGAAGTAAAACTTGCAAGAGGCATATTCTTGGATATATTTCTTCATATCCTCATCAAATTGGTCGGGTAACAGCTCTAGGTATCCTTCAGGAGATCTAATCTTTGTGAGATGATCTGTTGTTCTTGTAGTAGCCTACTCGCAGCCATCTAGCTCCAATCGAACACTCGAAGGCTACATCGAAGCCTACATGAATACCTTGAAGCCTAATCAATCCGTAAACAAGCCTTCCAAGACTACACGAACTTCGACTATGAACAAGCCTCGAAGACGAAGGCAGATCCGTCAGCACACAAACTCCACATCAGCATCAGAAATACTTTGACCATAGTCGTACATGGTCGAAGGCAGACATGTCAGATAGCCAGCTCACCAGACAAGAACGGCGGTGTTGTTGGTCCTGACAACTACAGTGGCAAAACCAACAACGGCTACAATGTCAGAGCACAGTGCCAGACCCAACATTTACAGCGTCAACACCAACTCCAGGATACCCGCTTGATACCCGGAGGATACACTTGCAATTTGACCTCCCATGGTGACTCAGCCCTTCATATATTCTATAAATAGGAGGGAGGGGGAAATAAGGGGAGGTTACGAAATCTCTCCCCTGAGCCTTTACCGTTTACCTTCGATCACCCTATAAATTACCCAGTACTTGAAACTTCGACTACTTGACAGTTATATCAATTCTCTTAAAAATCCTCATCAGAGGTCGTGGAGTGTCCCATTCTAGGCCTCCACACAAGTATATTGCCAGTAGTCTATTCATATTATTGATTATATGCTTGAACATTTTGATAGAAGATAAATCTCAAGGTGTAAGAGCCAACTTCCCCTCCTTGCGAAGTTAGGCCCCTACATTTGGCGTCGTCCGTGCTTTCCCACCCTACCAGTCTCCCATTTCCTTGTACTTTCCTTTTCTAAATCCTACAAACCGCTTCCAATGGCCCCAACCCTACGCTTCACTTCCACCCATGCCGGCAACTCCGCCGACGGAGTCGCTGCCCAGTTAGCCCTTCCTACTAAGCAATTTGCTCATGCTGAGGAGCGACACCGAGCGCAATTGCGTAAGGAGCGCGAAGAACACCAGCAAGAGTTTGAAGCAGAACAGCAACGCCGTTTGGAAGATATTGACAGACAATACCGCGTCATCGACGACCTACGCAACACAGTTCGGGAGTTGCAACGACTATAATCTCTAAACGCCCCTCTTCCATCTCGAGCACCCGCCCCGTCGCGCATATCTGCCCGCGCTCGACTGGGGCCCTTACCACATCTGGAAGTACCCCTGGTCCATCTTGGTGCCGAGGGTGCTCCCCCCACTATCCCCCCTATTGGCTTCATCCATCTTGGTGCCGAGGGTGCTCCCCCCAGAGAGGACTCCTCTGATTCCACCCTTCGCTCCAACAGACACCCCAAACGCCGCCCTGCTCGAGAACGCTGAGCACACGCCGAACGCTCAGTCTCATCACCCTCGAACCCATCGACCCCCCCCTCATCCTGCCTATTGTGTACAGCAGGACCTCGACTACAAAATCTACCCTGTCATCCGCATCAGTACGAGCCCAGCACCAAACTCATGGAGTCGGTTAAACGACCCCCTCTGCCCCAAACTCCTCGCTATTGAGGTGCCTCCAAATTTTTGAGCCCCTAAAATTAGTAAATATCGCAACACCGATCCTCAATCCCACATTCTTGAATTCTAAAATTCTCTGAGCCTTTACTCCACGGCTGACCACTTGATGTGTCGACTTTTTCCTGCTAGCCTCACAGATAACCCTTTTCGTTGGTATCATAACCTTCCCAATGGCTCGATTTGAAGCTTCGAGTAATTATCCAGCCTCTTCATCGCCCAATTTGCCTTCAACAAGGACCGTGAAGTCCGAGTAGATACCCTCTTCAATTTCAGAAAATCCCCCAGTGAAACCATTGAGGCCTTCCCCAAGAGGTTCCTTAACGAGTCGCGCAAAGTCTAAAACCTCGACTGCGCAAAAGCTGTACTCGCATATTCGAGCGCTTTACCGGATAACAGCCGTGTCAAAGAGTACCTGGTCCTCCACAAACCACGAACCCTAGAGGGGATGCTCTTAAAAGTTAATGAGTATATCGACCTTGAGCGCCTCCGTGAATCAAATAAACAGGGCCAGCCTCTGATCACCAATCCAAATAAACCTCGACAAGGCCCACCCTCTACTCCTACACCCCTGATCGCTCCTGTCTCAGAGGAGACTGAGAGCCGCAAATGTCCCTACACTGATAACATTACTGAGGCCCGCAAAAAACAACCAAAGCCGGTCCTCCACAAACTTACTGCCCCTATCAGCACCCTTCTACCACAGATTCAGGCAGACCCCATATGGCGTATCCCTTTCCCCGTCGAGGTCAAACTATGCAAACTTTATTGCGCCAACCACAAGTGTAACTGCCACCACACCAACAAATGTTTTGCCCAGCAGGGTTCTCTTAAGATAATTCTCAAGGCGGGTCGTTTACATCAATATGTTGCCGACCTCCCTAGCTACCTCGACGGGTCGTACCTCAAACCTCAACCCGCCCCTGCTGCCAACCCAGCCGAAGTACACATTTACCAAGTTTATTTCATCGAGGTAAATAATATCGACAACAGCCGTTCTAAGAGCAAGCGCAAGCGCGTCGAAGAATGCTACAAACTCACTTACCAGGAGAAGCTATCCGCCCTCTTGCCAGAGTCAAGTCAATGACCTCGACCCGAGGGTATCTCATTTATCGACTGTGATACATCGCATATTCGTTTTCCCCATTCAGACCCTTTAGTCATCATGATTAAGGTCGAACACCTCGTTCTCTACACCATGCTTATCGATACAGGAAGTGCAGCCGATGTACTTTTCCATCAAACCGTCCAAGCTATGAACATAATAGACCTCATCACTACCGCCAATGTCGAACTAAAAGGTTTTAATGGGGCTACCAAAGTTTCCGTTGGTCGAATCAGCCTCCCTGTTACTACTGGCCCAGTTACACTTCAAACCAGGTTTCTTGTCATCGATAAGAAATTTGAGCACCTCGGAATCCTTGGACGCGACTGGCTCCATGCCATGCGCACTATACCTTTGACTTATCATCAGACCCTTCGTTTTAATACTTCCTGTAGAGCGTGGAACTTAAAAGGTTATCAACGTCTCGCTCGTTCATGTGAGCATCCAGAGATCAATCAGACCCAGAAACTCCTCAAACTACCATAACAATCACTGTCTCCCTCAATCCCTATACCGACACCTGCCATCTCACCCATCGAACCCACTGTCGACATCGAACTCGACGGTCCTGGTCGAGGTACGTTCATTGGTACCTTTCTAGATGAGGTCGAGCGCCTCGAACTCACAGCCTTCCTTCGAGCAAATAAAAACATCTTCACATGGATGTTTCAGGAGATACCCGGTGTCGACCCCAGTTTAGCATGTCACCGCCTCAATCTCATCCCCCATTCTGCAGTCGTAAAACAGAAGAAGCGTACCTTGGCACCACGACTTCGAGAGGTTATAAACCTCAAGGTCAGCAAACTTGTAGCCGCAGGTTTTATCAGAGAAGTTAAGTATGCTGATTGGATATCCAATATTGTTACAGTTCCTAAAAAGAACGGTAAGATCAGAATCTGCGTCGATTTCGCAGACCTCAACAAACACACACCGAAAGACAACTTCCCCCTCCTGATCATTTCAGTACTCCTCGATGCCACTGCTGGACATGAGTGCCTATCGATAATGAACGCAACTTCGGGTTACAATCAGGTACCCCTCCTCCCCGAGGATCAACTTAAAACTTCTTTTATCACTGAACAAGGCCTTTACTATTTTAACGTCATGCTCTTCGACCTCAAAAATATGGGTACCATCTACCAACGCCTGGTTACAACCATGTTCAAACCCTTACTTGGCAAGTCGGTCGAAGTTTACATCGACGACATGTTATGCAAGAGCCTCCAAAAATAGACCCACATCCAGGACCTAACCGAAGTCTTTTCAATACTTCAAACATACAACATGAAACTTAACCCAGACAAATGCCAGTTTGGTATTTCATCTAGCAAATTTTTAGGCCACCTTATCAGCAAACGAAGTATCGAGATCGACTCTACTCATATCCGAGCCCTCATCAATATTCCTTCCCCCCGTACCAAAAGGATGCCCAAAAGGTGGTTGTAAGATAGTAGCCCTCAACCGTTTCATCTCCAAATCCCCAGACTGCTGTGTTTGACTCTTTTCTCTCTTATGCGATCAAGGCATCCACAAGGCTAAAATGAAAAACAACCCTGAGATCAATTGGACACCCGACTGCGAATAGGCCTTCCTCGAACTTAAAACATACCTTGGTCAACCACCCATCATAAGCACCCATGTCGAAGACAAAATGCTTTCTTTATACCTCGCGGTCACTGATACTTCTATCAGCTCAGTCCTCATTCGACTCGAATTAAATATCGAGAAACCAGTATATTTTATCAGTAAAACTCTAACACCTGTAGAAACTCGATACACGAAACCTATGTTTGCTCCTCACCCTCGTCTACACTTCCCAAAAACTCAAATCATATTTTCAAGCTCACCCTATCCGTGTTATAACAAGTTATCCCCTTCAAGAAGTAGTCAGCAAGAAAAAAAAATCTAGACGAGTACAACAGTGGTTCGTTTATCTTGGGGAACATGATATCACATTTCAGAAGCAAGTATCCCAGAAAAGCCAAGTAATCGCCGATTTCTTTGCTGACTTTCCGGTCGAAGATGTCGATTGGGAGGAACACGAAGATGACTTACCAGAAGACCAGCCCGAACCAACAAACATATGAAACCCCAACATAGGCTGGCGTCTCTTCAGAGACAGATCCGCTGGACCTAGCGGCTCGGGGATCAGTATCGTCTTGGTCACACCCACCAATGATAGAATTGAAAAGGTAGTAGTTAAGTTAAACATTAAATGCTCCAACAATGAGGCCGAGTATGAAGCCTTGATTCATGGCCTCGACCTCGTACTCGACCTCGGCGTCCCTGAACTTACAGTTTTCACAGATTCCCAGCTCGTCCAGAGACAATACACCGGTGAAAATCAAGCCAAAGGTCACATGGCCAAATATGTTACTCTCGTCCGCCAGTGCATGGACCATTTCCCTAAAAAATCTTCTATTACTCACTGTCCCAGAGGCAAAAATAGACATGCAGATGCCCTCGCCTATATAGTAGCTATGTTAGGCCAGTCCAAATCCTGAACTCTTCATATCGAAGTACTCGAACGCCCAAATATCGACCAGATGGAAGTCAATGCCATCAATACTGGGGGTGAGAGTCTCGACCAAGACGACTGGCGAACACCATTCCTCGATTACTTTAACAATGTTATCCTCCCAGACGATCCTAAAGTTAAACGGTCATTATTAGAAAACTGCAGTAGATACACCATCCTCAAACGCGAGTTACATCGCAAATCTCTAAATGACGTCCTCCTCTGATGCATTTCTCAAAACGAAGCCTCTTCAATTCTTGTCGAACTCCACAAAGGTACCTGTAGTACTCATACCGCTGGCCGATCTATGGCCCTCCGAGCCGTTTCCCAAGGTTTATTCTGGCCCAATATGAAGAAGCAAGCTGAAGAGTATGCCAAACACTGTGACAAATGCCAGCGCCATGTCCACGACATCCATAGCCCCTCACAAGACATGCACTTTAGCCAAGTCTCTTGGCCATTCAAAAGATGGGTCATTGATCATGTAGGACCTTTTCCCAAAGCTTTGAGTAGCCGAGAGAATATCCTTGTTGCAACAGATTATTTTACCAAATGGGTTGAAGCCGTACCTTTGTGTCAAACAAGAGAAGAATAAGTCATCAAATTCTTATGGGAAAATATTATTACACGCTTCGGCTGCCCGCATATGATTTAATGTGACAATGGTCCACAATTCATCGGGAACAAAGTCAGAAATTTCCTCAATAAGCACAACATCATCCTCTCCCCCTCAACACCTTACTACTCCCAAGGGAATGGTCAGGTCAAAGTAATCAATAAAACCATTGTCGATAGCCTCAAGAAGCGTGTCGATGCAGAGAAAGGACGATGGGTTCAGGAATTACAACACGTCATTTGGGCCTATTGAACAACACCAAGAAAAGCAACATGATGTACCCCTTTTCTTCTAGCCTATGGTACTGAAGCAGTGCTACCTACCCAATCGAAATACCAACACGCGACCCTAGCATTCCTGACAAAGATAATGAGTTTGAACTCGGGTACAATATGTTATGGATTGATGAAATAAGAGACCGAGCATTTGCCAACCTTAGCCGTTACCATCTATCACTCCATAAATCATATAACATGAGAGTTCGACCATGAAGTTTTAACATTGAAGATCTTGTACTTCGACGTATCACACAGTCTTTGAAGCCTTGAAATGTCGGCAAGCTAGCCGAATCTTGGGAAGGACCTTATGTTGTGTACGATAAAACCGATAAGGGTTCATATTACATGATAACAGAAGATGAAGAGCATCTACCAAATCTATGGAATACAATGAAGTTAGTATCATACAACAGGCCACGACCTTCACCTTGTTCCACTGATGTAAATACATTATAATCAATGAATATCCTTTTCCTCTGAACTTCGTCTCCTATTCTCCAGTGATTTTTTTGGTTTACCCTAAGTATCATGTCAACCCTTCGACCCGACTGATACTTGGGGGGGGGGGCAACCTTGAAATTTTTAAAGTCTCCAAAATTTGGGCAAACTCAAGGGGCACGAATGGTCGAGAGACCAGACCCTCGAGAATGTATTGGGGGCGACCACGTTCTACTTCAATCAGGCTCAGGCCTTCAAAGTCCAGTAAATTTCTTAGTTTACCCTAAGTATCATGTCAACCCTTCGACCCGACTGATACTTGGAGGTGACCTTAAAATTTTTCTAGTCTCCAAAATTTGAGCAAACTCGAGAGGCATGAATGGTCAAGAGACTGGACCTTTGAGAATGCATTGGGGGCGACCATGTTCTACTTCAATTATGCTCAGTCCTTCGAAGTCCAGTAAATTTCTTGGTTTACCCTAAGTATCATGTCAACCCTTCAACCCGACTGATACTTGGGGACGACCTTGAAAATTTTGGAGTCTCCAAAATTTGAGTAAACTCAAAGGGGTACGAATGGTCAAGAGACCGGACCCTTGAGAATGCATTGGGGGCGACCACGTTCTACTTCGACCATGCCCAGGCCTTCAAAGTCCAGTAAATTCCTTGGTCTCACCCAAGTGTCACGTCCACCTCTCGACTGATACTCGAGGAACCATATCGAAGCTCTTCAATGTTCGGTAATTCTACAAACATTCTACACTTACAACATATGCAGATATAAGTATACAAGAATATCAACAACTCTACTACATGCAAGACGTTTCAGTACAGCATATATCAGAGAATCAAGTTAAACACAAATCAGTTTTAGTACAACCTATATCAGTAATTTCAAGCAATCACAAGTTCACATCTCAAGTCCATAGCAAGTTAATCATTGTTCAAATGCCGTCACTCCAAATATTACAACATAACAGAAAGATCAAAAAAAATAGTTTGGCACCCTAGCGAAATACCTTATGGAGGAGTAGCCACCTCATCTCCCCTATCCGGTTCTTTAACACCAACACTTTCAGTACCCTCAGCAGAAGGGTTCGACCCAGTAGTCACAGCCCCAGCAGCAGCCCCTTCAACTGCAAGAGCATCTACGCCACCTCCCACACCCATACCAGCAACATCTACTTCTACCCCCTCTGTCCGAAGAACATCTTCAACAACAGGATCATTGGTTGTGGGAAAGTATTGCAAAGTTTCAGGATCATACCCCAAATCCCCTATGAACGTCTTTAGCATGACAAAAACTTCATATTCATCATCGAACTGCCCCTGGAATGTCTTCATTTGTTCTGCAATAAACCTATCCTTCTCAGCCAGCTTCGACCCCAGTATCTGCGTATGATTGTAACGCTGACCTTCGAGTCTCCACTCACATTCATCTTTGATAGTCCCCTGATCTCGTTTCAAAGCTATAATTTCAAAAACTAGTGATACTTCGGTCCCTCGAGCAAGCTCCAGGTTGTCAACCGCCTGCTTTAACTGCCTTATTGTTACCTTCTGCGCCTTGATGAAAGCCTGCGCCCAAGCATCTGTCTGCTAGAATATTTGAGCTATCAGTATCTCTCGAAGCATAGTGCACTTAAGAAAATTTTTAGAATTTTAAAAAATAGTTACCTAATGCATAGTCTTCATCATCCGCCTCCCAACTTCATCTCGGTCGGTGCCACAGAGTATTGCCATCGAAACAGCCATAGCTAAAGCATGCTCCTCCAGTTCGGGCGCTGTTAGTTATTCGTCCACATCCTCTGCATCATCCTCCCCCAGGGCCCTACGCCTCTTATGCTGAGTTCCCATTGGTTGTTATACCCTCGGAGATTCAGGAAAGACCTTGCCCTTCCCTTTGTCAATCTGCGCCGATGTCTGCTTCGACGCCTGCTTCGACTAGTCACGAATAGCTTTGACGACTGGCGCTGCCTGCTTCGGCACCTGCTGCCCCTTGGGAACATAACTTACCTTCCTCACCAACTTCACCTTCTCCATTCCTTCGACCCCTCTCGATAAACCTTCGCCCCCCCCCCCCCCATTTCTTTGATGGCTTTGGTGTAACGGGTATGTTTTAAAGCAGGGAATCTGTCTTCTTCTGCCTCTTCCTCTTAATACCCAGTTTCCTAAAACACAGTTTATCCACTCCTCGTCCGCGTTATCAGCTCGCCAATATAATTCCTCGGGCCTGTCAGAGTTCAGTTACTTAGTGCTACAAAACAAACAAAACATGGTTATCAGTTTATTCGATCAATATGTCAAAGAAATCTTTGACCATCAATTTACCTGGATTATAAAGCCTA
Source organism: Kingdonia uniflora (assembly GCA_014058105.1). NCBI lineage: Eukaryota > Viridiplantae > Streptophyta > Magnoliopsida > Ranunculales > Circaeasteraceae > Kingdonia > Kingdonia uniflora. The sequence continues at coordinate 1,607,763 of JACGCM010001954.1, read as the reverse complement.
TATTGTAACTGATAAGGGTCCTCCCCTTCAGCATTCTCATAATTACCCTGCACAACTACCAGGTCCTTATCCCACCCTCGACCCGTCGGGCACAAATTAAACAACTAGAGCTTATCTGTGTGACATTGGATATGGCACGTGCCCACCTTTTGGTTTACCTTTATCGAATAGAACGATGCAATATTGTACTACTCGATCAATCCCCTCCCTTCACTTCTCAGCTCTACATTCATACCCTCATCACCCTCATCATTTCATGGAAATTCCCATTCATCTGGCATGGGGCAACCTCCTAGATGTTCAGCACCTCCTTCACTAGCCTTCGAAGGGATAGTTGCATCCCTAACAGAATTTTGCCCCTAAATGCCATGAAACCCTCTCGAGGTCAAGACTTGAAAGTATATCCAGATCCCAATGCATATAATACCACCCTTACCTTCGACAACTCCAGTTTAGCCGTAAATCGGTCTAATCTCAGCTTCTCTTTAGCTGAGACCAACCTCGCAGATTCCCCCGAATCAGTTGAACTCTTACTATCACCACTTTTCTCCCCTTCTTCCCTTTCATCCCCTGAAGGCTCGACACTACCTTCAGATTCTCTTCTCTCTCCTCCCTCCATCTCCACATCCCTCTCATCGATCACTCGAGCCTTTCTACGGCTCTTACTCGAAGCCGCCATTTCAGGTACCACCACGATTAATGGGGCATATGTTGCCCCTCGAGCCTTTCTAACTCCTCCAAGTTGCTGCTCTTATCCGTGGGAGTACGACCAGACACACTCGGATCATTTTCTTTGATCCCCTCGTCTATTAGCCTCAGCCTCAAAGATCGATGGGTACGCATCTTACCCTATAAAAGAAGAGGCACGCAATCGGATCGATATATTCGACTATTACGTGTCAATAACTTATTTTTACCTACCATCTCCAACCCATACTATCATAGTCGAATGTTCAAGTCCAATCCCTGTCGCACCGTCAATACCCTCAGAACCCCAAAAGGCTTGACCCACAGATACATGGTTTCCCCCCGTCCTCGGTCATATCATCACAACTATAAACCCTAGCAGCCTCTACCCTAATATGTACTCCACATACAGAAACAGAAGACAAAGTAGCAAGACATAAATAAGACGGCATACCTGTTTGAGTAAAGTATTCTTCTTTCCTCTCAGCAAATCAGATGATCTCACAGCAACGACCAAGCTTTATGGAACAATGGCGTATGTTCTCTTCCTCTACATCTCTGGCTTTTTCTATAAATGGGTAACCAGGAACAGTAACCTTGCTCTTACCATTATATATACCTCCTCGAAATAACAAAAAACCGCCTCGATTTCTAAAACTGCTATCATTACCACTACCCCACTACCTCTACTTTTCGGTTGAGATGTGTTTTGTCAACTTTACCCTTCATTATCCCCACGTGCGCGTTTCACGCTCATATTTACACAATTTTATATATAAACCAAGTCGAACCTTTTGATCCCCACTCGAAGCTGTCAAATCAACTTATTTTGTAATTCAATTAAGCATCATGATGCCTGCAGGGCACTCTGCTCTAAGCTTAGTACAATTTCTGACATGCTAGCTGTTTGGACTATCAGTTCTGACAGTCGAAGCCCACCTTCCTTTGATGCCCCTTCTTCCTGTCAGCGAATAATCATCTACACCGTGTCTCGAATATTCGTCCACAGATAACCTAATATTCGATTTCAAAATGTGCCAGCCATTCAATTTCTTTCATGTTCGACATTTGACAAGCTGTTTTTGTGCCTAAATTACCATCGAGTATTATGTTTGTCCTACTTACACAAACAATTCAGTTCGACAGTTACCTCATAGATTTTCAATTTCATTCGAGCATATGCCTTTACACCGAAACACGTCAGAAAACAATCAACATCAACAGAAAAAAGCTACAAACGTTCCTACCTACCACCCTACACCAGTACTTTTACCACATTGAAGAAGCCCCTATTTACAGACGGGATACTTCTTCAAGAACCCAACCTCAGCATCTTCCTTGTCCACCACTTCCTCAGCTATCGACTTCTGGAGGGCAAACCGGTCGCTAGAGAGCGGACCCATCATTTGTAGCACCCTTCACCAGTATGCATAGGGCATCGCACTAATGGGTTCCCCTGGCTCCAGTTCAAACAAATTCGGCATAACCCAATCTAGGCCTCGATCACCAAAAAGCCTCTGCTTCAGCCCGAGGGTCTTTTCTCGTATACGAAGGTTCCTTACCGCCACTCATTTTTGGTACCTGGTGTTAAGAGTATCTCTGCTGCTTTAGGGTAAAGATAAAGACATGATTACTCAGAGAAAGTGTAGACGTCTGAAGTTCCCACAAAACACTCTACTTATACTTGAAGGCATGTGCATTTAACCTCTCCTTAATCAGAACCCTCATTTATCAGCATGCGCACTCAACACCTATTTTCAAGGTTTTACAATCGACACATCCCTAATCTCAAACCCACAACCCCTCTATGCCTTCTCCTACAACTCTTTCAATATATACATCGAGCATCGTGAATTTAGAGTCAATTATTCATTCCAGGTCGAATATTAACCAATGTCTCCGATAACTATGACAATTCAAAGTACTTTTCCCCTCGCAGATTACTATTTCTGCCATTTACCATTCATTCAAAAGTGGATGTTCGATACCGCATTAGCAGTCTATTTGCCTACCTTACTTATCATATGCAAAATACATTATTCCATTAAATTACCTTTTCATTTCATTACTTCATTCATACAAAAGAAGCGAGAAGGGCAGAAGAGAAAAATACACAGACTTCAACAAAAAACAAAATAGAAAAACTTCGAATACCCCCATACAAAACAAAACCCATCACCAGCCTACAAAGAACTTGCCCTATTTTTAAACGGACCAGTTCTTCCCGTCCAACCCAGCTCGTCCTCCAATAACCGATCCTCTTCCTGCACAAGACGTTCGACCAAATCCAACAGGAAGAGGTAACGTTCTTTGGAAACTGTAAAACTCCATTGCAGTTCCCCCCACAGGTACTCATAGGATTGCTCGTTGATCGGCTCCCCAGGTTTTAGCTCCACAGGTCCGGCATGTCCCAGTCGAGCTCCTTGTCACCAAAGAACTTTAACTTCAGTTCAGCTATTTTACATCCTATTCGACGGTCTCTGGCAAATCCCATCCTTCTCTGATAACGCATGTTGGGAGTGGTGTCCATGTTGTTTTCATAAAATACAGAGGAAGATAGTGAAGACAAAGAGTATATAATGTTACTCCCTCACAAGCCATATTTATATCTTCATTAACACCATTTATTATTCGGTAATCACCATAACTTCGTAATTACCCTCCTTTATTACCTTCCTCGGAAACCCAATATGCATCAGTCAGCCATTCAACTTCCAACAACCAACAATTTCTCTTAGCAAATGCCTCTACACCTATTTCCGAGACCCCTGCTGATAGGGGCGAATGTAGTAGCCTACTCGCAGCCATCTAGCTCCAGTCGAACACTCGAAGGCTACATCGAAGCCTACATGAATACTTTTAAGCCCAATCAATCTGTAAATAAGCCTTCCAAGACTACACGAACTTCGACTATGAACAAGCCCCAAAGACGAAGGCAGATCCATCAGCACACGAATAGGGCAGGCAATTTAACCCACCCCGCCGAAGCTCCGCCCTACCCCGCCCTTAATGAGGCGGGTATGGTATGACTATAGCGGGTTTGGTAAAAAAAATACCCATTTATTAATTGGGGCGGGTTTGGCTTTAGCCTTAAATAAACGGGCCCCGTCACCCGACCCAATTATATATGATATGTCCTGAATACCCTTATGAGTTATGAGAATATGAGTAACCAAATTCACTTAATCACTTCTTTCCTCCTATCTTACTTCCTTCAAGTTCAACCTCCACAACCTCTACAAATTTATTTCAACCTTTGTGATCAAACGTCAGTCTGTACCAATTACCAAATTCATTTCAACCTTCATTTCCATTTGAATCATTTCAACCTTCATCCTCCAAATTCAAGGTTACGAAGATTTGAACAACAATTAAGTCTGCGATCATTTTATAATTCAACATCTACATCATTCATTGGGAAGTTTACGAAGATTGGATAGATTACCAATCGAATGGAACAACATTTACATCAGTGATCTGTTTCAAACCAATCTCTACATCAGTGATCTATTTTAGGAAATATACAACATTTGCAAATTAGAGAGACCACTAATCGATTCAGGTAACTCCTCCAAGTTTCCAACAATCCAGAAGCTTGAAACACCAATTAAGTCTCAACGTTTACAAGTTACTAAGTTTAGTCTCAACATTTTCAACCTTAATTCTTATTTGATCCATTTCAAGTGATTGATAAGATAAGAATATAACCATTGCAGTGCAGCACATTCTATGATGCTTGTTCTTACTGCAATGTAGCACATTGCATGATCTTTTATTGTGTGTGTGAGTGTACTATGCACCTGATTTTGTTTTGTTTTGTTTTTTTTGTACAGGTAATTTCTATTTTTTTTGTAAAATTTCATAAATGGGACGGGTTTGCGGAGCGGGTTTGGGGATCCCCACTTAGGATAAACGAATGTTAAATTGGTGATGGGGCGGGTTTGGTATTGACAAATTTAAACGGGGCGGGTTTGGGTATTCCCCATTTAAGTTAAATGGTAATGGGGCAGGTATGGGGGTATGGTAATTTGGCGGGTATGGGGATGGTATTACTCCACCCGACCCATTGCCACCCCTACACACGAACTTCACATCAGCATCAGAAATACTTTGGCCATAATTATACATGGTCCAAGGCAGACATGCCAGATAGCCAGCTCACCAAGCAAGAACGGCGGTATTGCTGGTCCTGACAACTATAGTGAGAGAACCAGCAATGGCTACAGTGTCAGAGCACAGTGCCAAACCTGACATTTACGGCATTAACACCAACTCCGGGATACCCGCCTGATACCCGGAGGATACACTTATAATTTAACCTCCCATGGTGACTCAGCCCTTCCTATATTCTATAAATAGGAGGAAGGGGGAACCAAGGAGAGGTTATGAAATCTCTCCCCTGAACCCTTACCGTTTACCTTTGATCACCCTATAAATTACCCAGTACTTGAAACTTTAACTACTCGACAGTTATATTAATTCTCTTAAAAATCCTCATCAGAGGTCGTGGAGTGTCCCATTCTTAGCCTCTACGCAAGTATATTGTCAGTAGTCTATTCATATTATTGATTATATGCTAGAACCTTTTGATAGAAGGTAAATCTCGAGGTATAAGAGCCAACTTCCCCTCCTTGCAAAGTTAGGCCCCTACAGTTCTATTACACTCTCTATAAACATGATTAAATTGTATAGAGGTATAAAGGATAGCATTAGTCTTTTAATGGACTCTACAAGTCTTCTTGCCTTCCAAGGTGGTTCTCCTTCGTAGTAGGTCAACAATTGAATTGATGTCTTTGAGTTTGAATAAACCACAATTTTTAGAATACAGTGCTTGATAGCCAACATCAACTTATACTCAATACATTCAAGCTCATGAAGGGTGATTGTCTTTGCTTTACTTCTGCCTACACAAGCTCCTACAGGGACAACGTTCCAATCTCTTAAAAGAGCTCCAAAACTACATGAATCAGTCAGGGTACCATCAGTACTAAGAGTATAATGACCCTCTGGTGGTCTAGTCCATTTACACTTTAGAGGTTCAACCTTATGAAGCCTAGTATGGAATTCCAGTCAACAACAAAATTGATATTGACATTGACATTGTTATCTTCAATACTGATTTCATAGATTGATAACTCTAATATCTGAGATAATGTTATTAAGGATGGATAAAGGTAATCTTCCCTTGCTCTTAAAAATCCTAGTGCTCCTTTCTCTCCAAATGTCCTAAGTAAAACCACAAAGAGCCAATTTCCTAGCTTTTTGAACAAGGCCAACACCTTTAAAAGTTTCACAACACCAAACAAAAACATCATCCCATTCACTATAAGGACAAACAAGTTTCAATTTTGAAAGAAGCCCTCCCCACACAGATTGGGAGAAAGCACAATTGCAGAAAATATGATTTTTATTCTCACTATCACCCCAACAAAGAATACACCTTGCTTGATAAGTTACACCCCAAACAATAAGCCTAACTTGAGTTTTAAGGACTTTATTAATAGCCAACCATGAAATGAAGCTATGCTTGGGGAAGTTTCCTTTGTACCAAACAATCTTTGTCCAAGGGACAATGTCCTTTCTTTCTCTTATAAAGTTGTAAGAGCGTTTCCAGCCGGCGGGTTTGGGTTCTGACATAAGGCCCACACGTCAGAATCTAAAAAACCTACCCAAATAGGTTTCTTCCAGTAGCAAGTAACGTGTTTTTGTTTTTTTTGTTTTTTTTTTCTGTAATCAAAATACCGCGCGGTGTTCTAATTACTGCTGCTTCATCTATTAAGCCAAACTCATCAAACTAGACTCCCTTCACACTTTTTCCTCCTCTCTCTCAATTCGAGCCCAAAACCTTAACAAAATTACATAAATTTTCAAAATCAAATGGATATGCCAGAGGGAAACCCACACCCCAATACATTCCTTGAGTTTAGAGGGACAAGAAATCCCGAACAAGCCGTAACGCGGTCGAGGTCTGAAAGGAAGAAAAAAAAAGGTTGTATTTGAAGAGGTAGAATAAAATCAAGGCCTCCCACACCCAACCCAAGACGAAATTCAATATATGAGGGCTATTACTTCGCTCCCAGACGGTGCCAGTCATATATATCACACTGGCAAGGATCTCACAGTAAGTATTTTTTAATTGTGACTTTGTTATTTTCGTTAATCAAGTGTTTGACAAAATGCTCCAACGAACAAAATCGGGATTCGATGCGTCCACACAGCACATTCACTACAGTGATAAAAGTTCGGAACAAGATTTCCACAATTCTAACAATAAGGGATCCTGTGATAAAAATATTCGAGAGGTTTATGGATATCAAATTGGGTAATTTCGATAATTGGCTAATTCAAGTGCTAACAGAGCGCTGGTGGCCGACAACTCACACTTTTCTCTTCCCGTGTGCGGAGATAGTGATCACTCCATTGGATTTCTCAATGCTGACATCATTCCCAATCGACAAATATCCTACACAGTTGCCGTATGACGACCGATGGTGTAATATTTCCTAGGTGAGGCAATTGCTCCCCCGCATTACATCCAACAATACAAAGAGTGGGAACGTCAGCATTGCACATTTGAGGACATACTTGACCATCACAGATGATCGGGTGGATAACATTATGGTGACTTATGCTTTTATCCTTTTCATGATGGGACATTTATGGTTCCAAACGGCCAACGATACCATCACGCATGGATATCTCGAGGCCGTGGCTGATTTGGAAGAAGCTCCCAAATATGACTGGGGTTCTGCTATTCTTGATTCTCTGTACCATGGCTTGGGGTGTACTAACACTTTTTCTGCCTGTTATACAAATCAAATATCTTACAATAAACGTCTTAACTGGAATTTATAATTGTTTTTTATGTTGTTCCGAAATGCAGGATTGGTTCTACGAGTATTATGGGGTTGGTCACCCTATTGTCAACAATGCGCTGAAGATGACATCGTATCCTCACCTCAAAGTATGGGAGAAGGGAAACAGGAAGAAGACAAATGACCAGGCAGGGAACTTGTTTATTATAGCCAGATACGTTATTGACCACCAGACTATTGAGTCGATCAACTGGCAACCTTGGGGCATATCTGTGGTATTAGAATTTTGATAACGTACGTACCGTGTCCTACCTGTCCCGTAAGAGGATACCACTTTAAGACCCAAATGGAAACTACGAGTATTACATGGGGGATATATGTTGGAGGCAATTGACTGGCTATACGGGTATTTTGATGGATCATTCCAACATGTCGTCATATCTTAGTCTAGCTAATTTTTAGGCTTTGAGTGAGACGACCTTTATTAACTATGACCAGTTTGTGATGTACAAGGAACGACAGAATTATGCCACATACTGGGCTAGCCAAACTTTAGAGGTTGGTCACATGTTGACAGATTCACAGAGTATGGAGAATATAGATCTATTCGGACTCAGTACACTCAGGGCCGGAATTATACATGTGGTAGTTATGTTAGCAGAGGTTTATAGCTTGTCCCAGGACTTCACTCTGCCCGACTTGGAGATGGGGCCTGACCTGGGGTGGAACATGAAGTGATCAGGGAGGCGTGAGGCGATCCCCATCTACCGCTTGAGGGAGCTGCCACCCATATCTACCTCCTACGGCTCAGAGGAGTTATGACACTTGACTCATGGTATGCGGCAAGTCCCTCTTGTAGAGTCTGCGCGGGATGCCCAGACAATCCAGCAGTTGACTGATGAAAATGTTGCTCTGATGAGGAATATAAAGATTATAAACGACCAACTATATCAGCATGTAAGTAATTTATTCATTTATTTATGTTTACTTAAGGTCATATTTATTTTGTCCAAATCTAAATAAATTTTTTTTGTCCCGTTTAGAACTTACAACTAAGGAGGACACCGACGGTACAGGTGGTGCCACTACCACCTAGAGGTAGGGCGAGGACGAGGCAGGGGATCCGTGAACATGGTCCGCTAACCAGGGGAGCCGGTAGTGTCTGCAAGGTACTGGAAATGATATTGGTCCATCTCAGTAGATATAGGTATAAGATGAGTGTTATTGTAGACGTATATTTTTATTGTGTGCATCAGTGTTAAACTATTTCTATCGTAGACTTTTGTTTCTCTATCTAAATATCTGTACGACTTGATGTCTCATTTCTTTATATTCAATAAATATTAATCAATTTTTTTGAGTCTTGAATTTAAATGGAAATACAATTTCAATTCGTAAAATAGTAGTTTTACCCACGAAATGAAACTCAAAATAGATACAATTAAACTTAATTCATCGTTCACGACTGATGTAGGGATTAAACTGGAACCATTCAGTAAGGGGGAGCGGATCCCGTCCATAGTTGGAAAGTTGATAATGTCTAGGAAACTCATCAGGCGGGACGTAGTTTCGGTAAAAAATATTATTTAGAGTCTCAAACGGGATGGTTGGTTACATTTCTCATACCATTCGTATCTGGCTTTGCGCATAATATAGGCTAGTGGAACACCTTTGACCAGTCTATTAATACTCTTTTGTATCTCATGAAACTTATCACATTTAACCTTAAGAACATTCTACCTGTTATACAAATCTATATGAGGGTATCAAAGTTTTGTGTGGGCCCTGAATTGAACATGAACTCGGTCTCATAACTGATTAAAGTTGAGTTGTCAGAGAGGTGGATTATCAATAAAATACTGCCAAGACGCGGCAAGGGAACAGTCTTAATTCCAGCCAAATACCACTGAAGAATACTGTGTTAGAGGTGAAATACTTGACATTACTGAGTTAAACTGGAGGGACTGTTGTTAGAGCATCAGGAGCCAACATCTATATATATAAATAAAAAAATAGTCGTTGGGATGCAAGAATGGCCATTAGGATGCCAAAATTAGCCGTTGGGAAGGACCCACAAGAGGAACTAGCCGTTTGGGCTAGCGGAGATGTTTTGACTACCGTACGGTATTCAAAACACCACGTGGTAATCAAATACCACCGTCAGCCTTGATCTCCCACATCGGCTAGTTCTTCTTTCATTTAGCCTTTTATACTTCTTTCTTCTCTCTGTTTGTTCCTCCTGCACCTTCAACACCATTCTCTCAACTTCACCGCCTCAAATGTCTTTCTCATCATCATTTTCATCCATTGATGATCCTCCACGTGTATCATTCTCCTCTTTCGATCTTAGGTTTAATTGTGCAATGGAAATGACCGTTATGCACCAAAATGCAATGAACCTAGTAGTTCATGATGCAACATTGAGTCACCGCGGGAGTGTTATTGGTCGTAAGGATAAAAGAAAGAAGTGAAATCACGAATTGGGGCATTACAGTATTATACGGGACTACTTCAACACGGGGTGCATATATGAGCCAAAAGAATTTTGATGACGTTTTCGTATGAGTAGACAAATGTTTATGCAGATATTCGATGCAGTAGTTACACATGATAATTACTTTGTCCAAAAACCCAACAACACAAAAACTATGGGGTTATCACCGTACCAAAATATAATCGCGGCACTACATTTCCTAAGCTACGGTGTCGCAGCAGATCTTTTTAACGAGTATTTGAGAATAGGAGAAAGCACAACCCCGTTAAGTATGGAAAGGTTTTGTGTTGCGGTTATATAAATTTTTGGCGAGGAATATCTTTGAGCACCAAACGCAGCTGACGTCGAAAGGTTAAAAGTAATAGGAGAGTCACAGGGTTTTCTGGCATGTTAGGAAGCCTTGATTGCATATATTGGATATGGAAAATTTATCTTTTAGCTTGGCACGGTCAATTTACTGGTAATTACCCCAATGCGACTATGATTCTTGAAGCGGTCGCTTCACACGACCTTTGGTTTTGGCATATTTTTTTAGGTTACCAAGGGCTAACAATGATATCAATGTCCTACAATAATCACATCTTTTCACTGATCTGGCCGATGGTATCGCTCCGCTTATAATTATATAATTGCCAGAAAAGCTTATGATATGGGTTATTGTAATAGCCTAATTTTGTGATTCGAACTTAGTCTTTACACCAAAGAGATTCAGAACGATTAGTGAATAAAGAGTAATAATTAACACAAAGTTAATCGTAGAAAATCTTTGAATAGGTTAAAAACCACGACCTTTCTTGAGGATTTAGAAAGATAAAGAGATTTTATTGAGGGTTGTTAACTATTACAAAGAATATTTTGAATAGTTCTATGTAGAGTATTTCAGTCAGGATTCATCCGTCCTCCATCTGGAATTCACTAGTTCTATTTATAGGCCTTATAATATGACTGTTTGACGACCATTATTCTCCTTAATGATGGACGTTATAATATATATGTATATTTGCTAGTCTTTAAACCGATTGTGTAACGGTCTGATCTTACTATTTTGTAACGGCTCATTGATGACTGTACGCTTGTTGATTCGAACTGTTGATGTAGAGGTTGAAAATGATGAATAAAACTTTGTAGCTGTAATATGTCATAAATTGTGTCATGTGTATGTTGATAAGGTTGAGTGGTCGTATGATGATCGAAGATGGAGTTTGAGTCAGAGATGTGGAATAAGCCACTACAGTTATTACCTGGCAGATGGCATATACCCCAAATGGGGAACACTTGTCCAAATCATATCCAATCCGGTTATAGTGAAATAAATTTTTTTTGCTCAGCAACAAAAAAGTTGTCGAAAAGATAAAGAACGGGCATTTGGGATTTTAATCATGGTTTAATATTGTCAAAAATCTGGTTAAATTGTGGAAACCCGAGGTTTTTAACAATGTCATGAAAGCGTGTGTGATAATGCATAATATGATTGTCGAAGAGGAACGAGGTTCATTCCCATCATACTTAGGCTACGATCCGAACGATCCCTTAATTATCGAAGGCGAACGATTCAATATTGTACGCGAACGTGGAACAATAGAAGCTTTTATAACGAAAATAAACTGCATTCGAAGTTGAAAACTGCACTTTGATCTAAAAAATGATTTAATCGAGCATTTGTGGGTAGTGAAGGGAAATCTTCGTTCATAGTATTACAATCAAGTATTATCTGAGTGTTTTTGATGTAATTTAATACTTCTTATCATACAAGCTTATTGAACAAGTTTTTTCTTATGCATTAATCTTGTATTTGTTTTAACGTAATATTCTCATAAATAAATATTTCTTCAAAAGATTATATTCTTTAATAGCAAAGTACATTATTCAAATGAATGCATTATTGAAAAGTAAACTACGTTCTTGGAAAGAAAACATATAACATTCAGCAAAGTTAAATTATATTTAATAACCTGAACCGGTACTTGGTCTGCCATTCTTGGCCAAACGTTCCATGACCTTAGCTTGCCTTTGCTGATAATATTGCAATACATGTCCAGAAAGATTACTCAGGTTTTTATCCATGATTTTGCAATCTTCCCTTGCTTTTTCCAAATCCATTTTGGCTTGTCGTTGTTGATTTGCTTCCGCTCTTCTTTTCTTTTCTTGTTTCACTTGTCTCTTCTCCAACTTCATCTCAGTAAACATTGTTTGGATACCGCTACCAAATGTAATAACCTCATCCAAGGCCTTTTATGTTATAAGATTTTGTATAAAAAGTTTTTGGCCGATGGGCCTCTTTCCACCCTCATACAACAAACCATCTAATTTAGAATTTGGGGGAGCGTATTGAGGTGTAGGTGGGTCCTCGGGATCCTCCGATAGGTTGTTTAATTCGACCGAGTTCCCCAGATAAGAATTGTGTGATGTTTTCCTAGCTATATTTCTTGGTACATTCCCCGCATGGTTTAACCCGTCATCCTTTATGTTGGCCCATCGCGGTTCTCGTGCCAAAATCTTATACGCTTCATGGTGTTTAAAGTCGTTACAGCCATTCATAACTTGATAGATCTTGTGTGCTTCATTTTCCTACAATTCATAAAATTAGCAAATACAAATAAATAACATGTATATCTAAGAAAAATAAACAAAATTGAGTTAAAGCAAATTAGAACGTACCCAATCTTCATCGGTTTTCCCGCTCTCGTGGCAAAATTGTACTTGAGCAACTATCTCCTTTTACACCACACATTGTGCATTAAGGGAATACCACTGAGATTTGGTCGACCCATATGATCGTCGTGTAATCTGGAAGTCAGACCTACACAGTGCGTTCACAACCAATAATGTTTTTGACGCTCTCCACAGAAGAGAGGATACAACATGGTGGTGGAGATATGTGTGGAGTAAAGTAATCCACACAAGACTCCTGCCTATAGACGATATCATTAAGAAGAAAGGCATAGCCTTGGTCTCGGTCTATCATCAATGCCACAATAACTCAGAAACGAAAACATATACACTACTACATTACCCCCCTCCGGCCTCTCTCTTGCAAAGGGCTGCAAACTGCTTCTTCTATGATCCTATTACACCTACAGATACTTGGAGAACCATTCTGGAAAGGGGAAAATCGTCTAGCTCATAAATTAAAGACTTATGGGTTGCCATGGTCTTCTCTATATGTAACAACATTTAGTACGCAAGAAAATAGTGGCCCTCAGATAGACTCAAGATTACAATCTAGAAAATCACGTTGAACATCCTAACGGATATCGCAGATGCTGCCCACCTCTCTCAACATACGATGGGCAACACGGTTCATGACCTGAAGATCATAAAGGCGCTAAATGTCCAATGCAACCATGAAAATACAGCAACATCGAGAGCTGCAGATGGTTGCTCCCTAAAGTGAACGAGGTTAAAATTTGCTATGATGGATCAACTATGGGCAATCCAGGATCGGCGGGGATTGGTATAATGTACAGAAATAACACCGGGGAGGTATTGGGCACTTTCAACAAATCAATTGGTCAAGCTACAAACTATATAGTAGAGACCACTACAATCATATCGGGCTTTCAACGTGCTATAACACACGGCTGGAGACGAGTTTGGGTTGTATCTGATTCAGCTACAACTATTCAAGCTTTCCTCAAAGACAATATACTATGGTCTCTCAGAACAACGTGGAATCTGATTACTCATCTCTTTCAGAACATCTAGTTCAGTCATGTATGGAGATATTACAACTTCTCTGCAGATCACCTCGCATGGAGAGGGTCAGACCCAGAACAGCCTATGGAAGAATGGACTAACGGGAAACCAAGCTACCTACAGGACATCAAAGAGCACACCGCATAATACTTTAGAGTCAGAAGGAGGTAAACATCTTTAGTACTATGCTAGGTGACTCGGCCTTTAATATTTTCTCAGTTTTTTCGTAGTTACCTTGTTTGTTTTTACCAGGACTGTCGTCATATGTACTAGTGACATGTACTAGTAAATATCAAGCAACCCTCGCATTCGACTGTAAATGATTCATAATATATCGGTTTAAACTTTCTGCAAAAAAAATAAGCAAAACATGATCGTCGTGTGGGGCATTCGGGGTCTATGTTAAAGGTAATGTTGACATTTTAATAGAAAGTAAAACCCTTTGTGTGGCCCATGGTCTAGACAGAAGCCATTACCCACGCCCTTGCGAGACACATGAAGTCCGCATCCGTCCAATGCAGCCTAACATCATCCATCTCATCCAAAAACTATGCATTATCTGGCACTTGCATGTTTTGATACTATCCTCTGAAGGTATCCCCTTGCGACATGGTAAACAGAAGTGGGGTCTGTGATTGGAATTGAGATTGGTTGTGGTAGAGGTATGGAGTGAATTGTGATGATGGGTGTTGAGAGAATGGTGTTGAGGTGGGTTCTGGGAGGATGAGGTCAACGGTGTTGAGTTATTACTGCTGGTGCTGGAGTTCGCCATTTGGGGACCGCGTAGAGGTTATCTTCTCTGCTCTGCAACTGAGTTAGGGAGAGAAAAAGTAGCTAGGGAGGGCTCAGCCAAGCAAAATGGATAAGAGGACTTTTAAATACCGCGTAGTGTTCTTTTTACCGCCTGTAAAATACGGGCGGTAAAAAGAACACCACATGGTATTTAAAAGACCGCCAAACTCAATTTTTTTTAAGTTGGAGGAGCTCACACCCAGTTGGGTTCTGACAGCGCCACATAGTTGAACTCAAACTCAAAAAAACCCTGTTGGGAGGCGTTTGAGTGTGGGTTTGGGTGTGAGCTGACAAACCCAACCCAACCCAAACCCTGCTGGAGATGCTCTAAGTGTCTTTGAGGTTGAACTTACCATCCACACTGATGTTGAACTCGAGTTAAATAGCTTGAACTCCAATCTCCAGCTTAAATGTTTTTTTAAAAAAAACCTCGAACTCGGTGTTGTACCATCAAAACAACTTTCAAAACCACCTCTTACAGAAACTGCGTGAAAAAAACGCACTCAATAAATATGATAAAGTGCAACTATTATGCAATTTTTCCAACTTTAGAAACAACACATAACCCTTATGCACGCCTCGCCCAACTTTTAGACGAGCTTGCTCCGTTCAATAGGTCATTGGAGCTTGCTCACAAGCACAAAATGATGCACTGCTGGAGTAGTTTTCTCTGGCTTGAAAATCCCGTTTAGTAGGTCGTTTAATCGTACAAACATTTCTGTTTCTCTCTCTCTCTGTCTATCTCTCTCAAAGTCTTAAGAATGGCGGCCTTAACCCGCCTATTAAGATCAACAACACCTCAATTAACCCTAATTCGATCTTTCTCATCATCCCTCTTTTCCGAATCTACCCCTACAATCCCTCCTTCAATCCTTCACAAACCCCTCTCTTCTCGTAAATCAACCGAGGACAGAAACGTCCAATGGGTTTTTCTAGGTTGCCCTGGTGTTGGCAAAGGTACTTACGCGAGTCGATTATGTAAGCTACTGGGTGTCCCTCATATCTCCACTGGGGATCTTGTTAGGGAAGAATTGGGTTCGTCTGGCCCTCTATCGAAACAGGTTTGTTTAGAATTAGAATTTCAATTTATTTTGTGTTATTTGGTTGATTTGAGGGTTTAGATCTATTGGGGTTAATCCCTAATTTTATTTTTGGATCTAGAGAAAAGTTTTAATGAAACTTGATTAAAAAAGTTTTGAGTTTTATTAGTTTAAGGTTTATTTTTTGGTAAAAAGGGATGAAATGAATTATGTATAAATGATATACGAAAAATTTCGTGAAATAAATCATTAGGGAGAAGGAAATTGAGGTTCTAAAAAGTTATGAAATTGCAAGTACAATTTACATAATACCGTAAAGCATCTATACGCTTGTGTTTGATAAAAAGTATGAATTAAATTATGCGTAAACAATTTGCGAGAAATTTAGTGAAAAAATCGGTAGGGAGGATGAAATTGAGATTAAAAGAGTTATGAATTTGTTGCAGGCGAAAGTACTCGAAAATTACAGATCATAAGGCAATTAACATACTAATGTATTAATAATCGATAAAAATGATTGCTTACAACGTAGGTTTTCCATTAAGCCGTTAGCCAAAATTCTTCGTTTGTATTAGATTGAGCTGCAAGTGGCTGATAGACAATGCAGCGTATCATGTAGCAAATATTGGTAGGAATCTAAGTGGGATATAGGATGTTGGTTGGCGCCATTGGGGTACCAATGGAACATTATTTGGGGTCAACAAGATAGAATGAAATTTGTTAAACGAACGACGGAAGTTGCAAAATGTTTTGCATAAAATTTGTTAATTTGAGTGTTTAGATCTGTTGTAATTAAATTTTTTTTTAGATCCAAAAAACTGTTTTATGATATTAAAAATTAAAATGTACTGATTGTTGTTAGTTATAGGCTTTATTTGGTAAAAGGGGATGAATGAATTGCCTAAATGCAATTTAGGAACAATAGTAGTGAAAAAAAATACAGACCTTTTGCAGGTAACTTATTGGATGCAAATAAAATGGTATCAATTTGGGTGAAAAAATGGACCAAAAACCGCCCATTGTCAATAATAGGAAAACACTAATTAGTATAAAAAAATATGGAATAAACTTCGTTAAACAAACAATTGTGAAAGTTGTAATGAATTTTGAAGATACACCAACAAGATGGATTATACTCCGTTTTATTGGTACGGGTTCAAAACATTTGAAAAAATGATTTGCAAAAGTGATGTGCTTCCTTCATTTCCCTTTGCTTAAAAAAAAGAAAGAAAGAAAAAGTTGTGCTTTCTTCATTGCTCATTGTATCAGTATCTATATTAAAGGTCCTTAAAAGCTTAAAATAAGCACATATAGGAAATAGTTTGTTAAGGTATATTATGATTATCTTGATAACCAACGACGGTGCATATAGGGCGTTAGGGTATTTGCTCTTTTATTTTTGGTTTCCAATAAGCTATATTCACACTACCTTTAAAAAAGGTTATCCGGAAGCTGTTAAATATGAACAAGATGTATCCATCTTTCTGATCCCCCCCATATTATGGCCCAAAGTCTATTCTAATTGATCTATTACAGTACAAAAACCAATTATAATTAGCGTTCATGTTAGGCTTTGCCATATGGGGCCTTAGTGGTTCAGATTTTTCACCAATGAAATGACAGATTATCTGGGTCCAAAAAGTAAACCAGCCAATTAGGAAATACAGTTGCTGCTTTAGTAAATTGAGTTGTACAACAATAGTGGAAGATAGTTTTCATTACTCTTACCATTTATTTCCTTTCTTATGTTTACTTTTTTTATTTCTTTTTCTTTTGCAGCTTGGAGAGATTGTAAACCAAGGAAAACTGGTTTCTGATGAAATCATAATAAGCTTGTTATCCAAGCGACTTGAATCTGGAGAAGAAAAAGGTGAATCCGGATTCATTCTAGATGGGTTTCCAAGAACCATAAAACAAGCGGTAAGAATTTTTTGGTCGGTACTAGGTATTAAAGTTTTGACGTTGGGCTTCTATATCCATTTAAAAGGCATGATTTAGGCATGGTTTCCCTACTTGGGGCAACATGGGTATGCGCCTTCTTAAGATTTATGAAGCGAATACCTGAATCTTACTTTCACTTTTCCTCAATTTTGTGTGTTTAGGAAATTTTGGAGGGAGTAACAGACATTGACTTGGTGGTTAATCTGAAGCTCAGGGAAGATGTACTTCTTGAGAAATGTTTGGGAAGAAGAATGTGCAGCCAGTGTGGGGGCAACTTCAATGTTGCTTGCATTAATGTACAAGGTAAAAATGGGGACCCTGGAATGTATATGGCTCCACTACCTCCTCCTCCAGATTGTGCTTCAAAGCTCATCACCCGAGCCGACGACACAGAAGAAGTCATTAAAGAACGGCTTCGTATATACAATGACATGGTATGTATCTACAAACTAAAATGTCCTTTTCTTTCGGGTTTTTTTTTTTTTTTGCTCCAGGATTCTTGATCTGAAACATCAATTTTCTATCGATATGGGTATCTTGCACCCTATTTTTGTATTAATCCGTTTTTTTTTCACTCCTATTTCCTGCGCTCTCTTCAATTTCAATCTTATAAGATTTAGTTCTAGGGTTGGAATTAATGATGAGGTGACGAGAGTAAAAAACTATGTGATTATTAGAAGAACAAAAAAATGAAAAAAAAAAAAATGAAGTGGTTTTCACTTTTCAGGGCAGACAGAATACATCACATCTCAAATTTCTTTGTTTTTCTACAGTCACCCCCTAGGTAGTTAGTGTGCAATGCGATGCAATACGACCAGGGTTGAAAAAAAATTGCTAGTGCAAATATTGCAAATACTCTATCCGATTTGCGAGTACCGCGATGCAGTAACCCAAAATGGGCATACAAATATATACATAATTTTATCATTAAAAAGAGCTTATAAAAGCTTTATCAAAACATAATTAACAAACTTAGCAAATTCAAATAGGCAAATCACTAACTGAGAAATACTAAAGAATCCAATTAGCCACTTAAAAAGAGTGACTGGTTTTGTTTTTGGATGATGTAGTAATAAACTAATTAGTAATTGTCTAATTGAGTAACCATAGCAATTATCTTACGATTTCGAAAGTAATAATTGTACTTACAAATGTAATCTCTTTTGTATACATGATAAGTATTGTGTAGTAATTTGGAAGTTGCAACTGCCTTGCATCTTAACGAATTCAAGCATTGCGATTGCGACAAAATGTGAGGGGATGCAAGGTATTAGCAACTTAATGCAACCGAGGGGTTGAATTTCAGATGTTATGCCAGCCTAGGTCACATTTTCTCATCCCTCGCAATTCACATTTTTCTCCTTTAGCTACTTTGTCATCCATAGCCTCTCTCCCCTCGGTTTGTAAAACTTCTTCTCTAACACAATTATGATGGTTGACTTCAATTTTAAAAATATAGCCATCCCATGTTGGTTGCTCTCGAAACATAAGTCGAAAAAGTTTAACTCATTCCGACAACATTTATTGGAGAGAACTCGCTTCGGCAACATTGATTATGCCGGGCGAGTTAATCTTCTCCTATGTTTCCAGAGTGAGTTAAACTTGTTCGATTGAGGTTGCCAGAGAGATTAACATGGGATGGTTATGTTTTTGAAATTGATGCGTGTTGGTTATTGGTTCCTAAGCGACCAACGCGCATCAAGAAAGAGAAGATGATTGGAATTATGGTAATAGAGGAAATGATTTTTGTAAATATTTGAGGGGAGAGATGTTAGGGATGAGTGTAAAGAAATAATTATTATATGATGTGTTCTCTTGCTACCCTCAAATGTTGAATTGAAACCAGTTAATTTTTCTCTTGCCTTGTTATTAATTTTGACTATAGATTTAATTCTTACGATTTCGGAAGTAATAATTGTACTTACAAATGTAATCTCTTTTGTATACATGCTAAGTATTGTGTAGTAATTTGGAAGTTGCAACTGCCTTGCATCTTAACGAATTCAAGCATTACGATTGCATCTTGCAAATTGTGACAAAATCTGAGGGGATGCAACGTATTAGCAACTTAATGCAACCGAGGGGTTGAATTTTAGATGCTATGCCAGCCAGGTCACATTTTCTCATCCCTCGCAATTGAGATCGCATTTTTCGCCTTTAGCTACTTTGTCATTCATAACCTCTCTCCCCTCTGTTTGTAGAACTTCTTCTCTAACACAATTATGATGGTTGACTTCAATTTTAAAAATATAGCCATCCCATGTTGGTTGCTCTCGAAACATAAGTCGAAAAAGTTTAACTCATTCCATCAACATTTATTGGAGAGAACTCACTTCGGCAACATTGATTATGCCGGGCGAGTTAATCTTCTCCTATGTTTCCAGAGTGAGTTAAACTTGTTCGATTGAGGTTGCTGGAGAGATTAACATGGGATGGTTGTGTTTTTGAAATTGATGCGTGTCGGTTAAGCGATCAGCGTGCATCAAAAAAGAGAAGATGATTGGAACTATGGTAACAGAGGAAATAATTTTTGTAAATATTTGAGGGACGAGTGGTTAGGGATGAGTGTAAAGAAATAATTATATGATGTGTTTTCTCGCTACCCTCAAAAGTTGAATTGAAACCAGTTAATTTTTCTACTTACAAATGTAATCTCTTTTGTATACATGATAAGTATTGTGTAGTAATTTGGAAGTTGCAACTGCCTTGCATCTTAACGAATTCAAGCATTGCGATTGCGGCAAAATGTGAGGGGATGCAAGGTATTAGCAACTTAACGCAACCGAGGGGTTGAATTTCAGATGTTATGCCAGCCTAGGTCACATTTTCTCATCCCTCGCAATTCGCATTTTTCGCCTAACTACTTTGTCATCCATAGCTTCTCTCCCCTCGGTTTGTAAAATTTCTTCTCTAACACAATTATGATGGTTGACTTCAATTTTAAAAATATAGCCATCCCATGTTGGTTGCTCTCGAAACATAAGTCGAAAAAGTTTAACTCATTCCGTCAACATTTATTGGAGAGAACTCACTTCGGCAACATTGATTATGCCGGGCGAGTTAATCTTCTCCTATGTTTCCAGAGTGAGTTAAACTTGTTCGATTGAGGTTGCTGGAGAGATTAACATGGGATGGTTGTGTTTTTGAAATTGATGCATGCCGGTTATTGGTTCCTAAGCGACCAGAGCATGTATCAAAAAAGAGAAGATGATTGGAACTATGGTAACAGAGGAAATGATTTTTGTAAATATTTGAGGGGAGAGAGGTTAGGGATGAGTGTAAAGAAATAATTATATGATGTGTTCTCTCGCTACCCTCAAAAGTTGAATTGAAACCAGTTAATTTTTCTCTTGCCTCGTCATTAATTATGACCATAAATTTAAGGTTGAGATTGGAAGGGGCTATAGGAAATGGGAGTGAGAATAATACACACAGATATATAATTGATGCTGTATATATGTATTGGTCCAATGTCTTGTAATATCTGTTTTTTACATGTTCTATATATATTGTCATAATTGTAGAAGTAATGAAAATATTGGTGATAAATCATGCTTAGCTTATTGGTATATTTATCTACTGATGCTTACTGAGATATCTTGATATACTGTATCAACAGATTTTTATTTTTATATTTTTTAAAACATTTAGTTAACCAATATCGTCTCAAGGTTTCAGTTGATTTCCATATATCCTAATTTCCTTCAAAACTTGAACTATGCATAGGAGTGAAATATGACTTTCTCTTCTTGGGGGGATCCAAAAGTTAGTGTAGTAATTGGTGTAAATACAAATTCTCTGTTAAATTTATTAGAAGATGACCATAGAATTTTTTACGGAAACAATCCTAGCCATCTGACTGATTTACCATATGAGGACCGTTGCATAGATAGTTTCTCTGTATTTATCACATATTCTAATTTTGGATTATCTATCAAAGAAAAAACTTCGCATCATTTTTTGTAGCAAAATTCTTGGTTATTACGTTCTATGCTTGGAAAAACAGTTTCCTTTAGTATTTCTTCATTTTAAAGATTTTATGTAACTCTTTGAAATTGTCCTGGTCCTGCAGAGCCTGCCCGTGGAGGAGTTCTATCGCAGCAGAGGAAAGTTGATGGAGTTTGATTTACCTGGAGGAATCCCAGAATCCTGGCCAAAGCTCCTGCAAGCTCTGAATCTCGACCAGGAAGATAAGCAGTCTGCAGCGGCCTGAGTTTTCCCAAAATATTTAGTACAAGATGCGTATGGTGAGTTACTTATTTTTAGCATGTGAGATCCACATGCTTAGTAATTTTGAGGAAAAAAAGGATAAAACATTCTTTCCCCTGAAAATAATATGCTCAAAATTGAGCCAACTTTTACTTAAAGACTGGCCAGGCTGTGCCTAGTCAAGCTTTTGGAGATGTAGCATAGAAAAAGTAGCATTATTGGTGTATGTTCTGAGAGTAGAGTAATAATCCATGGCTACATAATTATTTCTGTGGATGGCTAAAATCGAGAAGTTTTGATTGTGGATTATACAATAAGAAGCATTGATTGTTGTTTTGAGATTATAATGTTTTGACGTACACCTCTTTTCAAGTTATACAAATCCCTACTTTTTATTGTGAGTTTGATTGTAGAAGCTACCATTGTTTTGAGATTATAATGTTTTGACGTGCACCTCTTTTCAAGTTATACAAATCCCTACTTTTTATTGTGAGTTTGATTGTAGAAGCTACCAAATTGGTTCTCATTAAATATCGCTATACATATTATTCCATCGTTGTACTGCATGATTTGAAAAAACTTAATCAGCTTTTGTGATATCTTGATTGTGTAATCTAGTATGAATTTCCCGAATTTCTGGTGTAATCACTTTTTTCTTTTCACAATACTGTGACATGCCATCAATATTGGTTGCTGCTAATATGGCTGGGCCTTCAGCAAATATAAACAGGTCAGACGTTTTACTTTGTTTCTATGTAATTCATGCAAATAAAAAGAACTGTTGGCAAACTTTACTAGTTGGTTGTTAGTGATGAATAGGCAACTCCCTACTGGAGTACTCAGAAAGGCCGGCGTCACAGTGTCACTCATGGTTATATAATAAGCCTTGCAAATAAGAATTTCCACTGAGGACCACACGATGAAATTGAATGCTGACATGTTTGCGAGTTCGCATCACTTAGTATTGAAAAATAATTTTTTTATGAAAAATATATCATAGTCAGCTCCTTTTGCTTTGCACCTCAGCTTCCATTAGTGAATAATTTTTTTCCCCTTATAAACAAAACTATTATCATACCGTGAGTATATTATGCATCACTGTTGATGACAGGAATTGGACTATCACATTGTGTCGTGGTATGATCATCTCCTAGCAAGTATCCAATATGGTTGAATTATGCTTTATTAATGAGGTTTTAGGGCTAAGGTGCGGTCTGGCCACGATTCTATCATACTGATAGACACGGAAACACGGTCGCTACTAGTTAAATTTGGTTGTGGTCTTTCTATGTAATGTGATTGAGTTAATCTATAAATAGCCGAATACCATATATATCTGTAGATATTTCAAGGCCATACAAATAAGATAAACAACTATGATATTACTTCAATCCAAAATTTCCAAGTAAAGTGAATAGGTGGAAGAATCTCAGTACTAGAGCTTCTCCTAAAGTGCCTCACTACATTGGAATTATAGGTGCCACAGGATTTTTGTCATCCAACAATGCCTCACTACTTTGGGCTTGAGTCTCAAAAAGCAAGGTTGAGTCATGGATTTCAAGACTCAGTCTTGTTTTTTAAGTTCGCGATTGGGCGCCTGTTATATTTTTAAACAGACGCCTAAGTTAATTTTTTTTTAATTAGGCGCCCAACTCTTAGGCGCCTGTTTTATTGAGAAAATTCGTTGGAGCTTCTAAAACTTAAGTCATTTCCATCTCTTTACTACTTTTCCAAAAACCATTTACCTCCCTTCACCACTTAAATAAAAACCCTACCCAATTGCACCACAACTCTCCTTCACTCTATTGGGATCAAATAAGGTTTGAAATTGTTGAAGATTGATCTCTCAAGGTAAGCTCTTGTTTAACTTTACCATATCCCTTTTAATTTTCTAGATTTTTATATTCTAGGGTTTTAAGTTTTTCATGATTATTAATTATATATATATGCAAATTATTAGATGAGTTTATCGAATACAACGCAAGATAAAGATTCCACTACCGAGAGTAATTTGAATAAACCATTGCATGTTGTTTATTGTACGCAAATCCAGTTGTTGCCTCATTAGTGCTAGATGATGCTTCATTTTATTTCCCGTAACTTTTCGTCTTTTAATTTGTCAGGCTGTCATCCTTGGCCAAAAATCATCCAACCTATTATCTATCAAGATATGATGGCCTATCTGACAATACTCGTAGCAATGATACTGCAGAAGATAAAATAAAAAATAAAAAATTATCCAAATAATCTTGAATTCCAAAAATATATATAACTAGAACTATTAATTAAAAATATTTTACTTCGATCAATTGGAAAAGACCGCCGATGTATTTTACCTCTTATTTCAATGCTTGGTCAAGGCAGTAGTAGAGATTCCCTAATATAGCGGAGCCGAAGTCTATCGTATAAGCCTTGTTTTCCAAAACGACAATTGGACATAACAACTCTAGTCGAGCCCAGCTCTTCGAGTTCCCAAATAAGACACCTCCAAAGTACAATAACATAAATGCTTTAAAGATTGTATTAGCATTAGCGGGATCTCTGATGTTTACTTTGGTATGGTCAAGATAAGTTCGGAGGTGAACAAAACTAATGCATCCATTTTCATAATCTGTAGGCATCATATCAAGAAAACTCTTATGGCGTTACCGTAATCTGTGGATAACTCATCAAAATCCATCTGCTCTCTTGTCCCGATACCTATCCCGGTAAGCACAATAAAATCTCTAGGAGTGATCCTAGCTCTCTGCAAGGTAGGTGAAATATGTGAGTGGTTGGCCACCAATGCTCAATCATCGCCAAAATTACTTGGTTGTCTACATTCCCAATTTTACAATCAAATACACTCATCAAATTGGTAGCCTTTAATCTCCGCTTCAAGTGAGGTACCTCAATAAGAATTACGTAAATTTCGCGGAGCTTGACTAACACCGATCTACATTTAAATTCAACTCGAGCCTGTAAAGGCATTAATAAATACAAATAATAATATCTAAATTAAATTCTACCGAAGTAAATACTTTGAAATAAGTATAAAACCAATAATTTACTAATATGCGTTATTTCAACTTACCGATGTAGTAGCAACTGATGTGGACAAATGACCCTTCCCATCCGGTTGTGTGAGTTGCCGAAAGTCACACGCTTCATAATCTTGCGAAAGAGGTGGAGGAGGTTCAATGGAGACATTGACAACTTCTTCAAAATCGTTTTTCCGCTTTTTGCCCGATAAAAAGCGCAATTAAGAAACATGACATTCGCTATAATCGGACTTGGATCCCTCCTCATCACCGGTTCCGTCATATTCTCCCTCCTCTAATGACATCGTCAAATTCTGCATTAATAAACACATATTAATTAATATAAAGACCAATGGAGTATACTCAGGGCAATAAGAAGTATTGAAATCAATTAGAGGGTGTCAAATTCTTTTGATTACAACATAATGTAAATACCAAGGCGTGTTTGTCGTTTTCAACGTTATTTTTCACACAATACCTTAATTTTAACACATTGGAGTGAAACTTTGGGATGCAAGAGGAGTAAAAATTATTGATTTCAACACTATAAAAGCCAAATTCAATCAATACCCTAAATTCTACCAAGAAATCACAATATTGAGAAAATTTTACAATACACTAAAATACATTAAGAAATCACAAAATCAAGTGAATACCCTAAATTAACAAGTAACAAATTGTTGGAATGATACCTTTACTTCAATTACACCAAGGAAATTCGAAATAAATATGTATATATCTATATATAAAGAGAGAAGTGTTTTGTTGGAAGAAATTTGCCAAGAGAGGACCAACAGATTCGTCTTGAAGCTTCAGTCCATCAGGCGCCTAACTTTTTTTATAAATAATTTGGGCGCCCAAGTGTTATGCGCCTATTTAAAATTCAAGTCAGGTACTGTTGGAAGAAATAAAGTCTCACTACCTTGGATTTGGCTTTTTTTCAACCAAGGTAGTGATGTACTTTAGGAGATGCTCTTATAGCCTCACCCTATAGGAAGAAAGGAGAAAAGAGAAAGAAGAGTATCTTTAACCATAACTATGATTATGAATATAAAGCTTAAAGAAAAAACAGTGCATGATCTTGTCTAGGCTACACTTGACGGAAAAATAATGGAAAAGCAAAGAAAACTGTGGCTCTCCGTTTTTCAGTTTCTAGGGACTTTCTACACCTTTACTTTAAATTATAGTGAGGATTTATCTTTGAAGGAAGTCGTTTTTTGCAATGGTGTCTGAATGATGAGATCTTTGAAAGTTAAGTTTAAAGGAAGAAATCGGAGTAAGTAAATTTAATCTCACTTGGAAAAATATTGTTTGTTGGATAATAATAGGTTCTACTTTATTATGTAATCAAAAGCAATTGAGAGAAGAATTGGGATATCTTTATTGATTTAAATTGTATCTCCCTGTACTACAAAGAGGATAACCCAATACGAGATTGCCTATCCCTACTTAAACTCTCCCCATAAACCCTAAAGGCCTATGGGCTTGTTAGGAGTCTAGTCGGACACCCCAACTCAATTGGGTTTCCACCTTGGGCTGGACCCAACTCCTAACACTCTCCCTTAGGGTGTTCCATACCAGGACGACTTGCCTCATCAAAACCTCTGCCTAACAAAACCCCATTGGGCAAAAAGTTGTACAAGGAAAGAGTACAATCCAATACCCTATATGGGTTGTGGACGCGTATACGTTGCCTTATCAAAACCTCCTAGGATAAAAATTGCACTATAAGAAAAAAGAGTACAACATGCATGTGTCCACGTCAGGCTGAGACTACTCCCCCTTACGTCGATCTTCCCCAAGATCTATCTCCTTGAGATATTGATAAATAAATATTCTGCATACCGATTCCGTGTACTAGCTGCTTGAACGTAAGTGGTGCAAGAGTCTTCGTGAATAGGTTTGCAAAAATGTCTTCTGAAATATCTTGAATAACGCCAATCTCATTCGCATTTTATAATTCATAAGGATGGAATGGCTTCTGTGAAATGGGATTCATTCTGTCGCCATTGATAATTCTCCATTGACTTGAATGATGCAAGCTGAATTGTCTTCATACATAGTCGATGCTTTATCTTGGATAGAACATGTCACAACTTCAGTTGATGTGATTTATCTTGGAGCGCAACCATCATTCTCTGCCAGCTTCATAAAGTGCAAGAATCTCTTCGTGGTTCGAGGATGTAGCTACTGTCATTTGCTTCATCGATCTCTAAGAATATGTATCCCCGTACATAAACACATAATCCATCTGACAATGGCCTATTTTTGGGTTTGTCAAGTATTTTGTATCAGCGTACTTTATATTTTTATGTTTACCATTTCGAATAGAATAGACCCCAGTCTTTTATACTGATCAAATACCTCGAAATGTGCCTAATCTCATTCCAGTATGTTTGGGTAGGAACAAAACTATGGCAAGCCAAATAGTTCACTACGAATGAGTCATCGGGTCTACTATACCCAACTACTTATA
The DNA here is from genome assembly GCA_014058105.1 of Kingdonia uniflora. NCBI lineage: Eukaryota > Viridiplantae > Streptophyta > Magnoliopsida > Ranunculales > Circaeasteraceae > Kingdonia > Kingdonia uniflora. The sequence goes on along the minus strand of JACGCM010001954.1, from coordinate 1,580,593 downwards.
GCAAAGCACCACCTAGCTATGACGTCACGACCTTAGGAGTTTCTCCCCCCATTAGGATGGTGGAAGATGTCGTTGTCCACACCCAAGTGATGGACATACAATAAACAACTTAACACCGTGTGTTACATCCATACCGAAGTGTTAGATAACTCTTTCGATATATATATTGTTTGGTGTATGAGTATGTCACTTCCAATACGTTCGATCTGCAAATCGAGACACTACTTAATTTCCCAAGGTCTTTTATTTCGAATTCCTTCCCAAGGTATTCGGTGGCTCTCGCGATCTCCCTCGGAGTTCTAATGATATCCAAATCATTTAGTACTGTTGTGATGACATTGAAGCTAGTTTATGTGTTCTAAATAAGAATGCATGGACAGATAATGATATTTGCAAAGTCCCCAACCTTCAAATACTCAGTCAACTTACTATGTCTTATGGGCCTTGATTGTTTCAAGTCAACAATAATTTTTCTAGTTTTATTACGTACACACCTCGTGTGTCGGGCTTAATTGCTTCCAGAAGCTTATACTTCCGCAAATGGTTTCATGTAGATATTCGTATCTAGTTTCCCATATAGATACGCAATATTTATATCAGACGCATGCCTAGTTTTTTTTCGACAACTTGACAGACTGATCAATACCGAAATGTTATAGCGTCCATAACCGGGTAATAGGTCACATTGCAATCGATGCCAGATCTCTTAAAGATTTCCTTGGCAACTAGTTTTGCCTTGACCAAATTATATCTCCAAATTAATCATGTTTCCGTACCTGTCCCATTTATAACCGACAGGCTCAATGGTATCACTTTGCATTATACTAGCCAGCTGAGCTCTGATTGGATTCCAATTGCCCACTTTAACCAATGTACAACAATACACAGTTGTTTATAGTAAGTGGCTCTGAATCCACATCCTTGATGGTGAACACAACATCGAATATGAATATCTTATCGACAAATGTCTACTGAACGATCCTTTGTTGTGCTTATTGCAAACTTTTAATAGATCGAAATCTCCATATGATTCATACGTATGTGCCACCCCGGGCTAGTCTTGTAATGTATCAAATAGTTCCGTAGCTACTATTGCCTCATCGATGGGTGGTTCCATCCCCGATAAACTGACTACACCATTAGTCATATTTGTTCCATATTCTGCAGCTCCCCTACTAAGAATACTTTCTTCCAACAGTGCTCCGCACTAAGCGCGAGCCTTAGATTCGTTTGCGGTACTAATTCCCCCGGAACGTTTAACTGCGGTACTAGTTCCCCCGAAGCGTTCTGCTATGTAGGTGTATTACTTGCAGGTACATACATTTATAATACTTTAATACTGCCTATGAATGTGTCTGGCAGTTTATTTGTGACCTATTGGAGGTTTGTAATCCGTTGAACCTTATTGTCACCTAACTTATGTATATGGATCTAGATGAGACAACTATAGTATTTTCCAACTAATCTTGGAAACATCTTTAGTATTGATTGTCATATTTCCCTCCAATGCTGAGAATATCGTCTCATCAAAGTGACAATTATCTGTCCTACAGTGTATACGCCACCAGTAGGTTCCAAATATCCAGTGATAAATGTGAATCATAACCCACATAATACAAGGCCGACGTTGAGGGTCTCATCTTCATTCATTGTGGTGGTGCGATTGACACCTGTATAAAATGTCCAATGTTTGTCGATAGGCGACACCGGGCTTTGACCCAGTTACTAGTCGCTTTTAAAAAAAATAATTTGATGATTTTTTATAGGACGAACCCTAATCAATGTTGTGGGAGAAAGAATGAATATCCCACACACTAGCTGGAAGCTATGATCGTAATAATAGTGGCCTAATAATTATCCTAAATTGCTTGATTAGGTTCTCTGGCAATCCCGAGTTGAGTAAGGTATGGGGTACTCACGATGTTCAATCATCTATCCCATTTAGCGGTGAAATAATCATCAAAGGCCTGTGAGTCATACTCCCAGCTCCCGTCAAGTCGTATCGATCGACTTTGATCGGCTAATCCAGGAATTGAGCTTGTAATCGAATGATCTAAGTGAGAAGTCGTATTAAGGTTGCATTCCTAGATTTTAATCATTGGCAAACGTAAGACCATCTCCTAGATGCATCTATTATGACCGTAAATATTCAAGTGGGCCATAATGTGGATGAACAGGTCCACATGTGTCTCCATGGATGCGTTTGGAGCAAAGAATAGTGATCCCACTTCACCTTGGTCATACTAGGATGAAATAATAGACTTTCCTTGAAAGCAATTGTTACACGTACACTCTCTAGATCTTCTTTCCTTTTAAGGAAAGTTGAGATGCAATCCCGATAATCTTCCTCATTATCCGAGCTTAGAGGAGTGTATTGGTAATCGTTCTAATATTGTGTTATAACCTTTAGACATGAAGGGAATGCACAAAACCTTGTCTGTTATTTTCTCTGATAGTTATTACGTGATAAGCATTATCATATATCTCCCTAAACTCAGTAAAATCCGGCTGGATTTACTAGTGTATAAAGTGGACTAGATACCACGTATCGTACCGTTAGAGAGTAATAACGTGACGCACTAAGTGCATTTTATCATGTTGGCCATGCCAATGATATTCATATCATCCCCGATGCACAAGATTAGACAAGAAATATATTCATATCTCAAAAGGATTGAGTGTGTGGTACTAATGTCTCTTAGACATTTGTCGTCACTCATCCGATTATCGGTCATAGCAGATAGATCGATAGGCAGGTTGAATATAGTTGATCAACTATCATACATATAATTTAACTAATTCTCAAACAATAAATTTGAATAATCACAATTTATAACAAATTGAAAATCTCATATATGTCACGAGCACTTTATTAAAACATAAATGATTTGTTCCAAACATAATAAAAAATATTGACAAAAAGTAAATCAAGTCTCTGCAAGAAAAGAAACTACTAGTGCTCTTTACTGTGACATCACATATCTACTGAGATATCGTTACGGATTACTCCGTATGTTGATCCATGCTGGCATCAGTGACGCCGAAGAAGTCTGACGCTGCTAACTTCATAGTGACGGAAGTTATGTCAGGGGTGATATGGTTAGCTTAGACTTTGACTATAGGCACCCTTGATGTCTTGCAGTCTCATACCCAGTGTCCAGCTGCCCCACATCTCAAGCAAGGAGATTCAGAATCTGACTTCTTTATCTTTTTCAGTGTATGTGGTTTACCAACCTTTTTAAACTTATTACGCGTCTGAGGGCCCAGGAATCCCCGATTCCCGCCTTCAGTCGCATTCCCACTTCCAGAACCCTGTTCGTGGTTATCTTTATCATGAGATAAGATTTTCTGTATAACTGGTCTCCTCCTCATAGGGGGATGCCTCTTATTTTTCTTAAAAACAAATTTGTCTTCTTGTTCAGCAGTAACAAGAGTTGGATCAGATCTCGAGGACTACTGAATTCCAATTTTTCATACTAGTCCCTGAGAGTAGCTTGTGAATGTGGAAATGTGAAACGAGTCTTTTGTAAAATCTCTTCCGCGAAGACATAATAATTATTGAGCCTTCTTGCCGAAATAATTTTATGCTGTGCTGAGTTATAGCCAGCTACAGTCTTGAAGTCAGATAACCTCAAATTGTTTCAGCAGTTGCGGTTTATATAGGTCGTTAGGGCCTACTGAAGACCAAAGCGTTCCTATATGCTTGTCCATAACGCATATGGATCTCCGCAATGTAGATGCTGAAACTTCAGTTCAGACTCAAGGTGGGCTCGCATAGCCAACATGGTATGTGCCCTGAGTGGTTCAGATACGGTCTTATCTAAAACAATTAACTTTGAGACATTCATTATTTTTAGATGGATTTTTATGTCTGTACACCAAGAAAGGTAGTTGGAACCATCAAGCCGCAATGGTTCGTAATCGTAACGTGGGCTAACAGACATCTGTTATGCAAAATGTAGATCGTAATTAGTAACAATTTTTGATAAACATTTCAAATACATTAAAAATATATCATAGTACTTAGAATAATAGAAAATAAATGATTCATAATCATATTATAGTTGAACCCTGTTCATATTCTGAAACTCATGAACAAATTTTATTATAATTAAATCTCAATTTTACCATGTAAAATGACGATCTTAATGTTAGATGTGCGTTTTAATAGAATCTTAGCCAAGATTGATATTCAAAACCACCAGATGTATGCGCTTTTTATAAAATTCTATTTAAGTACATGATTTCCAATCATTACTAAAGGCAATTTATAGCATTCAAGTCAGTGATTCCCAATCTTTACTTGTAGGTGAACCTTGTTCATATCCTATTACTTATGAAATCCTATTTAAGTACATAATTTCTAATTATTACTAAATACAATTCATAGTATATAGCACAATGAAGTATATGATTCCCAATCATTACCTGCAAGTGAACCTTGTTCATGGCTTTATACTTGGAATGCCACTATATGTGTCGCGTGGACTTGGCATGCCAATGTATGTACCACGTGGCATGCCACATGTCCTTGACACGTGCCACTGCCACGTTAGAATCGCGGACCCCACCTGCCACGTCAGCATGCCACGTGTCCTCGACACGTGTCACTACCTCGTCAGCGTGTGGATAGAATGACGTCATTAGAGATAATAAAATAATATTTTTTTAAAAATAATTATTAATTATTGTTGACGTCATCATGACCTAAAATCCTATTTTTAGCTATAAAATTGCCTAGTTTCAACGCAAAATTTCTGGCGATTGGGACATCTCCATGAGACGTTCCATATACTGTTAGAATTCTTATGGAACAGGCTACGCAAAAAAATTGGTTTTACATCCATCTGATATCCACAACAAAAGTTATTTTGGTTTGAAAATAGTCATTTACCAAGGGTTAAAAATACCAAAATAGGTTATTTTAAATCTGAAAAAAATAGATAAAAATTACTCTAATCCATATTTATATATTATATATCATAGATCAAGTAAAGAATGTGTATAAATTCAAAAAATAGGTAAAATACCTTTCCGCAATGCAAAATTTTCCGACAAATGCTGATTTATAGAGTTCTTTCTTCTCCCTTCTGATCTACTAGCTCTGCGTAGGGGTGAGCATGGGTCGGTGGGGGTCGGTTTTGGGCCCAAACCAAAACCGAAACCAAAACATTCGGTTTGTAAATAGTGAAACCGAAACCGATTCGAAAATCAAAGTATAAACCGAACCGAAACCAAAATCGAATTCCTGATACAGGAAGTTCATACATGGAGAGAAATATACAAGAACAAATCCAGTACAAAGCTTGGTATGGAAGAGCTTCATATACATTGGTCTTCTACAAGCAACAACTAATCTTCTTGGTACAAACTTCTTGTGATTGACAATGGTGTGAGACTTTTGTCCAGTTTAGTTCGTAGCAAATTCTATCAACTGTATGATTGTGGGTTGATCAGACCATCTGTTAGTATTATAAAAGTATTAACCTATTATAGTTGATCTATGACGATCCCACTTGCAGCCTGCTAGAGTTACTTCAGGCCATTGGATAAGCGACTTCTTGGTAATCGTCTGGCCTGTCCGGTCCATCTTCTCCATCAGAGGATAAAAGAGATGATTAGTACTGTTAACATTCCCAAGATACACATTATAACAATCACTTGATTCAAACACTAACCTCTCACAAACACACAATTTGATCTCACAACCAATATCAAAACCTTCAAAATCCCAATCTCCACACCATCATCACCCATCCCTCCACACTTAAACACCGCATCAATCAACTGAAACTCAACTAATGAACTCCCCCTCATGGGGTCGATCTCACCGCGAATCAAACACAAAGAGAAGAGCTTAGCAGTACATTCCAGCGCATGTTCTACGACTTTTATCGAAGCTAATTTAATAGCGAGGATCAACGGTTAGAGGACCGATTCAGCAGCAGCGCGAGAGAGACTGAACAAAGGTGAGTTGGGGATTGGATCGGGAGAGTCGATTAGGGTTTTGAGGAGGTCGAAAGCAGATTTACAAGAGGAGACGAGGTTAGAGTGTTTCCTCCAAGCTATATTCTTGATGATCTTGTCCAGAGATGGACCGATTACTCGACCATAACGCGATGGACCACCTATTAACTTAAAAGGCTAATATTCGGTTCAGTTCGGTTTTCGTCCGGTTTCTCAATAGTCGAATCGAAACCGAACCGAATTTTATCGGTTTTCATCTTTTCGAATCGAAACTCCTCGAAACCAACCCAAATCGAAAAAAATGTTCGATTTCGGTTTGGTCGGTTTATTGCTCACCCCTAGCTCTGTGTTCTAATAACGTATTTGATAATTGGATAATAATAGGTTCTACTATATTATGTAATCAAGAGCAATTGAGAGAAGAATTGAGATATTTTTATTAATTGAAACTGTATCTCCCTGTACGTATTACAAAGAAGATAACCCATATGAAGTTACCTATCCCTACTTAAACTCTTCCCATAAACCTTAAAGGCTTATGGGCTTGTTAGAAGTCCAGTAGGATACCTCTACCCAGTTGGGTTCCCACCTTAGGTTGGACCCAACTTCTAACATTGTTCTTGTTTTAGACATGCAAGTAGATCAAATATAACAAAAATCGTTTATATGAATAAGCTAAAACGCGGAGAAATTTTTGATAGCAGATGTTCTGGATCAGATGACCCCAAATTGAGATTATGACAAAAAAATTGCAATCGTAATACATGACCCTACATTTTGTAGTTTTTTTTTTTGTTTTGTTTGGTAAGTAAGATATTTAACATATCTCGCCTAACCTTTGTTTTCCTAAAATTCCCAAACAAGGATAACTGAAAACCACCACTAGAAATATCTCAAATAACTCGCATGATTGTACAGGGAGCTGAGCAAATTTGAGGATAAAGGATATTGGCTTCTTTTGATGGAAAGGGGAAATACTAATTTTAAGTTGTGATAAGTATCTTATATATTAAGAGGTCTACATCTTCTTTGAGAATACATGGCTTAGATAAGTGCTTTTGGGCCCTCAATTTTGCTCCCAAATTTTTAGCGCTACATTACCGTTGGACCATATTGTTGAAATAGCTCGATATTTAATTTCTCATATACATCAAAGTACCAGTACTAGGGATACGTTTGGATTTTTCCAAGTTGGCTTTTATAAATGAATATAATAGTTAGTAGTTAGAGCATCTTCTAAAGTGCCTCACTGACCTGGTTAAAAAGAAGCCAAATTTAAGTCAGTGAGACTCTATATCCTCCAACAATACCTGACTTGGATTTTTTATATATATTTTTTTCATCAATCCAAATTGGGCGTCCGATTTGAATTTAAAATAAAATAAAATAAAATTGGACGCCCAAGTCTTAGGCGTCTGATTTGAATTTTTGTTAAAAAAAATAATTAGGCGCGTAAGTCTTAGGCGTCTGTTTAAAAACAGAACAGGCGCCCAATCGAGAAGTTAAAATCCAAGATTAAGTCTTAGAATCCAAGACTTAACCTTGCTTTTGGAGGGTGAAATCCAAGTAAGTGAGACACTTTAGGAGATGCTCTTACGGGATCACTAACACTTGAAATTTGGAGCTATTTCACCATAGCCTAGAGTAGATGTTCAACCTATCCCATTTTAACAATATTATTATCAAAACTAAGAAAGTTTATATAATTTTTATGATTTGATGAAAAAATAAAACTTAGTTATAGATTTGATTTTTCTTTTTGTACAAGAAACAGGCAGTTCAAAATGGCAGATGGACTGCAAAAATATCCCGATGCATCGGCTAGAGCAGTTATGTAACACCTAACTACCTCTTTTTAATTTGACCTTAGAGAAACCATGAGCAATCTCCCCCTGTGGTCGGGGGGTATTCAATTTCTTTTTATTATTTCTGTAAGAATTTAACTTACCACGTGTGATATGATATCCAAGATATCTGATTCTGAAGATCAGTTTTATCTCACGAGAGTCTTGCTTTAGATTTTGTCCACCTCGGATATTTTACCGCATCTCGCGAGAATCTCTCATTTCCACTGGGTCCCACACTGTGTCTCTACAGACCTCCACTTGCTCCACGTAAACAAATCAATATCTACTCTCTCTCTCTTCATCAAGGTCGTCTTCTTCTAGAAGAGAGAAACTCGTGAAAATCTCTGTATTTCGATCTAAATATCATGTCCAATTTCGTGATTTTTTGGATTCATCAAGTGTGAGATTGTTTCTTGCGATATTTTTTTTACTGCTAGATCTATCTCTCCATGGCCGGTTTGTTCTCCTTTCGAGGAATTAGTAAGGTATATTTTCTCTACTTTTTTAGGAGAATTGTGTTTTTAGAGCTGAAATTATTACCAATTTTGCGATTCATTTAATGTGTAACTAATTTAGTAGAAAATCTGGAATTTATTAGGTTTTGTTTGTTACACTGGAAATAGGAAAAAATAGTTTTGACCAATTGGATTTGATAAGCTTTTGTATCTGAGATGCATATAATGGTTAGAAATTGCCCAATCCCCGGAAATATTTCTTGTGTTTTGTGATTTATGTAAAATGTTGTAGATCGACGATGCACTTCTGCTGTGACTATAAACTGAAACTAATTCTATCTAGTTTTAGTGTATTTTTTGTCTCTGAATTCTCAAAGTTCATTCACTGCTTTTTACGAAAACCTATTGGTTTCTGATGTAAACGTTGTAGAACTATAGTCCTTGTTTGTTTTGTTGTAGAACTAATCCTTTTCGCTTAAGTAGATTTTGGGGACTAAAGAAGATTGTATTCAATCTAGATTTTTTGTTCATATGATCTTTCCAGCTTAAAATCCCAAAACAATAATCAACATTTAAAATTATTTTTATCTGTTTGAGTCATGGATTAAAATAAATACCCATGATAAATATCAAGATTTTTTTTTATCGGTTTGGTGTTTTGATGATATTATCAGTGACTTACCACTCACTAGTTTTGTGACTAAAAAACTGCCAATATATCACAAATTTATCAATTTATCACCAAAATGTCACAATATTTTATGGGATTAAGAAATAATTGGTTTTAACTTTTAATTCCTAATAGCCAAAAGAGTTTGGTCCACCTCATTTATAAGACTTATAGAGAGTGGTCTCCTCTCCGAAAACCATATATTATTTAAAGACTTAAAAAATAAATATTATTTTATAAATAAAGAGGTATCACTCACCCCAAGGGTTACTTGTCGAAAAATGGGTTCTTCTCTAATAACCATACATAATTTAAGGACTTGGAAAAACTAAAAAGACAAGGTATGACCTCCTCTCCCTCTCTCTGCAATTCTCCCCAATTTCATGGTTTATTAAATTTTGTTCTACTTAATTCTTCTTAATTTAGCTCATATTATTGCAATATTTGTTTACATTATGTTTTCCTATTTTTTTTTTAAGCTCACATATTTTTGGGGATTCCAACACCTTATATTGGACACTTTTCTAAATACTTACTTATATTTCCTTCACATCTCCGCTCGTTTTAATAAACATTATAATTTATCGTGTTAAACATCAAAATACTAAAAATATCATCGATAAATACTAATTAATTGGTATTAAACTGGTTTTTTTCTTTAAGGATTAAAATATTGAGTGACCAAAATATCGTGATAAAATCAAAATACTATGATAAAATCACGAGTGTCAGGGGTCGATAAATACCGCATGGTTCGGTATTTTGATCCATGGTTTGAGTAAATTTTTGGGGTTGATTTGTGATTGTTTTATCCATTTCTTGTTGTTGTCACAAAGGTAATTGAATTGTCTTTTGTGCAGATTGAGGTCGTTGGACTCCTTTTTAAGATGAATTGTACATGTTTACCCATGGATCTTCGATTCGCATAACATTATAGCTTGCATACTTCCTCTTTATTAGGTTGAGAATTGTTTGTCCATATTCTGTACATTTCATTGTCTTGAAGAAAGCGGAATGTGCAAGTTCTCTTGTTGTGTGAAAGAGGGTTTTGTACGAATTCTATCCAGTGTGTTTCTCATAATCGGGCTTTTTGAATCTGGTTGATGAGGAGAGTTCTAGTGAACTCTGGTGGTGCAGGGGAGAAAGGGTTAGCAGAACAAAATTATCATATGCGGTATGAGCACAAAGAAGTTAGGAACGGAGTTGTGGGGGAGGGGCAAGATTTGTCAGAAGAAGATGAGTCTAGGATTAACGAAGTTGGTGTAAACTTAAATGATGGACGTGAAGTGGACTTACAGTTCCAGGCCCAGACTAGTAGTCTTCAGCAACAGCCTCAAGGGTCTGCGGTTCATTGGGAGAGGTTTCTTCCCCTAAGGACGCTGAAAGTTCTACTGGTGGAAAATGACGACTCTACACGCCATGTAGTCAGTGCATTACTGCGTAACTGTAGTTACGAAGGTTTGTACTTGTCCATTCTTAATGCTTGTAAGTGATTAGAAATATGAGATTATTTGTTGACACGAGAGAAGAGAGTGCTTGAAATACGAATCCTCATATTACGGAAATACATTTTTTTTTGCAAAAAGAATGCAATAAAGAATGTTTCGATAAAGCAAAACAAGAATATTTTGCATGTGGTTAATTACATAATGGAAAAGAGTAATTTACCCAACTTAGATAAAGACTGGGTGAGTGGGAGGGACACAATTATAGACACATACGGCCTTGTCATAAACATGTTGTAACCATGGTAAAACGACCGATATCTCAACAAAGATAAATAGCGGTTTCTAGAAAATATAATTATTGACATCAGAGTGATAATGAAACAAGTTACCTTGTGGAAGATTAAGTTATGGTTTACATAAAGTCTAAAATCAAAGATTGGCTAATCCTCTATATTAAATAAATCCATGTCACACTTTATATGTTCTTAATTTTATAAAAAAAAAAAAACACTAATTACGATGAAGGAGCATTTGTTCTATTTAAAGGAGTTGTGGCACCACACTTAATTTTTTATGTTGGGATTAAAAATATAGTAGCTAAAATTACAACAAGTTTCGTAACATTTACGTTATGCTCCACCAACTAAGGGTTCTCTTATACAAATTTGATATCATTCTTTCCTAATGTAGCTAACCTTGTGAGCTATTGCATTATGCTGTTTTAAGAATGTACACGAATGAAAAGGGGCATAAGCATCCCCCCGTCTGCAAAATATTTTGAGACCCAGTCTGTATACCACTACTGCCTATCCTTGAACATGTTACCACCTGTACATTGTCATAAAACACCAAAAAAATTCTGTTGAGAGTACTGCTGCCCTAACTGGAGTCTTCTCCAGATAGCCCTTGCTTCCTCTTCTTCAGTAGAGCAAGTGTGGCAGCATTGATCGATTGATAAAAGATATGGCAATAAGATGTCTTCTATTGATCTTTCAAATCATTTTTTTGGTAATAATATAATCATGTAATTGCTATTAGTCATCAACATTAATTACATTTAAAAGTGTCTTCATTTCTAACTGTCGCATGATGCAACTTAAACTTTTTATCCATTGTGTGTGTGCGATACACCTAATTTATTAGTGTTTGACACCCTTAACTTTTAATCCGTCCTTGGCAGTTACCCCTGTTGCAAATGGTCTGCAAGCTTGGAAAACCCTACAGGATCTGACGATTCACATTGATCTTATCTTATCTGAGGTAGTTATGCCTTGTTTATCGGGCATTGGTCTTCTAGGCAAGATTATGAACCACCATACTTGCAAGAATATTCCTATGATTAGTGAGTATCTTTCTTATACCTCTTCATTATATTTTTCTAATATGAAAGTAAGTGTCTTCTTTCTCGTTCTGTTTGAAAAAGTTGATACTTGTAATTACTGCACCTGATAAACTTTATCTGCAGTGATGTCATCCCATGATTCTATGGGTATTGTATTTAAGTGCTTATCAAAGGGTGCAGTTGACTTTCTAGTGAAGCCCATTCGAAAGAATGAGCTAAAAAACCTCTGGCAGCATGTTTGGAGGAGATGCCACAGCGTGAGTCTCTATATATCTTCATTTCAGATATGATATTCAATATATCATGAACGGGTCGTGGTCACATTGTCATGGGAACGCTTCACTCAACTATTTCCTTCCTCTATTATGCTATTATTTTTTGTATAGTATGTTAGACTGGTATTGTGCCTATAGTACTCATGTCTATTTTATGTGTGTTTTTATTTCTCTTATTCATTTGTCTTTTTTGTCCTCTAATTAACTCAATGTTTGATCACATCAGATCTTGGTTTTTGCTCTTCAAGCTTGAATTAACTCCTCACCATTTTCGCAGTCTAGCGGTAGTGGAAGTGAGAGTGGCATACAGACTAAAAAATCTGCGAAGTCAAAGTTTATTGAAGAGTCTGAAAACAATACTGGCAGCAATGACGAAGACAACAATGGAAGCATCGGTTTGGATGCCAGGGATGGAAGTGACAATGGAAGTGGCACTCAGGTAAGAAATAATGATTTCCTTTTGTAAGTATTCTGAACTTGTTTTGATTTACGTAGCTTGGTTTTATTTAAAATACAGTTCTTATACACATTGCGTATGATTTTGATTGAAGCACATATTAGAATAAATTAACTAAATCTTGGGTGTTTCTAAGACTCATCTTAATATTTGTGTAGTTATCATAAAAAATAGACGAAGCATACCAATACAAAGTTGTGGCATTGATATCAAAGATGACCGTGTTTACAATTTTACCTTCTTTTCAAAGTGCCTATCATTCATCTCATTCCACAAAATCTATCCAAATCCATATAGAGTAATATGCCTCTAAGAACTTCTTTGATCTTCCTTCTAAGTGGCTTGCAGTACCATCTTTTTCAATGATTTGATAAAACCCCGTTCAAAGACCTACGAGACACCAAAAAGGTATCCCATTCCGCATTTGCCAACCAACAATGGAAAATAGTCTCATCCTCTATACCATCCCATAGAAACAAAGGATCCACATCCATGCCTCGTTTTCTTAGTTCATCTGTGGTCGTTGTTCGTCCCAAGCCATCTCGCAATAAAAGGAGGCTACTTTATACAAGATTCCCATCTTTCAAACCAAGCGTATGAGAAAGTCCATACGAAATATACACTTCAACATCTACTTTACACTCCTAGCTTCTACCTAAGTACCCACATATTGATCTTATTGTAAATTTCCTATTTTTGGCCAACTTTTATTTCCATTTTTCTTTATTAATTATATCATAATCATAGTGACTTGTAAAATTATAAAACCAGTGTCCTACTTTTCCGTCAATAAGTTTTTTTTGAAAATGGAAGTTTTAATTCGTTGTGCTCTCATCTATTTTGTATAACTACTTCACTCTCCAAAGTTGTAAACGATAATTATTGTAGATAGACGGGTGTACCAAACAAAAAGTCTCCATTCACACCGTCGATAATGTTAGAAACTATTCTTCCATTCTCACTGTTGATTTCAATGCTTTCTTTAAACTCGTTCCATGTGTAAATAATTAGCTCTATTTCCCCACTGCGTATGTGATGTTAGACTTATTATGAAGTAAGCCATTCATATTCCTTTATTCCACACATAGCTCTTTTATCATCTCTATCTATTATTGATAGGTCATAGGTCGTCACGACCACGACCTATGCACGTTTCCTCTGTGACTATTATTTTGAGTTATTTTATTTTATTTAGAAAATCCTCTAATTAGGGGATTACTATTAGGTAGTTTCCTATTTTGTTGGGAGAGTGGTTAGTGGAGAAAAGTTAGGGATTTCCTACTTATAGGATGTTCTTGGAGAGGGAAAGTGAGTGTTGTTTTGAGAGAGGAGAAACCCTAGATGAGTCTAGAGAGAGAACTTGAAATCATTGATTGAATTGAATAAAAATATCATTTTATAAATTGTGTTTGATAATCACTTCCGCGCACGTAGTTTTTAACAATTATGCATTTGTATCGGTGTAGATTCCGTAACTACTTTCCAAGTAACACATTGTTCATCCCCTTAGCAAATTTAAAAACTAGTCTACCCACTTCTTTTTTCACGCACCACATCCCAAATCCATTTCAGGAGGTAAAGCTTATGAGTCCTCTTGGTATGTTTGCAAAGGAAATTCCTAAAATCCTTTCCAGCTTTTATACCAAGGATAATGGTAGATGAAACAAGGATATGTAATAAAATTTTCATCTTTATAGTGCACTTTTGACAAGCTTAAGACATCCTCCCTTTGATAACATCTTCCCTTTTTCAGAAACCAACATCGTGTCAATTTGCTTAATAACCAAATCCAAAATCTTTATACAACTCAAAGGCACCCCAAGAGGCATTACATAGATAGGCAGTAGGTAAGGTACTCGTATCATAACTCAAAGTAGTTAAGTTTCCAATGCTATGACACATGACTTTGTTTTTTCTAACTTTACACGTAAAGCCGAAGCTAAGAGCTGAGTAACACAAACCGAAGACTTCCAACTTTAACCTACTGCCTCCACTTTTCACCAGAATATATTCCCTTTTAAATGTATAGTAAAAATTTCATGTTCACATGATTGAAGACCCTTTTGAAGTCAATTTTGCAACCACACCCGGTACTCCCTATCTCATTTCCAATCGATCTCATTTGCCATAAGAAATCATCAAGGATCTGTCTTTTGAAACATAAACCCCTTGGAATAACGAAAACAACAAACTCATCATTTTCCTCAATCTCCTCGCCATAAACTTAGTTAATATCTTTTAAATCTTGTCGATAAACCTCAGTTAATATCACCGAGATCGTTGCTTTCCTAAATCTCCTCGCATGATACTCCTTTTCTTGAATTTTAATTATTCTCCCCTTTTCTTTCAAAAATTCCTAGCAGGGAAACCCCATATCCCGTAACATACCTTTAGGATCTAAGCGGGTTTTAAATTAACCTTTTCCTGAATTCCTTCAAATAAAAATTCTATAGTCTATAAGGAAGGTTATGATTTGAATGAATGCATGGCTCATATTTCATTTAAAAATGGAGACGCTTATGCATTTCTTTTAAAGAAGCCTGAAATGGATCACAAGCACCGCATCATAAAATACAATGCTTTTTTCTTCTATATTGTTTCTCCTATGGAATTTGGGACAACACGATCTTACTTGTGATGGTTCACTAAGCCAAATACGTGAGATAATTTTTTTTGGTTTTGGACAATTTTTGGTCTTTGATTTGTTTAACTCGGTACAGAGTACAGACAGAAAAGTCATTAACAAATCTACAGTTCTTCAAACTTTCTAACTAATTCCAATTTTGATGTTTACTACATTTGTAAAATCTACCTAAAAACCTAAGAAATCTGAAATGAAACAATTATGAGATCCAACATTTCTTGGTCTGATTACTTAGTATGGGCGGTATTCTGGTTTAGCAGAGCTCCTGGACAAAGAAGGCAGTCGAAGTTGAGAGCCCCCAGCCTTTGTTGCCATGGGATACATTAGGTGATCCCCCGGATAGTACATGTGCACAACTTATCCATACAAAAGAAGAAGCATTTGGCAACGGTGGGGTACCTATCTGTGTAAAGGATTGCCAACAACAGGATCCAGAACTTCTTGGTATCTCTTAGACAAAAATTCGCTTATTTTCTATTTTATTTGTTATATTATCTTATAATTTGTTGTCATTATACTTTATGTTTCTTTCATTAGATAATGAAGCAATGGGCAAGGACTTGGAGATACTAGTACCTAGAAATCCAGATTTACAGCATCAAAATCCTGGTGAAAACAAGAGAGATAAGTTTCCTGAACCAGAGCCCGAGAAATGTAATGAGCAATTAGTTGGAGTGCTAGGACTCAACAGAGAGAAGCCTATTGGCGAGCTTAGGGTCCTCGCTGCTTATCGTGCAGATTCAATCACGAATACTTCACAACCTCAGTTAACAACCAGAAATTTTGAGCTTCCAAGTAATCTCTCCAAGATATCCGAAACCAAAGATAAAACCAATTTTGACGCTAAAGAACTACCGTCCCTTGATCTGAGTTTAAAGAGACCACGAGGTATCAAAGATACTGGCACCGCACCATATGACGATCGCAATGTCCTACGACATTCAGAAGTTTCAGCCTTCTCAAGGTATATGATTAGCTTATGATACTATGTGTGTGTGTGTGATCTCTCCAATGATGATGTATCAGTCAATTATTGATATTTCCAACTCTTGCTTCATGCATTATCTGTTACATGCAGGTACCACACTGCCTCTACTACTACTCTTGGAAATGTTGGAAGCTGTTCACCAGTTGATAATAGCTCTGAAGCAATGTACAACAATCAGCGGTCCAATGGGAGTAGTAATAACATTGACATGGGTTCCACCACTAAAAGTGTTTTTCCGAATCCATTAGCCTTTAATGAGAAATCACCATCCACCTCAACTGCAAGATGCCTACACCCCTCTGCCTTTCAACCTCTACCCCAAAAGGCTGATGATGTAATAGTTAAGGCAGTGGCGGCACACCAGCAAGTCGAAGTCCAACACCACCACCACTACTACCACCATCACCACCACCACATGCACAACATGCAACAAAAGCAGGCCGCGACAGATAATGACGATTTATCATTGAACATTTCATCCAACCAGTTTGGCGAGCCCGTCGATGGTAATGCAGGCAATTATAGTTTGAATGGGAGCATCTCAGGAAGTAATAACGGGAGCGACAAGCAGAACGGAAGTAGCAAAGATATGAATGCCAAAGGAATAATCACTGACAGTGGAAATGGGGTAATTGGAAAAGGTGGAGTTGGTGATGGGAGTGGGAGGAGTGGAGTTGATCAAAATCGGTTTGCCCAGAGGGTGGCTGCCTTGACCAAATTCCGTCAGAAGCGGAAAGAGAGATGCTTTGAAAAAAAGGTAACTTTTCTCTTTTAGAAACCTTGCAACCATGATGCTTCTCAAGTATACTACCTTAATGATATTAGATTATGATGACTTACTAGGTAAAACTCCTTTCGTAATTGTGTCTGCTAGCTTAATGATATTAAATTATGATGACTTACTCGGTGAAACTCCTTTTGTATTGGTACCTACAAATCACAAAGGAAAATGCCTCAGTTCTGACTTTATGAAAACTCATTTTGATGTATACTAGAGGTTAAGAAGATCTGCTGGAGCATCCAATAAAGAAATCGTTTTACCAACTCCAATATACTTCCACCTACGTCATACCAAAATTTGTACGTAATATAGACCATCCATCTACAGAAAATCTGCTAATGATAGACTTGAGTATTGGAGAAATTAAGAGAATCCTGTCACTTTTTAATGAATGACACACTTTACCTGCTGGTTAGAAGCTGCTTTTGATTTGCCTTTTCCCAATATCTTGATTATGCTTTATGAGTCTTAAAAAAAACAATTATAGATAGAACTGGCTGTGGGCCTATTTGAAAGAGGGTACTTAGCAAGGGTCAGTTGAACTCAAACCAGTAGAATAAGGAGACACAGTTATTCCAACTACAATAGAGTTCTGAGTTTATCATGTTTTATTACAAAACATCATACTAGATATGTGGTATTGTTAGAATAGTATTCTGTTGATGACGAACACCAAAAACTCAACAGTTTTAGTTTTTTGCCCAGATAAAAAGTGCTACAGTTGGACTGTCTAATCATGCGCAACATTTCTATTGACTCCTTTGAAAACAATTCATTATTTCGTCTTTGCCATTGTGATAGCCTGTTCTAAATGATGGATTTTCAAGAGATCCCAGTCACTTAGTAATGTTGAATGGAAACTTCTTGAACAAAAGACCATAAACAATTGAAAACCATTGCAAGAGGAAGTGAAATTATTTGGCAGTACGGGGTGTAGACCTCGATTTTCACACTTTTCTAGAATCAAGGCCGCATAGACTGAGGTGACGCCACAAGTGATGAATGACCTTAGAGTGTGACTGTGTGACATAGATATATATTTGGGTTTTATCATTTATGCCACTTTTGGAGTGAGACGCAAAGGGAGATGGGAAGTTGAACGGACCAATCATACTTTTCATTTAAAAGACGTGCATTCAGGGTGTTATCGCCAATTGATATTGACTCATAAATTAGCCAATATTTTTAATGTTATACTTCGAGTTATGCTGTGGGAAATTGACACATATCTTTATGGTGTAATGTTTTTCAGGTGCGGTATCAAAGTAGAAAGAAGCTTGCAGAGCAGAGACCGCGAGTTCGTGGGCAGTTTGTGCGTCAGAAAGGATATGAAGATGCAAACATGGAAGCAGATTCCTAACAGGGCGCATGGGTTTGTGTACATGGGATTAGCCTTAGATGTTGTGTATTTAGCGACAAAACTTTTAGATTTTGGTTGGACAAATTTGTGGGTGTATTATGGGAAAAAGCTGCGACAGCTAAGGTGAGAGCACGAGAGAATAGACACCTCATTTTGTATGATGTATTTGTGGAACATGGTGATGACTACGGCTACTTGTGAGTGATAAGCTTACCCTGTTTAGTTAAAGTATAAGTTGCTTATTCTTCTTTGAATCCAAAATTTGATTACAGTGTAGTTTTATTTTCAGTCAGCATTCATGTATGTGGCACTGAAAGTTTGATACCACCTTCAAAGATCAAGGAAAATGTATATTTTGCTCGTCTGGTGAAAGTTTTGGGAAACCAAGCAGAGTGGCACTTTATGGGTGCCATGTCAGATGTATGGATGTATGGATGATGGCTGCATTCGGGTGAAGATTAGGCGTGTGCATGGAAAGGTAAAAATTATAGGAGTGGCAAGGACGGGAAGTGATTTTCACATTCTCCTCCCCGCTGTTGAAGATTTATCTTTTGCAAGGAATGTTTACCCCCTTCCTTCCGTAAGTCAGTTGGAGATAACACCCTTATTATCTGAAAACAAAGTACTTCCCAACTCAACTAAACATGGTCGCTTTTGGAAGGATTGCATGCATCATTTAGACCTTAAATATCTTCTTCACTGAAAGATTTTCAGAAATATTCTTTAGAAAATAGAGGCATGTACCGCTGGAGATCTGAGTATGGAGATTGCTCTTCTATGGGATAAAGATTTATGTGTAGTTAAACAGGTGTTCAACTTTATTGGTTTTGCTCGCGGTATCTACATTTGAATGTTTTTTCTGCTTCCATGGTTCATCATTTATCACTGGGGGAAAATATATTTACATCTGAGAACAACTATTTTATATTATTTTTGTTTTGCGAAATAAGTATTTGTGTTGATGGGAGGAAAAAGTAGAAAATGGTGTTCCGATCAAAAAATAAGATGCAAAAGCCCACTAGCTAGCCTTAATCATCCCAAGCGGGTTTGCACTATTGAGACTGCAGAACACTTGCCTAAATTGCAAATAATTATGTGCAGAACCTGAATCATTCCAAAAAGACCCGAGGCCTGCTAGTATACCTGACGTGGCACGTCCCTTATAGGGTTGTCTGCCCCGTTTGACATGTTTATTTTATGCTTAGCTTATGCTATGTTGGAGAGGTCCAATGTGGGTTATTAGCAGTTTCTATGTTTTAGGTTAGTTTCCTAATTGGATAGGTTATAGGAGATATTGTAAGAGTCATTCTAGGGAAACCTAGGTTATAAGGGGAGAGGGTGGTGTAATCTTAGCAATTCAGTTGTTAATGAAAATTAAGTTGCTTTAGTAGAATTTATAAGTTTTTTCTAAACCTAACCTATTTGTGATTTTCTTACGAATTTCACTTCAGCGTTCATAGTAACCACATCAATTGGTACCAGAGCTGCGTTAGAATCCAGTGTAGTCAGTTTCAAGAGCAAAGATGCCTCGTAGAAGACCTACGATAAAGAAACCTATGTTCCCTGACGATGTGGCGAGGATGTTGGATAAGCTTAATAAGCCTGTCAAGGCTTTTAGAAAGGTAGCATTTTTACCATCCCCCAATCACCTCTGTTGGGCGCAGTAGAAGACTCATTTCTTGAGGGAAGCATCGCCGCGAGGAGCGACGATCTCAACAATCCGTTCGCAAGTCATGGAGTCGAAACCGAGACTTCTAACGTTTTGGGAATCGAAACCCGAGCCATCACAGGAGATCCGTCCATGACTACCGACCATCAGACACACGGCCCGCATGAGGAATTTACCTGATAGCGAAAAATAACGTCGACAGCAGCTGCCACAACGGCAGCAACGCCGGTAGCCCTAACCAAGTCAGACTTTTTGGCTTGGGCCGCACAACAGCAAGCCCAAGCGTACCAAGCCCAAAACCCAAATCGCAACCCACTATTGCCGAACTAGACCCAGTCGGTCTAGATCTAGTCAACTGAACCAGATCCACTCAGTTCAGATCTAGCCGGTTACAGATCTGGGTTACCCACATTAAATGGGAACCCAACCCAGAACTTGTGGGCTCGATGGGTTGGTTTCACCACTCGCTTCAAGGGACGAACTTCAAAGGAATAAACTTGTTCTGGTGGGTACCCCACGACGGTACGACTGCCGGCAACCTCCTCGACGGACACCAACTAACAGCCCCTACCCCGGTCACCTTTCCGACAGCGGTAACGCCATTAAAGGCGGTCGATCAAGAGAGAGCTTCCATTAACGTGGGTCTTGAACGGTCGGACCCCAAGTTACTCTGACATAACCGACCGAAAACCTCGACTTTCTAACCTTCCCAAAGGGAAGTCGGCTTACCGACTGCAACACGGACTGACCGGCAGGTACAACCACCGGAGGTGGCCTCGTTAGGTGTTCTTGAAGCGTTCCTCCCACCGACCGACCCATATCGTAACAACCCCTATGCCGACACCGGTAAACGACCTACACCGAGGACGAATCCTAGATACGGCTTTGAGTTCCAACCTCCCTACAGTGATGGATAGGGGCCCCGTGATGATGATGTGCTCAGTGTTCAGCCGAATGGGAAGCGTAAAACTAAGGGTTCTCATTATATGGTAGCTAAAGTGAGAGAAAGGCAATTCAGCGGGAGAGATCGGGGCTGTGGTTTTCACCCCCCGATTGACACCCCATTGCGTGACCATTACCGACAATAACCACTTGGTTTACTTTCTCATCTACCAAGGCATCCGTATGCTATAACTTGGCAAGATGATAAGTACAGTTCAGACTATGAGGAAGAATAACATCCACAACCGCAACGTAAGGGTAAGGGCAATGATATTTAAGAATTGGCATAAGTTATTTCAGAATAAACGCATGATGTTCACTTCAAAGTGCTAGAGTTCACTGGAAAATCTAATGTAGATGCCATTATCAAGTGGTTGGATAAGGTTGGGCGTATATTCAACTACAAGAAATACGGAGATCCAAAACAAGTGATGATCATTGAGTCCCGCCTTACTGGTTTTGCTCTCACCTAGTGGAACAACGTACAATAGGCAAGGCGTACATCAGGTTACCGTCCCATTATAGTGTGGTGGAAAATACAGAGAGAGCTGAAGGAGAGGTTCATCCTTATGAACTACGGCGAGGTTGCATTTGGGAAACTATAGTCCTTCAAAATGGGTCTTTCTTCCCTTGATGATTATACAGATTAATTTTATCTCCATGAGGCATGTGCACGACTCCAGGAGACTGAGCAACAGTGAGTTAGTAGGTACAAGAATGGGTTGACAAAAAAATTACAAGAGGCAACTGCGCTTCAACCTATCTTTTTCCTAGCACAAATTTTATAGTTGGCCAAACAGGCGAGCGAGTTACATGCGCAGTATCACCCACTGG
The DNA here is from genome assembly GCA_014058105.1 of Kingdonia uniflora. Classification (NCBI taxonomy): domain Eukaryota; kingdom Viridiplantae; phylum Streptophyta; class Magnoliopsida; order Ranunculales; family Circaeasteraceae; genus Kingdonia; species Kingdonia uniflora. The sequence continues at coordinate 1,558,914 of JACGCM010001954.1, read as the reverse complement.
TTCCAGCAGCAGCTCCAGCTATTCCAACAGTCACTGCACCATGTATCTTTATCATGTATTTGCTAAAAAGGTTGGCCTAATCATGGATGGTATGCGGGAAAGTATGATAACAACAATTTAACATGTTATGGAGGATGAAGACAAAGAAACAGAGATGCACACTACATTCGTGGATGAGTCTTCTGAGGCACCGACCCATTGATTTTGTAGAAAAAATCTTCTCAGACGGAGGGTTTGACGTGACACGTCCCTTATAGGGTCGCCTGCTCCCGTGTGACATATGTTTATTTTATGCTCTGTTGGAGTGTTGGAGAGGTCCAATGTGGATTATTTGCAGTTTCTAATTTTTAGGTTAGTTTCCTAATTGGATAGGTTAGGGGAAATATTATAGGAGTGATTCTAGGAAAGCCAAAGTTATAAAGGAAGAGGGTGGTGTAATCTCAGCAGTTCAGTTGTTAATAAAATTTAAGTTACTTTAGTAGAAATTATAAGTTTTCTCTAAACCTAACCTATCTGCAATTTTCTTACGAATTTCGCTTCGCGTTCGCAGTAATTACATTAATACCACTCGTTAGTATCAGTAAAAATTAGCTAGTATATATAAGTTTTTACTTATTTTCCCATATTTTGAAACCATCCTCTAAAATGTTTTGTTGGACTGTATAACTTGTAAAGCTTCTTATGTATATGACACAGCCAAACATTTCTTCCCTCTAAATGTTGAGCTTGAATAAGGGCAGGAATTGTAAGGACCTAATTTCGTAATAGCTTGAAATAACTCGAAATAGGTCTTACATCAAATGTAATTGTGACAAGAATTAGTATAGCCCAATATAAAATGACACAAGTGATTAGCGTGGAAACCTTTGAATAGGTAAAAACTATGACATCGGCTTGAGAATTTAGTAACTATATCTTTATTGCTTGAGGATGATATTTGATTACAAGTTATGATCTCTTAAGCTAGAAAAAACCTAGTCCTTTCTCCTCTGGAACTCATCCATTTTATAGACCTTACTCTCAGTTCGTTATCATGCATAAGCACGTTCTCTTGAAAATAGGGGCAAGTGAAAATTGGACTTGTAACTGCTAGTTCATGGGAGACAGGTGTCTTTGACTTATTCTATTTCATATGTAGTACTTGAGTCACATTCTTTATTAGTTTGTGGTCTTGGTGGCATTTCTGATGGTGTATGTCACGTGTAAATTGCGTGAGTCTGGTTATTGAACCAGTTAGAGTTTATCACAGCTCAAGAGACAGGTCCCTATAATTACCCCTCGTAACTGAAGGCATAGGTGGCTTTAGTTGAGAAGTGCCCATAGATTTGTGAGTTAGAATTTAGAATGTTTGGTCAAGAGAGAATGATGTATTTTGCAGACGTGGATGAATCTTGGAATTGTGATGTATCTATTGGATTTTGGGTTGTGGTATTGAATGCGCTTAAGGAGTTGAGTTGACTGACATGTTCGGCTGTTAGGTTCCCTATACAATATCTCTTAATGATGATTGTTTCAAAAAAAATTCCCTGCCTTGAATGCTCTATCTCTATAAATAATGTTACTGTACTGCTGGTCATTCATATGTAAGTATGTCTATCCTTTCCAATTATGTAAGCTCTCTTGCTATAACTTGACTAATGGTGACCATCAGAAGTCAGGCCAGGGAAGCAAGGGTTCTTGCCAAAATGCAAGAATTTTTGTTTTAATATTTTGGTACCCAGTCTCTTGATCTTCTGACTTCCACCCCTGTTAGGCCTTCCTTTCAAGGAATGGCTATTGAGGAGGCAATGAGGGCTGATGGGGATTATGGTTACATGTACCGCTTCTGCTATATGCATACATCGGGGCAGCCCCGTATGGAGTATCTACGCTTTCTTGAGAAGAATGTTATGATTGAAGAAAATGAGGAAGTTGGTGTCCGTGTTAGGAAGTACCACTAGTATCCTGTCACTGATTGGATTTTACAGGTGGAAGAGGTGGTAGAAGTTATCGGTTACTACCACCTTCGTTTTGTGCGGTGGTGGTGGTTTAAGAGGAAGAAGCATGCTTCTATTACAACCATATTCATTTTCTTGCAGAAGTGATGGTTTCAGAGGTGGGGAAACTTGTAGTACTCGAATTGGAAAGCTTGTTGATATCTGAGAATTACTGTAATCTGTAGAACGATATGTAGGAAGTTTTTGTATTGTACTATGTTTTGTAATGTACTTTGTAGTGTTCATTGTCGAGCTAATGAAACAAAAGATTCCAATTTTTTTTCTTACATCTTGTATTAGTCTATAAATTGATTATATCGGACTGTAGAAAATATTACTATTAAATCAAAATAAATATGTGTCGAATTGGTGAAGAAATGTGTGAAAAAACTATTTTTGAAATATCAAAATAGTTAGTTGCTTCAAACTTAATAAAAGATGTTCATTGGGCTGCAAAAATTGTACTGTTCGAGCTATACGATATGAAAGGGCAGCATGTAGGATATTGTAATGCGAACTGTGGAAAACAACTTTAAAATTTGAGAAAATGAGGTAAGGGCTTGTTACGTTAGTTTGAGGGAATGGGGAGACTAACATTGGTAATGTGAAGGTCGTGGAAAGATGAGGTAGTCATGAATATATTCTGGTTGATTTGAAGATATGAAATTGATGGATAAGTTTGACAGCTGTGATGCTTATCATTGAATTTCCTGTATGCGTAAAAGGTGAGATTGTATGTTATCGTACTCTGTGTTTATAAATAAGGATGCAGATGAAGATGTAAAATGAGTAAACATGGTGAAGACTCGCTCTCAAAGAGTTCCACATACAGCGGAGAGGTGGGTAGCAATAAAGGTTTCTAAAGTTCTTAAAATGATATTTGGCCAATTGGATTACGGTGCCGATTTGCCAGAATTTGTACTTCAGTTGGAGGGGTTGAATGCAAGGGCGAAGGAGAACAAGGTTAGTCGTCACTTCTGGTGTGAGGTATTCCGCGAATTGGTCGTTTAGCCTGAAGTTCGAAAAACTATTGTGAAGGAGATCGCACTGGATGAGATAGCTGTTGAAGATGAGAGGATTATTACTGATAAGATGTGGTGTTGCAGGGCACCTTGGTTATTTTAAATGTAACAATGTTTGAGATGGCGAACTTGTGTTTAGTTCGAAATAATGTAATGAATATAGGAGAATTTTTTTTTGTTTTGTTGTTGCTCCTTAATTTATGGGAAACTTGTTGAGGACTCATTTTAATTTTAAATTTAGGAGCATTGGGAATGACGTTGTAATTGTTATAAATAAGGATGGTGAGTAGGATAATAAAGACCTTGAGTATGAGTATGATGGTGAAGGTATAGTTCGATTGTGTGTGGTTTGATTTTTTATCATGAATATGGGGAGGTGTGAGAGAGGGGTGGGCAGGAGAGAGAGAGATGCATTTAATTATAGGGTTTGGGTTTATGATGAAAAGTTGTTTTTACCCAAAGGGTATGAACCGTCTGATAGGTACAGTGGAAGAGATGCATCGGTTGGAAAATTGAGGGCAGGCTTGCGTGAGTTCCAAAAACTGCCAGCGGTTAGAAAGAAAAATTATAAATAGTCTTTTTTGCCTTCAAACCATTTACAAAAAATAGATAGGCAAAAATCTATAGAGAGAGAGAGAGGGAGAGAGAGAGAGAGAGAGAGAGAGAGAGAGGGAGAAAATTTGATTGCAGAGAGATTGGAGAGGGAAATCCTAAACGTAGACATCGCCATCGGAGGGAAGAAGAAGGTGCCATTATGGGTTTGGTAAAGAAACTCGTGTTACTGAGTTCTGTCGTGAAGGAAGAGACTTTTGGGGTTTCGGATTCATCTTCTGTTGTCGAAGGTTAGTGATTGTTCTTGGTTGTACTCTTTCTTCGTGATTTGAATGTTTGTGTAAGTTATGATTATTCCCTCGTTTTTTTGTATTTGGAAATTTGAAACGTGTTTATATATGGAAAGTTTTCATCTATACTTTTGGAATTTGCATGCTCTGTGCTAGTGCTAAGTAGTGTAGGGAAAAAAATAATACTATAACATATATTTTTGGTTATATCATAATAAACCACAAAAATAAAGAATTTGACTGAAATACCTAGATTTGTATGTAGAAAGATGCGCGCGACAGACCTTAGGAATAAACGTCCTTTCTCGAGCTTATCATTTGAGGTGGAGACTTCAACCTGGTCGGTTGATTGATGAAGTAACTGTAGAAATTGAATCTTCCAAATCTATGAGGGGCAAGCTGATAAATAATAGCTCGAATGAACCTGCTCGAGATGTTGAGGGGGAGAGCACCTCAGAGGAGAGGGAAGATGAGGAAAAGCTCAAGTTTCCAAACTTTCCTGGTAATTTCTATGACTATCCTCCAGACTCAGAGGATTTCAAGGACTTTTGTAAGTGGAAAGATCATTTAGGTGGAAAATGGGGGAATGTGATAGAGCATGGGGGGGGGGGGAGATCTTTTAGGGGGTGTGCTGATGAAAATGATAAAAACACATTCTTCCTGTTATCGGACTTAGAACATCAGAAGTTTCATAGGAAAATATCAATCTGTTTCCCTTGAGTATTTCAATGGGAACAGGGAAGGTGATTTAAATGAGGGCTTTTTGTGTTATCTGGCCCAGTTTGAATATGGGTTGGTAGTGCCTTTAGGCAACCTTGCGAAAGGTATCATGAATGAGATCGAGGCGTGCCCTGCCCAGTTGAACATGAATATGTGGGATGTGATAAATATTTGTGAGAATTTAAATAGGAGGTGGTCTCTTGAGGGGAACGAGAGAAGAATAACACCTTTAGATGTTTTGAACTATTATTCTGTGAAATACTATGTGAGTACTAGGGGTGCGTATTTTTGTTCGAGCTCGAGCCGCCCCCAATTTTTTGGACTTGAATTCGGTCAGAAGAGTATGGAATGATAATTTGATATGGGTGAAAGGCGAGTGTCTCCAGCGAGCTCACGAGGAACCCCTGAATCTTAAATATAAAATTTTGAAGAAAAGTAAGTAACTCTTACGAATACTAAAATGTATCTTTTGATAGTAGCCTGTTTGATGTTGACGATATTTTGTTTGTATGTAGATCCTCAGTCGAAAGTTAAGAGGAAAGAATCTCTGATCGATACGGTAGCTCAAGAGGGAATGAAGCTCGAGGTTGTGCTTAGCGAGTTTGAGATTAGCAAGCACAAGAGGGTTAACAAGCTGTGAAATTCCAAAAGCTACAGGCTAAGATAAAAATAACTGGAGCTGGCCCACCCGTTGGAGCTGGAGGTAGATCGTCAAGGAGTATTGGAAAATGGCCAGCTATAACAAAAGCTAAACCCATGTCCTTGAAAACAAGGCTTGTAGGTTCCATGTATGGGAAAATGAGCTAAAGGGAACCAAAGAGGAGAAGTACGAAGATTGATGGCTCAAAGTCGGCAACTGCAGAGAGTGGGGAGGTCGAGGTTTCCTTAAAGAAGAGAAAAGTGAACAATCACCCTCCTACTGTAGTGGAGGAGGTGAAGGATAATATGGACAACGAGGATGAGTTGTTTGCTTTGGAAAGGAGGTCAAGACTTGTTGTTCGAGGAGATACCGGGGAGTTTGATTCTGTTATAAAAATAGGGCCATGCAGAGTAAGTGTAACACTATAATGATTAGTTTTTGCTTGAAATGGTCGAATTGTATTTTTGGTATGTTTGTTGGTATAGGTTGCACGCATTTTGAAGGGTATTTGCCTCAGGTTTGAGGATGGGAAGGCAGATCTTGAGAAGAGGGTTACACAGCTCGAGATAGAGTTGGTGAAGGAGCAAGCTGATCTGGCAAAAGAGAAAGTATGCTCGAGCTTCAAGGTTAAAAAGTTGAAGGATGAGTTCCAGACAACTATGGACGAGCTCGGAGAAGAGGCTAAAAAGAATGTGGATGAAGTAATCGCTGCTCGTGATAATCTTGAGCAAAAGTTTATTGAGGAATGCTACTCTTTTGTTGATGTCCTTGCTATATCAGAAAGGTGATTTGCAGATGTTGAGGTGCTCGAAATAGAAGATGAGCCTGAAGCTCGCAATACTCCTCCCCAGGATACTATACCAGGGTTGAATGTTGTTTCTATTAGTGTCGAGCGAGAAAATTAAGGGGGGGGGGGGGAGGGAAGATAATGACAAGGTAGAGTGATATGCATGAAATGGCTTTAACAAATATTGTATTGGAGTAGGGAAAACATTTATATTGATTGTTTTAAGTAGGAAATATGGATGCTGGTATATTTGTTGATAGGAAAATTATTGTGTAGTAGCTAAACGAGCTACGTATCATCAATGAGGCGTTAAAGAGTGAGCTTGCTATAGAGAAAAATTATGTATATACAACAGCGCTCACAGCTACACGCATGGAGGTTCAGGTGAGAAAATAGAGTTTGAAGTGAAAAGATAAGTATAGGTACATAAAAATTAGACCTTCTTTTAGAAATTGAAAAAAATAGTGAGAAAGTGTTAAAAGATGTGTACCTTAGAATATTAGAAGATTGTGGTATTAACCTGATCCTGAGATTGTAGTGCGTATGACCACCTTAGGAAATTGATTGTAGAGCGTATTAACCTGATCCTGAGCTCGTTATGGTGGGTCTATGATAGATAACTGACTGTATGTAAACAGTTGCATAACAAACTATTTATATGAGAAATATAGATTGTTCTTCATGTTTGAACGTAAAATCGAACTGTTGTGCAGGCAAATCTAGAAGCCGCACAAGCTCGCGAGGAGGATGTGCTGAAATGTAATTTCGAGTTTAAACTCGAATTGGATAGGATCCATAAAATATTTGAAGAGAGTACAGATCAATATGTAAAAGTAAAGCTTAGGCTGGCTAAGTCAGAAATGACAGTTAGTGAGTTGAGCCAGCAGACCGATAATAACGAAGTTGATTTAGGTAGAGTTCAAGGTGAGCTAGTGAGCGCTCACTGTGAGGTTAAGAAGTTGAAGAACACGTTAAAGTGCATGAAGGGGAAGTGCAAAACATGGATATCGCTCAATATTACATCAAATTGTTAGAGATGGAAGCGATGGAGTAAAAGGGTATCAGAACAATCTAAGGGAGAAATTAAGGAAGGAGGGCAAAGTGGGCAGTGTACGAGCTGAGATGGCAAGTAAGGTTGAGAAGCTACATGACACTGTAAAGCGAAAAGAGGAAAATATTCAGAGTACGTAGAGTCATTGTGACAAACTCTCTGAACGGCTGGAAAAATAATGGTTGACCTTGCAAGTGGTCATAATAGGGAGAGGGATGTGATGGAGAGATTGAAGAGGAAATAGCGTGAGGTGGATGATATTATGAAATAATTAGGGGAGAAAGATCTCGAAGTAAAAACTCATCTGAAAAAAATAATGGAGCTGGAGGCCGATTTAAAATATGTTCAAGTTGTTGTAACTTGTAAGGAACTCCAACAAAAAAATAAGAAATAAGGAGGCCTAACTGGCTGATTGTAGGAATAGTGAGGTTAATTTTTGTTAGGAATTTGAGAAATCTTTAAGGACAAATGATGAAATGTTGAAGAATTCTTATTTTAGTGGAAGTAACGAAAATGAGGTTTTACAGAACAAGAGGCGGAGTTGTTGGCACTGCGAAGTAAAGTTAAGAAGTTAACCGAGATGAAAGAGAAAAATTAGATCGAATAGGGTAAATCCTTGGAAATGTTGAGGGCTTTGAACAATCACGTAGCAGATTTGGAGAGAGCCAAGACTCATTACAAAAAATTGGATAAAAATTATCAAAAAATCTATATTGATTTTGCTAACCTGGCCATACCGAATTGTTATAGACTTCCATGGAAGAGGTACATTCGAGGGAGATAATGACTGTAATCTCCTATTTTGTGAGGGAAGTGAAGAGGCTTGAGTTTGAAAGGGATATATTGCATGACTGCCTATTTTGAAGGGTTGTATCTGTAAGGCTGAAGTAGATCATCATAATTATATGAATCTTATGGAAACTGGTATTGGTCCCATTACGAGGGAATATGTAGAATTAGGTAGGGAGCTGGTTGTTGCTAGAGTACAAGAATTGGCATCTTCTAAAGTTCCGAATCTTAAGGGAGGTTCATCTAATGTATCCCAACAAGGACCTATATAAATAAGTAACCTATTTTTGACGTTTGTATAGTAGATGTTAGATAGATGAAAGCTAGTTTTGCCCTTGCTTTATCCGTTGAGTATAGAGATAGTAGATGTGGATCGATTGAAGACTAGTATTACCTTTGTCTTAATCTTTGAGATTTAGTAGATGATAGATGTGTATCGATTAAAACTAGTGTTACCTTTGCTTTAATTTTTAAGATTTAGTAAACACTACATATATGACTATAGAGAGTAATGTAGGATAAAGCTTGAAAGTTTTTATTTAGTAGAAAAGAATGTACATACTGTTGGAGATCGTAATCTCACTTTTGGAATGTAAAGAATGATAGTAGATGTATCCTATGCTTGGAACATTAGTGATTTAACGATAATATCATTTTAATCTTCTAGTATTCCAAGGGCTTGGTATACAGACTCTGTCCTTTGTCATGAAGTTGTAAGATCCGAGGCCAGTTCATCCCACTACTAGAAATGAACCTTCCCAATTATCTGCAAGTTTCCTAAAATTTAACTCTTATACTTTTTGGAATTTCGTGGAGGACTAGGTCGTCAATTTAGAAATCATGACTGCAAACTCGTTTGTTGTATGAGCTGGCTAGCATTTGATGATAGCATCCCAAGTTTGCAACAACTTGAGCTCATGCTTTATCTATTCAGCTTAGATTGCAGGCCAGTTCGAATTCATTTTCATGATCTCTGACTGGATGATGATATACTGTGGGGATGACAGCCTCTATTCCATAATCAAGTAGGAATAGGGAACATCCTGTGGACTATCTCGGTGTAGTACGGAAAGCCTACAAAATATGTGTCTGTTTCCGTATCTAATTTCTTTTCTTCTCTGATTTGAGTTTCTTTTTGATTCCATCAGCGATCGTCTTGTTCGTGATTTCGGCCTGCCCATTGCCTTGGGGGTAATAGGGATTGGTTGGTGAATGAATGATGTTGTGTTTGTTGAGGAATATCACTACTTTTTCTCCAACGAACGGTGGTCTGTTATCAATCGGAATTAGGTGGGGGCAACCAAGTCGTGTGATGACATGTTCCCAGATAAGTGAGATGACTTCTTCTTCTCGAGTTCGACAAAGAGGAACTGCTTCAACCCACTTCATAAAGTAATCTGTTACTACGAGTAAGAACTTGCAATTACCCGGTATGTTTGGGAATTCTCCCACTAGATCGAGTGCCCACCTTTTGAAAGGCCAGAATACTTTACTAGCATGGAGCTCGAGTAGAGGAGCTCGTATTTGATGACCATGTCGTTAGTATGCGTCCCATTTTTGTGAATACTCTTTGGCCTATTTTCTTATGCCGGGCCAGAATACTCCTTGTGCAATAGCTTTGTTTGCGAGTGATCGACTTGCGGCATGAGAGCCACAAGTCCCTTCATGTAGATCCTTGAGCATTCCATATGCTTGTTGTTTAGAGAGGCACTTAATGTATGTTCCAGTGACTGATCTTTTGTATAGGTCGATGCCTTTATGAACTGTATAACGCTTAAAGTTTTTGATCAATTGTTTGTGTTCTTTGGGATCTTTTGAAAGGGGCCCATTACATTTTTTCTTCGGTTTGAGATATGCGATGAAAGGCTTCCTCCAATTGTATTCCTCCCCTTCATCGCCCCTAGTGTTGATTGCGCATACTGTTGGATGATCAATGTTGGAGGTTGAAATCACTTTAATTTGGAGGTATCTTGCTTCTGTACCTAATACCTTGGCTAAATAAGCCAAGGAATCAGTGTGTCAATTCTCCCCATGAGGTAAATTATCAAGTATGGCTGTATTAAATTTGCTCATTCTGTCAGCGACCAAGGCCGCATATTTGATCATTTTTCCTTATTTCGTGTATTGCTCAGAGTAGTGATGAATGATTAGCAATGAGTATGTATATACTGAGAGCTTAAGAATGCCAATCTCTAGTGCCATATCGAGGCCATGAATTAATGCTTTGTGACGTTGCTGGAGGCTTCAAAATTGAGGTGTATGGATTTCTAGATTCTATCATTTGAGGGAGTAATCAGTACGATTCCGATCCCTGACCCTACGGGTCATGCTGATTCATATGTAAGAAGTCTCCATCCCTTTAGTGTAACCCATTCAGCTCATTCGTCGAAGGGCTTTGAAGGTGGATCTTCTGCGAGTTTATCTGTGAGATCAGGATCATGTTCTTCCCAATCTAGATCTTATATTGTGAAGTTTGCTAAAAAATTAGCCACTGCTTGATCTTTTTCTGAAGTTAACTGTTCGAATTTGATACTGTGCTCCCCCAAACTTACTGACCACTATTGTACTCTTCTTGGTTTTTCTTTTTAAGATAGAACTTCCCGAAGTGGGTATTTGTCATGACTTTGACTGAATGAGCTTGGAAGTAGTACTTGAGCTTCTACGATATGTAAACGAGGGTTAGGAGAAGTTACTCGATCTTGGAATATCTTGTTTTCGACGGTGTAAGGGTTTTGCTTATAAAATACTTTGGCTTCTCAATTTTTCTGTCAGCCGAGCTGAGAGAATTATTTGTAGCTTCAAGCTAGATGATCAATTCCTCATTATCTACTGGGGTACTCATTATAAGAGATTTCCCAAGATAGACTTTGAGTTCTTAAAAAGGTACTTCACATTCTTCTGTACATTCGATCTCTTTGTTTGGTCGAAGTTTGCATCTTTTGGTACATCATCAAAGTAACAAGAATAACCATTGACATCGATCTAAAGACTTAGAAACAAATCTATTGATAGCTACAATCTTGCCAGCGAGCTTCTGTACATCTTTATTTATTTGTGGAGACGGCATGTTGATCAGAGCTCAAATATGATTTGGATCAGGTTCGATTCCTTTTTTGTAGATGAGATGTCCCAGGAACCTGCCAGAGTGTACTTTGAATTGACATTTTTTGGGATTGAGCTTCATTCGGTATGATTGTAATATGATGAATATTGCTTCGAGATATGTGATACAATCCTTCTTTTGTATGCTTTTGTAGAGTAGGTCATCGATATATACTTCATTAGTTTTCCCCAAGTATTCTTTGAACATAGCTATCATTAACCTTTGATAAGTTGCTCCGACGTTCTTCAGTATGAAAGACATGACTTTGTAACATTAGGGCCCCCTTTCAGTGATGAAAGTGGTCTTTTCCTGATCTTCATCTAAAAGGGTTATCTGGTTGCATCCTGAAGCAGCATCTATCATAGATAGTAGCTCGTGACCTGCTGTAGAATTAAGGATTTGATAAATGGTTGGAAGGGGAAAACTGTCCTTTGGAGTGCGCTTGTTTAGATCTGTAAAATCTATGTAAACTCTGACTTTCCCATTCTTCTTTGGAACTGCGATAATGTTGGAAATCCAATCCAGGTACTTTTCTTCTCTAATGAATCCGACTTCAATCTATTATCGATTTCATTGTTGACTTCATTTCTAAGATGAGGTGAGAGCCTTCTCTATTTTTGTGTGACTGCCGTAGCTTTGTCGTTGATGCTTAATTTGTGACATGCTTTGGCTGGGTTGAATCCTACCATTTTCTTGAAAGTCCAAGCGAAGACATCTTGGTTCATCTGTAAAAAATGTACGAGAACATCCTTCTCTTGTGGGACCTCCTGGGTACCAATATAAGTACCTCTTCTAGGGCCATCGATGTCAATATACTCTATAGGTTCTACTGTTGAAGGCTGATCATCGGTGTGGCCAGCTTTCTATAATTACTATCGGATGTGTCTAGTATGGCATATATGGTATTTTCATAAGCTTGTAAAAGCTTTTGACTGCATTTAATTTCATAGATGTTGCCGTTATACTTGAAACAAAGTGCTTGATGGTATATGGATGCGATTTCTTCCATGATGTGTATCCAGTAGCGGCCCATGATCCCCAGGTAACAGGACATGGTATTGATGATGTAGAAAACTACGTCGACAGTAGTGGGTTCAGCGGTGATAGGAAGGATGATCTTTCTTACTCGTTCTTCTTTAGATCCATTAAAGCCACTGATATCGATGTCTCTTGGTATAACTTGATATGCTAATCCCATTTGTTTGATTATGCTCTGAAATAGAATTGCAATACAATTTCCAGTATCGATCATCATGGTATGCACAACGAATTTCTTCATCTTAAGCATAATAACCAGAGCGTCGTGATGTGGAAACTTGACTTGACTGATATCGCAATCCTCAAATAAAATCCCAGTTCGCCGATTGCTTAATTCAGGAAGGACTTTAGCTTCTTTATCATGAACTGTGAGGTCGTAGCATTCGGTTAACCTCTTCCTCTTGAATTTGGTGAAGTTGTTGATCTGGTGTATCTCGATCATGTTGCCGTAGTACACATGTTTCTCCTCAGATTTGTCTTCGACTTGAACTGCATCTTATAGCTTCCATTCTTGTATCTTTCCAGACCGATAATGTACTCGTGCATTTTTTGTCTTTGAAAATATATTCCAGCAATCTAAGCTAAGCGTAATAGTTGTCAATTTTATGACATGTTATCACGTGGTGCATGTGTAGGGACCTATCCCTCGATCTCACCTATAGTCAAGCTGTCGTCAGTTTAAATTATCTCTATCTCAGACTCACCCATTTTTAACATAACTTCCCCAGTCAACATTCCAAACAACCCCACAAACTGTTTAAAAATATAGGTCAAACTCAAACCGAAAAGCCTTATCTAGTCAAAGACACCTGTCTCTCACGAACTCGTCAATTACTCAGTCAACTGCCACTAACCACATTGTTCAGAAAATGTGCTCTAGCATGATGAAGAGCTACAAAGAAGGCCTATATAAAATAAAAGTTCCAGAAGAGACAAGGACCATAAAAATTATACAAGAGATCATCAAGAAACTAATTTTTGATTCTCAGCAAATAGTCAAACTTCTTGATTACAAGGTTCAAGCTTTTCTATATCTAAGGTCACTTGTAATTTGATATCCACCTGAAGCAATAAAGATACTTTTATAAAAATCTTCCACTCGAGGTCGTGGCTTTTTTACCTATTCAAAGGTTTCCATGTAAAAATTACTTATGTAATTTCTTACTTTCCATTAAAATATTATTGCAGGATTCATTGGTGTGATAGCAAATTCTGAGCCATTTCGAGCTTACAGAATTTGGCCATTACATTTGGTGCCGTTTGTGGTAAAGATTGCATTTCCACGATATCCTAAGGTATTCTTTCACTGCAGCTTTTAATCATGGCTACTTCCAGACGACCAGCTATAGGGACCCAACTCGATGTTTCAATAGAGCCAGGGCAACTTTCAGAGTTACGGGCGAATCTCAACGCTGAAACAGAGAAGCGCGTTGAGCTCAAACTTTAGTTAACAAAGGATCGAAAGTTTCGGAGAAAGAGCTCGACACAGAATGACAAACTCGTTTGACAACGCTCAAACGCTATGATGGCCAGATGACAATAATGTAGACTGCCCTAGAGGCTCTGTAAAATACTCTGCAGGCTTCTACAACCAGAGGTCATGATCAGTTGCCAGACACCTCTCGTGTTTCAGCAAGGAAGAGATTAGGACCTCGAGGAGTCGCTAGTAAAGCTATTTCCAGGAATCTTCAACATGAACCACAGTCCTCTATACATTTGGGGGGTAAAGTTCAATCCAAAGTCAGTCGAGTTCACCGAATTTCCATCCGTCTGGAGGAAGAACAGCGACCTCAACAACAAGTTCCAGCACGAGATCTCTTGAGTTAAGGTATAGGCACTCATCATCCACAATCTGCTCGCCCAACAATTCAACAAGCACGTCATTACGTCACGAAAGAGTATATGGATCAACGAATTAAGGAGTTAATCGAAGCACAGGTTCTGGGTACTACCGGCGATGTCACAAAATTACATTGAAGTCTGATTGCCAAAGAGTTTTTCGATATGGAGATACCAAAAGGTTTTCATACTCCAAAAATTTATAATTACAAAGGTACTGACCCGAAGGAGCACATTAAACAGTACCGTGATTCATTGGGGTTATACTCTAATCTCAACCAAATCCTCTGCCGTCTGTTCGCTACAAGTCTACAGGAGGAACCACTCCGATGGTTCCACTCTCTCCCTGAGGACTCCATATATACATTCGATCAGCTGCAGAAATAGTTCATCAAGACATATTCTCATAACAGGGATAAAGAGGAGAATTTATATTCACTTATCTGTCTTAAGCAGTCGCAAGGAGAGAAGCTCGAGAATTTCTCAAAGAAATTTTAGAGCCCATACGAAAACTGGATAACCTCGATCAGAAATTAGCCGTTACTTCTTTCACCATTGCGCTCTGGCTCGACTGCAAAGGCAAAGAACACCTCTTCCTCAACAAACCTGCGACCTTGGAGGAGATGATCACCAAGGTCAACAGTTACGTCGACCTGGAGAGGATGATATATGAGTAAAAAAAATCTACTAAATTTGTCCCCTCCACCAAGGGCCCATTTATAGATCGAAGCAATGAACAAAAGGAGGAAAAGAGAAATTAAAAGCGTACCAAGGGCAACACTGGCTACCCTCAGAAAGGCAGTTCACCAAACAAACCCATCCTCCCAAAGGTGAACGTCTGAATCTCTACAATTTTTCCACTACTTTTGAAGGATGCACTCTACCGCGTCTCTCAACCACTGGAACCAATTGATAGTCGACTATATTATCTACATCATAAGTTAAACCATCATTCTTCTAACAATATCTATGCTTTATAGAGGTTACTCGAATATATTTTTATAGAGGGACGGATGCTCGAATATATTGTCGACCTGAAATCATACAAAGATGGCAGCTATAAGAAACAACTTGAAGTTATTCAGGTTAATGATCAAGCTGAGGAGAAACATCTTTACCATATGCACCACATCAACATGATCAAAATCAATTAGATAACCAATTCTAATAGATCAAAATGTAGGACTCTATCAGGAAGCTTCGATCTCATATGGTAAGACAAATAAGCCAAGCTTCATCCTGAGTCGAGCAATCGCTGGCTTAGGATTTCCTTTGAAGATTGCGATGCTAGCCATGTCAAATTTCCACATTATGATTCATTAGTAATAATGATTAAAATGAATAAGTTTGTCATGCACACGATGATGATCGATACTGGAAGCGGTATTGAGATTCTTTTTCAGAGCACTATCGACCAAATGGGTTTGGCCGACCAAGTTATTCAGAGCGGCACCGATATCAGTGGGTTTAATGGGTCCAGAGAAGAATGAGTAGGCAAGATCATCTTACCTATTACCGCAGGACCAACCACCATCAATGTCATTTTTTATGTCATCAACGCCAAATCTCGTTACCTCAGGATTATGGGCCGCTGCTGGATTCACAACATGGAAGCAATCGCTTCCACCTATTATCAAGCACTCCGGTTCAAACATGACAACATAATTTATGAGATGAGAGGCAGTCAGAAGCTCTCTCAAGCTTCTGAAAATACCGTCTCTGCTATCCTAGTAACTTCTGACAGATTTTCTGTATAGCAATTACAGGAAGCTGATCACCTCAACGATCAACCTTCCACAGAGGAGCCCACAGAATATATCAACATTGATGGACCTAGCAGAGGTACTTTCATTGGTACTAAGATGGTTCAGCACAAAAAGGATGCTCTCATTCAATTCTTACAACTAATTCGAGATGTTTTCGCGTGGTCTTTCGAAGAAATGCCTGGGGTCGATCCGACCAAGGCGTATCACAAATTAGCTATCAACATCAACACCACGGTGGTCAAATAGATATAGTGATGACTGTCACCTCATCTTCGAGATGAAGTTAACACTGAGATCGTAAAATTAATCAAAGTAGAATTCATTCGAAAAGCCAAATATCCAGACTGGATATCCAACATTGTCGTTGTCCCAAAGAAGAACAAAAATGTCTGAGTTTGTGTAGATTTCACTGATCTGAACAAACATACCCCAAATGACAGTTTCCCTCTTCCCAATATTCATCAGATCCTCGATTCCATAGCAGGCCATGACCTTTTATCTATGATGGACGCTATTTCAGGGTACAATCAAATTCTACTTTTGGAAGAAGATTAAGAAAAAACTACTTTCATCACTGAAAGAGGTCTTTATTGCTACAAAATCATGCCCTTCAAACTCAAAAATGTGGGTGTCACATATCAACGGTTGATAACTGCTATGTTCAAAACACATCTAGGGAAAGTTGTTGAAGTCTATATCGACCATCTCTTGTGCAAAAGCGTACAATCAACCAATCATATCTCAGATCTCAACACTATATTCAACATCCTTCGATCATACAAAATGTATCTCAACCCTGATAAGTGTCAATTTGGGGTACATTCTGGTCATTTTCTAGGCCACCTCATCAACAATAAGGGGATTGAGGCTGATCCAGATCAGATTCGGGCTCTCTTCAACATGCCCTCTCCAATAATAACAAAAAACGTTTAGAAACTTGCCGGCAAGATTGCCGCTTTCAGCCATTTCGTTTCTAAATCTTCAGACCGCTATCGTTGGCTATTCCTATTACTCTGTAGTTGTACCAAATGAGAAAATGTTCAGCCAAATGTAGAGGCCACATGGATACCTGAATGTGAAGTAGCTTTTCAGGATCTCAAAACCTATTTGGGGAGGTCGCCCATAATGAGCACCCCAGTAGATGATGAGGAACTTATTATCTGCCTAGCAGTCACAAATACTTCCCTGAGCTCAGTTCTCATTCGCCTTGAAGGGAAAATCATAAAACTAGTCTACTTCATCAGTAATGCCCTCACTCCAGTGGAAACGAGGTACTATAAAATTGAGAAACTTCTTCTCACTCTTTTTTATACTTTAGGGAAACTCAAACACTACTTCTAAGCTCATTCAATCAAAGTCATGACGAACTACCCACTTCGGGAAGTTCAATCCAAGAATTAAAAATCAAGGAGAGTGCAACAGTGGTCAATCAGTTTGGGAGAACATAATATAAAGTTCTAACAACGTCATTCTGAAAAGGGTCAGGCCATTGCTGATTTTCTCATGGATTTTCTAGTGGAAGATCCCGAGTGGGAGGAGCACGACCATGACCTTATAGAAGAAACTCTCGAAGATCCACCCCCCAAACCATTTGACGAGTGACCTAAATGGATTACAGCAAAGGGGTGGAGACTTCTCACGGATGAATCAGCAGGACCCGTAGGGTCAGAGATCAGAATCGTTTTGATTACCCCTTCCAATGATAGAATTGAGAAATCAATCGACTTGGGTTTTAAGGCCTCTAATAATGTAACCGAGTACGAAGCTCTCATTCATGGACTCGACCTCGCTCTTGAGCTCGACGTCCCCGATCTCTCAGCTTACACAGATTCACTACTTATCGTCCACCATTACTCTGAGCAATACAAGAAGAATAGAAAGATGATCGAATACACAACCCTTATTGTAGATAGGATGAGAAAGTTTGTGAAAGCAACTCTTGATTATCTTCCACGAGGTGAAAATAGACATGCCAATTCCTTGGCATATCTAGCCGGGGTATTGGGTACAAAAGCTCGATATCTACAGATTAAAATCATTTTACCCCCCAGCATTGATCGCATTTTTGTATGCACGATCAACACTGGGGGCGATGAAGGGGAAGACGACGATTGGCGAAAGCCTTTTTTAGCCTACCTCGGTCGACAATAGTTGTAACGGACCACTCCCAACTGATCTAAAAGAGTGCCGACAGCTGATCAACAACTCAAAGTACTACACTAATCAAAATGGTGTGCTATACGGCCATTCCGTCACGGGGCCTTACCTCAAGTGCTTCTCCAAACCAAAAGCAGACGAAATGCTCCGCGAATTACATAAAGGGACTTGTGGCTTCTATGCCGCAGGTCGATCACTAGCAAATAGAGCTATTATACAGGGAGTATTCCAGCCCGTCAAGCACAAGCAAGTAGATGAGTACTCACGTAGATGTGACACCTGACAAAGACATGGACATATGATACCCGCCCCTGCGCTCGAACTTCATGCAAGCATGGTGTTCTGGCCATTTAAAAGATGGGTACTTGATCTCATCAGAAAATTCCCTAACTCTCTAGGTAACCGTCGTCACCTACTCGTAGCTACCAATTATTTTATGAAATGGGTAGATGCTGTTCTACTATGTCGAACCAGAGAAGAAGAGGTCATCTCTTTTATCTAGAAGCACATCATTACTTAGTTTGGGTTCCCCCACCTAATTTGAATCGATAACGGGTCCCAATTTTTGGGAGAAAAAATCGTAACCTTCCTTAGCCAACACAATATCATCCACTCACCATTTAATCCTTACTATCCTCAAGGCAATGGTCAAGCCGAAATCAACAACAAAACCATCGTGGATAGACTCAAAAAGTGGATTTACTCATAGAAAAAAGGGAATTGGGTTCGAGAACTGCCTCATGTCCTATGGGCATATCGTACCACTCCCAGACAGTCAACATGATGTACCCCATTCCTCCTTGCCTATGGCACTGAGGCTGTTATTCCTTCTGAATACCATCATCCAGTTTGAGATCACGAGCTGACTGGCGAGGAAAATAAGTTTGAATTGGCTTGTAACCTTAATATGATCGATGAGACTAGGGAATGCGCCATCGTTAGCCTAGGTCGATATCATCATATGCTAGCCAGGTCATACAACAACCGAGTCAGGAATCGTGCCTTCCAAATCGATGATCTTATCCTCAGAGAGATTCCTTAACATCTCAAAGAGCCTCACACTAGAAAATTAGCTGATAATTGGGTGGGTCCATTCATTATCACAGGTCTCTCAAGCCTGGGATCATATTATCTCATGACAGAAGAGGGAATCCCTATTTTAAATCCTTGGAACACTAGGTGGCTGAAACGGTATTATCGTTAAGCGCCTTACTACTCTATTATCGTTTCTCGTTTTTGATTTTTTGTTTTCTAAATTCTAAAAGTGAGATTTTTCATCTCTATCCAATATAAATTATGAACTGATCAATGAAACTTCCAAGTTTTTTACAACATCTCTCTACTTACGTATATTCAACCATATTCTGTAGATTAAAGCATAGATAATGCTAGCTTTCAATCGATCATATACCAGTTAAATCGAGGATAACACTTAGCTTGGCTGGGTCTACTAAATCTCTGCGATTGAAACAAATGTAGAAACTTGTTTCATATCAAAGACTCTGACAGGCATAAGATAAGGCAAAGGTAATACTAGCCTTCATCTCTTTCAATATGTCTGCAACATTTCTATAGTTAAATCATGGATAACACTTGGTTTGGCTGACTCAACCCATCTCTGCGATTGAAACAAATATAGAAACTTGTTTCATATCAAAGACTCTAACAGGCATATGATAAGGCAAAAGTAATACTTGTCTTCATCTCTTTCAATATGTATACAACATTTCTATAGTTTAATCAAGGATAACACTTGGTTTGGCTTACTCAACCCATCTTTGCGATTGACACAAATGTAGAAACTTGTTCATATCAAAGACTCTAACATGCATAAGATAAGGCAAATGTAATACTAGCCTTCATCTCTTTCAATATGTATACAACATTTCTATAGTTAAATCAAGATTTACTTGGTTTGACTTACTCAACCCACCTCTGCGAGTAGAACAAATGTAAAAACTTGTTTTATATCAAAGACCCCACCAGACATAAGATAAGGCAAAGGTCAATTTCAATATGTCTGCGACAGATACTACTTGGTCATATTATAATGGATACCTTTTCTATTATTGGGATGTCAGCCATGTTTTACCTTCTAGTAGGAGGTCGATCAGAATTCAGTTCGCGAGTTACAGCGACTCTACCCCTCTCTATCAGATCAGCAGGTCGAGGGCCTAAATTCATTTCCATGAAGGCCATACAGTTCCCTCAATCTATATTCATGTTTTAAATGTATCCCTTGTCAGACAGGTTCTTAAACAAGGTATCTCATTCTAACTCAAGTCTTTTTACTTCCTCTACAAAATACGCAACGGTTACCTTTAACAGGTCTGTCCATGATGCATGAGCTATAACGATTCTTGAAAAGTTACATCTCATATTCTCAAGGCGCGACTTCAAAGTCTCGTAAAGTTTATTCTGATGTACCATTTCCCTGTCCGTCTAATCATAAAAGGCTATATTCTCTTCCATTTTTTTGACATATTTAGCTGATTTAGCCTGAATAGCGACCTCCATGTTTACCCTATCTTTTCATTCTCGCCCTCTGGGAGTTCGGCGTCATCCCCTTAATTGTCTAGCACCGTCTGGCTGGAGACACCGTCTAGCCCATCATCAACTCCCACCGCCACTTCTTCCACTTCTTCACCATCACCCTCCTTGACATAGGTGTCTGCTTTAATGGTATCCACCTCCTCCTCAGAATATCCTTTCAACATAAGGTAGCGCTCCAGCCTTTCATGCTCCGCCTCCACCTCCTCCAGATTCACCCTCGCCTCCGCTTGCAGATGGCAAATTGCTACTGCATGAGAAGCCTTCAGGGCCTCTAGCTTCTTTACTTCCTTGAGAGCATCAGCCTTCGCTCGAGCTACCTTCCTTTCATGCTCGACCTTAGCCTCCATTAGCTCGAATTTTTCTTCTTCCATTCCGAACCAAATCCCCTTCACCAAACGCGCAACCTGCACAAAATAAATCGACCTCAGCGTATGTTCGAAACTTAATAAATTTTTACATGATAAAACATAAACACCTGCCATCCGGCTCATATCCTCCTCTCCATGAAGAGTCGCCTGTCTGGGCCTTTCCACCACTGCTTTGAGATCGTCCTCAGCAGCAGGTCACTCTTCAACAACCTTTTCCTCTGACCTCCCCGAAGGTTTGATCCTTCTCCTTTTCTCTTTTCCGTCGACCTCACCACTTCCAGTGGTACCAGAGGCCGATGCACGCTTTAACATCTTTTTTTTAGGAAACGTTCAAGTTAATTTGCTCGACGAAATAGACTCCGGCTGAGCCGAGCTGTCTGTTCTAGGGTCTTGGCCATATTGGTTCAACCTTCCCCACCAGTTCCTCTCTTCATCCCATCATCAATACCCACCATCAGCCTGGTCAATTGAGATTTTTAAACATTTTTGGACTTGCTCCCAACCCTCTTCTTTCTGCTAAGGCCAAGTCCTTCCAACACAAACTCGAGCTCAACCTCTTCCTCCGCATCTTCGTCCAACAATTAATTTTTCCTCTCCACTCAGGACTTCAGGCCTGCCATGCACAACATTTGTTACTATCAACAAAAGATCATTAGTTTATACATATCAATATTATACTCTATACATTGTTATACTTACTTTATTTTACAGTTCTAAACAGAAGATCCAAAGGTTCTTCATCATCTCTCTGAAGACAATTACCCTTTACCCATATTGCATTGTCATTCCAGGCTCTACATGCTGAATTAAGATTGAAGAAGCAACACCGAGTTGCACTCGCAGAGAAATATGCCCCACCACTGGCTTGATAATTCTTTACCCCATAAAACTGTAATACATCCTCAGGGGATATCCTCATCACTTTTCCCTCATTCTCCCATTTTTCATTCAAATAGTCACAAACAGTTATTACCTCCCACATGTTCCCGTTCAATTGAACAGGACATGCCCTAATTGTATTCATAATCCCCTTCACCAAATTAGTAATGGGAAGACTCAACCCGTACTCTAATTAAGATAAGTAATACAAGAAACCCTATGAAAGGTCACTCCGAACACTTCCATCAAAATATTCTAACAAGATCGATTCATCTATACCCCTATCTCATTTTTTCTCTTCCAAGTCGACCAACAAATAAAAATACTCTTCCCCCGTCACTACAGTGCACCCCCTAAACATCCTACCATCGTATTCTTCGCAGTTAATAGGCCACCTAAACAACCTTGGCTTTATAAAATTCTTTAAATACATCTGATCCAGGGGGATAAGCCACCAATTTACCTGGAAAACCTAGATTTTGCTCCAATCCTACTTCAATCTCACTATCCGACTCTACTGCCCGACCGGAGGTCAAAACCTCATTAATAGGCGAACTATCCATCTTAACTACAATTTTATAGGCAAAGTTTGATCCTACCCAAATACCTGTCACGTTCGACCTGCATACAAGTTCATGTATCTATAATTATTTTATAGACATCGATCATTCATATGCAATATATTTTTCAAATATTTTGTCTATATGTCATTTATCATTGATTGCTATAAATTAAGATTTTTTTAGATTTGCTTAAAACAGATTACGATTTGCAAAAAAATAATACAATACACGTCTATGCTAACCTTCAATATCAGAATGAGAATTAGTAGTAGCGCCAAGTTCTTCCCTCACAACGCTGTTGTATAGCCACCTACGTGATTTTGTGCCCGCAACTCTCTTCGACTGTTGATAGCCCTCAGATAAATCCTTACCAAAGCCTCTACAATTTTTTCGCACTTCTCTCTCTGTGCTCTCTAAATTTTTAGAAGTTGAAAAACATTTCAATGATGAAGTCCAAGCACTATTTATTCTTTCTCTCTCTAACGGCTGGCAATTATTGTGTCTCGCACGACCCATTCTCAGTTTTGGAACCGAGGCGTCCTTTCCACTATTCATGTCAGACGTCTTGTACCTTTTCGATAAATTTGTCTTTCCAGCATTACCCCTACCCTTATATTTTAATTTATTTTTATCTCTTGTTTCCATAACTTTATCTGACTTTCCCACACTCATAATGACTCACACTCCACGAGATCAGATTTTAGTAGCTTTACATAAAAAACAAAACTAGAAGCTCCTGTAATTTTTCTATTCTTGTTCCTTATACTTATAGTAGTAATGACGCCATTTTCATGGCTAACAAAAATTTTAAACTTATTCAAAATTTGTTTGTCAAAACAGTCTTAACGATATGTGCAACTATAGAGGATCAAGTTGAATTATAACTTTTATGTTAAATTAAGCAACACTTACAATTATTTAGGATAACAGTTTACATATAATTGCATATAAAAATAGCCTTGCTGACCTGGGCGACCACCTTCGATCAGATCTCATCCATCGATCATCCCATCTTCAAATTCGATCTTCACCTCAGCAATCAGTTTAACCATCTCTTCTCGATCTGCAGGATCCCACACCAATTCACGGAAGCACACCTCATAGAAATACCGAGCATACTCAAGTTCCTTACCCCTTATTCTAGTCCTTTGAGCTGACATTCCCTCACAGGTAACTCACCATCATAACCAAACAATCCAAAAATCCTCTCCCGCACTTCAGCAATCTTTATTGCTAATCGTCCTTCAGCGGCATGAAAAATTCACCGAGATCGAGTCCGCACCATCACAATCCCTTCTCCATGTTTAAGAAAATAAATTCTACCCTTATTGATATGTTTATACAGCACTTTCCCCTTAAAGCGTGATTTTGACCTTTTATCTCGCAACAGAAACCTAAAAAATCTTGAGAAAGACTATTTGAACTTACCCCCTCCCTCGAACTCATACGTTACATTATTTTTCAACTCGATCTTATTTTTTCAAGATTTATCCTTCTATCGGCCTCTATTTGCTTGAATTTTTGCATCACAGATTTCCTATATTTTGATATCCAACATTTCTAACACGTAGATATATCATCTTACATTACCACATAATTTTTTGCACATATATGTCTCAGTTCGAATAACAATACTTACGATATTCATAAACTTTAATTCATTTCAAACATCCTTTAAACGATTCAGTTCGAGTATACGTGATATTTTATAAACTCAAGCAATTGGATAACAAATTCTTATTTATGTCGATAACATTACACGTAATTTTACAGATAAGATGTTTTTCAGTAATCGATCTCAGGTATATTATAGAGATCTAATCATTCTAGCACCCAACTCTAAGTACGTTTTACCAAGCGTCATCATTCATTACAGACACAACTTTTTAAATCGCAATCGTTACGTGCATCAACATCCACATCTACATTAAATATACATCATTTCCCCGTAACCTGCGTAACTTCCATATAGTCAAAGCCATCATTACTCCATTTCAAATATCAAGAATTTCAACCCAAATACTAATTACAAATTGATCATTTTTCAACCAAAGCCACTCGTGACTTCGGTTAGAAGGGGGCGATTGTAGGGACCTATCCCTCGATCTCACCTAAAGTTGAACTGTCGCCAGTTCGAATTACCTCCATCTCAGGCTGACGTATTTGTAGCATAACTTCCCCAGTTAACATTCCAAACCACCCCACGAACTATTTAAAAATGTGGGTCAAACTCAAACTGAAAAGCCTTATCCAGTCAAAGATACCTGCCTCTCACGAACTCGTTAGTTACTCAGTCAACCACCACTAACCACATTGTTCAAAAAATGTGCTACTATATGATGAAGAGCTACAGAGAAGGTCTATATAAAGGAAAAGTTCCAGAAGCGACATGGACCAGAAAAATTACACAAAAGATCATCAAGAAACTACTTATTTTTAATTCTTAGCAAACAATCAAACTTCTTAATTACAAGGTTCATGCTTTTCTATATTTAAAGATCACTTGTAATAAGATATCCACCTCAAGCAATAAAAATACTTTTATAAAAATACTCCACTCGAGGTCGTGGTTTTTTACCTATTCAGAGGTTTTCTACGCAAAAATCACCTGTGTCATTTCTTACCTTCCATTAGAATATTATTACAGGATTCATTGGTGTGTTAGCGAATTCTAAGCCATTTTGAGGTTACTGAATTTGTTATTACAACATGCAATACGGTTTGCCTTCGATTGGATCTAGAGGCTAAGATACACGATAAAATTTATCTTTCTCTAGTAAGGGATAGATCGCTGAGATCTTGACATTCATCTTTTAAAGGATCAGTTTGGGTAGTAAATTGCCTTTTTGTAATTTGCCTGTATTTTCTTTAGCTCGCCTTTTATCACCTTGGCCATCCATCTGTTTACTGTCTCTATTTGTATTTTGACCTTTTGTGGTTAGGATGTTTTTAATAAATTTATGCCTTTCGGTCATCATCCTTTCCAGGTCAGCATACTTATTAACCTTAGTAATCATGTCTTCCAAGGTTAAGGGTTTGTTCAAGAAGAGATGCCCCTTCACTTTACAATCGATCTGTAGTACATTGGAAAATGTAGAAACGATTGTTTTTTTATCGAGATTATCAACCTTTTAGGCGAGTTCCAGAAATTTCTTTGCAAAGACCTCGAGCTTCTTCCCCTAAGACTATTTGAGACTAATAAGAGTGTAAAAATTATCTTCTTTGTCTTTATTGTGAGCATATATTTTGACGAGGATCTTATGTAGTTGGTTGAATGTGAGGATTAAATCTTTAGGCAGAATGGAACTACCAGAGCGGTTCTCCCTGTAAGCTTATGGCGAATAGACGACATAAAATGTGGTTCAAGTTGGAATACAATCCCAGTGAGTCACGGAATTGTTGAATGTATTATTTTGAATTGGTACTTTTGTACTTACGTATCTTCGGATTATAAAAACCTGCCAGTACCTCCATTTCAAATAACTCTTTGGTGATCAGACTACCTTGTAATTTGGTCAAATCATCTTTATTGCCGAAAGCTTGAGCTTCGATTAATTCCTTTATTCTCTTATCCATGTATTTATGTGTGGCGTACTATTGTGGTGCTAGAGTGACTTGGTGTGCAGGTCGGGGGTTATGAGTACCACTACCCTCGCTCAAAAGTTCGCGAGTTGAAATCCTGGATTAATGTCGTGGCTCCACTTGTTGATGTTTGAAGGGCTTACGTCCTCTACTAATGTCGGACTGATCTTCCCGTCCTAGATGAATTGAAACTTCTGGTATGTGTGGGTCGTTACGATGATGTCTGGAAGCTCCTTTGCTAGTTGCTCCTCGAGGTCCCAACCTGTCTCACGCGAAAACTTTAGAGTTTGGTAGTATTTGATCGTGTTCCCTTGGAAAGGGAACTTGTTAATTGTGTTACAAGGCTTACGCGGTATTCTGTATCGCTGTCATCTATTTTTCATGTCGCTTGAATTCTATTTGACGAGCTTGATGCTCACTTTCTAGTTTTTGTTCGCGGAGATCGCGGTCGAGCAACAACTGACGCTCGAGCTCATTTCATTTATCTATTTCGACGTTGATATTTGCCCATAATTCTGTGAGTTGATCTGGTCTGTCTGAAATATCATGCTAAACTCCTTTGGCTGGTTGCTTGGAGGTCACCATGATTAAAAATCGATCATTGAGTAACTATATTCCTTAGGATTTTGTGGATATTTCTTCTTTCTCATAGACGGAGCCAAATATAAGGGCTTAATTTCGTAATAGCTTGAAATAACTCTTACACCAAATGTACCTTTGACAATAATTAATATAACCCAATATAAAATGATACAGGTGATTAGCATAGAAACCTTTGAATAGGTAAAAACCACGACCTCGGCTTAAGGATTTAGTAATTGTATCCTTATTGCTTGAGGTTAATATTTTGATTACAAGTTATGATCTCTTAAGCTAGAAAAAACTTGGCCCTTTCTCCTCTGGAACTCATTCTTTTTATAGACCTCACTTTGAGTTTGTTATCGTACATAAACACGTTCTCCTGAAAATGAGGGCAAGTGATAGTTGGACTTGTAACTGTTAGTTCGTAGGAGATTGGTGTCTTTGACTTTTTTTACTTCATTTGTAGTGCTCAAGTCTCGTTCTTCATTAGTTCGCGATCTAGGTAGCATTGTTGATGGTGCATGTCACGTGTATATTGCGCGAGTCTGGTATTGAATCAGTGTGCGCTTATCACAGCTTGGGGGACAGGTCCCTACATGAATAATGTGGGGTCCTGCCTTAACCCCAAGTTGCGCAAAAAAAAAACTTGAATAAGAGAAAGGATAATGGCATGGCCTATGGCATTGAAAGATGTGCTTCCAATATTTTTTGAGGACACCTAGTACTGCACCTTCATTATCTTCGAAGATGAATCACAACTCCCTTGATGTGTATTTCGAATAGATGAGCCATCACAATTCACTATTATTTCCTTTCCGCAACTCATTAAGAAGATATAATTTTGTATTACATGGAGTCTTGTTGATGCAAGCTTTGGAGAATGCACAATCAAATAGCCTGAAGATGTTTTTTATTGGGCAGATTTGTGGACACTCAAAAATGGTATACTCGAATTTTACTCAATAGGAACCACCCATCTAACAAAGATAAGTGACTATTATAATATAGGAGATGTCAAATTTATAAACAAGAATATTAGGTAGAAATGATGTGTCATCAGAGACACCCTCTCTCTTCACATGATTATGTCATATCTCTATTTCTTCTCACCAAAAATATTTTCAAACTAAATCTGGCTCTCTCTCTCTCTTCTCACTAATTTTTTTTAAACTAGATCTCACTCCCTCTCTCTCTCAGTCCATAATAATGGCAAATTTGAGAATTTGAAGACTCCCCCCCCTTTTTTTTCTCTCCCTCTCACTCTCTCTCTCTCGAGACGGAGCAAATATAACAAATTGAACTCCGTTGGAAAAGAAGTACATATAAAATTTTCCATCTTTCCCAATGAAAGACCTTATTTTTTCTTAAAAGAGTATTCCTATCGGCTTTGTGTCATTTCAGATCAGCCATGGGTGTTTTTCGACCGGCTTGTGGTGTTATCAAACAACCACAACTACAAAACCGATGAATCATAGTACTGCATATTGAGAAGGTCCAAACATTTTGGGGATGATAATGGTTGACAAACTGTTTAATCGACAATTTCGCACTCCCATATCGTTAATAGTAGAAGTACTTGATAAATATGTTGTTGATTACTGGTAGTTTGACAATTAGCTGATGTTGAATAGTCGATCACATGTAACATTGACAATACCAATTAATGACTTTGATCGCGACTGCGAGAGATCAGGTTCGATTAAAGTTGGGTTTGATTGCATCTAAGAATGGTTGCGGATAGATTCAAATTCTTGGGCTGTAGTGGTTCAGATTGCAGTCCAAATTTTAGCGTTTAAGAGTCCTTCTAAGAATGGCTTGAAGACCAATTAGGAACATATTGAAAATGGAGGAACTATGTTGTCTCCATTGGATTTCAAGGGTTTGTAATTATTTGATGGATCTGTAGTTCGATTATCTTGGTAAATGGGAAGATATTGTGCATGTCAATAATATTTTGGCTTTTTTTAAAGACATGTATCCATAAACAATTAAATGGTCGATCACTAGGCTAATCAACAATATAATGATTAACATAATTGTCAATCATTATGTTATCGACAATCAAATTGTCGATTAATGGAGTGATTGACAATAAATTGGATGACTGTGTATTATTGATAACAACCTAATTATTCAATAGTAAATTATGCAAGCCTTACTTGCATAACATTGACATGAGGTTTAGGATTTCTAATTGAGTATTTATGCGCGGGCGAAGATGAGGGTTATGATAATGTGCAAGTAGAGGCATGGGAAGCCACATAATAGAAAAAGCAAGTATTCATTACAAGAGAGCTTCTAAATACTCAGTATGAGATGTTTGGAGTTACTATTATTGGGATGTCATGATTATAAGGACTGATAAGAGGCTTTTTCGGTCCTCTAACAAAATACCCGCTCAAAGTACGGTTGTCAAATTGTAGTACAGATGAGTGGGATTGAATCCACAGGGAGGTTTGGGAAAACAAATACTTTCTTGGCTGAATTAGGGTTTTGTAAGAGATAAATCTAAAGGAATAAATAAAAGTTAATTATAAAACTTAAGTATAGTGAGAGAGAAAGTGCTAAGGTTCAGACTTGGCCTCTACCTTTCAAGGCACTAATCGATATACAAATAGATTCTAATATCTCCACCCATCATATATTCGTGTTAAGATACATACGATGTTGTAAAATAAACCACTAAATCTATGGTCAAGCACTTAGTGGTTAAGCTTTTAAGTGATGGTGAAGAGTATATTTGAGAATTATCAACTCTACCATGGCTAGGCTTGAGTTAGTTATCTAGTGCTTCCTCTTTTTAGATCTCCAAATCAAGTCTACGGTTAATAACACTTGTTTATATCCAAAGTTATCGTACACAAAACTGAAGCTTTGGTCAAGCCTTCAATATGATGCACTAACTTATCAATCATAAAGTACTAAGAGAAAACTAATTAAAACCTAATTAATACCAACTATTGCCCATCCAAGAAGAGGCCTCATCCCAGCCTTAGCTAGGAGATTAGCCGCTCATCTCGGACTTCGTCCCATTAACAACTACTGAAGATGTTAACAAAAATTAAACTAAAGAGAAGAAGAAAATTAACTTTATTTACTATTACCTTTCAATATGAGATGCCCAATTACAATGGGGGAGGGTTCATTTTGTAGGAGAAGGAACTAAAATTTAGAAACTATACATTAAATTCTAAATAATATTTTCACAATAATTTGTTTTAATCCACCTATGATTCTTGCATATAATTCCTTAAGTGATGCAGAGATCTTTCTTCATGGATACTCTTGCATATATCATTAATATAAAATATCTTCAAGAATCTTGGATGCAATATCTCCTTTGATCTTATTATCCAAGAATATTTGTGTATATATTTCTTCAATTTTGAGACCAAATATATTGTGTCTTTGACTTTTTGTGCTATGATTTTGCTGGAGACACTTTTACTTGATTTTAAGAGTTTGGTTTCAGATATCTATCTCTAATAGCTACAATCAAACAAACGCGCATGAGTACCCAAAATTAAATATAATGGATGACTAATATATATGTTGGGGTATATTAGAAATGTCATAATTACGCGTTCATCAAGGACCTATTCCCATACTCGATCTCACATAAGTTTTGATGTTGACCTCTATATAAATAGCTCGAATTCATAGCCACACGAGGTCATCAAAATGAACCATTACAAGTCAAAAGAGTCAGACCATTACGCAACCATTATGTAGGTCCATCAAAGCCATATTTCAACATTTGTAATTAAAGAAGATAATGGTAAAAAAAGAGTCATAATATGAGACCTATAAATAGGATCGAAGAACAACCGATAGGGACAACGAATTCTATCTACATAATCGAAACAAAACTATTCAGAGAGTTTGTAGTAATAGCTATCCACTCAATCAATTGGATTATTCTTTCTAAATCCTCAAGAAAGGTCATGGCTTTTACCTATTTAGAGATTTCCAAGCTAATTCTTGGGTATTGCATTCTGATCATATTTGGTGTAAGATACTAAGTTTGAGATACGAAATTAGGCTCTTACATTTGGCGTCGTCAGTGGGAATCGAACAACAATTAACCACAGTTCCTAAATTAAAAACCATCTTTATCGAATGCCAACCCAAGCCAAAACTCTCCAATTGGGCAGACAAAAGTAGAAACGAAAGCCAATCAAATGGCAGAAATGCGCTCTACTCAAAATTTTGAGGCAGAAAAGTGAGCGATTCTAAAATAATTTCCGAACATGCAAAAAGCAGTAAAAATTCTTCAAGGACAACAGATAATGACACACAAAAACAAAGAGGCACTGTCGACAACATTAAGAATTTCATCTCATGACAGGTTAGAGCCTCCAAGATGTATTAACCTGGGAGCTGATATTCGACCTATCCATTGCTGCCTGCCCATAACCAGTGTGAACATGAGATCATACCGATACCCACCGTTTAAGACAAGGTCGATGGAGTGCCCGCTAACCTCAGACAAGCAGAAGACCTACGGATATGGATGGCAATGGGGTAGATTTGGGGTGGGGGAACAATTCCCATCCATATCTCTGCCTAAGTTCCTTACTCCCATCTCTGCCTCAAAACCCATTTAAATTAAGCAGGGATCCTCATCCTCGCCCCCACATTACAAATCTAAATCCTACCCCCACCCCCATTTAACTAATAAAGCTATTCTTTCAATAAAAAAATTCTTTTATATAGGTTTCTATTGATATATTTAAGGGCAATAACAATAAACTATTTAAATGGGGCGGGGCGGGGCGGGTACGGATTTTCTGAGATAATCCCAAATCTACCCCGCATCCCCACTGATTTATGTTATACTTCTCATGCCTATCCCCATACCCATTTAATACATCCCAAACCCGCCCCGTTCAGGGCAGGGCAAATCCTCGACGGGGTAGGTCAAATTGCCATCACTACCTACAGTGAGGAAGAAATTGAATCCCTGTACATGAACGGCTCAGTAAAGGAAGTAGAGATCACAACCCTCGGGAGGGACGTCTCTAGCGCTACCCAACCACCGCTTGACAGTTTGTTACTCAAGAACACATGGAAAAGCACATTAAAGATCTATTTGAAGCCCAAATGCGCGCAAGCAAGAATATCTTTAGCAGACTACAGAAGAACCCAATTACATATGATCTTTTAGATGGCAAGGTTCCAGCTAGTTTTTACACACCAAAAAATTAAAAATATAAGGGAATTGATTATGTCGAACACGTTCAGGAATTTTAAGACTCTTTGTGTCTGCATTCCGAGTTAAATCACATCTAGTGTTAGCTGTTTCCCACCAGTCTCCAGGGCGAGCCCTTGTGATGGTTCCATTCATTGAAGGAAGGGTCAATTAATACTTTCTAATAGTTACGAGAACTTTTTGTCAAGAATTATTCACACAATAGGGATAAAGAAGAAAATCTTTACTCTTTCTTTAGCTTCAAACAAATGCTAGGAGAAAAACTCAAAACGTTTGCCATAAAATTTCTTGACTTGATAAGAAGGGCCGATAACCTCGACCAGAAGATTACCCTTTCAGCCTTTACAAACTCCCTAATCATGAGGAGCCGAGCAAATGAACATCTCATTCTAAACAAACCCGCAACTTTGGAAGATATAATCAAAAATGTAAATAATTACAACGACCTCGAGAGGATGATATCTGAAAGATAGAAGCTACAAAAGACAATCTTGATAACAAAAAGATAAGTCACAGAACGAGAATTCGACCATACTATAGATACCAGCGGGGACAAAAAATGTATTAAACCAAATGGAGATTGACCTAGGAAAGGTAATGACCTCTCAAAGCCATGCCTTCCAAAATTAACTACTAAACTGACCGATATCAATTCAACACTTCAGAAAGAAAAGTTCTTCAGAAATGCCCAACCCCTCAAGCCCATTGAAGGAAGGCCATATTGCAAATACAACAAACTCCGAAATCATGATACCAAACACTGCTACACTCTACAAAGACTCATGGAATATATACTTAAAGACAGACGATTGTACGAATACATTGTCGGTCTAGAGAGTTATAAAATGGAAGGTACAAAATTACTGTCGAGGTCATCCAGATTGATGGAGGAACTGAAGAAAAATGTATGTACCATATTTGCCTCAGCCATTTCATCGAGTCGCATAAAATTAATAGATCAGTTTGATACCAAAGACGTCGCCTCCTCCAATATCACGATCTATCCATGATCGACAAGGAGGTTCGATTACTTCCAGAATCCAGTAATAGGAGAACGGGATCTCCTTTGAAGATTACGATACCAGCCACATCAATTTCTCTCATCAAGACGCACTTATTGTCATGTTAAAAATGAGAAATCGTCTTGCACACAATGATGGTAGATATTGGGAATAGTATTGAGCAACTATTCCAAAGCACACTCGATCAGATGGGTTTAACAGATGAAGTAGAAGGTAGTAATATCGATATTAGGGGCTTCAATGGGTCTAAAGAAGAACGAGTAGGCAAGATTATGCTTCCCATTATAGCAGGACCAACAATACTCGATATAATATTTTACGTTATAAACACCAAATCACGTTATCTAGGAATCATAAGACGATGTTGGTTGCATAATATGCAGGCAATTTCATCAACTTATTACTTGGCATTACAGTTCGATTGGGATGGCGGGATATATGAGATTAAAAGCAGCCAAAAGCTAGCTTGAGCTTGCATAAATATAGTAGCAATCACGGCAGAACCTTCCGAAGAATATGCCGCATAGAAATTATAGAACACCGAGCCCATTAAAAACCAAACATCAAGCGCATGAATCATAGAATATGTCAAGATCAGTGGAGATAAGAGAGGCACATATATTGGAACTCTTCTACCCACCACAGAATGAAATCCCCTTATTCTATTCCTAAAAGAAAATAGTGATATGTTCGCATGGAAATTTCATGAGAAGCTAGGTGTTGACCCCTCTTTGGCTTGCCATAGACTCTCCTTAAAAGATAAGGCTGAGGCAGTTAAACAAAATAGAGGGCATTAACACCCCGACTCCAGGTAGAAGTTAACAAGGAAATCGACAAGCTTATCAAAGTTAGATTCAACCGAAAGGCCAAATATCCTGATTGGATCTTAAAAAAATTTGGCAGTTCCGAAGAAAAATGAAAAGATCCACTACAACAAATATAGGTTTTTATATCATTAAAAAAATGATGTAAAATGGATTTAACGTCATTTGTACAAATAACGTCGAAGGCGATAACATGGAAAGGTACGGACTAACAACGTCATTAAATAAGTGACGGGGAAAGCTAGGCACTAACGTCATTAATTAAGTGACGTATAAGGGGTTTAAAAAAATGACGTTATTGATATCTAATTTTGGTGGCCGGTCGGCTAATGTATTCTATTGACGTCACTAAATAACGTAATTAAAAAATGACATAGTTAAAATCTTTTAACGTCATATTTGAAGTGACGTGGTAGCGTTTTCATATATCAACAATGACATTTTTAAAATAACATTACTACTTCAAAAGATACAAAAAATAATTAAAAATCAAATATTGCCAATCCACTGCCCTCTCCTCCTCTCTATAGGACCACTACCATATTCTACAAAAAGGTAAAATATTTGACTAAATTATATTACTTTCATTTAATACAATGTGTTTGAACTTAATCACTTCATTATTTAAATTACAGAGCTAAATCACTGGTAAACTTAAACAATGCACAAAAAAACTAATAAATGAACCATAAAGAAGGGTGTCAGATGTTTTACTGCTAGAATGCTTACAGCCTTTAAGTGCCTATGTGTGTTTATACTAATCTGGATTAATTTGTAAACCTGTTAAAACATACATATTAAGCATTAGCTCTGCAAATGTGAGTACACAATAAGATGCTTGCAATCGTAAAAGAAAAGAAAATAATACAGAATAAGAGGAGAAGAAAAATACCTATTTGTTTGAAGGATTTCACCTCCGTGACAATTATATATTCTGGATTCCCATAAGTTGCCTATGTCCATCATTTTTAAGAAATGAAACTAATGTTATTATGACAATTGATTTTACCATAAAATATATGTAATTATCTATTACAGTAAGATAGTTGACTACTTTCTCTTTAATGAACACAATAAGTTTCACAAACCTGTAATTGTGGATCGAGCTCTAAAAGGAAATATTCTTCAGTTTCCAGTTTTCTATGATCTCTTGCCACTAAAGGAAAGAAAGCTCAAGTTATTAAGGCAGTTAAGCAAATCCTGGACTACGTACCTAAAATAGTATTATCAATATTATAGTCGTCTTTAATTTTTCTAGTTACTCATTAAGAGTGCCACTAATCTATGTCTACTTGAATCTTATTCTCAATTATTGTACTTTTTTTAGACTCTATTGGCTGCCTTGTAATTAGATAATGGTCTAGCCCAAAGTTAAGTAGTTTTAATATGTTGTGTTTATGAGGACACTCTAAAGAGACAGTTATTCCCCCATTGGAGATAGAAACCATAATTGGAATTTGCTTGATCCATCAACAATTTATAGACTGATAATTATTGTTGTTTGCTTCCGTCAACAATTCCAAGAAAATAACACTTATAGTTGTCTTTCGGGGTGGTCAGACATAAGGGTTGCCTTCTTCAACTCATACATAAGCTACTGAAAAGTGACCTTGGTAGTCAGATATGAAGGTTGTCTTCTTCATCTCGTACATGAGTCGCTGAAAAGAGACCTTCATGTTACTTTGTTGTTTATCTTGTTCACTTAGGGCTTTCTTTTCTCTCCTATATTTCCAGATTCGTTCATTTTGCTTATGTTTATTTTTTCTTTGCCTTCAATCCCTTATTGAAGAGGTCTATTATTTCATTTTGGTGCATTTACCCATTAAATACTATATTTATTCAAAAAAGAGTGCCAAAGTTCAATTCTCTTCCTTTATATAAAGCTCCAAGTTGGATGGAACATGATTTTTAAAATCTAAATTCATATTAATGTAAGATTTTTCAATACCAATACAATGAACCAAGTATGGCATTGAGGGCTTAAAGGTTTAATACTAGGCTACTAACACATAGTGGAAGGAAACAAAGAAGCCCATACCTCAATGAAGTAAGGATGTAATTGGAAATCATTTACTTTGACATGCTCAACAATCAATTGAACAGCCTCTAGAGTTGCTTCAACCCCATTCTTTGCCTCATTTATAAAAAGTGATCTTAGAGTTGAACAAAAGAGCTTCCTATGAAGAAATTTAAAGAATAAAATAATAAGATTTGGACTAAACTCTATTAACAAAAATAGTTCCTGCATATTATGAAACTTGAAATCTTATTTAGGCGATAGGAAGAATAACTACACACAAAACATGACCACGTTCTAATTGATATTTAGACCCTTCCATCAGTAGACATACTGAGAATCAGGAGTACAAGAATTGGTTTTGTTCACAAATTTGTTCCACATGACATATTTTGGTAAAGATGTTTTCTGGCATTCCTCTTAATTATTCAAGGATTAGACAAATAGGACAATGTCATCCGGAACATGATGACCCTAAAAAAAAGGCACATTCAAACTGGTTATGATGGCATAAACATAGGACAAGACCCACTATTGGAGGGGCATTTCTTACTTCTTAATATTAAAAAAAACGCAACACGTCAAATGAATGCAAAGCTAGTCACAAAGTATCTCGAACTTAAATTGTAATATTATTAGGAATATATATATAGCAGAAACTTATATAATCATTTGTAGAGCTTATGATATTAACAGTAACAACTAATAAGTTCTCCCAAAAGTTGAAGTGTGGAACTGTTTCTAGCAAAATGAAAATGCAATGAACATAAATATGTTGAAATGAAGATTTTTTTTCAAAAGCTATCAGCCTTTGAAGGTATGCCTGAAAGTGAACAGTAAAAGAAGAAATTACTTGGTGGTCCCTTAACAGGAATTATACTAAGTGGCAGATGTCAAATCCTTGACTAAACATCAAGAAAACATAGTTGGTTAGATGATGTAATGCGAATCAATATGGTTTAAGAGCCCTATAAGGCGTTCATATAATCAACTTTTTCAAGGGGTGACAATACTTGCTACTCATTAAAGAAACTTAATTTCAAAGCTTTAGTCGTTTGACAAATTAACCAAAAGTGCAAATACCAATTTCCCACGGAAACACTATTTGTTTATTTTTTTATGAAAAAGGAACATAACAGTACATATTCAGTAGTTCAACAATCTCCTCTAACTCTTAATCCCCAGCTAGTACAAATCTTCTATTTGTAAACAGTCGTTTCGCAAAACAAAAAGGGGCTCCACAATTCAATAGTTGACACTCACTACTGAATCCCTTCATTAAGTTTCAGTAGGTAAGTACGTGGGTAATGAAACATTAAGGGCAGGAGAGGTAATAAGCAGCTAAATCCTTTTTTGTTTTATAGACCGATGAATCGTTAGCCCACTACTAGACCTTTAGATTTGTGTTCCAATGAGATAAACGGGAGAGGAAGAGAGAGAGAGAGAGAGAGAGAGAGATCACAGATGACTATGTTCTAGCCTTGCGTGGATATTCACTTATATTGACAGTACATGAATGATAAAGCCTTTAACATTTTTCGGTATATACTATAAATTTATCCAAGAATTAGGAAAATAATACGAAAGCAAGCATATTAAATGGCAGAATAAATATAACAGCATGAAAGTGAAACACATTCAGCAGAAGATTTCATATTTTATTGAAGTAATTATCAGTTATGAAGAATGACACATACCTTATACATTGTTAAAAGGGTTGATTCATAGAACTTTGTCTTTTTACTGCTTTGGAAGCATTCATCTGTAACTTTTTCTCGGTAGGAAGCCTGATACGGTAGCTATTGCACATATTTGAGAAAAAATATATCAGAAAGCAGGAGATAGATCATAATAAGGAAACCAAAAAAATCTCTGCACGACTAAATTAACCAACAATCTGATTATGAATTTGGATTAGTACATTTGTATATTCCCCTATCAGCTTCTTCAGCATTGCTTAGTTTTAAATATATTGTCTTTCCATAAAATACTAATTCATGAGGCTAAGAACATACCCGGGAATAATGTCTTTAAAAACAGCCGACAAAGAAAGTAGCCCAAGCTTAATGACATCACGATCCTTGTCTTTAGAGATCTCCACAATCCCCTTCAAGGATTTAATATTTGCCTCTGGATCCGCAAGTAGTGACATTCCTAACTCAGCATATTTATTCTTCTTGACGTCAAATAGTTTCTCAGCGGAAAGATCTTCTTTAAGCTCAGCCTGGAATAGAAAGTGTTGAGAAGTTCAATGAAGCTGCTAACACAAAAGAGTGAAATAGTGCTTGCAAGAAAGAGATAATAATAATAAAAAAACTCAGTTATGCAGTAAGTAGTGGCAGATACACAAGTACACACATACAAAACTCTGTCTCCATAAATAAAGATGGCTTTTTGGTTAACCAACATTAGATATAGAAAATCAACACAAAATATATGCCTTGTAGAAGAAGCATATTATGTATCTGAGAAATAAAATTTCTTTTTTTGCTAGGCTAAGCACTTGAATGTTGAAGAACCCGAAATGGAAGAGGAAAGTGTAAAAAGAAAGAACCCAATGCCTAAAAAATACCCACTCCAATAATACAACAGGCGCCCCCAAAGAAATAGCTAAACCACACATATAGAACCACCCCTCTATCACACCTGACTAAGTTTATCTATGCGATCATATTATTTCTAAGTAAACAATAAAGAAAAGCTATTTAAAATGTTAGGAAAAAAGTACTAGTGCTTCCGCTTGAGAGTTTCCTTGAACCTCCTCTAAATGAACTGCATTTTTTACTTATTGTTTTGCCTCTTTCTTAGTTTTCTTCAACTTTGCCCTTCTTTCTGGTTTTGTAAGCTTTACAAGGCTGTCGTGAATACCATCATTATCGGCTGCACCTTCATCTTCTTTTTTGTTAACTTTAGGTTCTCTTGCTGCTTTAATCAGATTTTTTAACAAAAACAAAGGATCGAGATGCACAAATCAAAATACAAGTAGTGGGTTAACAATTCCTACTTTTGAAAATCAGCTTTCCATCTAAAGTCTTAACAGGTAGAACATCTACGCGGTCAACTTCTATCCCATTTTCCTTGGGATCTCCATTCGAGAACTTATTCCTCTTTGAATTCTCGTACGAAGCCTCTAAAGTATCATCTTTCGCATCAGCCACACGAGATGCATGGCTTCAAATAAACATATATTAAATTAGCCCCAACTACAAAATAGTTAAAAGACATTGTTCTAATAAACATTTAAGAGAAGTCACCATACTTGTTAATTGATTTAGTGTCTAAATTCTTGAGGAACACGACATACTACTTGTTTTCCTTAACGAAGCTCAAATCTTCATCTGAAACTTCGATATCATCATCGGCAATATATGAAGGAAGCTGAGGTAGGAGAATGATCTTGTTCTTGTTACCCATTTAATACTACGTAGTTAAAAAAATAAAAAAAAAAATTTTGCAATCTTGTAAAAAAAAAAAATACCAAAATAAAACCATGGGGATTATTATATCCTACAAAACAGAAATCAACACCAAAGCTATTAAACCCATGTATCGAAACTTAAATTTTTCACATTATGAACACTTTAACACAATTAACAGATAAATGCTCCACTCGATACAATGGAAATGCTTGTAATTGATGAATTTAAATATATTCTAACCTTTAAACTCGGGCTTAGCTAATCCAATTGTCTGCATGCAATAGTATAAATATCATTGAAATTTTTTCCAATATCACGAACACTTTCAATGTACCTAGCGAAGCCAATACAAACTTATAAGCACTTAAATTTAAGTTTTTTACCAAACAAATGGCACTGAGACTAATAATTACTTCACATCATAACTTAAATTGTGAGCTGAAATGACGAAATCTTTTGTAAGTTTATACTCTTAGATTAAATTATTGTTGAATTGGTTATTAAAAGAGTTACCTATCTACTAAAACCCTAATTTGATGATTTGGGATAGATGAAACTCTAGCTTCTTTTCCCTATTCAACACTGGAAGTATTTGTGATATTAGAAATATTTCCCATGACAAATTTTTTATCATCTCTACTTGATATCAAAAGCGAACGGAAACAAAAGAAAAATGGCAAATCAACTATGCTCCAAACAAAATCAACTACTAAATTTCTGCTATCTCAAACCATATAAGAATTTACAAGCAATTAGAATTGTGGGGAATTTGGGGACGAATCTTTAATTGGGAAATCTAAACCAAATTGATGGGAAGAGATAATAGGAGGAGTTCATACCTTTAATCCTTGCAGATTAGGGATGGAAATTGCATCATAAAAACCTTGGATTTCTACTTAAGTTAGAGCTGCCTCACTGCGGCGGCTGAGATTTATTTCATTGGAAAACTTCCTCTTTCGACTGTGCCTCCTAAATCTTCTCTCTCGTATAAGGTTGATTCTCATCGTGATCTCAGAAAATTCTTCCCAAAATTCTCCTATCATACCCAAATTTGGTTATTTTGCAAACTCTCTTGTCTTTCCCACGAAGTATATTAAACTAGTACTACGCGTGACCAAGTCACGACAACAACGTCGACGCGCCTTCGGCGCTATAAATGATGCTTCGACAATTGACACCACTAAACTCTATGATAGATAAATCATTTACGTACCTATGGACACGATCAAAATCATTCCTATGTAATGGATGCTTTTCCTTTTTGTAGTTTCAATGCTAAGGTTACTATTATGACATAAAAAAATAAAGTCACGCTGAGTAATTGAAAAATGATGCTCGAAAGTAATAGATCTTTCAAATATCTAGTAACAAAATGTATAAATTTGTAGTTGAAAGTTTGGTGGTTTATTATCATCTTACATTTTCACAGATGTCTACATATTACAAAAATAAGATTTCCTTCTTAGACAAATTACATGTATTTGATGTTGTGAAATTCTTAGCACCTTGCCCTTCAAAACATCTGAGACATCCCTACTATCATCTTTTGAGGAAAACTGCAATTTCTTTCTCCTTTTCAACCATGACAAACCCTTATACCATCAGAGTCATTAGTTTGGGGTAAGCATTTAGTCTATTCTCTATTACGATAAAAATAAAAACTAAATATAATTGTCATCAAAAATGATATTCCACAACAATAATAAACCAAACGACTCATATAAAACAACATATTGATTTAGATAACATTAAACATTAAGCTACCCGTGACCAAGTCATGTTGAATACGTCGATGCGCTGAAGGCGCTCTATTTCATGCGGCACGTATTCATTGCTAGAATTATTTAAAGATGTACCTTTAATATGTTTATCCACGTTCATATGGATAGTTGACATGCATGCTTCTTCACTTTACTGAACCGATACAGTTTCCATGGATTTTTTTTGCTTTTGTATAGAATTTCAGGGGACTAAATGAATTGCATGCATTTTTGGTCAAAGTATGGCCAATTTCTAATATTTTATGCTCCAAATTATTGGATATGTTCATTACAAATATAAAAGGGCTCCCAATATAAAGTGACCATCAAAGTATATTTAAAAAACCATTCAAACTTAAAGGAAATCAATTAATTATGTTGATGAACATCGTACTCCACGTTTTACCACATCTAGCCCATTTTAGCAATTTTACTTTGCTACTTCATTCCCATTTAATGCCATTCAATCATCTCTAATTTTAGAAGTGAAAGTACGAATAATACCACCAATTAAAAACGGCCCCAAGATTGTAACTGGTAAGGTGATATGGATTTACTGATTTTCTAGAGACAGTGCCAAATAGCCTTTTGCTGCCCGCCCAATGTACTCTCTTCCTTATTCCTTACTCTTCATTACTTCATACTCACTATTAGTCTACACCCCAAGAGAAGCAAAATGCTTGCGACCATGAAAAATAGAATGAGTTGAAAATTGAAAACAAATTCAAAAAATAGCTAACAAATTGAAAAACTGAATGGAAATCTGAGATATCAAGTTGTGTCAATTCCATACCCAAAACAGCGAGAAGTTCATCATGGAAACATTAATGATATTGCGCGCTTGGGTTATCATATTAACATAGTTTTAATTAATAAGAGAACTAAATGGAGAGAATATAAAGCCGAAACTCAAAAAGTGGTAAGATACCTTGATGTTTTGAATTCCAAAGAAGTGATGTACATCAAACATTCTATTTACTGCAAAGTTACATTGTGAAATCGAAGAATTCTTAGAAGACCATGAAATGCACTTTGCAAAAGATGGCTTTAGTATTGCTATGCTTTCTCCTCACAAAATAGACCATTGTTCCTTGGATATATATTTATATCTAGACTATCATATGACTAACTTTCAGTACCCATTTCACAGTGACACAATGCAAATGACTAACTGTTACCATGTTTTCCTAATTCCATAAAGGCATATGCATGAACTCATATGTACAGCTATAATTACTATAGATTAAGGAAAGCATACCAATAATGTTAACCAAGAATGTTATCTATTGTTCTAAGAAGGCATACCATTGTAAGTGAATTATTCTTTGAAGGTCATGTCGTGATTGGTTTGTCTTGAGGAAATGTTTTGGAGTACATATTGTGTTCCTTATACTTGTCCGTGACTACATACATTAACTTGCAGTACTTTCAAATACACTGCTATTAAGAAATATTTTATTCGAACAAACTTGGATTGTACATAACCATTGCCGACCGCGGTTAAGAAATAATCCTCATACTTTGAAGCAGAAA
Organism: Kingdonia uniflora; assembly: GCA_014058105.1. Taxonomy (NCBI): domain Eukaryota; kingdom Viridiplantae; phylum Streptophyta; class Magnoliopsida; order Ranunculales; family Circaeasteraceae; genus Kingdonia; species Kingdonia uniflora. The sequence continues at coordinate 1,516,870 of JACGCM010001954.1, read as the reverse complement.
ACAATGGTCCTTGAAAATTTGTAAACAATCTTTAGGGGATAGGTCGCGGTGTATAACCATTATATGGGTCGAGATAACCATGCTTATAGGGATAAGAAATAATCCCCATACTTTCTGATTGTTTATCGTGTGTTGACAACCGTTAAGAAATAATCCCCATACTTTCTACCTCCTTAATAGCAGTTAAAGTAAAAGGAGAGCCAGCATCATCAGATAAGTACACGGTGAACTTTTCTGAAGGGTAGTCAAGTGCCATTGAAGACAAAATCGTGTTCATCACATTCAATACCATCATCTATCATGACCAGGCTACTTGCGATTTTGTTTACTGCTTCAGCTACTCTAATTAGGTCAAAGAGAATTTGGTGGCAAAACAACCAAAGGTATCTTCAACTAAGAACTCGTGTCTTTTCTTGTGAATAATTGGCTATCTTGAATAGTGTGATCATCGATATCATGGATTTTACTTGGTGTTCTTAGGTATCTTCAACTAAGAACCAAAAGGACGTAGTGGTTTCTAAACTGGATAATTTGAACAATGAGACGACCTTGCTAGATTTGATGTTGTTAATGCTCAAACCCATGTGATTGTCATTTAGATCAAACTCCTACTTGAATATATCATGCTCAATTGCGATCAAATTGTTTATCCAGTTTCCATCAGTGGAGGCATTGGCCAATCCCAGATATTAACCATAGCTTTGAGCTGGAATGTCTAAGTCAGGAGTGATAATGAATGACAACCTCCACCTGGAGTCGTATTGATGTGACTGTAGATGTTAAAGTCAAAGGAAGTAGTGAAGGAAGCAATCTTTCCAGCAGTAGAATTAACGTCTCCTTCCCATAGTTTGTATGGTTCTTTGTAAACTACTCTTCTAGACTTGTTTTGGAATATATCTAAAGTGCTTGAATTATCTAGGGTGATTTGAAAGGCTCCTGTATCGGGAGCTGCATTTCCAGTAAACTACAGTGTACCTGGATATGTTGTTTACTGCTTCACCTACTCCAATTAGGTCAAAGAGAATTTGTTACAAAACAACCAAAGGTATCTTCAACTAAGAACTTGTGTTTTCTTGTGAATAATTTGGTCATCTTGAATAGTGTGATTATTGATAAAATGGATTGTACTTGGTGTTCTTAGGTATCTTCAACTAAGAATAGTGTGGTCTGTTGAATAATTTGGCCATACTGATTAAAATTCAACTAAGAGAATGGGTTCATCAAGGAGAGAGGAGAGGAATGGGAGGCAAGTAAAAGTTCAGGGCTGCTAGCTCCATGAGCGGCAGGTAGTGTTCAAAATGTGATGTTATGCATTTTCCCTCATGGCCTGACTAGATGGTTGGCTTTGGGATAAAGGAGAAACATAGACAGAATGAAGAGTTTAGCTGTCAATATGCAAACCATAATCCTAGGAGAATTTTTTATGAGAGATCAACATGGTTTGATATTTGGCCACTACGCTGGAATGTGAGCTCGACAGGTTTTGATACTTTGCCACTGACTTATGGTTCGACATGTCGATGATGTTCCTTTCAACCCGGTATATTTTGGGTTTTCGCTGCCTCATGAGATAGATTTCTGCCAAACAAAATGGTTGTATAAAGCTACTGATTTGGTCATCTATCTAACCCATCAACGGTCAGCAAAAAAAAAAAAACCTACAATAGCCTCCACCTATCTTTACTACTACTAATACTACTACTACTACTTACTACAATAGAGTGAAAGCCAGAGAGAATGATCAGTAACAAAGACGAAGTCAGATGCTTTTGAAGGTCTCTCTCTCTCTCTCTGTTTATATCTTTAATGATTCTCTATTATTGTTACATATCTTCCTGATGCAAGTGCTGGAGGTGGATCGAATAGCAATATTGGTTGATCTAGTACTACACGTGATGAGCTAATCCCACGACACTTTGGAAGATAGGCTGTAATGAGCAAGGTTGATCTAAGAGCCAAATAAAGACACAAAAGAACTCTGAGATGGACATTAAAAGCTATGGAAACACTAAGATGCTATTTTTAGACAGATGAGAGAGAAATTCTGTAGTAGAGTAATGTTAAAATGGGTATTGAAGGACCGACGAAAATGGCCCTGTTAATGGCTCTTAAACGTCGTGGAAAGTTGATGATACTTAGCATATTGTCCTCCATAACACTCTTTCATTATTTCTCTTGCACGTTGTGTTTTTATTTATAGACAAATCTAGATATAGTGTAGAAATGATTCCAAACATATTAGTACAGATTGTCATTTGAATTTTACTTTTGTTACGATGATAAGAAATAATTCCCATAAACCGCGGACACCGAGGTTAAGAAATATGCTTTCGTACATAACCATACCTTTGTAGGACAAAATGGCATACACATAAATGCTTAAAAATATTGTTGATAATACATCAAATTGGGGAGGAATATGCATTTTTATCATTTGCTCAAGGTCAAGGTCAGATTCGTTTGATGTCAATTAATGGAATACATTGTTTTAATTTATCGAGCAATTGGTTTATACATCCCAATTGAGCAAATAGAGTAAAATTAAGAACCTCAGAGAGCAAATGATCTAAAATTAAAAACCCAGAAATCAAGAACAAATTTTAAGAGGGAGGAATCTGACCTTGACCTTGTATAATATTAAACCATTGGTGCATAAATCAACTCGACATCATTAATGTTTTTATCATTAAAACCAATGGGATACATAAACCACACCATTTGATGATTCGTTTGATACCCAATTGAGAAAATAGAGTAAAATTAAGAACAACAACTGTATATGAGTACCTGGGCATAATTTGCAGGAGGAGCAGACCCGACACCCAAAAATAAGCAATCTTAACCTATAATATGAAAAAAATAAAAGATGAAAAAAGGTTCCAACTTCATCAATAAAGTTAAAAGAAAGATTAAGAGAGATCTTAAAGTGTTATTGTGGAAGAAAGATTTATACCTGTGTTTTTTTTTTATATGCAGAGTTGATGCTATTGTGGAAGTGGGAGATACAGTGAGGGTAGTGAGGGTATGAGAAGGATGAGAAAATTTTTGAACTTTGAAGATAAGTGGTTGTTTTGGTGGGAAGTAATGTATTAAATGGACACATGGTACTCAAATATAGATTGTTGGACACATGTTCTTAAACTAAAAGTAACCATCACATGCGGTTGTAACCTACTCTTATATACAATGGACAATACTGCCCCTAGTAAACTGAAAACAATTGTACACCCTTGATCTGTTTTTCCCCACCTCGAGAGATGCATCAAGCTTAGTTTGTCTTGATACATGTACTCTAGAATGTAATATAGATGAAACAATGTCATTTAAGCTAATAATGACGTTGGTATAGTATTTTAGATTTCCAATTTTTTTATGTCATTGGTTAAAATGACGTAATTTAGTACGAAAAATAACAAACAACGTCAGTTTCTAATAAAATGACTTCGATGCATTAATGAACCACTTAAGTTACGGAGAAAAACGAGAAATTTAACAATCAACGTCAATATTAAAAAAAATGACTTTGATTAGTTGATGTTATAGCCTACATTTGTTGTAGTGATCAGAGTATGTATGGATTTTCCAGGCCTCAATTAGCACACTTCGAAAGACAGTTTCCAACTCTCTATAATTAATCATATGCCCGATTCAGCTGCTAGACACGAGATTCTGTCCATGATAAATGCTGCGTCCGGATATAACTAAATATAACTATTACCCAACGACTAGGAGAAAACATCTTTTATCATGGAGCTAGGATTATACTGTTATAAAGTCATACCTATTGGACTAAAAAATGCATACGCCACTTATTAAAGATTGATGACCTAAATATTCAAGGATCGGCTTGGGAAAACTATGGAAGTCTACATCGATGACATGATGTGTAAGAATTTTAAAAATAAAATCATCTAGCAGATCTTCACACAATCTTTGAAATTCTTCTCTCCTACAGGATGAATCTCAACACTGATAAATGCCTGTTTGGAGTCTAATCTGGAAAAAATTTGGGACATCTGATTAGCAGGAAAGGAATCGAACCTGACTCAGATCGCATTCGTGCCCTACTTGTAGTAGCATATATCCCAGATTCGACCAAAGTAAGCCAACAAAGTGTAGTCGAAGACATACAGAGACAGTTCTTCATAGTCGAAGACAACTCAACACTTATAAGCCAGTACGGTGTAGTTGAAGATAGCTCAGCATTCTTGAAGATACTATAAGTCCTTGACCTACCAAAAGTAGTCGTTGCGGCCTGGTAAAGATAAAACTGTTTGAGATCCGCAAAATTCACCCACTTCCCCCGGAATAGTAGACTATTTCTTTCTTTTTGTAAAACTGCCTGTATGACTATAAATACAGGCAGATAATATATACTAAAATACACAATCTTTTACTATTTTCTTACTTCAAACACCTACCTTCACTCTAAAATGTGTAATAACTGGCATCTTACTGGATTTTACATAAAAATCCTCCTCAAGGTTGTAGTTTTTCTCAGCCTTTACTGAGTTTTCCACATAAAATCTTACTTTATCAAGCTTATTGCCTTCTCTTTACGAATAAGTATTGGCGAAGATTCTCCTTCTGGAAAACACGCCACTACAATTTGCGTCGTCTGTGGGAATTACCACACTTTTTTTACCGTTACTGATCTAAACGCCGTCCAATGACAAACATGAACCTAAGAAGGCATTCAAGTACCATCAAAGATCAGGAAATACCCAGAAATGTTGATCTTCGCAATGTTGTACTCGAGCTTCAGCAACAGATGGCAGCAGAAAAAGCCCCGAGAATGGAGGATCATCGTGTCCACGCTCAAGCTCTTCAAACAGAAAGAGAGGAACGGCGGGAAACCTTAGATCAACAGAGCCAAACACATCAGAAATAAATAAAGCGACCATGAAGAATGCAAGATTGGCTTATCGGTCGACAAACATCCCCTCCACTTGTTCGAAGCGAGCATAGATCAAGAATAATTCAACGTGACGATCCACCAAGAGAAGACGAGCTCCATGTTTCTCGATCCAGATCCGGGAACCCAAACAGAGCCTCTCAACATTTTGGTTTAACATCCTCAACATCGACAACTCAAGGAAGTTGACGCACTCGATATCCAAATCCCCCGCCTAAAAGAAGACCGATCAGGGATTGATTGAGACCAGAAGGACAAGGATATTTTGTTCCTCAGATTGCAGCTTTACAATTTCCCCCGCAACAATTTGTCACCTTGGACGACCTCAACAACAGGATCTAGGTCATAAATTCTGACATTCCAGGCCGAAGGTCCGCACTTGATAGAATCGAAACAAACCCCATCTCCCGTCATCTCGAAGTTATGCCCATTCCAGATAATTTTCATATGCCCAAATTTATTCGGTATGCAAGCCTGACTGACTCTCTTACGCATGTTCGACATTTCAAAGCCGCAGTGGGATTATATTCCAAACTTGACCACATGCTATGTAGATTATTCAACATGAGCCTGAAGGAAGAGCCGCTCCGTTGGTTCCATACAATCCAAGAAGCCTCCATCACAATGTTCAGCCAGTTGCAGCATCTTTTCGAATCCAATTACGCTCATGCCAGAGAGTGAGAGATCATTGCCGACTCCTTATTTTACTTTGAGCAAGGTACGAAATAGACCCTGGCAAACTTTCATAAACACTTCCAGCAAGAAACAAGAAAAATAGGGAACTCATACCCTAAGATTGTCATTCCAGCATTCACCTCCGCCCTGCATATTGACTCAAAAGTTTGAGAAGAACTTACTCTACATAAGCTGCGTACAGTCACTGAGATGATTGATGTAGTTAATAACTACATCGAACTGGAGCGATCAAAGAAAGATAAGATGAAAAGCTCATCTGTAATCCATTATCGAGAAGCATCTTCGACCCCATCTCAGCGAATAGTCACTTCTGAAGTGCTTAAACAACGCGATAAAAATACCGATAATAATAGAAGAAGGGACGGCAGACCAGACAGACCTGTCCCAGTTTTGTCGCCAATGACAACAACTCTCTCTGTTATCTTGCCCACGATAAAGGGAAATGAGTGTTATCTCGCACCACAGACAATTCATGATCTTCCCAATAGACCACTATGTTAGTATCACAATGTGCATAGCCATAAGACTGACGTCTACTACTCCTTCATACAAATCTTCTATCGCATCCTATTAGCTGGAAGACTCCACAATTATCTCATCGACATCCAGAGATTCCTCGAGAATGAAGCAAAAAATAAAAAGTGAAGCAAAATCAGGCCCAAGGGCATCTCGCCACCTGTACATGATTAAGATCGAGAAAGGAAGGAAAAGAAAATAAGGTGATGGGATTAAATTTTCCTATAAAATGACCTCCTCGGATAAATCAGCAAAACTTCTTCCCAGCACAAGTAAATCGAGGCGTCCTTACCAAATCACCTTCGAAGACTGCGACACAATCTACGTCAAATACCCCCATGATGACTCTCTCGTCATTATGCTCAAAGTCGGGTAGAACTATTAACATACACTTCTCATCGATACTGGAAGCGCCATAGATGTATTATTCAAAAGAGCAATTGAAGCCCTAGGCCTTACAGATTCGGTAAAAGCTTCAACAACAATAATCACAGGCTTCAATGGTTCAAAAGAATCAGCCACAAGAGAAATCACTCTGCTAGTTCAGGCAAGTTCTGAAACTACATTCGTTAAATTTCTTGACATCGATGTAGAGTCCAAATACTTGGGAATTTTGGGTCGAAGCTAGTTGAATTCAATCAAAGCAGTGCCTTCCACTTATTATCTAACACTGCATTTTCTAACAGATCATGGAATATATGAAATCGAGGGCAGCCAAGCAGCTGCAAGAATGTTCGAAAATACCACAACCAACCCTAATACAACCAAACTTCTCAAAGTATTGAACCTACAGCAAGAAGAATCGATAATATTTGAACAACATGACACTGAGATAGTCAAATCTGTTGAACTCGATGGCCTGGGATGCATAGCCTTCATCGGATTTAAATTATTGACCGACGAAAAAGAGGCCATAATACAGCTGCTTAAGAAGAACATTGATAATTTTGCTTGGACTTTCCAAGAAATGCTTGGCATCGACCCATCAATCGCTTGTCATCGACTTAACCTCCTTAAAAAATAATGGAATCTTGCCCCCCGACTCCGCGATGCAGTAAATGAAGAAATTGATAAACTCCTTCGGGTAGGATTTATTTGGGAAGCTAAATATATGAAGTGGGTTTCTAATATCGTAGCGGTACCAAAGAAAAATGGCAAAATCAGGGTTTGTATTGACTTCACAGAAGCCAACAAATTTATACCTAAAGACAGTTTTCTACTACCACTAATTTCGCAACTTTACGATTTAGTCGCAGGACACGAACTTCTTTCTATGATGGATGCAGCCTCTGGTTATAACCCAGTTCCACTCGCCAAAGAGGATTAGGAGAAAATAACCTTCGTCACCGACAGAGGTCTCTACTGTTACGAGGTCATGCCTTTCAGTTTTAAAATAATAGGCACTACTTACCAAAAACTTGTGGCTAAAATGTTTAAAGATCATCTCGACACAATTATGGAAGTATACATTGATGATATGATTTGCAAAATCTTGAAACGAGAGGACCACTCCAGTAACCTCCAAACTATATTCGATATCCTTCACAAGTACCAAATGAAACTTAACTCAGAGAAATGTTAATTCGGAGTTGCATCTGGCATATTCTTGGGACATCTAGTCAGCAAAAAAGGAATAAAATTTGATCCTGAACAAATCAAAGCACTCATGGAAATACCATCCCCTCGAACAAAAAAAGACGTTAAAATATTTGCAGGCAAAATTACTGCTCTTCACAGATTCATTTCCAATTCATCTGGTCAATGCAAACTCCTTTACCTCCTTCTTCGTGGTAACCCCACTCCTCTTTAGAACAAACATCACAAGGAAGTCATTTAGACTCCTGACTGTGAGATGGCCTTCCAAGATCTTAAACGTTACTTGGGGCGTCCTCTTGTAATGAGTACTCCAATTGATGGCGAATCCCTTATAATGTACTTATCCCCAACCAGAGATTCCATAAGTTCTGTCCTTATTCGAGAAGATGGCGGAGTGGAAAAACTAATCTATTTCATCAGCAAAACACTTATGCCTGCTAAAAAATGGTACACGACAACAGAAAAATAGCTACTCACTCTGGTCTAGAATTCTCAAAAACTTCATCCCTACTTTCAATCTCATCCCATCATGGTCATCACCAAATACCCCCTCAAACTAGTACTTTCCAAAAAAGAGAAATCTCGACGAATCCAGCAATGGTCTATTTTCTTTGGAGAATACGACATTTCCTTTGAACCACAAATATCTGTCAAGGGACAAGCAGTGGCCAAATTTTTGGCAGACTTTACCGTCGAAGACCCCAATTTGGAAGAACTCGAAGAAATCTTCACAGATGATTTAATAGAAGAACCGAACACATGGTCCAAAAGCTCTGGTTGGTAACTTTTTATAGACGAATCAACCAGACCGCAGGGATCGGGGATTAGCATCGTCCTCGTCACACCTTCCAATCATCGAATCGAAAAAGCTATCAAACTCGACATCTATGCCAGTAACAATGAGACCGAATATGAAGGAATCTTACATGGTTTTGATCTCGCACTTACTCTTGGAGCAGAAGAATTAGCAGTCTACGTCGATTCTTTGTTCATGGTAAATCATTACAACAAAACTTTCAAAACAACGGAAAAAATGGCTGATTATGCAGCTCTGGTCGAAGAAAAGATGCAGAGATTCAAACATGTAACAATTTTTTACTTACCCCGACAAGAAAATTATCATGCCAATGTTTTTTCTTACATCGCTGCAATGCTTGGAGACAGTAAAAAAAGATCTTTAGAAATCGAAATCATCGAGCATTCTAGCCTCGATATACTATCAACACTCCAGATCACCATTGCTGAAGAAGATGATTCTGAAGACTGGAGAAGACCATTCTATGCATATCTCAACTACAACATCCTCCCTAGTAACAAAGAAGAAGCTCGATTACATCTGGCCAAGTACCCCAGATTCACTGTTCATGGTCACATCTTATATCGAATTACAGGGGGGGGGGACTACTTATCAAATGTATTTCTCATAAATAAGCTCAAATCAAAATTCGAGAACTTCACGAGGGTATCTGTGGAGTACATGTTTCTGGAAGATCGTTAGCTCAATGCGATTTTACACAGGGGTTGTATTGGCCCAAGATGATACAGGACTGCGAAGACTTCATTCGAAAATGCTACAAATGCCAAATCCATGTCCAATATATCAAAAGCCCAGCCTTAGACTTGCATTTCAGCAATGTTCTCTGGCCATTCAAACGATGGGGCATCGACATCATTGGACCTTTCCATCCAGCATCGGGAAATCGAAGGTTTATCCTGGTTGCTATTAATTACTTTACAAAATGGGTTGAAGCAGTTCCTCTCTGCCATACTGATGAAAATGAAGTTATCAAGTTCCTTTGGGAGCACATCATCACCAGATTTGGATGTTCACAAATGATACGCTCCGATAATGGCAAACAGTTCATTAATGCTAAAGTAATTACTTTCCTCCATAAATACAAACTCTAGCTCACAACATCCATACTATATTATCCTCAAGGCAATGGACAAGCCGAAGCCATAAACAAAAGCATCAAATCGGGATTATACAAGCGTCTTGACGACAAGAAAGGGCGATGGGTAGATGAATTGCTCAGTGTTCTCTGGGCCTACCACACCATTCCTTAAGTCTCAATGGGCTGCACTCCATTCATGATGGCTTTTGGTACCGAAGCAGTCATACCTTCGGACCTCGATCTACCCAATACTCGAAGAAAAATTCTAGATGAAGAAAATGAACTCGGTTTCCTTTCTAACCTCAATTGGATAGAAGAAACCAGAGACAAGGCCATTGCAAATCTGTGACGATACCATGATACATTGAAAAAAAGGCATACAACAAGAAAGTTTGAGAACACAAATTTGGCATTGGAGACCTTGTCTTATGACGGATCCAAGATAGTACTCGACCCAAATTTTTTGGGAAATTATCAGAAAACTGGGATGGACCATTTATTGTCAATAACAAAGCAGACAGTGGAACTTATTGGCTTATGACCGAAGACGAAGTATAGCTGGAATATCTATGAAACACTGCTCAACTAAAATTGTTTTAGAGATGATATACTGTAACCATGTTTCATCGATTCAAATAAACAAACTTTGTTATCAGTTTCCTTATTACTATTTAATTTGATCTTGATCTATACTTTTTAGTATACATCAGACAAACAATCTAATTACTATTTGATTTGATCTCGATTTATACTTTTCAAGTATACATCATACAAATAATCTCATTATTATTTGATTTGATCTCGATCTATACATTTCAAGTTTATATCAGACAAACAATCTCATTACTATTCGATTTGATCTCGATCAATACTTTTCAAGTATACATCAGACAAAGAATCTCATTAATATTTGATTTGATCTCGATTTATACTTTTCAAGTATACATCTGACAAACAAACTCATAATTATTTGATTTGATCTCGATCTATACTTTTCAAGTATACATTAGACAAACAGTTTTATTACTATTTGATTTGATCTCGATCTATACTTGTCAAGTATTCATCAGACAAACAAAATCCTTACTATCTTGATTTACTTGGTCACTACTTGGCAAGTATACATAAAGCCAATCATTCAAATTTTACGCGAACAATATCCAATTACATGATATTTTACTTTGCGCTCTTTATTTATCGAACAAACTCTGAAAGAGCTCTTGTTTTCTCAAATCTAAATCCCGATACCCATCTATATATATACATATATATATATGTATATATATATATATATGGTATTCAATCTCTTACTTGACATTTTCTGGCCATATTCTACCTACCATGCAAACAAGCGTTCTTCACTTATCTGCTCGATCTTTAGTCACATTCGATCACAATAATTTTATCAAATCTGCTACTTAGAACTATTTACAAAACAAGTGCACAAAATTATTTTAAAAAATAAAACTTGTTCAGCAACACCATATTGTTTCACCACACACTACTAATTAAAATGTTTCGGTCCCACTGACCACTTTTACATCCTTTCTCACATAAAAACAACTTACCTAAGGTTTAACATATCAGAGGGAGATTTTTCTTCATTCAACTTCAGAGCACCTTCGAGGACCTGCATCTCTGCTACCCCAGCTGGACGAGCATCATCAACATCCACCATCACTTCATCTTTGATGACTTCGATTTCCCCGCGTACATCTGGCGTCTGGGGTATATCATCATCTGAGCTATCATCAAACACAGCTCCACCAGCTTTTACAAGTCCCTTGTAGAATTTTTTCTTCTCCTCCAACTCGTCATATTGTTTCTTATTTCTTATAATGAATCCTCACTTTCATGCATTTTTCTAGCTTCTCCTCATTTATCTTCGCCCACACCTCATCAAGCAGCTTTCCTTGCTCTACCTTCATTGCTTTCTGAACATTGGCAACTTGATCTCTTACATCTTTTTCATAAGTGGCATACTGTAAAGCTAAAGCCTCATTTTTTTCTTTCTCTGCCGCTTTCTTCACTTCCCCCGCCGCCGCTTCCCTCGCCTTCTTGGCATCGAGCTTATACCTATTCAAAGTGGCATTTAATTTTGCTTTCTTCTCAATTAAATCCTTGTCTATATTTCTGTAAGCAATAATCTAGTTTGTCAGCTCTCCACTGCCCACAAATCGACCCATAGCTTCAGTTACCAACTTCTTAATTTGCATCAAAGTCATATAATGAGTATTCGAGTGACCAACCAATTTTTTCATTCGAAGAAAACATTAAAATTTCTCACCTTCGACAACTTCCTCCTTCAATTTTGTTACATATACCATCCGTGACTACATCTTTCGATTACATTGCATTAAACTACATCTATTTTTTTATTTGACTTACAGAACTAATTACTTTATGTTTTCTTTTCACCAGAATCTAACATTAAAGCCTTTTTCTAGTCCTCGAAGCTCAATGTATCTTAAGTTACTAAACTTCTAAGCGATGCTTCAACAGAAAAGAGACAACAAAAAATTGTAAGAAAACTCAAATTCGGCAAGATCCCTGGACTTCCATCTAAGCTTTAAATTTTCATCATCAACACACACAGTTATCCATTCTCCCCCAAACTGATGCAATCTATTACCTTTACCCCCATGTGATGATACAATTGTTTCCAATAGATACATATCATCTCTGTTTTGACCTTCTTCTCACCCCAACGGTATGACACGATCACATGCCGGCTTAACGCCGATCGGTTTGCGCCAAATTTTTCCTTTAGAATGATCACCGTCTTCAACCCCAAAAAATGCCATAGACCGCACTTGGGGTGGCATATCTCCACAAACCACCACCATCCCCCTTCAATAACACCCTATTTATACCCATTATCCTTCCACCAGATTCAATGTACCATATTTATTGCGTCTCGGGAATAACTTGACCAAATACAGTTCTTTTGACCTCGGAAATGACACAGACGACTTATCTTTTCATTCGGCAATCTCTTTAGATTCCAAAAGTCTTCTCGACAAAACCAAAAGTACTTCTATCAAGAATGGGGCGATTGTAGTAGCATATTCTCCAGATTCGACAAGAGCAAGCCAACAAAGTGTAGTCGAAGGCATACAAAGACAGTCCTTCATAGTCGAAGACAACTCAACACTTATAAGCTAGCACGGTGTAGTCGAAGACAGCTCAACATTCTAGAAGATATTGTAAGTCATCGACCTACCAAAAATAGCCATTGAGGTCTGGTCAAGAGAGAACTGTTAGAGATCCGTGAAGTTCGCCCACTTCCCTCGGAATAGAAGACTATTTTTTTCTTTTGTAAAACTGCCTGTATGACTATAAATACAAGCAGAGAATAAATACTAAAACACACAATCTTTTACTATTTTCTTACTTCAAACACCTACCTTCACTCTAAAGCGTGTAATCACTAGCATCTTACTGGATTTTACATAAAAATCCTCCACAAGGTCATGGTTATTCTTAGCCTTTACCGAGTTTTCCACGTAAAATATTATTTTATCTAACTTATTGCCTTCTCTTTACGCATAAGTATTGGCAAAGATTCTTCTTCCGAAAAACACGCCACTATACTACTGTCCATGCCTTCATCGAAAACGAAGAAAGACGTAGAAAAATTGGCTGGCAAAATAGCAGCATTCAACTTATTTGTATCAAAATCTTTAGACTGATGTAAATGGTTATTTAACCTACTACACGAAGGGACACAAAAAGGAAAAACTAAAAATGATCTAGAGATCAAATGGAATAAAGAATATAAAACAACTTTTTAAGAGTTAAAATGATACTTTAGCAAGCCACCAATCATGAGCACCCCCACAGAAGGCGAAGAGCTTACAGTCTACCTGGCCGTCACAGATAACTCAATCAGTTCGGTGCTCATTTGACTTGATGATAGAGAAGAAAACCCCATCTATTTTATCTGTAAGATTCTTACCTTGGTAGAGACACGATATGCTAAAATTAAAAAGATAGCCCTAGACCTCGTCTACATGTCACATAAGTTAAAGCAATACTTTCAAGCTTATTAAGTTCAGGTCATGAAAAATTACCCCCTGTGAGAAGTTTTGTCCAAAAGGAAGAAATCTAGACGAGTAAAAGAGTAGTTAGTCACTTTGGGAGGGCACGATATACGGTTTGAACCAAAACATTCCAAAAAGGGTAAGGCAGTAGTAGATTTCTTGGCCGATTTTCCAGTTGATGACCCTGATTAAGAAGAGGATGCCACCAATCTTATGGAGGAACAAGTTGAAGAAAAATTGGACTGGGTATCCAAAAAAGGGTGGTATCAGGAATTGGTATCATTCTTATCACACCCTCTAATGATAGAATCGAGAAGTCAATTTGACTCAATTTTGATGCCACCAATAATGAAATGGAATACGAGACATTCATTCATGGAATGGATATGGCATTAGAACTCAGTGTACCCAAACTATCTATATACACAGATTCCTTATTAATCATAAATCATTACATATAATGATAAAAAAAAAATGGGAAAATGGATGATTATGCAGTAGTGGTAGCAAACAGAATGAGCAGATTTCAAAAAATAACAATCGAGTACTTACCTCGAGGAGAAAATAGACATGCAGATTCCCTTACTTATCTCACCAGAGTCCTTGGAACAGATGTTTGATATCTACAGATCAAAATAGAATCTACCTCTAACATTATCATCATCCAATTAAATGTCATTAATACTGGGGGTGACAAAGAAACAAGCAACGATTGGAGGCAACCTTTCCTCAACTTTATTGGACCAAATAACAATTTTACTAGTGAACTCCTCGATAATGTCAATGAAAGAAGAAGACTGATAGATAATGCTAAACGATACACTGTTATTGACAACTTCCTTTACAAAAGGTCAGTTACAGGTCATTATCTCAAATGTTTATCTGACAAGGAAGCCCTTAATTTTTTATGTGACTTATATGAAGGTACTTGCGGTTCATATGCGGCAGGACGATCTCTGTCAAATTGGGCCATTACTCAGGGAGTCTTTTGGCCTAGAATGAGAGCACAAGCCATCAAATATGCGAGCAAATATGATGTTGGTCAGCGACATGGACCTAAAATTTGAGCTCTGGCCTTGGAGGTTCATTTTAGCAAAGTATATTGGCCATTCAAAAGATGGGCTCTCGATCTTGGTGGAGAATTCCCAAGTACACCTGGAAATAGAAGATACCTCTTGGTAGCAACTGAGTACTTTACCAAATGGATTAAAGCAGTCCCTTTGTGTCAGACATGAGAAGAAGTTATCAAATTCATATAGGAAACATTATCATCAGGTTTGGTTGCCCTCATCTCATCAGAATTAATAATGGACCGCAATTCGTAGGTGCCAAAAGTGGTCGAGTTTCTTAATAAACATAACATCATTCACTCCCCTTCAAATTCGTACTACCCACAGGGAAATGATCATGCTGAAATCACCAACCAACTACACTATAGTTGACGAGATAAAAAAGCGTTTGACAGAGAAAAAGGTAGTTATCACATGTACTATAGGCGTATCGAACAACACTACGAGTATCTACGGGGTGTACACCTTTTTTGTTAGTTTATGGAATAGAAGCAGTTATCCAAACTCAGTATCATCACCCCGTACATGACCACGAAATAACATATGAGAAAAATAAATTCTAGTTAGCATATAATATGAACTGTATCGAAGAAACAAGAGATCGACCAATTATGAATCTGGGGAGATATCATCAGGTATTGGCAAAATCTTATAACAAGCGAGTTTAAAATAGAGAATTTGATATCCAAGACCTCGTACTACAAAAAGTACCAAAATACAAAAAATAATTAAATACCGAAAAACTCGCAAAAAATTGGGAAGAACCTTTCATTGTCATCAGAAAAAGTAACCTCGGTTCTTACGATCTAATCACAAAAGATGGAGTTCGTGTTCTAAATCCTTGGAATACAAAGAGGTTGAAGTTATATCGAAGATAAGAGTGTGTCACAATCTGCGATTTGTTATCTATTTTATATTTATTTTGTATGTCGATTTTAAATCAATGAAATACTTATGTTTGACCGACTTACACATCTACTATAACACCAAATGAACATCTATTATCCATTTCTACAGATAACCTAAATCTAATACAACATACTTCACACAGAAACACAGACCAAATGCACATATTATTTTCTCTCCGTCCTTGAGGGATGAGGAAACTATTTTTTCTTTTTTCCCCATTTCTAGCTATTTGCCTAATCAGCATCAACAAAATGAAATTTTACAATATATTACTGACGACACATTTATCGAGAATGAGGAGCTAGATCTTTGACTTCCTCCTTCTCATCCTCTGACCAATTTTGTATAGGTTAAGGAGCTGGTTTTTCAAACCCTTTACCGTTTTTACCTTTCACAAACCACTAATTTTTTTCCTTCGCATTTTCTACATTAAAATCATTTCAACAATCAATGATATACTTTTTAAATTCATCCTCCACTTTAGCCAACTCGCTACTATAGTAATCAATCACTGACTCTGTATGACACTCCTGGTAACTCTGAGCTACTTCTTGTGCCCGCTTAGGGTATAAATATGCCCTCATCCGCTTACTCACATCATATAAGCACTTGCGAGTGTCTTGCTTGCACACTTCTAAGGCTTTCAATTCCATTTCCACTTTTTGTATCAGTGCTATCTCCTCCGTAACCCGAGTTGCAAGACATGTTTTGTTCGGTACACAACTTCAGCGTTTCTTGTGATTTATTCAGTTTGCACTCCAAGTTAGTTTGTGTCATCCTATGTTCTTTATTGATGTTGAAAAAAAAGATCCTCATCCCCCTTCGACCCTACATAAAACCACAAGCATCGGGTAATATACATACACTACCCTATATGATAGATACCCCAACTCGGGCTGAATATTTTTTTGCCTCTACACAATGACGATTTCTTGCTTCTTGCGTCAATAATTGAACTTGAGCTGGATCTGGTATTACACCCCTCTTTTTTAAAATATCTACACAAGTATTTTTTAACCCTCGTTTACTATCCACTTCTGCCTCAAAGTACAGTGTCAAAGATAGCAACGCTCTCTTACACCTGGCTTTGTCACCCTTGCCAACAAAACAAACCTCTGTTATGGTTCTTTTTAATAATATAAACCTTTCATCTTCTTTTCTCCTAATTTCATCTTTTTAATAATATAATTTACTAAAGTTCTTCTCTAATATAGATTTAAAATGCCTCCTCTCATATTTCGTTTTATTTAATACCTTTTGAGTGCGAGTCACGGAGTCACTAGCTCTACTCAACACTCTCTCCATTGTGGTAACAGTTTACCTTAACCGCTCTACATCCTACATAGATTATAAATTTTCTATTATTTACAACATTCAAAGTCGCATAACAAAATTATATGTGTCTATCAAAATGTACAATTTCCCCAACAAACAGTTACAACCTCATCAAAATCAACAGTTCGATACACGACAACCATACAGTACGAACATAATAACTACACAGATAAAAGTTAAATCTAACTACTTTTGACATGCTCTACCTCTTGAGGTGACGTCACTCCATCAACAACATCTCGCGCTTGGCCAATGTTTTGGGGAAGGAATGCATCTGTCAAGCCTGCAGAGACAACATTATCATCTGGTCGATCTCCCTTGAGTTGCTCCTCTTAAACATCCGAAGGAAAGTTTATCTCTTTGTACTTGCCATCTAGTACGAGAGCAATATCATTCTCAGTAAGGCCAAAATAATGGTATTACTGGATCTGGTTGTTCCTTCCAACCTTCAACGTCTCCATTGCTTTCTCTATGTTTTTATGGTGCTCAGCCATCTGCGGTCGCAGCTTTGACCTCACAGCAATTTTAGCAGCTTCCACCGATATCTCTTTATATCACTCGAACTGAGCGGCCAACTCACTTAACTGATTCTTCAGTATGCATTTTCTTCCATTTGAGCCTCGACCATTCAGGAGAGCTCCAGATGTTCCTTATTTCTCTTAAAAGAAATTGAGAAAATCTCTTCACAAGCATCGGCAGTTGCCAAAACAAATAGTACAATCAGGACTGGTAATAGAGAACAACATCCAACAAGCAACATCAAATCTTCCTAACATTTACCTGTGCCACCTGCTCTTGGAAAAGTTCTTCGAACTTCTCAACATCAAATCGTACTAATATTTACCATAATATCTTAATCCATAGTTGTAACTTGTAAGGCTATGAATTAGCATGAAAAAAATATCATTATGTATGATAACATTGTAGGTAAAGAGGCGAAGAGATAAGAAAGAGAGTGAGAGATTAAGGTAAAGAAGGGGGTTTTCCCCCAATTATCAAGGGGAAGATAGGGCCTTAGCAAAATAGTTAAATGGGGCGGGGTGTAGTCGGGATTTTCTTGGACTCTCTTTTGGATAAGACAGTCTTGAGTAGGAAGGCAGTCTATCATCATTCTCCAAGAAATAATAGCATGCCTGGAAGCACTGAGCTAGTTCAGCACATCAAAAAATTTATCTGAAGCTCTCACACGTCTTAGCTTGTAATAGGTGGCATCAGTAGTGAACTCCCCTTTAGATACAATCTTGTCTATGGTACTGGGGCAAACAACTTAAGGCAGGTTAGGAATAATCTCAGGACCGAGCATGTTTCTGATGTGATTAGGGATTACCCATTGCTCATTCGAGATAAACTTAGACACTTTAGAGTTGATGTGAAGATACGAATTATATCTATATCATTTTCTAAAGCTGGGGAATAGTAATTTTTTTGAGTGCCAGGGGTCATGCCAGAAGGAAGTTGAAGCACCATCTCCGATTAAATGAAGCGCAAACTCTTTTGCCAACTTTCAAGATTGCCAGATAATTTTCCAGGCCCATGAACACTCAGATGGAATTGGAATAACCCCTAAGTACCAAGATCCATCTTCCTTAGCAGCAACTTGAAGGTTTGCCTTATCACAGCTGTTTTATTTCAAACGACCAACTTTCTAAGGAGGGAGATTGGAGTTGATACATAGTGTTTTCAGCTCATACACTTTTTATTGGGCTGGGTGTTTTGATATTCGTGAGGCCGCCAATAAAAAAAGTGGACAAATGTTCAGATCATTCTTAGGGAGTGGAAAGAAAACAAAAGAAGTCGTGTTGCAGTAGCATGGTCTGAAGTATACCTACCAATAAAGAAAGGATGATTGGGTATTAACTCAATAATGATGAGAACACTATAGACTTTAGTTGCTGGATCATCTAACCTTTGGTAAAATTGGATCAAAACTAATTACCTGAAGACTAAGTCCTTTTGGGCTGCTGAGATACCTAATGGTTGCTCATGGACATGAAGATTTATCCTTAGAAAGAGCTTTTGCCATCAAACACTGTAAAGCGGTATTGGAGATGTGAAATATACTTATATTTGGCAAGCTTTATGGATTGACTTAAGAGTTTTAGACCTTAATTTCCACAACATAGCTACCTGTGATTCTGTGAATACTTGCAAAATGCAAAAGTGAGTGACGGTAATGAAATCAGGCTTCTTCCACGCTTCCTCCATCCGGAAGATCTAGATCTGATTAAACCAACTGGGATCAAACTTCTGTCTCCTCCTTGTAAAAATGATGTAGAAGAGAAAATGGTATGAAAGTTAAACTCAAATGGAGCCTTTACAACAAAATCAACATGGAATGTTATGAGAAGAACTCATCCTGCCCCTGACTGGTAAAATTTAATCTCTGATAAGGATGCAATCCCTAGACAGTTCTTTAAATTTTTGCTGGCACTTAGAGACAGACTAAAAACAAGGTATTTTTTTTAGTAAGAATTGGCAAAATAGACTGAGCATATTATCATTTGTGTGGAGCCGAAGAGGAAAGTAGAGAATACATATTCTTCAACCCTTCTTACACTAAAAAGATCTTGAAGAATACATATTCGATAATTCAAATCACCAAACCATATTACTCATTGGTGCAATGTCATGCTCACCGAAATACATCCCTTGTTACCAAGGCATCCCATGATTCCTCTCCCTATAGAGACTCTGAGATGACTAATATGTTGCCCCAAGTCGCTCCTGACCTAAGCTGATAAGAAGATCCTAATTCCTAACCATTTGCTTGCTAGTTATAAGCCTGTAATTCATCTGGCTCGTTCCCGGTGACGTTATCCCAGGTGAAGTTAGGCCCGCAAATAATTCGTCATCTGTAAAACTGTCAACACTAGGATGGGCAGAAGTGGACTCCTTTCAATTGACAAAGTCACCGACTTCTCTTGGTCGCGGTTTCTCTGATGTAGATATGTCCATCTGACAATTACAACTCTTTACAAGACTACTATCCACTCTCTGATGTAGATATGTCCATTCTAAACCATTTTGGGCATGGAGATTCCTTATTAAAAAAAAGGGACTTTGCTGTATTGCAAAGTTATCATCGGCAATGGTAAAAAAACTAGTATATGGCAAAATCCATGGCTGGATATAGGGATTCTAAGACAAAAATTCAGCTCCAACATTACCATTCAATCTGGTCTGCAACAAAACTCTAAAGTTGAAGTACTTGGAGATAGAAATGGAGCCTAGAAAACCCCTACTAGAAGGATTAGATCTGAGGATCTTAAAGCTATATGGGATACTTGCTGATCATATAGGATGTAAAATTTCTAAAAAAACCCAACATAAATAAGACAACATGGCAGCAGATGGAATTAACTGAAAATATTCCTAGTAGTATTCCTCATGATCTCACGCTTATTTATACTCAGATGCTTCTCAGTAGTAATTTAGTGGAACAATTGGTAGTCTTTTCAAGTGGGAAATAACATTCATAGACGGCTAGAAAATATATTAAATAGTTAAATGTAATAATTAAATAGTAAGAACATATAATAAGATTGAACCTTATCAAATAGAAGTTCATCCCAACATGTAACAGATACAGTCACGGTGTTCTTCATGTAGTCTCATCCAAATCCACTTTTATTCAACAACTCATTGAATCCCTTTAGCTCCTTCTGCAGAGTACAAAGACGAATCTTCATATGGGACTTCCCAACAACTTTCTAAGACTTGCTGAAGACAACATTTTTAGCAGGTTCCCATACAGATTTATCCCAAGCTCGACCATTTTTTTCTAGCCTTGATTTACTCAACTAAAGACTCAATCAGACCATCGTCCATATTTGAGTCCCAGTTAATTCTTTCGGCCATCTCTATTTATATGATGATATGAGTAAAATGACAGATAAATTCATCAATATCTAGTTACAAGATGTTACATAAAGATATTTAACATGATAATTTTATAATAATTACAAGACGAACAAAATTTATGTCAAGCTTCATTTTATATAATGAAAATGCAAACATGTAAGTTGAATTATGAAATAATAATAGCACAAGAATAACATAAAACAACAACTATGCGACATTTGATTGGTTATATCTCTGGTTCATATAAACGTTGAACATTTGTGTCGCAAAGTTATATCTGAAGTTCGCCCAACGGTTCTGGTCTTCCTTATACGTAGTTGATTGGCTTCTAGAAGCAGTAGGCCTTGGAATCGTATCTTGTGCTGGAGCTTGATCATCATTACTAGCTTCTAGAGTTATCGGGTCATTTGGATCAACCCCCATAATGAAATTATACAGCACAAAACAAGCAAGTGTTATCCTGACTTGAATTTTGTATGGGAACCACGAGTCAGTTGACAACAATGAAAAACATTTTTTTAGTATTCCAAACGCTCGCTCAATTGTATTCCTAAGAGATGCATGACGCTTATTGAACAACTCTTTATGCGTTTGAGGTCTACAACCTATGTGTTCATTCAGATGATATCGTGAATTACGATAAGGGGCTAGAATTCCTGATTCATTTGTATATCCCGAATCACCAAGATTGTATTTTCCTAGCAATTCATACAATACTAATGTTAGGAGTTGCTTTACTAAGAAAATTAAAATTATGAGAATAAATACTAGTTTTTGCCATCTTTACAAAATTAGACCCAGGGAACAATAAATTTCAAAATCGATAATGGCAAGAGGAAAAACCATATTTGCCCCTACTAAAGTTGTAATATTACAGCAGACAACCACCTATTTTTGGGCTCCACAAGTACAAATGTCACATCCGGCATAATAAAAAATTGTAAAAAATTATTTAACTCATTTAAAACTATTATATCAAGCCATGTGTACGAGGAAGGCTAACATTATCACCATCTCATGAACTACCTTGTCATTTGTTTTAGTACATTTTGTCCTACCTTTAAACATATTTATTATTTATAAGAAGGCAGACTCTTTCACCAATTCTGTTACTATTTCTCATTGTTTATGGTTAAGTATCTCTTGCGGTTCACAGGAGTTCATCTAGTTTTTGGAGCCAAAAACGATCCCGATTCATTGAACAGTTTCTTCTTCTTACTCAACCGCAAAAAACCGTCCTGATTATTTGTCACAAACCGTCTGTGTGACTGCTGCCTACTAAGTATTTGATTAAAGACTGGTACTCTACTCCTTGGGTATGGAGGAAATGATGGTACTCATAACTCCTGTAGATGGTACTCTACTCTACTCAACTTGTGGAACAAACGATGGAAAATCGTCTGCGCGGCTGCTGCAAACCCAAATATGTCATTTATTTAGTTCAACTCTGGCATTCTTTCAGACATCTATGTCATTTGGTAACAGCTTGTTATCATTTGTGTAATATAACTTTTCTATTTGTTCAATCTTCTTTGTCATTTGTTTTATACAACTTTGCCATTTGTTCAAAAAATATCAACTGCTTAAATATTAAAGTAGGTTTCTAGGCCGTGGGCTCCACAGGTAAGGTAATAGGTAAGGCCCTGGGCTCCACTAGTTCGAATGTCACTTCATAATTAATAATAAAAAAAGTTCAAAATCATTTAAAAATATTATTCTCACTCCACGTGTCCAATTTTAATCGTTCCTCGATCTACACATGTTATTACTATTTTGAGACGTGTAAGGCAGACCCTATCACCATTACATGCATTTGTTGTTATTTGATAAAACCAATTTGTCATACGTTTAAACATTAATTATATTGGCTCATGCAGACTCTTTCACCATCAGTTATATTATTTGGCATTTGTTTACTATTCTTTAAGCTTAGGTAACACGTGCGATTCACACGAGTTCATCTGCCTTTTGGTGCCAAAAACCATCTCCATTCCTCAAACATTTTCTTCTTACACAATCACTGCAAAGTCGCAAAAATCGTAAAAACCGTCCAGATTCTACAAATCGTGTGTGATTGACAACCTTAAAAACCGTCTCGGTTACACAAACCATTTTTTCAAAATTGTCATGATTCTACCCATCGTGTGCGTGTGTATTTTTCGTGTTATATCAGTGGAAAATCATTTGTGTGACTACTGCCTACCAGGTGTTTGA
The DNA here is from genome assembly GCA_014058105.1 of Kingdonia uniflora. Taxonomy (NCBI): domain Eukaryota; kingdom Viridiplantae; phylum Streptophyta; class Magnoliopsida; order Ranunculales; family Circaeasteraceae; genus Kingdonia; species Kingdonia uniflora. The sequence goes on along the minus strand of JACGCM010001954.1, from coordinate 1,493,820 downwards.
TCAAAGTCTTTTTTTTATTCATCTTCTGCAATGAAGTCTGATAAAGAAGTGAATGAACAAGTTAACGAGGAGAACCAAACACAGGAGGGTTGAGCTAAGAAGGGCACCTCCAATGCTAAAAATTATACCTCTCAGTGTAGAGGTTTGGGACTTTACAAAATGTTTGCAGCTCTGCCTGAAGAGGAGAAGAGTGCTCTTCATGCCACCTGTTTTGCACCCTTATTGTTGATTGATCTAATAACGGCGATGTCGACGTTGGTTGTGGAAATATTCGATCGTCATCTCGGTGATATGAAGTTCCAATTTGGGGAGACGATAATTCAGATGAAACCCATTCATGTTTGCCTGATTTTGGGGCTACGTGTCTCTCGTATTGCAAATGAGTTATTATTTGTTGATCTTGAGGATATGGCAAGTTTTAAAATGAGGTGATTCCCCAAGAAGAAGAATATATAAGGGTTGAAGGAAATTGATGATGCTTTAAAACAAGCAAAATTAGAAAGACATCAGAGTAAGGCTCTAATTTGTCATTTGTTTTGTCTTCTTTATCATCGTTCTTCATTATATTTCTCACCCCTCCAATATTTGTATTGTATTTGCTATTTTTGGTTCATTATATTCTAAGGTTCTTATCATTACATTGTGTTAATTAGTTTTGCAGAAGATGTTCTTTGATTAAATTTGTTAAAAATTATACTATCATTTATCCTCCCGAACAAGGGGAGAAACGTTTGGGTGAAGTATGTTGATCTGGTAGATGATCTAGATCAGTTCAGCAGATTCCCCAGGGCTGAACAGGTGTATAATTTCTTGTACAGTCAAATAGTGGAGTTTGCCCATTATCGATCGGCCGCTGGTAAAAAATCCAATAAAACTTTATCACTGCACAGATGTACCTAGGTGTTGATGATATGAACTTTCCTTTCTATTCCTAGCCTGATGCTTCAAAGAATTCAAGTATCCATACATTTGTTCCCTAAGCTACAAGGATGGAGGATGATATCCTTTAAGCGTCGCCAAATTGTGACGTTCAAAAAGTTTTTTGCTAACTCCAAATTGTTGGTAATAGCTATGAAGCCGTCTGAGACTGACATGTAGCAAGGTCTTGTGCAAGAGGCCATAGTAATATTTTATTCTTTGTATGATTGATTTATTTTATTACTTCATTGTCATTAAATTTATGTTTAATATCATTTTATTTGTTTAGATTTGGCATTTCTTAATCTCCTCTCGTCATTTGTTTGATTTTTCTGTCATTATGAAGTTCTTTTTTATCATTTGTTGTATACCTATTATCATTGTTAGAGTATTTTTTGTCATTTCTAAGTTGCCCTTTGTCATCGTCATCTTTTTGAATATTTCAGAGAAATCAAATTGAAGCACCTGCAATTGGTACACCTGCAGTCGGTGTACCTGTAGTCGTTACACCTAAAATTAGTGCACCTACAATAGGTAGCAGTTCTTCTGCCACTAAGATCAGAGCTGTAGTGGTTAGGGTATGCTCCCAGTTGGAGGAGCATGGAAAAATGTTACATAACCATAGTAAAATGTTGGAATGAATTTCGATGTCTACAGTGGGAGACAGTACTCTACCACTTGGAGATACTCCACTTCTTGGGAATTACCAGTCTCTACTCCTGAGAAAACTGCGAAACGCAAGCAAGAAAGAAGCAATGAGAAAGAAGATGGAGCCGAGAACCTGGCAACAAAAAAAATGAAAAGATTGAAGAGAAGAAAAAAGGTAAGAGGGAGTGGCAGAAGAAGTTGAATGCCAACAAGAAGAACAAGAAGGCAGAAGAAGCTGATGTGCCATTGAAGAAAAAGGTTGAAGGCACGAAGAAAGAAGCTTTCACTGATGAACAATTTGATCATGTCCCACTGATCTAATTGAAAGCCTTAATCCCTAAGATCCCCAAGAAAGGCTTGGCTAATAGAGTGCCAAGGAAGAGACGGGCAGAATTCTCAGAACTTAAAAAATATTCAATCAACTGCAGAAAATTTGCTTCAGCAAGTTGCGCCTGGAGAGGGATTGGAGGTGGTAAAATATTTAATGGTAGATGATGATGTTGAAGTTAATTTGGAAGTGATATCATCCGAATATGGTGGTGGTCTTCTAAAGGTATCATCCGTTTACTATTTCTTATCATTTATATGATATTATTTGACATTTGTTTTTCAAAATATTGGTATTTACTTTATGCAATTTTCTATTTCTTTAGAAGTCTGTTATTTGTTCAAAATGTTTTGGGCATTTATGAGGTTTTCTTTGTAATTCTTTTTTCCAGAACTTTCATATCTTGATGTCTTTGATCATATTATTTGTTGTATGTGAAGTAGAAGCAGGGTGACAAAAAAGATAATAATGATAAGAATGATGTCGAGGAGAATGTTAAATATGAAGAAGAACAACCTCAAGTTGTTGAAGAAGAGGATTCAGAACCACCAACTGTAGTAGTGTATTATAATAGAAAAAAAGATGCACAACATGCCAATGAGGTATTTGCTGAAGAAGAGGATTCATAACCTCAAGTTACTAATATTTGTTTGTATTGAGCTATTTATATAAATTTTTTTAATTTGTTTCTTCTTTAAGATTTGTTGTACAGTCTATGGTGGTTGCAGACGTAGCAAAAACTGATATAGTATTCTTCAACCAAGAGGAAGTTGTTGGTAAAGCTTATCAGGTAACTTATCATTTGTTTGCTATTGACTTCTCATTTTCTTCTTTTATTTTGGCATATTTTGTATCACTCTTATCATTTGTAGTATGTTTATTTATAGGCAAGTACTGACCAAACAACTGCTTTATCTGTCGAGGAACAGACTCTGGAAGTTAAAAGAACTAAAGATGAAGCTAGTCAGGTAACTTATTTGTTCTTTGCTGGAAACTTCTCATTTTCTTCTTTTATTTTCCCATATCTTATATCACTCTTATCATTTGCAGTATGTTTATTTACAGGCTAGTGCAGACCAAACAACTGCTGTATATGTCGAGGAACAAACTATAAAGGTTGCACAAACTGATGTAGTAATCTCCCACCAGAAGGAAGATGTTGGTGAAGCTAGTCAGGTAACTTATCATTTCGTTGCTGGTAACTTCTTATTTAATTCTAGTTAGTTTCCCATATCTTGTATCACTCTTATCATTGGTAGTATATTTATTTATAGAGTAAAGAGGGTAAAGAGGAGGTAGAATAGAATAAAGAGGAGGTGGTTGAAGACAAGGATGATGATGATAAAAATTCACAAAATAAACCAGACCCTGAGTAAGTAATAAAAGAAATGGTTGTTAACCAGACCAATGCATGAAGTACTTTTAAACCAAACAACTGATTTATTACTCAATCTCAAGTAATAAGCACATTTATATTTCATTTTCTTATTTTGACATATCTGTTCCAGCTTGTTTTAATGGAGTCAGAAGTGGATGTTATCTTAAAAAAGAGGCATGCACTAACTGATGATGAAATTAATGAAAGAGTCTTTATAATGGTTTGTCGAATGAACCAATTACATGCTCATCTTAACGAGCTTCTCTTGGGAGTTTTATTAAAATCTTTGATTCAAAGACCCATCTCCGAGGATGAAAAAAACTAGGTGGACCAAGTCTGGTCACTGAGGAAAGATGAATTATCTCCTGAAGCTAAGAAAGACAATAGGAGTACCTTTATGATAATAGGTGAATAAACTATCTGCCTTAACGCTCTCTACACCTTATATCTAAAGTAATAGTTGGACAATGAGGTATTTATATCATATTTTTTTCCTCTATAATTTGTACAAGAGTCTCTACCATTTGTTTTCAAATTGTCTGTCATTTATTCCCTTGCACTTTATCATTAGTTTTGTCATTGTTGTCATTTGTAATATTGAACTTTATCATTTTTGTTATCTAATTTGTCATTTTCTTTTTCTGTTCAGGTCATTGATGTGAACATTAAAGCCCTGATTCAATATTTTGACACATAACATCGTGCCCGCCCAGATAAAGAAAGGATTGTGCTGGCCGATCTTTTTGCCTTTCAATATATTGGTAGGGCTTTCAATCTCTGAACTTGTAATATGTTCTCTTCAGAAGTTGTGGAATTGAAGAAGAAATTAATTTGGGAATAAATTACATCTATACAATAGGATCATATAGTTTCTAATTGCATCCATCGAGGAGATTTAAAAGTGGTCAATTCAAAATTAATAATCATTCCCTGGAATATCAATGACAGCCACTGAGTCCTTTGTGTCGTGTCCTTTAAGGCAAAAAAAATATGCATCTACGATTCATTGGGGAATACGAAAATTGCAAATGCACGGAAGAAGAAGAAGTTATCTCCTGGACACCAACTTATTGAAGATCAGATATCAACGATCCTCCCAAAAATGTTGATAGGGAGGGATTTTGCTGATCTAGTAGTCCACCTACTGGTTTAGAGGTAAATGACTATGGTCTAAACACTAAATAAATAACTCATTTTGGGAAATGTCCAATACAACAAAATACTCATGACTGCAGGGTCTATATGCTTGTCTTTATGAACAATCTCCTAAGGGGAATAAAATTTATAGATCTGATAGACGGTAATGAATGCCGTTACATAATTTCTTATGACATATTGAGGCTGAGAGTTCAGCCGGAGGAGATTTAGAAATTTTAACATCCATTTAGAAACTTTAATCTTTCTCATTTGTTATATCTTCTTTGTCATTCGTATGCTACATATTTGTTAGAATGGTTGGTCTGTATAGTTGGATTATTATTAATTTATCATTTCTTATATATGATTTGACATTTGTTATCATATATTTGTCATTTGTTATATATGATTTGGCATTTGTTATCGAATATATATTATTTATTATATATGATTTGGCATTTGTTATCTATGATATATCATTCGTTGTATATTATTGGCATTTGTTATCAAATATTTATCATTTGTTATCTATGATATATCATTCGTTATATATTATTTGTTTTGTAGATATACAACATTTGATGTAAGTGAATGATCAATTTGGTTCAAATAAATTGTAATTGTCTGTAAGTAGACAATATGTGTTCTTAAAAACACATTTATTCATTTATTATACTGGATTTTTCATTTGTTAACTATGATTTGTCATTTGTTATATATGATTTGGCATTTATTGACTATAATTTGTCATTTGTTATATATGATTTGTCATTTATTAGCTATCAATAGTCTATTTGGTTCTTTGAACATTTGTATTGTGTTTGTATGATAGTAGACAACATTTGTACTTAAAAAAATAATTTGTTATTTGTTGACTATGATTTATCATTTATTACCTATGATTTGTCATTTGTTAACTATCAATGGTCTATTTGGTTCTTTGAATATTTGTATTGTATTTATATAATAGTAGACAACATTTGTACTTAAAAAATCGATTTGTCATTTGTTGACTATGATTTGTATCTATAATTTGTCATTTGTTAACTATCAATGGTCTATTTAGTTATTTGAACATTTATATTATTTTTGTATGATAGTAGACAATATTTGTACTTAAAAAAACAATTTGCCATTTGTTGACTATGTTTTGTCATTTGTCATCAATGATTTGTCCATTGTTAACTTTCAATGGTTTATTTGGTTATTTGAACATTTGTATTGTGTTTGTATGATAGTAGACAACATTTGTACTTAAAAAAATGATTTGTCATTTGTTGACTATGATTTGTCATTTGTTATCAATAATTTTTTATTTGTTACCTATAAATGGTCTATTTGGTTTATTTGATGACTAAGTTGTCTATTATCATACAAACACAATACAAATGTTCAAATAACCAAATAGACCATTGTTAGTTAACAAATGATAAATTATTGATAACAAATTACAAATCATACCTAACAAATGACAAATTGTTTTTTCAAGTACAAATGTTTAAAGAACCAAATAGACCATTGTTAGTTAACAAATGACAAATCATTGGTAACAAATGACAAATCATAGTCAACAAATGACATAACTTTTTTTAAGTACTTATGTTGTCTACTATCATACAAACACAATACAAATATTCAAAGCATCAAATAGACCATTGATAATTAATAAATGATAAATCATTGATTACAAATGAAAAATCATAGTCAACAAATGACAAATCGTTTTTGTAAGTACAAATGTTGTCTACTATCATACAAACACAATATAAATGCTCAAAGAACCAAATAGACCATTAATAGTTAACAAATGATAAATTATTGGTAACAAATGACAAATCATAGTCAACAAATGATAAATTATTTTTTTAAGTACAAATGTCGTCTACTATCATACAAACACAATATAAATGTCCAATGAATCAAATAGACTATTGATAGTTAACAAATGACAATTTATAGTCAACAAATGATAAATTATTTTTTTATGTACAAATGTTATCTACTATCATACAAACACAATACAAATATTGTAATTCGACAACAATTGTACTTAAAAACTCGATTATTCATTTGTTATATATTATTTGTCATCTGTTATCAATGATTTGTCATCTGTTATAAATTATTTGTCAAAATTATTTTATTAAGTACCAATGTTGTCTACTATCATACAAACACAATACTAATATTCAATGAACCAAATAGACAATTGATAGTTAACGAATGACAATCATAGTCAACAAATGATAAATCCTTTTTTTAAGTTCAAATATTGTCTATTATCATACAAACACAATACAAATGTTCAAAGAACCAAATAGACTAATAATTTATCAATAAATGACAAATCATTGGTAACAAATGACAAATTATAAATAACAAATGACAAATTATTTTTTTATGTACAAATGTTATCTACTATCATACAAACACAATACAAATATTGTAAGTAGACAACAATTGTTCTTAAAAACTTGATTACTCATTTGTTATCTGTTATCAATGATTTGTCATCTGCTATAAATTATTTGTCATTTATCAACTACGATTTATCACTTGTTATATATGATTTGTCATTTGTCATTTGTTATCAATGATTTATTACCTAGATTATATATTACTTGTCATTTGTTATCTGAGATTTGTCATTTGTCAACTATGATTTGTCATTTGTCATTTGTAATCATTAATTTATCATCTGTTATAGATTACTTCTTATTTGATATCTATGATTTGACATCATCTTCATCTTCAGCATGCTAAGATTAGATTTCTTTACTTCAAAATTACAATACTCATTAGGAACAAAAAGAAAACTTTCATTAGCTCGAATATTGTTATAGATCGCAATTTACATTATATCAATTTCATCAGTTTATGTACTTGGAGGTGGTGGTGGTGGTTAGTCTCCCCTACCACCACCACCGTCCCCTCCTCCGTAACCCCACCACCACCACCATCTCTTCCTCTGATCCTACCCAGGGTAAAGATAAGATATCATCGAATGTATACCAGCCGCTTCATCTACCGCTGTAATACTATCCCCTGTCAGAAGACGCAAACCAATTCTCCTCCCCTGCACCGAAGTCACCATATAGAAAATGTGGAGCATTTGATAATAATCATCATCTGCCACTTCCACCTGTTCATACGTCATCCCATAGAAGGTAGGACACACTGGAATCGGAGTAGGAAGTTTAAGGGACTGGGTCTCAAAGTATCGAAGCCGCAACTCTTGCATCTTGGCAAGAACCCTAGCCTCGTACACTTGGTGTCTGGTGGTCACCATTTTCTTTACAGAATAGATGTACAATAGTTGTACAAGATTAAATAAGGAATAAAGAAGTACTTGCTGAATAAACTACATCAGTATTTATACCATAGCACTGCAAACCACAACAATATTTAATGCTGAGTTCAAAATCCCAATGTCAGAATAAATTTAAACACAATAGTATTTAATGCGGACCAAACTCATTAGAAATAAAGGAACATTGTAAATGTATTTGTTATTTAATGAAATATATGTCATCCAACATTTATCTATCTATCATTTGTTTTAAGGTGTTTATTATTTACAATCCATAAATTGTATGCTATTATTAAAATGTTATCATTTGATATATATGATTTAGCATTTGACCCTTAAGAGTTTAACATTCTAATGCCAGAAATTAACGTCACTGAAGATAAGGAATATTATACTTCAATCCTACATATTTTTCTACTTGTTAGGATCTAGAGATTTTAACTTAGACAAAAAATCTTGTAGCATCTCCGTTTTGACCTCCGAGATCCTTAGTTGAGTGTAAGTTTCAAATTTAATAGTGTCGAGGATCTAATTGCTCCCTTGGCTAGAATTTGAGATGTCTTCCACCGTTGACAATTGTGGCCTTTTAGAATCATCGGGCGTAGGGGATTCTCGAAACCAAGTTTTGAACTGGCAATGGTGTTGTGTGCAATGATAAAATTTCCTACCAGGCAGTTTAGAGACTCTACAAATGAGACCACAATTGTACCTTTTCATCTTATCTACCCACGCCCATAAACCACACCTACCAATTTTGCGAGCGCATTGACAGAACCAGCGGTTTGGGTTGAGGCTTGTGCGTGAGGGACGAAGATCACAATTTTTACCGTACCAGCAAATAAGTGAATGCATCGTTGGTAGGGAAGTATGTAATGCTTGAGAACTGGAAACAAGTATACAGGTTATGACAAGCTATTTGTAAAGAAATAAAAATTAAAACATTACGATGATACCCTTGGTCATAACAAATGCCATGTCCCCCGCTTTAAAGCCGATAGATTCTTGCCTTTATAGACGATGTGGCAAGTCATTCTTAAAGTCAACTTTGATTATGTTTACAACAAGTTGTCTAACCGAAATATCCACGTGGTTCCCACAACTCTAAATACTAAGCCCTAAACCCTGCCACGCGTGATTCAAAGTCCTAATTCTCCCAAGTATAAGAAAACCCTAAACTAAAGCTCTAACCCTCAACTCTTTAAAACTTCTCAAGAAATGTTGCACTCCCACTCCACTCGATTTAACCGTGCCTCTTCCAGTATCCCTTAAGATTGGTTTGAGGTGGTAGGGATTGAGGAAGTTCAGGTTGACAAACGTCTCTTCTTGTTGAATAGAATTTGCCTAATAGAGAAGAATATCACCGGTGAGAAGGCGCAACGGTTGAAAAAGCATTATGAAGAGTTCAAGGAGAAATTAGAAGAGTTCGATGAAATGGATGAAGAACTGGATAAAATTATAAAAAAGAAATGAGAGCATTCTGAAGGGTTCAAGTTCCATATGCACTTCCTGGAAGATCAGCTCTGCGCTCTAAAGTTAGACCGGGATGACCACAAGAAACTGTGGGAGCAGTCGGCCTGCAAAATTAGTTGTCTCGAGCAGAAGATTATGGTTATGGAACGTGATTAGAATTCCTCAAGTGGGGAGTTGTGAACATTTGTGTTGTTTTTAGTTTTTGTTGTTGTTGTTGTTGTTGTTATTATTGTTTCTATTGTATGAACATTTGTTTTGTTTTGTTTCGGTTTTTTACTTTCAAATAGTGATATAAGGGACGTTTCGTCATAAATAAATAATATAAGGGAACTAAACCGATGATAATCCATGAACAATGATAACATTTTAACAGACAAATGATAAATTATCATTAAACAATGATAGTTCAGGAAAGAGATAATGATATATAGCATAAAAACAAATGTAAACTTATCTTCAACATATGACAAATCGATGTGACAAGTAATGATAATTGATTAGTCAACTCAGTTTAAATACTCTTATTACTTACGTGTATAACAAGAAATGACGGCACCAAAGCAAAGTAATAATAACTTTTATCCAAAACATCGGGTAATCCCTAACACTCGTCCTTTCCCAATGCATTAGACTCCCCTTATAAAAGTCTTAATCTCAAATAAACATTATCAACTCTTCAACTATTCAAACCCAAAGCCTTAGACTCTTTTCAACATCTAAAGAAAAATGTCGTACACCACACGTGTTAGCCATGTTTCTTCGAACACTCCATACGATTGGTTTAAGTCAGTAGGGATGCAGGAAGATCAGCGTGACCAACGTCTCTACAAACTGAATAGACTATGCCTAATGGAGAAGGATGTCTTCGGTGAGAAGGCACAAATGCTGAAAGAGCATTACAAAGACTTTAGGGAGAAATTAGGAGCATTTGATATAATCCGGGATGAACTATATCAAGTAATAGCAAAGAGAGATCAACGTTTTGAAGAGTTCAAGTTCCATATGCGCTTCTTGGAAGATCAGCTCTGTGCCATAAAGTTGGACCGGGATGAGCACAAGAAACTGTGGCAAGAGTCGGCTTCTAAGATTAGCTGTCTTGAGCAGAAGATCCAGGCTTTGGAGTACGATCTGGAATGTGCAGAACGTGATCAGGAGTTGTAAACTTTATTCTTTTGATGTTTCATTTGTTCATTTTTTGTGGTAACTAGTACTTTTCCTTTGTATGAATGAAAATATGTTTTGTTTGGTGTTATTTTATTTGCTTTTCACTACTAAGTAGTGGTTTTCGTTTGATATGTGGCAAACAAAATAATCACTGTTCTGTAAGAAAAAAATGATGATATAGGGGGGACAAGTTTAATGATGAACTTAACAAAACTGAAGATAAAATTTCAGCAGATAATGAAAAATTCTTGGCGCGCAATCATATAATAGAAACCAACAAATATGAAATTCTTTGAGAACAAATGACAGTTTCGATGAAAACAATGATATCATGGAAACAAACAAATAAGAAAATTTTCGTGCACAAATCATACTTCAGAGGCAAACAATGATATCATGAAAATAATCAAATAAGAAAGTATTCGTCCACAAATGATACTTCAGAAGCAAACAATGATATCATTCAAACAAACAAATGAGAAATTTATTGTACGCAAATGACAGCTCAGTACTAAAATTATACAATGGAAAGAGACAAATGAAAAATTCATTTTTAACAAATGACAGTTACATTTAGATAAATGATGAATTTTCACAACACTGACGATAAAAATCATGCAAACAAATGATACATAGAGTACCTAAAATCATCATTGTAAACTGATTGCAATATCTTCATCTGGGATGATAGGTGGCTCAGTGCTCATCGTAAAAGACGGTGCTATTTTCGGACTTGTATTGTCGTTGGATGGGATTGGCAGAAGCTTACAAGAATGACAATTGTGTCTATTTTTTTTACACCTATTGTAAAATCTTAGTTTGATAACAAGAGAAGGTATTTTTTCCCTTCTCTTCTTTTGTGTGCAAGAACGACCGGCTCAAACTGTTGGAATAGGAGCACGAACACGTGGATCAGATTTTAAAATTTTCCACTTCTCAATTCCTCTTATAGGAATCCATATAGATTTATAAGCAACCTTGTATGTATTATTTGTGAAGTACTCAAAGACACGTATAGTTGGATCAATATTAGCAAAACCCAGAGCGCGTACTCCGTGTTCACAAGGTATACCCATCATTTGCCATCAATGTCAAGAAAAAGTACCATCTTCAATATTTACAGAATCGGTTCTGCCATAACTAGTCATCTGAAAATGGTGACGTGATGTACGAACCCTGTAGGCTAGTGAATCTACCATAAACTTTCTGCTGTCACAATGATCCATAGCCCATGGCGTTAAGCGAGCTTGACTCTTCTCAGCTTCCTCCCTATACGTATAGGACATTTCCGAACATATTCTACGCAATTCTTCAATAAACACATGGATAGGGAGATCTCTTACTTTTAAAATAATGTTATTCCAACTCTCGACATGATTTCTGTAAGTACCTCCATATCTAAACAAATGACAAACCATAGAAATCAAAAACCAAATGAGCATAAGCATATAACAAATGGGATCATACAACTAAAAATAAGAATGTAAATGGAGTTATATTGACTATTTTTCATATAATAAATGATAAGTAGAACAATACAGAGTGACAGTGTACCTACTCATTAGAATGTATAGATTAGACCATATTTCCTTGGGAATCCTTAGAATGTATTGGAGACCCAATGGATCTGTATTTTGGAGAACATTTATGTGTTTATCAAAATAAATGTTGGTCAGGGCCTCCGCTGCCATCTTAAATGCGATCCTCTTGCTTCGATGGTAGTTTTAATGTTGTTCAATATGTGGAAGGTGCAAAACTTATGGATTACAAATGGAAACACCTTGGGTACAATATTAATAATTTTGGGGTTCCTGTCAGAGATGACGACGAATCTAGTATCATTACCGTGAAAATTATCCTCAAACATCTCCAGGAAGTATGTCCAACTTTCGGTGGTCTCCGAGTCTATTATCGAAAATGCAAGTGGAAAAATATGATTACTTGGGTCAATGGCAATGGCTGCTAGTAGAGTCTCACGATATCTCCCTTTTAAAAAAGTTCTGTCAATCACAACAACTGGTCTCAATAGTTTATCAGTTTTTTTTTTGGACCAAAACACCAAAAATACCTTGTGAATCTCTTATCCTTACAACTCGTAGTTTGTATGTCAAACACAAAATCTAGGTTAACCAACCTCACTTTCATAAAGTAGCTCGTAAGTAGTTGGTATGCGTGTTCAAAGCTGCCTCGCATCTGAAATAATTACGTAGATCAAATGATATTGTGTAGCTGACAAATGATAAATATCACAGTACAAATGGCACAATAAGTCAACAAAATGACATGCGATAAAATGATAAACATTGTTATACAAATGACTTGTATGGGGGAACAAAGGACATATAAAGTGATGATACCTCAGCGTGGGTTTTTTCTTTTGCATGCCAAACAAGATTGTATATTACATCAATATTGTGATGAATTTGCATATCATCAATAATTCTGGAAGGTTTGTAGTTTGGGTCTTTTCGGAGTTTTTGTTTGATTACAGAAGCAACCCATCTACTAGACGCTGCCTTATACAGATTCCCACCTTCAGTTTTTACTCGGATGCATGTATGCACGGAGCAATAAGTACTTACTCTAAATTGGGCAGAACCGAGCAACCTTGTGGCACAAATCCGCCAAGAGCATTTATGACCTTTGCAACATACCACAATTTTATATTCGTTACTCAGTACGTGTTTGAGATTGAACTTGTTTACAACTGCATAACTTCTTATGTGATTCTTGAGTTCAATCCTATCTTGATATAGATCACCAATGTTAAACTCTTTACTAAAGTCATAGGGATCCTCCGTATACACAGTAAATTTGAACCGAAAGTCTAGGAGATCTTTCACCTGTTCGGGCTGTGGTTCAAACCAAAATTCAGCTGAACAAATGAGAAATATTCTACTTAGCATGATAGAAATTAGATAAGAAATGTTAAAACACATCACACAAATGATAAATTCTGCAAACTTACCTGAAGTTTCAGTTTGTCCAATAATAGGTTCGAGTTCAATTGAAAGAGGAACATTAGTTAACACAGGTTCATTTGAGAGATTAATATTTGATTGAGAAATACAAGGTTCATTTGAGAGATGAACATCAGTAGGGATAGTTTAACAACATTCATTTGATTGAGGAACATTAGTTAACACAGGTTCATTTGAGAGATGAACATTTAATTGAGGAATACTAGGTTCATTTGAGGGAAGAACATCAGTACAGATATTTTGAAAGAATCATTTGATTGAGGAACATCATCATCATCCACTAAAGGTCCAAACCTGGGTAGATTAAGCCCTTTCCTATTTATTTCAGGGTAACCTGTGTATTCAGGTTTAGGATTAAGAAATGAGTTATGCCGCAAAGGTCCCCCCACTTTGGTGGTGGACAAGCCTCTACCTGAACCAGTATCTTTGGTGGTGGACAACTCTTTACCCAAAGAACAAAAATAAGAAATAAAGTTCTGGAAGTTCTGGGAAGGTGCCCTAAGCTCATTAACAATCCATATGTCAATGGGTGTGTCAGGATTGGTTTTATGCATATTGATCATTACGGTAAAGTCCTGGACTGATAAAATTGCGTATGCATAACCATGGATGAAGTTGTACAGCTTACAGTCCTCACGACAGATTTTGCTTGCTTCTTCAAGGAGTGTAACGAAATCTTCGTATGATGAATGAGCTCTTAGTGAGGTAAGTTTTGTACTTCCTCCAACATAACTAATGATTGATCCGATCTTTGGGCGTACGATATCCCCACCAAAATGAACAATGGTATAAAGCTGAACCGCATTCATCCCTGAAACAAATGATATAAATAAACAAATCTGGTGATAAAGTTGTGAACACAAATGAGAAAAATGATATAAAACTGAACTTCAGCAATCCCTAAAAAAAATTATAGGAATCCCAAAATTAATGATATCAATGAACAATTCCGGTGACATAGTAGCAGATAATAAATGCTAAAAATGACACAAGAAAAATGACAAATGAAAAAGTAGCAGAAGACAAATGATTAAAAAGGCAAAGAAAAATGATTATGTACAAATTGTATCATCTTGCATAATATTTTTCTTAAGAAAAAAGGCTTCAACTCATGATGCGGATACATAGTAAGAGATGATGGATACAGAGTTAGAGATGATATTTACTATAACGGTTAGTTCAACGATCGAAGAGAAGGATAACAACGGTCTTTGGCAACGAGAATAACCTATGATAACAACGGTCTTTGGCAACGAGAATAACCTATGATAACAACGATCTTTTCCTCTCCAATGACCTCTGTGTGAGGACTTTAGCGAATGTAGAACGATAGTTGGAAGAATTGGCACAAGAAGGAGACACACAATACATCAAGGAAACTCTGCTTTGAAGCTTTGTTGTTAAAGAAGAAGAAGCTTTGATTTTAAGGTTGGTAGTATATTTAGGGGGAATCTTCCCTCTTATTACTGTTCTTATTATTGTAGCAGATTGGACTACTCAACAACTCCAGTGGGATAGGTTCTCATTTTTTTATGTATTATTTATCATTTGTTATGCAAAAACTTTGTCATTTGATATGTATATCTTTGAAATTGTTTTGTTATAGATTTTCCATTGGCTTAGTAATTTTTGTGAGTTGGTAGACTTATTACTGCAGTAGATTAGACTACCCATCAACATTAAATGTTAGATAATAGGGTGACAGCTAGGGGTAGTAGGTGAGACCATTATCGATTTGTTAATTTTAGTATCGATTTTGGAAGAGGCTTGCCAAAGTATCGATTTTGTAAAGATGGCAAAAACTAGTATTTATTCTCATAATTTCTAATTTAATATTATGTAATACCAAAGTATAAAATAAGGTATTTATTTACCATTGGGAATAATAAAAGGGTTCATCCTGGAACGTGCATCATCTTTCTTTTCTTTTATTTATTTATTTATTTAAGACTTTCAAGCTTGGAATTACCTCCGAAAATAAAATTTCAGTCATATAGGAGGATTTATTTTTTTGGAAACATTAGAAGAATCACACTGTGTTATTCATCACTTAGAGCATTTCCATCAGTTGCAATTTCGGGAGTGGGCTGGGTTTTTTTTTTTTTTTTTAAGTTGGAAGCTGCTTGTAGGAATTGATCCCAGGACCTCCTAGTTTTCATTTTCCAGGCCACTAATCCTACCAACTGAGTAAGCCCTCGTTGGTGGAACGTGCATCATCCAAAACCTGCTGGTCATGCATAGTTCCTTCCGAACCCGCTAATACATAAGTAAATTTTAAGTCAAAGGAACATGCAGCTAATACATTCTGGGTTGTCCTACCTTTTTTGCCACTTCTAAATTTAATTTTCTCCTCTTCTGGGACATTAACTGAAATGTGTGTTCTGTCTAGTACACCCAAACAGTCCTAAAAATGTTTTTATACTAGCTATGAACGATAAATCATTGATAAATTTATTATACGTACAAATTATATTTACTTTGAAGTATAGGGTAAGACGAGAATCAACGGTAACTCGGGGCTGATTTCCTCCATTATGAATGAAATCTTTGTGATTCTCCACTAAGTACTTATAAAGTTTAACAACTGTGAATGGAATTTCATTAAACTGACGACTAACCGTTTCTATAAAATAAAAAATACCGAGCCTCAGCCACCCGAAATCGCACATTATGGCCAATTATATGTAAAAAATACATCACTTGCTCTTCCACACTGCAATTTCTAGAATCACTCAACAACCGTTTCTCCCTAAGCAAGTTACATAGGCGATGGAATGGACTTTGAATAATACGTAAGTTGGACTTACATTTGCTGTCGTTGGATAAAATAGAGCTCATATAGTCATTTCTCTCAGCAACCATATTGACATAAGGACATAAGGACCCATACTACTATCTAGTATATATTTTGTGTAGGTAGTAACTCCTAATACGACAGAAGCAGCAGTAGTAATAACAAGCATCTCACTTTCTTTTTCAAAGTTATCCATTATTCAGCAAAGTTCCCAATCTAACAAGAAAAAGAGCTCCTTATAAAAAATTAAATAAAATGAACTATAAGTAAGTTTTATGCATCAACAGTTGGCAAGAATAATAAAGATTCTATACTATAATATATCTTTATACATGAAAATGTGGATATGTATACATCTTTTATCAAAATAAAAATAATTATAGAAATATGTCAAGTAAAAGGCTTACCTCCAAATGGTTTCCTAGCAAAATTGAGAAACAAAATCCAGGAAACAACAGATGTCATCAACATATAATTATTCCCATATTTCCCTAAGTTTTACATTCTCCTATATTATATTGAGGTACCAGTAAGAATAAAAACCATATGTTCTATATTTGCATGAACTATTACGATCATTCTCCAAAATTTATTTGGAGAATTAGTTCAATATCCTAACTTACTTATATGTCATCTACACATAGCTAGAGAAGGTAATTTCAAACTGAAGGAACTTTATTGGTTTGGAAAAAAATTCCTATGCTTTCACATATGTAAACCAGGAACTTGATAACAAAATATTTGTCGTAATCATGAGCAAATAAATCTTATAAAGGTGAAAGAGTATATTAAGTATGTAATGCATATAACAGATACAGCTCTACGACTACATGAGAAGTGGTAGACCCATTCTTTGTAGTGCAATACTATGAGCGAAATATTGGCTGGTTATAGCGAAATCATAGCATACCCGTTGGTAATTTTCAATTTACTTGAAAGACATACTGTGTAGTATCCTTCAGTTTACATGCTAATCCAGATATATATCTTAAATTACGATTGAAAGGAGTACCCAGGAAGATTAAAAATAGTATAATATGCAAAAACAGGATTACCCATTCAAGAAAAGTGATAAAGAACAGTACCCAAACTTGATTTGGACTCTAAAGGGGTAAACTTTAAGAACCCTTAATGAGAAAGAAAAACTAATAATTTGCAAAAATAATAGGAATATACCCATTATAGAAAACATGATAAAAAGCAAAACCCAGAGTTGGTTTAAAGAAAAAGATTGAAACTTCTGTGTATTTGACATATTTATCTAGCATAACTCATAAACAATATTTTTCTTACAAAAACTAGATGAAAATAGGGTTCGAGAAAGAACAATCAATGCGAAATGAAGAAGACAGTTAAATAGATCAAACCTTAATTAAATCAACAATCTTTCACTCCCCACTATTTGAATCACTCAAATTCTTCCTTTGTAACAAAGGGTATCTTTATGATTACTTAGTGACACCAAGATCCCTGTTTCACAAATTAACCATAAAAACCCAAATTTCTTTACAAAATTAGACTAAAATAGGGTTGAATTTATAATAAACATTCAATATTTACACCATTTGAGAAATAAAGAAGATGGGTATCGATCAAACCTTAAAGAAATCTTCGAATCGATGATCTTGGACTCTTGAAATCGTTCATAGAGAGAGAGAAAGAGAGAGAGATAGCAAACATGATCAGAATCAATTATCTAATTCATCTATATAAACCAAATATGAAATCCATTTTCATGATGAAAAAGCAATAACAAGGAGGGAGAGAAAAAATAATGTATGAGATTGTTGAAGTAGGAAGGTTAAGTAGGAGAACCAAAAGTTTTGTTTTAAAAGGGCATTTATTTTGTTTTTGATTACGACACTTTTTTGGTGGGAAGAGAGATTTTTTTACGGGAATAGAGAGTCCTGGAGAAACATAATACAAAAAAAAGAAGACCTTTTACACCAAATGCAAGTTCCTTGTTTTTGCATTGGATAACTCTAATTGAAACAAACACTTACAAACTTTTTTTATTTGCTTTATGAAACTGAACCAAACACATGTAAGTGGTCAAGATTGCAGTTGACTTACATTTGCAATAAACCAAACACCTACAACTGATTCACCTTGAATTTAAGTTGAACCAAACACCTACAATCGGTTGAAAATGCAAACTATTGCAATTGCATCCAGTTTGCCTCAAACCAAACTGAGCTTTAGTTTCTTCATAAGGACTTTTGTTCCTTGTAATCCATAGTTCTTTGATACAAGAAATGACCATGCAAACTGAAACCTTTCGACCTAGTCCAAAATCGAACTACCTCAATATCCGACTCACGCATTTCATATGTGACTTAAACATTCAGCATTAACACCTAGACCACGAACTTATAAGAAACGTGGATCGAGCATAACTGAAGAACATGAACAATTTAAAGACACCTGTCTCCCATGAACTAAACTGTTACTCAATCATCCACCACTTGCCTCATTATTCAGAAAACGTGCTTCAACATGATAGTGAGCTGCGGATAAGGCTTATATAAAGAAAAAGTTCCATAAGAGACAGGGACCAAGAAAAACAATATTTTCTATAGCACAAAACTTCTTATTTACAAGATCAAGCATTTCAAGTTGGAGAGATCACTGGTAATAAGATATCAGCCTCAAGTAATAAAAATTACTATTACTAAAACCCTTAACTCAAGGTTGTAGTTTTTTACCTATTCAAAAGTTTTCCACGCTAAATCACATGTGTCATTTCTTGCTTTATACTAGTTTTTGTCATAGGTACATTTGTTATAAAAGCTAATTCTGAGACATTTCGAGCTACGAAATTAGGCCATTACATTTGGTGTTGTCTGTGGGAAAGAAGATATTTGCACGATATTCTAAGGCATGCATTCATTATACTATCAATTTCAAATCATGGTCACTTCCAGATGACCAGCAACCGGAATCTAGCTCGATCTTTAGGCTGAGCCGAAACACCTTACAGAACTACGGGTAAATCTTCATGCCAAAATAAAGAAGCGTAATGAGCTCGAACATTAATTAACTCTTGACCGAGAGCCCTGCAAGAATGAGCTCGAAGCTGAGTGACAGGCTCGTTTGACAGCATTCAAATGACATGAAGACTAGATGACAACCATACAACCAGGTTACAAGCTTTACAGGACACTCACCAGGCTCCCCAAACTTGAGATCGAGATCAAGTTCAGAATACTTCTGAATTTTTGCACGAGAAGGTTTGGACCTCGAGGGGCTACTAGCAAAGCCATTTCCAGGAATGTTCAGCACGAACCTCAACCTTCTATTTATTTGGGCGGTGAAGTTCAGTCTGATATTGGCAGAGGTCTTCAACATTCTAAATGTCAAGAGGAAGAACAACAGCCTCAACCTTGGATTACAGCATGTGATCACTTGAGTGAGAGCACCGGTACTAATAATTCTCAACCATCTCGCCAAGCCATACGTCTGTACGTCACACAAGAGCATATGGATTAGTGAATTAAGGAGTTAATTGAATCTCAAACTCTAGGCAATAAAGACGATCTTGCCAAGTTGTAAGGAAGTCTGATTACGAAAGAGTTGTTCGATATGGATGTACCAAAAAGTTTCCATACTCTGAAGATACGTAAATACAATGGCACCGATCCAAAGGAGCACATTCAACAATACTGTGATTCATTGGGTTTGTACTCCAATCTCAACCACATTCATTATCGTTTGTTCACAACAAGTCTACAAGGAGAACTGCTCCGGTGGTTCCACTCATTACCTAAAGATTCCATCCTCACATTCGGGTAGCTACAGAAGCAGTTCATCAAGATGTATGCTCACAATAAAAACAAGGAAGAGAATTTATTTTCTTTTATTAGTCATAAACAATCACAAGGGGAGAAGCTTTGAGGCATTTGAAAAGAAGTTTATGGAGCTCACGCGAAAAGTAGATAATCTTGATCAGAAAATAGTTATTACTGCTTTCACCAACGCGCTCCAGGTCGACTGTAAGGCACAAGAGCACCTCTTCCTCAATAAACCCATGACCTTGGAGGATATGATCACCAAGGTCAATGGGTATGTCGACTTGGAAAGAAGATTGTCTGAAAGGTATAAATCAACTAAATCCGTCCAAACCACTAAAGGTCCACCTACAGAACGAAACAATGAACAGAAGGAGGATCTGGGAGATCAAAAGCATTCCAAGGCCAATACTGGCAAACCTCAGAAAGGCAACACATTACCCAAGCCGGTCCTCCCCAAGATGAATGTTCGAATCTCTGCAATTTTTCCAATTCTATCACAAGATAAGCTAGACCGTTTATCTCAGCCATTGGAACCAATCGAAGGCTACCCGTATTGCATGCATCACAAGGCAAATCATCATGCTACTGAAAACTACTATGCTTTACAGAGGTTTTTGGAATACATTTTCAAAGATGGGTGGATGTACAAATATATTATCGACCTAAAATCCAACAAGGACGACAGCTATAAGAAGCAGCTCAACATAGTCTAGGACAAAGATTAAGCTGATGAGAAACATTTGTACCATATGTACCACGGCAACATGATTGAGATTTATCAGATCAACAACTCTTGTAGATTCAAGCGTATGAGACTATCAGAATGTTGTGATCTCACACCTCAAGATAAAGAAGCCAAACTTCTACCTAAGTCGAGCAATCGTGACTTGGGATTTCATTCGAAGATTAAGATATTAGTCATGTAAAATTTCCACATCATGATGCATTAGTCATAATGCTAAAGATGAAGAAGTTTGTCATGCATATAATTATGATTGATACTGGAAGCGGTATTGAGATTCTCTTTTAAAGCACAATCGACCAGATGAGATTGGCCGATGAAGTTATTCTGAGCAACACTGATATCAGTGGATTTAATGGTTCCAAAGAAGAGCGAGTAGGCAAGATCATCTTACCTATCACCGCTGGACTAGCCACAATCGACACCGTCTTCTATGCCATTAACGCCAAGTTCGTTACCTCGGGATTATGAGCCATTGCTGGATTCACAACATTTTGTTTTTAATCGAATTTTTGTTTTATTTTTTTAGCAAAGCAATAGTACATGTGGTGGACATAAAGCCTGGCCACTAGTTTATTGCCTAATAGAAGCTGTTCCTATTTTATCTAAGAAGTAAGTTGCCCAAATTTGTCGTGGTAGCATAGACGCATTCCAAAAAAGCTGTGAGTGTTGGGAGCTACCAAGCTTTGATAGTCCATCCGCTGTTTCATTTCCTTCTCTATAAGTATGTAGCATGATGATATGAAGCTCCCTTCCTAGCTGACTAATAAGTTTCCAAGTTCCTTTGTACCTAGCCAAAAATGTGTGCTTGTACCCATACCAATTAAAGAGAAGTTCAGCATCCACCTCAACAATGAGAAGAAACCAACCATGCTTTTTGCAGTGCAATAAACCATGTAATAAAGCAAACATTTCTGCAAATGTGCTAGTGCAAGTTCCCAGTTTTATGCTCTAACCAAGCTGAAGTTCGCCAAGGTTGTTTCGAATAATACCTTCTGCCCCACTCAATCCTGAAGGGAGTGCTGAACCGTCGTTGTTTAATTTGAAGTAACCTATAGGCGGTTGTCTCCATCTGACGATAATTGGTCTTTTAATCGGTACTGATTGTTGGGAGATTTGAATTACTTGAAGAGATATACTGTCACTGAAGGTACTACTACGTGTTATCTTAAACTTGGTCATACTCTCATGAAGATCGATATTGAATCGTTTGATAATGTCGACAACCGAGATGCACCCTTCCTCGTACCTAACCTTGCAACGAGATTTCTAGATTTCCCATACAATATAAGCAGGAAGGATGCCTCGCATTAAACCCATTTGCGTACCCATGTCAGCTCCGCTCAACTAAACACCTTGCCGCGTTCACCAACTGTCACTGAAACCTTGCCTGACGCCACAAACGTTGGCATAGTAAGCCCATATTCTCGTAGCAGCAACACCCTGTACAAAGAGATGATCCATTATTTCTATCACGACAACTTCACAGCAATAGCACTTGGAGACTAACAGAATACGACGCTTAATAAAGGCGTCAACAGGGACAACATTTATGCTAGCTTTCCAACTGAATATCTGAGTTTTTGTGGGTACCGTGGGATGCCAAATCCATTGCATACGGCTCTGTTTGTCCTCCTCGTTGTGCCAAAAATCCCAGGCAGATTTAACCGTGAACTCCCCTTGGTTGGACGGACCCCAAAGTGGAATGTCGTCGTCGTCGGTGATAAAGAATTTATGGGAGTGTGTATGCTTCAGTTCAGTTGATATTTCATGCTCTAACAACTCCCATTTCCAATCATTATTGTTCACAACAATGTCTTTCACCATTATCTCTTGAGTGCAGTCTATATCAAGCGTATCCGATAAACTGCCATCTCCGGTCCAATCATCGAACCAAAAGCTTTTGTTGCCTTTGCCGAGATACCACGTCATATTGGCATCCACAGTTGGTAAGGGCCCTTGTATCTGCTTCCATAGAACTGAAGCTAGATTCGCAACATGGAAGCGATCACTTCCATTTATCATCATGCACTTCACTTCAAACACAATAATGACATCTATGAAATCAAAGGCAGTCAAAAACTTTTCAGAGCCTATGAGAGCACTGTCTCTGCCATTCTAGATACATCAAACAAATACGTTGCATAGCAATTAAAGAAGCTAGTCACATCGACGATCAGCCTTTAACAGAAGAACCTATAGAATGCATCAACATTGACAGACCTACCAGGGGTACTTTCATCGGTACTAAGCTTGTCCAACACGATAAGGATGCTTTCATTCAATTCTTACAAATAAATCAAGACATTTTTGCGTGGACTTTTGAGAAGATGCCTGGGGTCGATCCGACCAAGGTATGCCACAAATTGGCCATCAACATCAACGCCACGGTGGTCAAACAGAAACAACGATGACTCTCACCTCATCTTCGAGATGAAGTCAACATTAAGATTGAGAAATTAATAAAAGTAGGGTTCATTCGAGAAGCCAAATATCCAAATTGGATATCCAACATTGTCGTTGTTCCAAAGAAGAATGGAAAGGTCCGAGTTTGTTTCTAAACAAATTCACTCCGAAGGATAGTTTTCCTCTTCCCATCATCCATCAAATTCTTGATTCCACGGTAGGTCACAAACTTCTATCTATGATGGACCCTGCTTCTTGATACAATCAGATTCCTCTCTTGGAAGAAGATCAAGAAAAGTCTACTTTCATCACTAAAAGAGGACTTTACTGCAACAAAGTCATGCCCTTCGGACTAAAGAGCGAAGGCATGACTTATCAAGGGCTAATAAAGACTATGTTCAAAGCACATCTTGGGACTATCATTGAAGTCTACATCGATGATCTCTTGTGCATGAGCATACAATCAAACAACCATATTACAGATCTAACCATAAGATTCAACATTCTACAATCTTACAGGATGCAATTTAATCCTGATAAGTATCAATTTGGAGTACATTTAGGCCGATTCCTCAGCCATCTCATCAACAAGAAGGGGATTGAGGCTGATCTAAATTAAATTTGAGCTCTCCTCAATGCGCCATCTCAAAAATTATAAAGGACGTACAAAAACTTGTAGGCAAGATTGCCGCTACCGACCGATACGTTTCTAAATCTTCAAATCGTTGTCGCTGGCAGTTCCAACTACTCTGAGGTTATACCAAATAAGGAAAAGTTTATCCCAATTAAATATTTAATAGACAATAGAATACGAGGCAACTTTTCAAGAACTCAAAACCTATTTGGGTCAGTCTCCCATCATGAGCACCCTAGTAGATAATGAGGAAATGATCATCTTCCTGGCATTTACAGATACTTCTATCAGCTCGGTTCTTATTCGACTTGATAAGAAGATCGAAAGGCCAGTTTACTTCATCAGCAAAACCCTCACTCTAACAGAATCAAGGTATTCTAAAATCGAGAGACTCCTTCAAGTACTTGTTTACACTTTACACAAACTTAAGCACTACTTCTAAGCTCATTCAGTCAAAGTCATGACAAACTACCCACTCCGCGAAGTTTTATCCAAAAAAATAAAATTCAGAAGAGTGTAGTAATGGTCAATCAGTTTGGAAGAACATGATATCTAGTTCGATCAACAAAATTCAGAAAAGGGTAAGGCCGTTGCCAATTTTCGCATGAATTTTCTAGTAGAAGATCCCGATTAGGTAGAGCACGATCCTGACCTTACAGAAGAAATTATAGAAGACCCACCCACCAAAACATTTGACGAACGAGCTGAATGGGTTACAAGCAAAGGGTAGAGACTTCTTACAGATGGATCAGCAACAGGGTCAAGAATTGGAATCGTATTGATTACCCCTTTCAACGACAGAATCAAGAAATTAATCCATTTAGATTTTAAAGCCTCCAACAATGTCACAATATATGAAGCACTTATTCATGGGCTCGAACTCGCACTCGAGCTCGGCGTCCCAGAGCTCTCAGTCTACTCAAATTTACATCTCATCTTCTACCATTACTTTGCGCAGTACAAGAAGAATGGTAAGATGATCAAATATGGAGCCCTCGTTATAGGCAGGATGAGCAGATTTGTGAAAGCAACTCTCGACTATCTACCTCGAGGTGAAAACCGACATGCCGATTCCTTGGCTTATCTAGACGGGGTCTCGGGTACAGAAGCACGATATCTACAGATCAAAGTTATGTCCACCCACAACATTGATCTCCATTCTTTATGCACAATCAATACTGGGGGCGATAAAGAGGAGGATGAATATTGGCGAAAGCCTTTTATTACCAATCCTGGCCCCAATAACAAATATAAAGGGCCCCTTACAACAGATCTGAAAGAGCGACGATAGTTGATCGAGAACTCGAAGCATTACGCAGTTCAAAATGGACTTTTATATCGCTGTTCAGTCACGGGGCCTTATCTCAAGTGCCTATCCAAGAAGAAAGCAGATGGAATGCTAAGAGATTTACATGAAGGAACGTGTGGCTCCTATGGAGCATGTCGATCACTCGCTAACAGAATAATTACAGCATAAATACAGGCAAACAAGCAGAAGAGTACTTACGTAAATGCAACATATGTCAACGACATAGACACATGATCCCCGCCCCTACGCTCGAGCTAGATACAAGTAAGGTGTTCTGGTCATTCAAGCGGTGAGCGCTCGATCTCGTCAGAGAATTTCCTAATACTCCAGGTAACCGATGATACCTACCCGTACCAAAAAATTATTTTACAAAATGGGTAGAAGCGGTTCCACTATGTCAAACTAGAGAAGAAAATGTTATCTCTTTTATCTGGGAATACATCATCACACAGTTTAGATGCCCACACCTGATTCGGATCTATAATAGGCCACAATTCGTTGGCGAAAAAGTCCTAGCCTTCCTCAATAAATACAATATCATCCACTTACCATCCAATCCCTACTACTCTCAAGGCAATGGCCAAGCCGAAATTACCAGCAAAACTATCGTGGATGGACTCAAGAAAAGGCTTCAATCACAGAAAAAAGAAAATTAGATCCGAGAACTTCCTCATGTCTTATGGGCATACCAAACTACACCCCGTCAATCAACTGGGGTACTGGCGGTACCCTCTTCCTCCTCGCCTATGGCACAGAGGTTGTTATTCCAACATAATACCACCATCCCCTTAGAGATCACGAGCTTACAAACGAAGAAAAAAAGTTAGAATTGGCCTGCAATATGAATTAGATTGATGAAACTAGGGAATGTATTATTGCCAACCGATGTCGATATCGCCATATACTGGCCAGCTCATACAATAGAAGAGTCTGAAGCCGTACATTCCAAATCGATGATCTCGTCCTCAGGGAAAGCCCACAACACATAAAAGAGGCACATGCCAGGAAGCTGACAGAAAATTGCGAAGGTCCATTCCTCATCATTGGTTGAACTGGTCTAGGATAATATTATCTCATGACAGAGCAAGGAGTTCGAATCCCAAATCTATGGAACACTAGGCATCTGAAATGGTACTATCGTTATGTTCCTCATTTTTCCACTTTAAAATTTTCTTTCTTTCTATTCCAAAAGTAAGATTTCAATCTCCATATAGTGTACATTTTATTTTATTCAATGAAAACTTCTAAGTTTTTTTCCACATTACTCTCTACTTACGTAGATTCTACTATATTACATAGATCAAGGCAAAAGTAATACTCGCTTTTTATCGCCCATCTACACATAATTTGTGATTAAAATAAAGGTAATATCAGTTTTTAATCAAAGATCTCTGCCAGACCTAAGATAAAGCAAAGGCCAAACTAGCTTTCATCTCTCAATATGTTTACAACAGATACTTCTATAGATTAAAGCAAAGGTAAAACTAGCATCCAATCATTCATTTATTTAAAATTTACAATTAAAACAAAGATAATACTAGTTTTCAATCAAAGATCTCTACCAAACATAAGATAAAGCAAAGGCCAAACAAGCCTTCATCTCTCAATATGTCTGCAACAGATACTTCTACAGGTTACATCTATAAGTCACTTCTAAGGGTTATTTTTTGCTAAAGGGAGGTCAGCTACGCTTTCCCCTACAATAGGAGGACGCTTAGCCATAAAATTTTAAGCTCGGACAGCTTTAGTAATCCTGCCTTACTCTACCAATTCAGCAGGTCATGAACCTAATTCCATTTCCATGGTGTTCATACAGTTTCCTCAATCTATATTGGCTCTACAAATACATCCTTTTAGCGATACACAGTTGTGCAAGGTATCCCTCTCTAACTCAAGTCATCTCACTTCCTCCACAAAATAGGTAATAACAGCCATTAACATCTATGAGCACATTGCTTCATGCATAACTGCCTTGGAAAAATTCTCTCTCAATCTCTGATAACACTCTAGTAATTTTTTATACCTTTTGTCTTGTCACTCCATGAGTCTATTTGTGCGGGACATAATATCATTATGCTCCTTCGCCTTCTCCACTGCTTTATCTGACTCTGCCTGGTTTGTCATCCACAATTCTGCCACCTGAGCACAAAGTTCCTTAAGCACCCTGTCTTTACCTACACTTCCCCAGCAGGAGACTTTTTTAGCAATTCATCTTTTTTCCTTGTCAATTGATCCATACCCTTGATCGCCCGTTCTAACTCCTGTTCTCTACCATAAGCAATATCCAGCTTACCTTGGCTCTCCCTTAAACGTTCATTCCTCTTTATACGTGAGCTTGAATACGAGCTACATCTCCCTCCAGCTTATTAATTTTAGCTGATAGGTCAACCACATCCTCTTTTACAATGGAAACCTCAGCATCACCTTTATTCTTCTTTCACCGTTCCCTAGCCTTGGTCTTCTTGACACACGAATTGGTCATAGCAAAATCTGCCATCAGTTGGGCTACCCTCTAATTTAATTCATTACATCATCTTTGGGCCATTCAAAAATCTATATCTTTAGCCGGTAAAGCCTCACTCAACTACTCAACTGCGATTTCATATTTGGATAGATCATCTCGAGCACTCTTCAGCTCGCTATCTTTTTCAATCATTTTACTCTTCAGTCGCTCCAATTTACTTTTAGAACTTTTTAGATCAGCTCGAGTCTGTTCTTGGCCATTCATTTTTCTATTCATTTAGCCCTTCAGACTGGCCACAAAACCTCATAACTTTTTCTCTATCATTTTTAATGACTGGATATGGTATCGAGCCATATCTGCCTCATTACTCTTCACCATCAACACATCATTCTAGCTTTTGAGCTTTACTGTCTCCTCCTTCGCCTCCGCTAGCTCTTTTTGCCATATTTCAATTTTAACATCTTTTCCTTCGATCATCTGAGTCAGGTCACCAATAGTTTGAGTTGCCTCGATAAGCTTGAAATTTACTTTGATGTACTGAACCTCCCTATCTTCAGCTACCTCTCTCATCCTATTAAATTCTACCACATACTCTTGGTTATATTGGAGCGTCTCTTGTTCACTCAAGTGAGCTAACTCCAGTTTGACCAACATTGCAAAAACAATACATCAAGTTTCATTCAACAACACTCAACATTCAATCATAATACAGGAGTCTTATTTCTAATTAATTTCTATCTTTTGACATTCTGCTGTCATGAGAATGCTTCTTAACTTTAGGTCAAAGTCTGATCCCAGTTTAATGATAATAACATTTATATCCTATTTCAAGGTACACATTTTTTATGTTCTAACTTTCTCAATACTTTGGTATTATATGGTCACATTTGATTACCATTTCCCCTAAACTGCTAACATATTTTTGGTCTATTACTATAGGCGTCCTCTCATGACGTACGGCTTGGATTCATTATTGGGTTGCACACCAGTTCCCTAAGCATCAAGTCGTGTAGGCGCATTACTTGAAAGTACATGTACCTTAGATACTTTAAGAGTATCGCTAAATGCATTTGGCAATTTATTAGCGATCTGTTATAAGTATAGAATCTACTGTACTTCCTTGTCTCCGTGATTGCTTAGGGGATCTAGATGAGACAACGATGGTGTTTTCCAACTAATTTGGAAACATCCTCATCATTGACTGTCAAATATCCCCCCAATGCTGGGAAGATCATCTCATCAAAGTGATAATCTTTGAATCTCGCAGTAAATATATCACTTGTAGTGGGTTCCAAGTATCGAATAATAGATGGTGAATCGTAAACCATGTAAATACCGAGTCAATGTTGGTGTCCCATCTACGTACATTGTGGTGGTACAATTGGCACCTGTACGAAATATCCAAATATTCGTAGATGGGGCAACACCGGGATCCGATCTAGTTACTAGTTGTAATGGGGAATAATGATTATTTGTTGTTGGACGAATTCTAATTAGGATGGTAGCATAGAGAATTGCATGTCCTCACATAGTAGCTAGAAGCTAAGATTGTAATAGCAGTGGCCTAACGATTAACTATAATTGCTTGATTAGATTCTCTGCCATCCTATTCTGGGTATAGACATAGGGTCCTGGATGTTCGACATCAATCCCATTAGTTATACAATAATTAAGAAAAGCCTTTTAGGTAAATTCGTCAGCGCCATCAAATCTCACAAATTTGATCGGGTAATCCGGGAAATGAACCCGCAATCGGATAATCTAGGTAAGTAACCGTGGAAACGCCATATTCCTAGATGATAAAAGGCGAACATCTGACCATCTCACATATGCATCGATTAAGACCATATAGTATTTGAACGGACCACTATGTGGATGGATAAGTTTACATATGTCTTCATGGATATGCTGGAGAAAGGTTGGAGACTCCAACTCTACCTTAGTCTTACTAGGTTAGACTATTAGCTTTTCCTAAGAGCAGGTATTACACGAGAAATCTTACAAAATTTTGATCTTCTCTCCCTTGAGTGAATATCCAGAGGTACTATTGATAATTTTCCTCATCATTCTTTGTCTAGTGTGTCGAAACGATAATGCCAAATCTTAAATGTTTTCTCTTATAACGGAGAAAATTAAGTGATTACATATATTTCGACATGCCTGAATACAGTAGAGTAAAGCCCTGAGGAACATATTGGACACCGTTCCAATATAAGTTCTTAACCGTTAGGCAAATAGGTGATGTATAGAATTTAATTCTCATCATTTTCTATCGTCTTGACTTGATAAATGTTATCATGAATGTCCCTAAAGCTCAGTAAATTCTCAGAAGATTTAATAGTAAACAACACAGTCTAGATACTCAGTATCGTATCGTAAGGGAGTAATAGCGTGGCACTCCCTGAACCCTCTATGATACTGGCTGACCTAGTAACAGTGTGAATGTCCCCGACATACGCGGTCAAATACGAGAAATACATTATATCTTAAAGGGTCGAGTGTATGGTACAACTCTTTACTAGATATGTGTTGCGATTCATCCTATTATCAATCAGTGCCCTATAGGTAGAAAGATCCATGGATGACCTGCATATATAGCAGATTAAAAACTATATATGACAAATTAACTACTATCTCATGTAATAATTTAAATAATCAACATTTATTTGAACAAAATAAATCTCATGTATGTCGCGAGTACATTATTGAAATATAAGTGATATGTTCCCAACAAAATAAAAAATACTGACAAAATAAAGTAAACCAAGTTTGTACTAGAAAATAAACTACTAGTGTTCTCTCTACGGTGGCATCCCATGTCTACAGAGGAATCGTTATGGATTACTCTGTATGTTAACCCATACTGGCATCATTGTCGCCAAAGAAGTCTGACGCTGCTAAATTCATAGTGATAGAAGTTATGTCAGCAGTGATGTGGTTAGTCTGGAATTTGATTCTAGGCACCCACGGTATCTTGTAGTCACAAACCCAGTGTCCAGCTACCCTACATCTCAAGCAAGGAGATTCAAAATCTAGCTTCTTGATCTCCTTTGGTGTTTGCGGTTGACAAACCTTTTTAAACTTGTTGTGCTTCTGAAGGCCTAGGAATCCTCGATTCCCACCTTCAATCGTCACCTTACCACTTCCAAAACCCCGTTCATGGTTATCTTTGTCATGAGATAAGATCTTCTTTATAACTAGTTTCTTCCTCCAATGGGGAAACCTCTTATTTTTCCCAAAAACTAATGTGGCATCTAGTTCCGCATCGAGCAAGAGTTGGATAAGATCTCCAGGACTACTAAATTCCATATTCGTATACTGGTCCCTAAGAGCAGCCTGTGAATGTAGAAATAGTCTTTTGCAAAACCTCTTCCGCGAGGACATAATCGTTATTGAGCCTCCTGGCTGAAACAATCTTCTGTAGTACTAAGTTATAGGCATCTACAGTCTTGAAGTCACATAGCCTCAAGTTGTTCTAGCGGTTATGGTTCTTATAGTTGTTAGGGCCTGTTGTAGACCAAAACGTTCTTCTAAGCTTGTCCATAACTCATATGGATCTCTGCAATAGATATGTTTAAACCTCAGCTTAGGCTGAAGGTGGGCGCATATAGCCAAGATGGCATGTGCCCTGAGTAGTTCAGAGACGATGTTATCTGTAATAATCAAATTTAAGACGTTCATTATCTGTAAGCGAGTTTTATGTCCGTACACCAAGATCGGTAGTTGGAACCATCAAGCTTCAATGGTTCGCAATCGTAACGTGAGCTGGTAGACATCTGTAATGCAAAATGTATAGCGTAATTAGTGACAATTTTTGATAAACATATCAAATGCATTAAAGACAGATCATAGTTCTTAGAATAACGATAAATAAATGATTCATAATCATAATATAGTTGAACCCTGCTTATATTCTAAAACTCATAAAATTCTTTTATAATAATTAAATCTCAATTTTACCCTATAAAAATGACGATCTTAATCTTAGGTGTACGTTTTAATAGAATTTTAGCCAAGATTGTTATTCAAAATCACTAGATGTGTGTTATCCTTATTCTAAGAACTAATGTGTTCTAAGCACTCTAGTTCTATAAAGGTCTGTATATTCTAGCCAAATGACCTTATTTACTATGAATATGAGGGGTATTATATGTTTAGCTAACAAGTGGTCATTCTACGAAATTTGTTGGGTTCATAAGATAGGTTGAGTATGTTTGTCTCTAAACTAATATTCTAGGTACTATAAGTTGCTATTAGTGCCTATATACCTCTAAATATTTTTATGTAACATCTAATTGTACCTAGATATGAAAAATTAGTTCCTCAGACACCAAGTTTTTAGAAATAGCACTAAGTTAATTTAACCAAGAAATGGGCTTTTTATAGAAGTTTCAGGGTCTAAACCGGTCATAGACTAGTCTGAATCGGTCTAGATCAACACCTGGACTGGGTTGATTCGGCCACATGTGTCTCATATATACCCTACACGTGTAATACATGTTTGTCACACGTGGAACACATGTGGCAGACACACGTATCATACGTGTCTGTCACACGTGTCATACTTGTACCCATCCGGTGGCTAGTTCAGTGATTACCATGTGTCATCCCCAGTGACAGCTACACATGTGCTTCATATGTACCTGCCATGTATCATACAACGATAACATACCACGTGTCCTCGACATGTATTACTGTTGATGTTAGCACTGTGGCCCCATTACCAAGTCAGCATGCGACGTGTCCTTGACACGTATCAATGCTGACGTCAGCAATGGATAATGATGACGTCATCAAGCAGATAATTATTTTAAAAATACCATTTTCGGAACAGACTAGTTTCAACGTAAGTTTCCCCGCGATTGGGACATCTTCGTGAGATATGCAATATGCCTTTCGAAAACTCTTGAGATAGGCTTTCTAACCAAATTGGTCTCGCCTTTATTTGATATTCACAGAGAAAGTAATTTTGGTTTGAAAATAACCTATTATTAAGGGTAAAAACACCAAAATTGACTATTTTTAATCCAAAAAAATAGTAAAAAGATACCACTAATCCCTATTTAGATATCATAGGATATTTATAAGGTAAAAATTTAATCTAAATTCATAAATCTTTAAGATGCCTCTCTGATCGTAAGATTTCTCTGAAAATGATGATCAGAGGGTAATTTTTTTCTCTTCTTGATTCACTAACTTAGGTGTTGATAACGTGTTAAGTAATATAATAATATAGAAGCTAACTATTCTATATCTGATATGAAAAATACTTATTTTTATCCTTCAATTTATATTATCTAGGACCTTATTTAATGTTTCACAGGGCCTAATTGAAGTATGTTTGACTTTTGCAGGTAATAAGACAATTGCAACTAAGCCTGGCCTGAAAGTCCAGCTCTTACAAGCTAAAGGATGTCGCTGGAGATGATCAGTTGTCAAGAGTTGCTAGATATGATTAGTGTCAAGAGCTACTGGAAGACTTTGTATTCAAATGTATCTAAAATATCTCCACCAAATATGGGTGGTTGAGAGAGAGTATGACTTTTGTTAGGGGATAAAGATAGAGTTGTAGTGAGGGAGGGGTGTTCATCTTTTTCCTCTCTGGGAAACCAAAATAGTTTTCTTCTAGAGAATTGTATTATTTTATGGAATATCTTGGGAAATCTATTGGAATAAATCAATGTAAGTATTTTTATCAATGAAGTTTATCTTTATAATCTATATTAACTAGATTTGATATAAGAATTCATGATTATGATCTATGCATCCCTAAAGAACGACAACCCTAATCAATATTACAACCTATATTACAACACCCGATTTGATATGGCCTATCAAATGGCGCCATTGTCGGGGATGCAATCGATTTTAAAATTGTATTTCTATTATTAAATTATTGTTCTGTTTAACGAGTTTTTCGTTATTTTTATTAGTGATTTGTTTTCTCTCTTTTGCTCCGCTTGAGGTATTTTCTTTATCTGTTTTGTGCAGGTTAAAGTAATGTCAGGCAAGTGATAGTCCGAAGAAGGCAGTATTAAAGTTGTTACAACTCTCACAACTCTTGCTCTCCCTCAGTTACTTTCTCTCAAAATAGACTCTCTCTAATGTCTCTCTCTCTCTAAACTATACAAAAAAAAAACTCCCACAAAACTCTGAATCACAAAATCTCCTTAAAACACCGACTCTCACACTCTCTCAAATTGCAACAAAACTCCCACAAATCCTCCATCTCACTCAAAATACCGAATCTATCACTCTCTCTTCACGAACAAAACTTTCCCAAAAATGGGTACCCCAAGTTTTGTTGTTCTCTGCGTTTAAGCATCTTATTGATGTCTTATTTGGATTTATTGGAAGTTGATATTCTCTGCGCTTTACGCTTCTGATTTGCTCTGATCTGTGTTCGATTTCATTTCACCGGCTCCCTCATTCTCCCACTTTGATTCTCCTTCTTCAATTTTCTTGTTTGATAATCAAATTGAGAAGGCTTGGGGTGTTTTTTCCCTCCGTTGCTCTTGAGTTATGATTTCCAAAGCTTGGCGTTCAAAATTTTTCCCTTTTTTACCGCAGATTTTGCTCTAGGTTTATAACTTTTATCAATCTATATTCCCTCTGATCAAGTTTTTTTTTTTTGTGTTTATGCCTGCAATTGTATGGGTTTCTAATTTGTGGTGGTGTCTCTGTCTCTGTCTCGGTGAAGATTGGGGTTTTATTATTTACAATTGGAAATTGGGGTTTTGTTTTTTACAGTGAGTTATTTTGTGGTTTCTACCAAGTTTTGGGTTCAGCTGTTGATTTGCCTCCCAAATTACTGCTTAAACTGTGATTACTACCGCTGCTAATAACAATGTTGTTACTTGTTGTTTGTTGCCTGAGTACCTGCTGTATACATTGTTGTCGTTATCGAAAGAACACCAGTTGTTCTGAGTTACTGTTGCTAATCTGAGTTACCACAAATACTATTGTCCTAAGTTACCATAAATACTATTGTTTCCATTTGAAGCTTTGAGACTGATTGTATTTGTAACGGGTAAATCGTATCACAATCTCTGGTTTTTATTTTGTTACTCTGCTACAGTAATTTACTTTCTTTACTGTGCTGCTACAGTAGTTTACTTTATTTATGGGTTTCTATTTTTGATTAATTTAATTGAAATTGAGTTAAAGTTTGAATTGTGTTTTGGCATTTGATCAGGGGTTGTTATCGTAATCTTCATTGCCTAAAAGTTTATTTTGTATAACTCTGCTCATATCCACTAAGTATTATAGAGCTTGTTCTTGCAAAGAACAAGTCTGGTCAAGCAACTGTTGTTCAAAAGCTCTACCTATGTATTCCTCTAGTGGGAACGACGGTATCTTTTGCTCGATCTAGACAATTGGGTAGCATTTTTGTTATATACATGGTTCACGACACAGACATACATAAGTACTATTTTCTAAGTTATTGAAGGAGATGGACATGGTTAATTAAAGTAAAGCGATAAATCCAACATCAAAGAAAAACGAAAAAGCCTAGAAGACTTCTAGTTGTTTAAATTTTTATGTATTTTTAGTATTGTAATAATTGAGAAAATGTTTGTGTAAAGTTTAATAAGTGACGCTGTGTAAGGTGAGGAAATTGTACTCTGTTGCAGGTACAGCTTCGGAACCTCTACTCAGGCCAGAAATCGTTTCAACGGGTACTTCGCAAATGATCCTAAGTGGGCCTTCCCAATGGTTTCACCAGGGTAACCAAACGTACCCCTAAAAAGGCTACCCTGTAGGTAATCATCTTTTCACCACACCCTCCCTGTCGTGGTAATCGTTGTTCAACTATTGTTTGATTGATTAAATGTTTAATTTTTATAATAACACCTAGATAAAGGTGAATCAAAATGGGATTTCATCACCTGTGCGTGCCCACGCACTAGGACTCTAGGAGTTTATCACCCAGTTTTTAATCTTTTTCAGTATCGACAGTCTCGACCGCCTTAAAAGATTTTTAGATAAAAAGCCTTAAAAAAGCATAGTTAATCAGAAGGCTTCTCTCGGACCTGGAGTAACACGCTCAATTGGAAAACCTGATAAGTGGCTACATTTGCTTGAGGACGTACATTCCCTAGCATAGCAAGTGTGGATAGGTAAGTCTAAGTGGTTTGCCCTACCTTCCAGTACAGATACATCTAGGTGACTAGATAGCATGCGAGCTATTGCCAAAATGAGTAACAATAACTCAAGTGTGAACTGATCTGCTGTCAGGAGTAGGAGCATTGAACCCTGAGACCGGGTTCACAACTTAGCCTAAAACAAGATCAGTAAAACGTTCTTGAGTGCTTGTATCATTCTTAAGTCTATTAGTGTGTTCGCATATATTGATTGAGTTGTATGTTAAATTGGAGTAACACCCAAACTCGGACTAAGAATGCTGCTAGAATCAATATGAGTCAGACTGATGGGGCTAATGGTCCAGAACCTACTGTTGCTAGGAACGGTCCCGAACTTGCTGTTGTGGAGAGAATCACTCTCCGCAATCGAATGCATCCTACAGTTGTGAGTAAACCTTCGTGTATTATGATTCCTAGAAATATAGGAAACTTTGAGTTAAAATCGGGATTTTTGTCTATGATTCTCATATTTTATGGTAGTCCCACTGAAAACCTGTATAACCATCTTAGGGACTTTAGGGATTATATGATTATTTTAAACTTTGAACGTATTGTAGAGGATTCTCTAAAATTACATGTGTTACATTTTTGTCTTATGGGAAACGCACGCGATTGGTTGTACACTCTTTAGAAAAACTTTACAAACACGTTTGAACAACTCGTTAAGGAGTTTTTGAAAAAATATTTCCCTAACCATGGAACTGCTAAGATATGACTGAATATCTATAGCTTCACCCAAAATAGAGCAGAGTCCTTATATGACTATCAACAACGGTTTAGGGACTTAGAGCAAGGATGCCCACATCATGGGATTTAATTGATTGATATAGTTCAAACTCTTTATGAAGGTCAAGATTATGATACTAGAGCTTCAGTTTATGTGCGCGGGTACATTCGATGAAAAAACTGACACAGAAGCTAATAAATTTTTAAATAATGTACCTGATAAGTCTTATCAATGGTTGTAAATGTGCACCAAGTGGACTCTAATTTAGAGTGTGCCACTTTAAAACCATTCTTAATAAAATTGAGAACTTAAAGATTAGAAAAGGGGAGAAACACCCTACCACTTATTCTGTTAAACATGTGGCGATGCCACTTTATATGGTTTGTGAGAGTTTGGACCATCTGGTCTAAGATTGCTCTGATGTGCTTAGTTTAAAAGAGAGTAGGAAAGACCATGCCAATGTTATGTATCAACGTCCTAATAGCCAACCTTTCAATGGTGGATGGAATGATAATTCTAACAACTCTAATTCTTGGGGAAGTAGAAATTTCCAAGGAGGTTCTTCTGGTAGCGCCCCTTATCAACCGCACAACTAAGTAAACCATCATCTGTCTAGTTCCTCGTTACAACAAAATCTATCATACCAAGCTCCTCTTAATGTGCCTTATGTTCCTCCATACAATAGGAATTTGCCTACTCCCACCACGCCTTTAGAAGATAATCTTAAGGCGTTTATACAAGTAACCCAGACGTCTATAGCCAAACATGAGGGACAAATAGGTCAAATGGTAACAAAGATAAGTACGAGAGACAAATAAATGTTTCTGAGTCAAACTCAAGCTAATCCTAAAAAAAATACTGAACATCCTAGATCTTCCAATCATGATGGAATCAACGTCATCATTTCTCTTAGAAGTTGTAAGAAAGTGGATAATTTGGTAAAAATGCCTAAGGAACCTGAGCTGGAAATTCAAAGTAAACCCATGGAAGAACCTGTCAGTGCGGAAGAAACCGCGATAACACATGTTTAGCCACTGGCTCCTTTTCATCAGCGATTAACTCTGGCTAAGCAGGGCAATGCCTATGAGGAGATTTTAGAGATTTTTAAGCATTGTATGATTAACATTCCAATTCTTACAACCATAAGGCATATTCCTAATTACGCAAAATTCCTCAAAGATCTTTGTACCTTAAAGCGACGCATACATGTCCCGAAAAAGGTTTTTCATGTTCATGAGAGTAATACGTCTATTCTTTTAGATGCACATGCTAGTTCTATCCTTTTGCGTAAATCCTTTCCCAAATATAAAGATTCGGGATGCCCTACTATTTTATGTTCGATTGGGACCCGTTAGATATGAAGAGCTTTACTTGATTTAGGTGCCACCGTGAACCTCATTCCTTACTCTATCTATAAGCAATTTGATATCGGAGTACTTAATCCCATAGATAGGACCCTGCAGCTAGTTGACTGATCTATTAGGATTCCTAGGGGTGTAGTTGATGATGTGTTGATCCAGATTGAGTAGTTTGTTTATCTAGTAGACTCTATAGTATTAGGTATTGTGCCAGTGGCAAACCCTGAGGATGAGATCCCTGTGATTCTTGGTTGCCTCTTTTTGCCAATAGCTAATGCGGTAATCAATTGCCACAATGGAATTATGAATTTGACCTTCAGGAATATGACAGTTGAATTAAATATCTTTAATGCATCGCATTCCCCTTCTAATTATGAACCACTTGACTACAATATGATCCAGAGTCTTGTGAGTTATACTTTTGAGAATATCTTGTGAGTCAGGCTAAAGATAATAAACTTAGTACTTGCAGGAGGTGACCCTTATTATGTTCAGGTAATATTTTTAGATTTTCTCATGTTCTTTACATTTTTGGCAACTGTAGGAACACATGCTATTTGGAGGTAAATAGATTTTCATAACTTTTTCCAAGAAAAGCTGTTATTCTAGGGCATTCTGGTATTGCAGACATATTTCTTGTATACTCTGATCTTTGGACATTCTAAATATCCTAAAGTTGCACTTGGGATAAAATTATAAGGTTATGCTTTATTTTAAACCGTAAATTGTTAGTGTATTAAGAATTTTTAAGTTTTTGGTACTACCATTCTATTAGATGTGTCTCAAAAGAAAATCACCCTTATAATTGCATTTCACGTAGTTATGTAATTAAGGTTTTGTTAAAACTAACTATAACCTTTTGATTAATCAACAGTTTGGGTTAGGAAGAATCTGAAACGAGATAGACAATTACCTAGAAAAATTTTGTTACTCATAAATTCATACTAAGGGTTTGTATGTATTTTTACAAGTTATTGACTCCTTCACGAAGCAGACATACTCGGATTAAAAAAAAATAAAAAAAAAGACATTCATAATTCAAGGCCCCTCGCAAGATTTAGAACTGAAAGAAGAAAAAAATTAAACAATCTCAAGGCAAGCCATGAATCAGTGTGAAAGTAAGAGACCAAAAAAAAAGTAAAAAAAAGAGTCTCTACGAGTATAATTGATAACTATGTGAAGGAGGGCAAGTTGCAAGTTTAAAAAGAGCAAATGAAAACTCAAATGCAATGTCTTATCTTGAAAAGCTTGTGTGGATATATATTTCCCCAGAAAATATTGATAAAAGAGAGCGAAAAAGCTAGAGTACTTGTCGAACAAACTTCTAGATTTCTTCCAGCATACTCAAGATAAGGCTAAGGTTATTTGGAAGGATTATCAAACACCTTGATTCCAGAAACTAAATTCACTACACAAAATGATGAAATTCTAAAACTTGATCTAATCTAATGGTAATTAAATTGACTTGATAAATTCTAAACGTATTTAATGGTTAACCTTTGTTTAAGTGTTATATCTTTGAGATGAATTCAATCCATTTTTAGAGATATCAGGAACAATAATTATTAGTTTTTTATAATACCAGAACGTCTGTGATAGAATTTTGTGGGTATATTCACTGAAAACCCTCATGAGACACAACTCGTCCTATAGGTTAAAAGGCTTGTTGCATACGCTAAATACAATCATAAGAAACCACGAAAGAGTTTAGTTTTATTTTCTTTTACTAAGGGACTAGCAATAAGTTAGTTTGAGGGTATTTGATAGGGCATGAAAAATTCCTATTTTTATCCTTCAATTTATATTATTTAGGACCTTATTTTATGTTTTACTGGGCCTAATTGAAGTATGTTTGACTATTACAGGTAATAAGACAATTGTAACCAGGCCCGGTGTGAAAGCCCAACTTTTACAAGCTAAATAATACTGCTGGAGATGATCAGTTGTCAAGAGCTACTGGAGATAATTAGTGTCAGAAGCTACTGGAAGACTGAGTATTCAAACCTAGCTAAAATATCTTCACCAAATCTGGGTGATTGAGAGAGAGTAGGACTTTTGTTAAGGAATAAAGATAGAGTTCTAGAGAGGGAGGGGAGTTCATCTTTTTCCTCTCTAGGAAACCACCGTAGTTTTCTTCCAGAGAATTGTATTATTTTTTGGAATATTTTGGGAAATCTATTGGAATAAATCAATGTAAGTGTTTTTATCAATAAAGTTTATCTTTATAATCTCTATTTACTAGAATTCATATACGAATTCATGATTATGATCTATGCATCCCTGAAGAATGACAACCCTAACCAATATTACAACACCCGATTTGATATGGTCTATCAAATGACGCCGTTGTCGGGGATGTAATCGATTTTAAAATCGTATTATTAAATTATTGTTTCGTTTAACGAGTTTTTCGTTATTTTTATTAGTGATTTGCTTTCTCTCTTTTGCTCTGCTTGAGGTAATTGCTTTATCTGTTTTATGCAGGTTAATGTACTGTTAGGCGAGTGATAGTCCGAAGAAGGTAGTATTAAAGATGTTACAACTCCAACAACTTTTACTTTCTCTCGGTTACTCTCTCTCAAAATACTCTCTATAATATCTCTCTCTCTAATCTATTAAAGAAAAACTCCCACAAAACTCTGAATTACAAACTCTCCTCAAAATACCGACACTCACTCTCTCACTCAAATCGCAACAAAGCTCCCGCAAATCCTCCATCTCTCTCAAAACACTGAATCTATCACTCTGTCTTCACGAATAAAACTTTCCCACAAATGGGTGCCCTAAGTTCTGATGTTCTCTGCGTTTAAGCATCTGATTTCCAATAATGTGGGACTTCCTAAAATACTTCTATTTTTATCCAATGTGTAGGACTAAAGGATGAGTATATGTGTAAATACACTATATACTCCAACACTCCCCCTCACGTTGATTTGAACATTCTCGAATCAAGATGGATGACAATAAGAGAACAAATAGATAGTCCCTCACAAAGATAAAATCACTCTCTCACTAGTACAAAATTAAAGTTCCCCCTGATAAACCTTGATCCAGTCTTTCCCTTCGCAGCAGCAAAAACATTTCAAAGCTTCACACATCACCCATGAAATTGGTGACAGTAATATCTGACTTTCCATTTTTTTGCATATGATTTTGTAACAAAAAGTTGTAAAATAGGCAGTAACTACTGACTTGCCATTTTATCACGTAAGGATAATATGAATACCTTGAATAAATACTGAGAAAATAACGATACTTATGTAAAAGTGAAAAGATCGTAAAAGAGAGGATCAGTTGAGGAAGAGAAAATCACAACATGAAAAGATGATCACCCGAAAGAGGGAAAAAAAACTCAAATAATAGAT
The DNA here is from genome assembly GCA_014058105.1 of Kingdonia uniflora. Taxonomy (NCBI): domain Eukaryota; kingdom Viridiplantae; phylum Streptophyta; class Magnoliopsida; order Ranunculales; family Circaeasteraceae; genus Kingdonia; species Kingdonia uniflora. Next base: position 1,452,752 of record JACGCM010001954.1, on the reverse strand, counting down.
AATCACTTGAAGAAGAACGAATCACTCGAGTAATAGAGAAGCACTCGAGGAAGAAATTACTCGAGGAAGAGATGACCGTGGTAGAAGGAAATCAACATCTTCACCCGGTTTATAGAAAAAATTGTAGCTCGTAACATAATATGATAAAAAAAAATATATAACATATAGTAATAGGAATATATACCTTAAACTGCATTAGCGATGAAAGAAGTAGCAAAAAATCTACCTTGGGAGCATGGACGCATTCCAAAATATTTGTGAATGTTGGGAACTACCAAGTTTAGATAGCCCATCATTTGTTCCATTTCCTTCTCTGTAAGTGTGTATCATGATAATATGTAGCTCCCTTCCTAGCCGAGTAATAAGCTTCCAAGTTGCACTGTACTTTGTAAGACACGTATGCTTGCACCTATACCAGTTTAACAGAAGTTCAACATCCACCTCAACAATGAGAGGAAGCCAGCCTTGTCTTTAGCAATACATTAAACCATGAAGTAAAGCGAACATTTCTGTTGATGTATTTGTGCCATTACCAAATGCTATGTTGTAACATGCTGAAGTTCACCAAGATTGTTTCAAATAATACCTCTTGTACCACTCAATCCTGAAGTAAGTGTTGAATCATCACTGTTTAGTTTGAAGTGACCTATAGGCGGATGTATCCATCTAACAATAATTGGTCCTTAGATATGCACCAATTGCTTGACAAGTTGCAAGACCTGAAGAGAGATGAGGTCGCTGAAATTACTGCTTCAGGTTATCTTGAGTTTGAACATGCTCTCTTGTAGAGCTTTGCTAATTCTTTTGATAATGTCTACTGTCGAGAGACGCCCATCCTTATGCCAAACTATGATACGTGATTTCCAGATCTCCCATATGATGTAAGCAGGGAGTGTACCTCTTATTATACCCATCTGAGTGCCCATCTCAGTTGCATGAAGCCATACACCCCGTCGATTCTACCAACTATCGTTTATACCTGCCAGATGCCGTAAGCATTAGCATAGTAATCCCAGACCCTCGCAGCAACGCTGCCCTGAATGAGCAGATGGTTCAATGTTTATATCTCTCCCACGTCGTAATAGCAACACTTTGAAACAAAAGGAATTTTTCATTGAATGAAGGTGTCGACAGTTACAATTTCCTTCCGAGCTTTCCAACTGAAAATCTGAATTTTTATTGGTATGGTAGAATGCCAAATCCATTGCATTCGGCTTTGATTGTCCTCCTCACTGTGCCAAAATTGCCAAGCAGATTTGACAGTGAAATCTCTTTGTTAGACAGACCCCAGAGTGGAATGTCGTCGTCGTCATTGAGGAAGAATTTATATGATAGTGCGTGCTTCCAATGAAGTAGAATTTCATGCTCAAGCAACTTCCATTTCTAAGTATTAACATTCATAACGACATCTTTCACCAAGATATCTTGCGTATAGTCAATTTTCAGAATATTCGTTATTCTGTCGTCCTCGGTCTAGTCGTCAAACCAAAAACTTCTATTACCCTTGCCGAGACACCAAGTCGTGTTAGCGTCCACAGTTGGTAAGAGGCCTTTTATCTATTTCCATAGGACTAATTTTCCACTTCGCAAATTGGAAGGTTCTCCATTAATGGTGTATTTGTTCCTGAAGAAGGAAGCCTAAGTAGAGTTGTTGTGCCAAAAATTCCAACACTTCTTAAGCACGTGACTGACCTTGATATCTGTGAGTCACCGTATTCCGAGTCCACCTTCGTGTTTTGGACGAAATATTGTATCTCATGCAACCCAATGCCTCTTATTTTGCCAGTTAAAACTGCCCCAATAAAAATTGGCAAACATCGTCTCAATCTTTCTTATCACATCATTAGGAACTGAAATGCATGAGAGGAGATGTATTGGCATCGAGTTGAGGACATGAGTAATTATCACCAATTTACCTCCCTGTGATAGGAGCTTTCCTCGCCACCCTTCTATTCGACGTTGGATTTTTGTGAGCAATTGTTCAAAGTGAATAAGCAATACCCGACCATAGCTTATGGGAGCTCCTAAGTAGATCATTGGAAATATTCTATATTGAAACCCACAGGCATTGTGAATTACCTATTTTTGTACTATAGAAACATTTTGGTGTATATACAAGCCGCTTTTAGCCTTGTTAAATAATTAACCAGAGGAGTTTTCATATCTTCCGAGAAAGAGCATTAACCCAGAAATAGAATGCTGACTTCCGTTTAAGAAAACAAGGAAATCATCAACATATAAGAGATGGGTGATGGGTGAACAACCTCTGGCTGAATGGAATATCCCAATTTTACTCTCCACAAAACATTTGGATAACCCTCTGGATAGAACTTCCTCTGTAATTATAAAAGCAATGGAGATTGAGGATCACCTTACAATAAGCCTCTTGAAGATTTGAAATAGCCCTTGAAGACTCCCTGTAGAACTACCGAGAACCATGAAGTTTCAACACATTACGGTATGAGGGAAACATATCTGCCGGAGAAACAAAATTTGTGCAAGACCTGTCATAAGAATCTCCAATCCAGCCTATCGTAAGTCTTTGCCATGTCAATCTTGATCATAACATTTGTGCCTCTAACCTTTCTGTGCAAAACCCCAATCATTTCTTGAGCTAAAGTTATGTTTTTACTGATATTTTTCCCTTGAATGTATGCTCCCTGATTACCTGATATTAATTTGTAGAGAAGTTTGCTTAATCTGTTTACAATTATGGAAGATAAAATTTTGTATATGACAGAGCACAAACTGATAGGTCTGTGGTCACCCGACGATGTTGGGGTGTCCATTTTAGGTATTAGTGTGAGAAACGAAGAAATATAGCACCTTGAGAGTGGGGCACGATTGAAGAATTATTTGGCAGCGCAATGTAAATCATCCTTGATAATGTCCCTACATGAAGTAAAGAAGACCAATGTGAAACCATCGTTGCCCGGAGCGCTGTCACTGGGGGTCTTGAACACACTGGCTTGTAATTCTTCCAATGTTGGGATGCATGTGAGACTGGCATCTTCATCTGCAGTGATAACATTGGGAATGCACTCAAGTAAGTGTGCATATATAGTAGTGTTTATGGCTTGTAGCACATCCTTGAAGTAACCCACCGCGACATCATGAATGACATCCACCTCAGTTGTCTCAATTCCATCAGGAAGAGTAAAGTCAGTTACAAAAGTTCTCTTTCGGTTAACTTGTGTTACAGTATGAAAGAATTTTGTATTGGCATCACCTGCCATAACCTACTTAATTGTGTAACATGGCCGCATGTTCTCTTTGTACAGTACTCAGCTCGGTACCAATATGTTCATCTCAGCTGTTCTGCAGTATGTGATCCAGATGCACAATTCAATTCTGGAGAGTATGGATATTCCGAGTTACATTGCCAAAAACATTAGTATTCCAATCCTTGATTACAAATTTTACTTTCTTAAGCTTATAGGCAAAAAAAATATAAATAGTTTTCGAATACACCACTAGGCCAGTTATCTCTTACCAAAGATGGGAAGGTAGCATGAGACGCCCACATTTTCAAGAAATGGAAAGGTCGTGGCCCTTGATCAAGAGTATTGGTGAACGATAGAAGTAGAGGAGAATGGTCAGAACATACTCTTTCTAAATGTGAGATTTTGTGACTGGGGAATGATGCCATAAAGCTTGAGTTCACCAACGTTCTATCCAATTGTGCCCATTGTCTAAAATTGGCTTGATGATTATTACACCATGTGTAGCTTGATCTAGTAAATAAAGTCTCCATTATGCCGGCTGACTGAATCATGTCTTCAAATTCTACCAAGGATCTATATGAGGATCATCTGTCCCCAAGCCTTTCAGAGTGATGTTTCACAGTATTGAAATCCCCTATAGTACACCATGGAGAATTTATTGCCATTGATATTGTTTTAATGTCCTCCCATAGTATTCTTCTTTCAATGATGTCACATTTGGCATAGACGATAGAAGCAAAAGAACTCCCTTAATTATTATAACTCATTTTGCAATGTAACATTTGGTTAGATGCATTAACACATTCAACTTCAAAGTCTTGTTTCCAGAATACCCAAATTTTTCCCCCCCATATGCTGGTTCGACATAAATGAGGCACAGTTTATTCTTCTACCTATGCTATTCCCTAGTGATGCATCTAGAAAAGGTTCAAGAAAAACCACAATTGAAATTTGGTGTTGTTTGATAATTTTTTTAAGATGGCTTATTGTTTTGGCATTGCCAATAACCCTACAATTCCAAATAAGTAATGGACCGAACATTATTTAAGTTACTTGAGATTGGATATGAGAGCACCCTTGCTCCTTGTGACCATGCTGAGTGGGATTCTTTGTGGTTTTGATATGCTCTTTTTTGACTGGAGTCCAGTCTGGTGCATCTCCCTTTCCATAATACTTAATGTCCGATTGACATCCACTCCCCAAGTCCGTTAGCACCACCTCTAAATTATGTCGAGTGCCAGTGTGCTTTGTTGCTTCAGCTCTTCCGTTGTTTGCCATTGCCTCGCCAGTGTTAACTATTTCGCTCACTGCTTTTTGCCCCACAGTTTGAAGCTCAGTTGCTGCTATTTGCACTACTTTCTACCCCATTATTATCGATGTTTTCTGCCCTACTATTGTCGTCATTTTCTAATCCACTAAACCTGATTCAGTTGCTGTTGTTGGCACTGCCTTTTGCCCCACTGTTATCGATATTTTCTGCCCCACTGTCGCCGTTTTCTACCCCACTAAACGTAACTCAGTTGTTGCTGCTGTATGCCCCTTATATGCTGCCAGATTCTTTATCATCTAAGGTTGGGAGACATTGTTGTATGAATGGGCTAATTTCCCCATTGTTGAGACTTTCCCATGGTTGATCTCCTCCATTTTATCTGTTACCATAATAGGATGAAGTTTAGTGCAACTTGCGTTGTTGTGCCCTTGAAGAACACAATGCGTACAAAATTTCGGAAGTCTTTCGTTGAAAATAGTTTGCTCCATGATGAACGATTTGTTGAAGGAAAGACCCACTTTAGTCAGTAGCTCCTTCATGAGAATGACCTCTACACAAGCTCGAGACGTACTAGGTCTACTCAGGCTGAGTGTTATTGTATCCGTGATCAAATACTTCCCAGCGAAACCGGACAATCCTTTGACTATCCCATTATTTTAGAGATGAAGTATTAAACCAGGAAATAATATCCAAGCAGGAGCAAAAGGAGAGTCCTTTTTGGGATCGAAATCGGTTGTCCAACGAGCTAGCTTGTAGAAGAATTCTTTGATTTGGCTTGACTCTCGAGAGAGAGCTCTTGTGATGTCTTTTTTCAACATTAGCGTCACCATAATATTCTTAAAATCGAGCACTACCACTTTTGGTTCAGCCATGAAACCCTAGTGGGAGTTGATGTTACTCTCAATAGCCTCAAATTTTGGTTTACCAGAAGGAAAACTCATAACAAGAGTTGTGTTAAAAGCTACAGCAGCTTTGTTCAGATTTGATAGTGAGAAGGAAATTACCAGCATACCATCTTTAAATGACGTTCTTGTATCCGGTTTGATCTCCTCAAGTACCGGTTTGGTAGTTTAATCAGTGGCTATGCTTGCGAAGGAAGGTTTAAGCGTTGCCATATCACGCTGCGAAGATTGGATACTCAAGAACTCAAGTTGAAAAATAGCATCAGCTGTAGTAGTGGGGATGGAAGTCAGGATACTGATACTATTGCTGGGATTTTCAGAAGAGGTAAAAGGATTAGGAAGAGAAGAAGGGTTACATGTAGCTATTCTCCAAGAGTTGACAAAATAGATCTAAAAGAGGGTAAATCAAAATTAGATGAGAGATAGAGAAGATGGACAGTACATTCGAGGTATTTAATAGAAGAATAGTACCTAGGATGGGTTAAAAATGGTGAAAAACCTAGCGAGTGAAGCCGGCCAGGGTTAGGGTTTCAAAGGCGAAGGAGACAACTCTCATTTTTTCACCAAAGCGTATAAGTCCGAGAAGAAGGGAAAAAAACTTCCTAATCGAAGAATTAAATGAAGAACAAAATTTGGGAGGAGAATTTCTCTTTAAGAGCTTCAATTGCTCAATAGATTGATTCCAATTGAATTCATCTTCAAACCCTAAGTTTAGATTACAAAACTTAGATTCTATTATCTTGCCTAGCCTTACCCCTTTTATGAGGGTTACAAGTTTCCTAGTTACAAAATAGGATCATTATGCCCTTAAACAAACTAAACTATGAAGGAAATGCGTTAGCCATTTGAGAAAACACATGGGTCGTTCAAATGGCTGGCTCAATTAAGCCTAGAAATCAAGGCAGTCGTAATTGGTCTTTAGGAAACTCAGTCGTTCGAACTACTCCAAACACCGCTTGAACAACTTTCCAATTTAAGCCCAGAAAACGAGGCACTCATAATTGGTCTTCTGGGAACCCAGTCATTCGAACGACTTACCAATTTAAGCCTAGAAAATGAGGTAGATAGAATTGGCTTGTTTTCCTCATATCTTGTTCGAACAACTCCAAGGCTCGTTCGAACAAGTTGGCATCTTTTTAAGGGGTTTGATCTTTAGATCCTCCTAGATCATGTATACCTCCTTTAGGAGCCTTGAGCTCCTGCTTAAGCTAGAACTAGAGATGAGGGAATGCGGCCATGCCCATCTCCCAATTGTTCCATTTCGACTTGCTAGGTAGTTGACCTTTCATCCCAACTCAGAACGACTCGATACTACCCCGCCTTATAGCATAAACTTTCCTCTCTAGAATACTATCCTCTTGCAATGGATCTTCTCTTTCCATCCATAAGTCATCAACTGACGGTAGGTGAGTGTCGATTGTAGAGTCTTTATCTAAAAGATGGAACTCAAACAGTTTCAAATGATCGGCATTAATTACCGAATACATCTTCATAAATGGTGGCAAATCCAATTAGAATACGTTGTTACCAATTATCTTGAGTATCGTAAACGAACCATAATGGATAGGCTTGAGTTTCTTACCTTCTCCATTTAGTCGTTCCTTACCCAAATACAACCAAACTAGGTCGCCCTCCTGAAAAGTACACTCAACCCGCTCAACCAAATGCTTATCGTGTCGTGCCTTATACTTTTCTTGAGTCTTCTTCAATTGTACTTCAACCACCTCATGAACTTTTCTTATCCTCTCAATCAAATGTTGAGCTTTAACTTGTTCCTCTTCCTCCTTCCCAGGCACCATCTTATCACCAGGCCTAAAGACCATATCAAAAGGGCTTTGAGGCAAGTTCCCAAGATAAACTTTAAATAAATACTTCAAAGTAGAACCATAAATCGCCCGGTTAAAACCAAAATAAAGATACAGTAAACTCTCATCCCAAGTCTTAGGATACTTAGAATGGAATCCTCGCAATATGTGAACCAAAGTACGATTAACTACCTCTGTTTGCCAGTCAGTTTGCAAATAAAAAATGGTACTTTTCTTTAACCTAGTATTTATCATCCCCCATAACAATCTCCAAAAATGCCACAAAAAGTGGCTATCCCTATAAAAAATAATAGAAGAAGGGAGCCCAAAATTCCCCCAGATGTCTCTGAAAAATAATCGTGTTGGTCCTTCCTCGGTGACCATCTTCTGGCATGGAATAAGAACTATTATCTTACTAAATCAACAACCACCACAAACAAATAATCATTCTTACACTTGGTCATGGGCAAACCACCCATAAAATCCATTGAAATACTCTCCCAAGGCTGGCTAGATACAAGTAATGGTAAGTACAGTCCCAACTTACGATTGCAAAGCTTTGATGTATTGCATAGAACGCAACCACGAACCACACGAGTAACATCCATCTACATCTTCGGCGAATATACATAATGCCATAAATTCAAAAGAGCCTTCTCAACCCCAAAATGATCTACTACTCAGGAATAATGTGTCTCTCTAATCCAATACAAATGGTCTCCACCCTCAGAAATACATAATAGACTTCCCCTGTAAATCAAACCATCATTCAATTCATACTCACATGTCTTCCCTTGCTGCACCTTTTGGTAAATTGTACTGGGCTCCTTGTCATCACCATACCCTATAACATACTCAGATGAAACAATAGGTTGTATCTGCATTCGTACCAACAAAGCAGAAATAGTTGGTAATGGTCGAAATAACATATCATCCATTTTGTTATCCACTCCCTTTTTATACTTGATAATCAAGGTGAATTGTTGTAGATGTAACATTCACTTCATATGGCAAGCTTGCTATAGCTTGGACTGTGTAGATAAGAACTGTAACGATTTGCAATCGGAATGTACCACAACTTTGTTCCCCAATAAGTAACTCTGCCAATGCTTCACTGATTAATATAATACGTATAATTCCTTATCATAGGTAGGATAGTTGCGTACGGCTCATGTAAACATCTTAGAATGGTATGCAACCAGCTTCCCATCTAACAATAAAAATTGCCCCTAATGCATAATCAGACGCATCTGTTTCAACCTTAAAAGGCCGTTAAAAATTTGTCAATGTTAACACTGGTGCATATATAATCTTCCACTTTAGTAACTGAAATGTCTTCTCATGGTGATCTTCCCATAGAAACTTCACACCGGCCTTTATCAAGGTATTCAAATGTGTTGCAATCTGTGAAAAATGTTGAATAAACTTCCATAAATATTGACAATAACCCATAAAAATTTGTACTTCCGTTACTGTACGAGGCCAATTAGTAATGACGGAGACCTTCTCTGGATCAATCATAAGTTTGCCTCTACCAACAATAAATCCCAAGTACAGTAGCTCCTTTTTCCCAAACTCGTACTTCTTCTCATTGAGAAAAAGTTATTGTAATCTCAATGCTTTCAATACTTTGCATATATGTACTAGGTGTTCCTCCCATGTCTGACTATATATCAAGATATCGTCTAAATACACAATCACAAAATCATCAATAAAAGCACGAAGTACCTCATTCATCAATCGCATAAATGTTGTTGGAGCATTGCATAATATAAAAGGCATCACTAACCACTCGAAGAGTCCTTGTCTGGTCTTAAAAGCCGTCTTCCTTGTATCTTCTTTTCGAATTCTAACTTGATGGTAACCCGACTTAAGATCCAACTTGGTAAAAAATTGAGCCTTCTGTAACTCATCTAAAAGCTCGTCAATTCGTAGAAACGGATAATAATTTTTTAGAGTAATCTTGTTTAGCGCTCGATAATCCATATACATTATCCAAGACCCATCCTTCTTCGGCACCAATAACACCGGTAAACCACAAGGTGAGCAACTTGGATTAATAACCCCTTGCTCGATGAGCTCTTGTACATATTTCTTAATCTCTTCAAACATGGTTATAGAAGTCCGATATAACCCAATGTTGGGTAGTGGCTCACCATTCACCAATGTGATATTATGCTCAACATCTCTCTTGCATGACATCCCTTCTATGCTCTACAACAAGTCTTTATACTCCTCTTGCAATGACTACAATAATTCCCCTTGGATAAAGACCTTTCTCTTTTGGACTCCCCTTTGAGTTCATTCTTTCAACTAGACCTGTACCCCAAATTGCTCTTGTCGTCTTTCTTGTCACTCTTCTAGTACTTGCCTTCAATAGAAATTGCTTTTACAGTAGCGTCTTCGATATTCTCCAGAATAAAGAGCTTCAACTCCCTTCGAATGGACTTCGATAAACCCCCCAAATATTTCATGAGCACCTCATACTCATCCACATCAATGTCTTAAACCAAAACTTGGTTATGAAACTCCGTAGTAAACTCTTGTACGGATTGCCCATACTTTTGGCATAAATGATGTCATTTAAACCATCTTTCTTGCTCATACCTAATAGGATAAAATTTCTTTCTCACCAGCACCTTGAATTTTTTCCAATTTAAACTTTCTACTACGTAAATTTTCTTATAGGACATCCACTACGTGAGTGTATGACTTGCGAATTTCAATGTTAAAAAGTAAATTTTTTGAGCATTTGAATATTCATAAACTAAAAAGTAGGTCTCTAACCTATCTTAGCAGTTATCCAATTTCTCAGCATCGATTGACCAGTCGAATACTGGAATTTCAATTTTAAAATTCATACGATGATTACCTATAGGATTCATGAACTTACCAATAACTGGTCTCTCCTCGATAGAATTGATATCACTATAATCTTTATCTTCTTCCTCGCTACCCTCATCCTTCTCCTCCTCCACAACTTTTTTCTTCTTCGTGCGCTCTTATCATTTTGTCAAAGCGGATGCTTTGGTGAAGTTTGTAAGACGTAATTATTCTACCAACTACCCTATAGTAGTTGTTAGGTCAGAAACTTTCATTTTGAGCTTTGTGAGTCAAACTTTAGAATCTCCCATATCCAAATTTGCCTTCTTCTTTGAGCTAGATTTTTGGTAAATTTTTAATGAACTCAGAAGAATTTTCTTCATTTCCTTGAGTCGGTCACGCGTAGAAACCATAAACCACAACCCCCCGAGAATCATTACTTGAAAACCTAATACCACTTAATCTATAATCGGATTATAGAACTTCATAATCGGATAATAAAATGAAGAACACAATTTGACGGGAGAATTTCCCTTTAGGAGCTTTAATTTCTCAATGGATTGATTCTAATTGAATTCTTTTTTAAACCATAAGTCTAGATTACACAACTTTGATTTTTTTCATCTTGCCTAGCCTTGCCTCTTTATGAGGGTTACAAGTTACCTAGTTACAAAATAGGAGCATTATGCCCTTAAACGCACTAAACTGTGAAGGAAACATGATAGTCATTTGAACGAATCCTAGGGATGGATATGGGATGAATTTGGGGCTGGGGAGCCAATACCATCCCCATCCCCGCTTAGGTTCCCACCACCCATCCCCGTCCCGATCCCCATTTAAATTAAACGGGGATCCCCAAATCCGCCCCACAAAAATACATTCAATACTAGACCCGCCCCATCCCCACCCCATTTAGCTAATGAAAAAAAATAGTTTATAGCATATTCTATTATTATTATGAAAAAAACAGGACCAAGCAAGGACACTATGAAAAAATAGTTTACAAGCAAGCAGTTTACAAGTAGTTTACAAGCAGTTTACAGGCAGTTTAAAAGCAGTTTACAAGCAGCAAAAATAGGATCAAGCAGCGAGGGATCTGTCTTATTCCACACTTTGCATCAGTTAACCAGTTTTCGGTAACTGACCCCTTCTACAAGGCCAATTCTTAGCAATACCAATCTCTTGTAACTCGGTAGAAAAAGTATAAATTACAGAAGTTAGATAAATTAGTAGAAAATATGAAAGAAATATATGTTCTCCTATGTATTTATATCACTAAACTCTCTCTTTTTGATTTATCAGGAGATGTTCACAGTAGGAACAAACACTATAACAAGTACTTTAGAATGGGCAATGGCAAAGCTCCTCCATAATTCTACCGTGATGAACAAAGTCCAATCCAAGCTGCGAGAAGTCGTAGGCTCGAATAAGAAACTCGAAGAGAAAGACATGGAAAAGCTCCCATACCTAAAAGCAGTAATTAAAGAGGCACTAAGACTTCACCCACCTCTCCCATTTTAATAATGTTCAGCAAGAATATGATGAAGTCATTAATAGGTCAAAATCCATGACTGAAACAATGTGTCTACATGATAATCACGCACCATAAACTAAATGTCTACAATGATTAACGAACGGTGATCAGAGTACGCTTTTAGGCACACTTCTAGACTGTAATGCCTAAGTACTAAAGAGTAAGAAAGACAGCTAAAAGGCATTGCCTATCAACTTCAGGAAATAGAATCATGGATTTCTCATGACGATCTTAGTCATATAATCCTTCATCGTGCCAGATATCAACTAAAAAATCTACCATCTCTTGCACCATCCTGACCGATTTATGTACGTCAACATTAGACTAATATGGTATAAGCATTGATAGAAAGGTCTTTAGGAGAGAGCTTACAGGTAATGGGATTGCCTGGAAAAATGGTTTGCCAGTTGAGAGAAGATCGTCGTAAGTCAAGGACCAACTACAAGAGAAAGGATCCTGCATTATACTGCCAGCTGATACAAAAGTAACAGATAACAAAAGACATAAGCAGGTTGTAGCGCTATTAAATCTAACTCCAAGAAGCAGTCGTTAAGAAATTTTATTTAAAATTAGCAATCGTCAATGTTCTACTCCAAGAAGTAGTCCATAAGAGCATTAACAATCGTCTCCGATATATGAGGACATGGCACATATATAAATCTAACATAAACATAAAATGTAATATATATTACAATAAATAAATACTATAACCTCAAATTAGTTACAACTAAAAGAAAGATTTTATTTAAAATTTACCTCATAATTTGGCTTTGTAAACTCCAAGTGTCGTCAATAAAATGAGTTGTGACGGCCATTTTACTATATTTTCTAGCCTCCTTACCTTGCCGAAAAGGCCTTTTAGTCTAAAGAATCTATTTGTTTATCAAAAAAGAAAATGTAGTTATAATATGAAGTAAAACTAGCAATTAATGAGAACAATGTACAGACACCCATTATAACACATCGAAAACACTGACTTCCTAATAGGATTCACACATATTAAGGCCATAACAATGACCAAAACTAACCTTGGTACCGAAAGGACCAACGGGGTAATCCATTTCCGCGAGATCTTTTCCCTAAAAAATCACACAAATAAAAGCAACCCCTCTTCATCAAAATCAAACAACTTTCATAGAAAAATAATAATAATAATAATAATACCTCAAGTTTGGCCTGGATCTCTTGCCTTTCGAGACCAGTAGCAATGATGGGAATAAAAACCTCTTCTTCAACCTTCTTCTTCTCCTTCTCCACAACTACAACATCAACAACACATCAAATAAAAATATTTCACAATAAGAAACAAAAATTAGGGTTAGGGTTAGGGTCAGTGTTACCTGAATCAGAGGAGAAATGATGAGAGAAGGTAGTCTAAAATGGGGATGAGAAGATGATTGGGCGATTGGTTGTTGTTAGGGTTTATTGAAGAAGAGGAGGTGATTTCCATATTTATACAATTGATTGATTCCTCGATTGCTATTGTCAAACTCAAACTCAAATAATTGACAGATTTGGTATGAGATACAGGAGAAGAGCTTGCCATTGTCAAACAATTATGGGGAAGAGATACAATTGATTCCACAGGGGAGAGAAGAGGACTTGAGAGCTTCGATAGGGTTTGAGAGCTTGTATTTATTGATGAATGCCTCGATAGGGTTTCTAATCTAACTTATATAAGGGGTATAATAGTAAAAGTATAAGGTTGATATTTAATGGGGCGGATAATGGATTTTATGTTCGCAGCCTTAAATCCGCCTTGATCCCCAACGGATTTTGGGTAGCTTATACCATCCCCACCCCCATACCCGGTTAACTCATACCAAATCTGCCCCATTCAGGATGGGGTGGGGAAAATTGCCATCCCTAACGAATCCATGGGTCATTCGAACGACTGGCTCAATTAAGCCTAGAAATTGAGGTAGTCGTAATTGGTCTTTTGGGAACCCAGTCGTTTGAATGACTTGCCAATTTAACCCTAGAAAATGAGGTAGTCATAATTGGTCTTCTGGGAACCCAGTCGTTCGAATGACTTCAAATATCGTTCAAACAACTTGCCAATTTAAGCATGCAAAATGAAACAGACATAATTGACTGGTTTTCCTCATATCTCGCTTGAACAACTCTAAGGCTCGTTTGAATGAGTTGGCATCTTTATAAGGGGCTTAATCTTTATATGCTTCTGGAACAGAACGCGATAAAAATCACCAAGACTTGTCAATTCTCCCTTAAAAAAACTTTAATTTTTAAACCATAGCTTGTAAACTAGGCAGAAAAGAAATAACATAATCACTAGAGGAAAAGAGAAAATCACTTTAAGAAATAAAAATCACTCGAGGAAAAGAAGCATCTCATGATCGTGGTGGAAGGTAATTAACGCATTCATTCGATCCAAAGAGAGAAATCGCATCTTGCGGCAGGTACAAAAAAATTGTCTTTCACAATAAACAAGAGATAATTGAGTCCATATTAGATATAAAGAGAGAGGTTAACTAGTCAATCAGGTCTAACTAAGTTAATAGGATAAATGAAAGTGGGAAAACGAAATAGTGTTAAGTCAACTTCAAGCAGCATGGCCACCATTGTGAAACAAAATAACGTTAGGGTTTTACTAAATAGGAAGCAAACCTAAAAGAAAAATCCAAAAGCTGGAAAGATTGAAAAAAGAGAAGAAGAAAAAAGACAACATACTTTAGTTGTCCGACGACGACAAAGACTGTCGTCGGCGGAAGCGTAAAACCCTCGAGTCGTTTACAAGATCGAATGGGCTCTTATAACATGTAGAAATAAGAAGGGGAGGAAAATATTGACATGTATTCCAAAATATAAGTTCTCGAGGAGATGATAATCCACTATTGCACTGTTCCCTATTGTAACACTCTTGAGGCTTTGCTGATCACAAACTTTAAAGGTTTGTAACTGAGGGCAGTCTTCAACATATAGGTTCACGAGGAGATGACAATCTTTTGTTAAATCCCCAACTATCCAGCTGAAAATATTGGCTATGGACGTTAGATGAAGAGTTCTAATAAAGTTAAAGATATTAGGCTTTTGACAGGAATTGCTAATCTTTCTAAAACTTAAGTAACACAATTTTTGCTTTACATTATATTCATCGTCATCATTGGTGTCATCGCCCAAGGAGGAGGGTACAAGATTAAGCTGAAGCACTCCATCCCCACCAAATATTGTATCTAAAAGAAGTGAACCTCATTTCTCTTTTCTTGTGATAGGAATACATAGGTGAAGCCTATGCCATTGTTTCCCTGGATAAGGCTTTAGATAGCTGCAAAAGAGTGATGGAATGGAAAATATGTCCATTAAAGAGCTAATCTCGATATACTTGACACCTAAATGAGATACTTCCCATAGGCTTCTCCTTCTGGTTGAGAGTAACTAACGTTGATTCTAAGGGAAGAAGAGACATTATGTGATGGAGAATGTCATCCGGTAAGTTATTGTTAAAATCTACCCCTGTATCCTTTACAATGGCACCCATATCTATTATACATTAGACAACAGTGTTTTTCGTATAAACATATTCGCCATTGTCTCATGGATAAAAAGGGGCTAGGATTTGTGGGGAGGAGGGAGATGGACAGCCTAGATTACTTCTACGCTTATTACCTAGGGGTACATTTGACAAAACATGAAAACTCTTAACTAAGCCCGACTCTCCAAACTCCCAATTCATCTCTCCTAAAGCCAACTCTTTCTTCTGCTCTATCTTCTCTATCTCATTGTGTCCTAATTTGTACAATTTCATCCCTAATTTTGCTTCAATCCTAAGTTGTTCAATTAAAGGAGGCAAACCCATCAGAAGAACCAATTTTGCTTCAACCCTAAGTTGCTCAATTAAGGAGACAAACCCATCAGAAGAAATTAAAATTATGTGAAAATCTAGATTGGTACAATCTCTCTCTCTCTCTCTGTTTGGTTCATTTCAGTTATTCCAATTTTTGATTTAAAACGAAATCAGGTAGTGGATTAGGGTTTGATATCGAAGTTGCTGTTAGAACCGCTAATGATACCATCTCTGGCACTTTCAATGGGTAAGATCCCTAATCTAGATATTAATTTGAACTGTATTTAGAAAATTGCGCATAATTCATCAAGTTTGTTTACCATGTTATAGGGTTTCGAAAGGGATGAGGGATTTTCCTAGGATCCTCCAGTCTACAACTAGCAATGTCCTTTTTGGGAAATCACTAACGTACTTTGGTTTCCTTTTGGGCGTTGGAGTGTTCTTTGTTTTCATTGCGTTCACTATGTTTCTTCCAGTTATGGTGTTGATGCCTCAGAAATTTGCCATCTTATTGGATCCTTCTTTGCACTTAAAGGTCCAAAGAATCATCTCCAACACATGTTATCCCAAGAGGTACTTTATAATGATTTTACTTGCTCTAAGTATATTAATAGGATTTTACATGCTCATGACTTCCTCTACATCAAATAAAGGATTCAAAGTATCCATGTGATCATTGATTTACGTATGTTAAATAGATCTGTACTTTCTCATGTATGAGAGTACAATCACTCCTAACTTTTGTATTAGCCATTTCCGACCGTTATCTCATTGTCTTCATCTTTTGTTTAAAGGAAAAGAAACATAATAGCAGTAAACTTTATGTTTGATTTCATCAATAATCCAATATCACACATATTTCTGATAATTGAGAAGTGTGCATATTAAGAATGGATTATGCTTATAATGTGATAATTGTGTGCTAATTTTTTGTGGAACTTGATTGTGTACATATTGTTTAGGTGAACTTGAGAAAGCGATTAAGCATCTTATAGAGGTGGTTTTACTTGATCTGACAACGGCTATGGGACCAGAGGTAATGTTTTTTGTTGGCAACGTATGTTGGGGGTTTGATTATGCATGGGATTTAGGTTTGTTGATTTTATTTCTTTTGGTGTGTCATATGGGCAACTAGCGTATACATTAAAATGAAGAAACTGAATGTTGCATCTTTTGACAATTAAGCTAGACTATTCATCTCTCCCAAAGCCCTCTCTTCATCTTTCCCAAAGACGCCTCTCCCATCAGCACCCCCCTCTCTCTTTCTAAGTAAGGTACTTTTCTCTCTCTCTCTCTCTCTCTCTCTCTCTCTCTCTCTCTCTCTCTATTAATTTGTTTTGAATTTGCTTCGAATTTTGTACTAGCTTTTCATTCTTACATCCTACTTCTTATTGTAGAGCAAGTTGAAAAGCAATTATGGGGATCATGAGTTGGTTCTATTCATCCTGTAAGGTCTACAATTACTACTAGAAATGTTATGTTATCTGCATCTTCGTTGCTTATGAGGGCTTAAGTTACAATTTCTATATTTATCGATTTTTACCTATTTCTTTTATTTAAGTTCACATTGGACGTGAAGATCAAGAGTATCTCGATTGTTGGGGATGCTGGTGGAACAAGTCCTTCAAAAATGAAAGTGTGAGTTTGATGACTATGACTTTCATGCATAATCCACAATACGATTGAGAAACTCCAGTTAGTCATCAAATTTTCCTAACTACCCGGATCCACAATGACTTCGACTAAACTCGTCTTCACCTGAATGCTGACATAGAAAAGCTCTTCCCGACTCGTCTCGTCGATAGCTAGAGGTTGCTTGAACATTAGAGTAAGCTTAGGATTTGGCTTATCTAAATTTGGAAAATCCACAATCGCTACGACTAGTGCACATTTCTCTTTCTTGCCCTTCTCCTCCTTCGACCTGAGCTCCGGGTGAAGTTTCCAATATCTATTTGAATTGCGTCCATTAGCCTTGCAATGACTACAGATAGTCCCCTTGAATGAAGACCTCTCTTCTTTAGACTCCCCTTTCTGATCAAACTTCCAATTAGCCTTGTACCCTGACTTATTCTTATCGTCTTTCTTGTCGCTCTTCAAGTACTTGCCTTCAATGACAATTCTTTTAACGGTAGCGTCCTCGATATTTGCCACATTGAAGAGCTTTAATTCTCTTTGAATGGACTCCAGCACACCCCCCGTGTACTTTATGTACACCTCATACTCGTTCACATTAATGTCTAAAACCAAAACTTGGTTATGAAATGTCGTAGTGCACTTCTGTACTGATTACTCAATTTTTTGGCACAAATTGTGCCATTTATACTATCTCTCTTGCTCATACCCAATCGGATAAAACTGTTTTCGCACTAAATCCTTGAATTCATTCCAACCCAAACTTCTTAAATCGTGGTGTTTCTGATAAGATTTCTACCACGTGAGTGCATGACTTGCAAATTTGAACGTAGCAAAACAAATTTACTGAGCATTAGAGTATTTGTAAACGGAAAAATAAGTTTCTAACCTATCTAACCAATTATCCAACTTCTCGGCATCGATCGAAATGTCGGATACCAGAATTTCAATCTTAAAATTGATATGAAGATTACGTATAGGATGCGATGACTTACCAATACCTGATCGCTCCTTGTTGGATTCGGCATCACTAGAATCACTATCGATCTCTGCAAAATTGTCATCTCTATCCACCTCCATAACCCCTTTCCTCCTTGAGCGACTTCGCTGATGAGAGCGGCATCGCCGTATCACCGAAGTGGAAGCCTTCGCGAGGTTCGTGAGACACAATTGTTTTACCAACTCCCCTACAGTAGAAGTTAGGTCAGAAACTGTCATTTCCAAAGTTGTGAGTCGATCGTTAGAATCATCCATCTCCAAATTGCCCTTCTTTGTCAAATTAGGTTTACAATGAATCTTCAACGGACTCACTAACTTCTCCTTTATTTTCTTAAGGCGGTCACGTATAGAGACCATAAACCACAATCAACCCCCGAAGATCGTAACTGGAAAACTAATACTACTTAATCCACAATACGATTAAGAAACTCCAGTTAATAGAAAAAATGAAGAACATCAATTGGATTTGGAAAAATAGAGAATTAGATTACTAAAACAAGTAATTGTAATGAGAATCTCTCAAACCCTAGGCTTCTCTCAGAACTCTTTTAAGATCTAACCTAACCTAACAATGCCTAGCCTTGCCCCATTTTATAAGGGTTACAAGTTCTTAGTTCCAATAAGACTGAGTTACAAGTTCCTAGTCCCAATAGGACTTGTCTGACCTTACCCCTTTTATAAGTGTTACAAGTTCCTAGTTATAATAGGACTTGGTTATAAGTTCCTAGTCCCAATAGGACATGGTTGCAAGTTCCTAGGCCCAATAGGACTTGCCTAGATCCTCTTGGATCAATGTGACTACCGTTTATTTAAATGATATAAAATTGCCATGTTTTACCGTATTTTGAACTAATTTTAGGTTCATTACTCGAGATGGAATCGACTTTTCAGATGCTCAAAGTATACTGCCCATTCAGGTGATTTTATTTACTTAACTTTGATATGAATGCCATCAATGTGCTCATTTTACATGAAACCTCTTTGTTTATCTATTTTAAGGAGTGGGATCTGGGTGAAAATTTGCAAGGAGTATTGGAATATTAAACAAGGTAGAGGCTCCGTGGTCCCCCAATTCTTTTGTTTTAAAATTACTCAATGCTTGATCATTAGTATTTGAGCAATATTTATCGGTAGTCCTATATCGATTCATTAGGCTATGTTTGTTGATGAATCGAGATTGTATAACAAATTGAGCTATTTGATCTATGACTAGGTTATTGGACATATATTATATCAAACGAGTAACAGTTTTATAAACTGAAAGAGAAACAATATTCTCTTATCAAGCCCTACACATTCACCACCACATCTTATATTCAAAATTTAATCAAGTATTCTAGATTCTAAAGTGTGGGCAATCTCACTTTGCATTTTCCCGAGAGTTTTGGTGCTGAGACTACCCAGATTTACTACATTGGTTTAAATGGTGAAGAAACCCAGGTAAATATATATTTGAAGATATTTAAGAATGTCGGTTTCTTCTTGAATAAATTGGGTTTCTCATTCTATTATGTCTGTTATGTATTATTTGACAGCTTAAGAGGGATGTTGTTGCAACAATTGTTTATGAAGTTATGCCTAATCCATCTGATCACAAGTAAGTTTATCTTCTTTTTTGCATCTATTATATATATGTTGCAGTTGTTGTTGGTTTGTTGTTGTTGTTGTTGTTGGTCTTAATCCATTGCTGTGGTCTGTGTCGGGCATTCTACAATGGGTGTGTGACATTGCTAAACTTTGTATTCCCTTTTTGTTGTTTCTTAATATCTCTACTAATGGTTTTCACACAACAACAACAAAAATAAAAAATACTGAAGAAGGAACGTGCATCATCTGTTACTATGGCGAAAGAGAGCATGGGTCTTCAAGCTTATATGAAGCCCAGAGTGTGCAGAAAGGTTGTTGGTCTTAATCTTAAGAAGAAGAAATCGATTTTGACATTAAGTTATACTTGGACTGTTGGACATGACGTAATATTGTCGTCAATTTTGACCTGTGTTTGGCTTTCTTCTTCAGTGTAATACTTGGTGTAAGTATTCTGTCTGCTACTAATTGGACATGAGATTCGTATAAAGAATTAACTATGTAGAACTGAGTTTGTCATTGTTGTCTCATTTTGTAGTAATTCATCTAGCTAATTTTCTTTACCTGTGAACTATAAATATCATTGTTAATCTTATGGTTATTGATTCACAGTTATTTTCTGAGTTCTTTAGTTGTCTTCCTTTATTTTTTCTTTTTCTTGAAATCTGAATTATACAATTCTCATGGGAAAACATTGGTCATAAGTTAGTAGAAGACCTCTTTGAATACCTAAACATTTTTGTAGCTTTTTGCCTTCATCCAAATTCCTGTTGAACAGACTAATGCTATACATATGCTAATTGATATTTTTCCAACTGTGTTTACTTAATGACATTTTTGCAACCGTGCTTACTTAACGATGTCTTTGTGGAAAATATACTTGCTGCCCTTAAGGAACTCTTTATGGTACCAATTTACCACAAGGTTAGGTTACTTCTAGCATTACAATGATCCCTAAAGTTGATCCTTCGAATATTTTTACTAACTATAGACCAATCTACAAGGTGTTCTCGAAAATCATTGCTTCCAGACTAAGCAAAATACTTCCAAAACTTATATCTGGAAATCAGGGTGCTTACATTCAGGGTTATGACATTTGCGAGAACATTTGTTTGGCTCAGGAAATGGTGGGTAATTTTAAAACACTAAACACTAAACATTAAACACTAAACACTAAACACTAAACAAGCATCCTGTAGTAACAAAACTTCCTAGCCCCACAAATCGCTTAGATCATCTCCAGCAGTGCCTTTGGATCCTAATGTAATTGGAGATCCGATTGTTATCCACTGTCGACCAATACCCGAAACTGTAAACCCTGACTCCAAAAAAACCTCTGTGAGAGAGAGAGAGAGATGGAGAGATCTTCAAACCTACTTGATGAAGCTCTAGGCTTAAACCATCACCAACACCAACACCAACACCAATACCAACACCTTGGAGTTTCAACCATTCCAGGCCGAGTTGTTTTAATCGAAGACCGAGTCGAAACCAGTGGGGCTTTCGTGCTTCACCACTTCATCAAACGAGCTCTGTCGTTCGACAACTTGGGTGTTGTTATTTTCGTCTCCCTCGCATACCATTTTTCTCACTACGAACGAATCTTAAAAAAACTTGTAAGTTTGATCTCTCTGTTTGGTTTTTATTCTTTGGAGCATTTCATCAAACATTTATCTGCTATAGTTTATAATGTAAGTAATATTTAATCTTATTTGGGTTATAATTAAATGAATTTTGGCTGTTTAGAGATATTAATTGGGCAAAGATTAATACCCAAGTTTTTTTTTTGTTGAGAAAATAATACCCAAGTTCTGATATTTAGTTTTAATGTCATAGTTACAGGGGGGGGGGGAGGATTTCACACCATGTAAGAGGATCCAATTGTAGTGGAGAAGTAAGGGGTAGTCCAAAATTGTTTTGTTTTCTATGTGGGCGTCTTAGATTCTAAGGAGACAATGCCAGATTTTGGCATATACCAAGCCTAGGAAAAATTTACGGAACATGATAGATTTTGACATATGCCAAGAATCAGTGGTCCTGGAATTGAACCACCACCAATAGGGCCACCCTACACGGATTTTCCTGTGACAAAATGTGCAAATTGCCCTACACGGATTCTCCTTTGACAAAATGTGCAAATTGTAACAGCCCAGGGGAGTAGTGGGGCAAGTGGTGAACAATTATGAATGCTGTGAACCACTGATAGAAAAAAAAAACTTTGTTATCCAAATGCTGATAACTTCTTCTTTTTTAATTAATGAAGGAGACAAATAGGCAAAGTAGCTTGTACGCTGTAAACTTGTCGAACCTGAAAATCTTTTCTCTTTTTCGCGATTGGTAACACCAATAGAGATGAAACTTCGTCATTGTGAAAATATAGAGGGAATGCCTATCGACAAACTTCAGTGAAACGAAACAGAGAACTTTAGTAATTTAATGAAGAAAGAAAATTTGACATGCCCATCTAAAATATTTGTATTCATACTGGTTGTTTTGGATTAAGTTGGCATGTTCTCTGAAGTTTTCACAAGGCGCCTGTTCTTTACCTCTTCCTGCAGTATTTGTGTAGTCGATACTTGCGCACTTATGAGAGAAATTTTACTGCTTATGTTGGACGTTACACTAAATATATTTGTGATATTCGGGGAAAAACAGGGATGCAACTTAGGTTCACAGAAAGAAAGTGGTAGATTTTTGTTCTTTGACATGCTTAAGTTGGAGTGTCCAGGTGAGAGAATCAGGTACAACCATTCTTTTTAGCCATCTTCAGCCTTTCTCTTTTGTACTGACACTGATGTTTAACTTCTGGGGAAACTTCAAATATGGTTAATTGAGTATTATAAATCTTTTTTATATATGGCTTTGTTAAAATAATAACAACAATCTCCATGACAAATGTGTCAATCAACACTGGAAAAGATGATCTTCCCAAAAATAGTTTACCTTTCAAGTTGATGTGATGTGAATTTCTTTCATTCTAGCTACTGAAGGTTCTTCAGTTACATATGAACCATATACACGAGCTCTAAGGCACGTGTTATCGCGCATGCTAGGCCGTTATGCTCAGTAATTAATTAGGCATTAATGGTGCATAGAATCAGAAATTAGAGATAGGGTTTATACCTGTGGGAGAGTTATGGAAATTACAATAGCAGTTGTAAGTGGCAGCATGATTTTAGCTGACTAAAAGCCTCGTAACCTTAGAGTTGCAAACAACTTGGCAGTTGCACAATCATGAGAGAAAATAGAAGCTCACCAGATCAATGTACAGATGCAAGATTGTAACTAAAACTTGTTGCATATGCACAACATGTAGATCAACTGAAGAAATTAAACAAAAGTTATTGCACAACAATAGCGATTTGAATTCAGGTGGAATTGAACCACCATCCTCTCAAAAAGTTGAGCACTCTTTTCATTTTAAGCTAATGTATTCATAAAAAATCGCGAGGAACAACAATCACCACGCACATATTGTGGCCTGAAAAATATTAAAACCTACATGATGTATGAGATAAAAGGGTATTCCAGCAGATTAAGTTCAATGCTACGCTAGCTATCTTGTTTTTTTTTCGAGAAGCATAGGTACATTAAGAGTAAAGTTGATACTCACCTGGATCTCGTCAATGTTTAGGAACTGGCTTAAGCTCAACACTAACTTTTTATGGACAAACTTCTACAGTATTCAGAAGGAACATAATTTGCAGTAAATAACATATCTGTTAGTAATATACTAGGTTTTGCATCCTTAAACTATCATGTCCAAATCCAAAACCAGTTAAGCAAAAATCTATTGGCAGTTGTTAAAAGACTTACTTCCACATTCACCTGCCTTCTCTTTAAGAAGTCACATTTATTAACTAATGGTTACCAATCATGGAAGGCTACATACACATCGAATCACTCTAGTTAGCGCAATACCGAACATGTGTTAGACATGAATTGAAGGCAAGAAAGCAAGAATGCCAAAAATATATAGCAGCTACCTTCATATAGAATGAAACAACAATTAAGACACACCTATGACCAATCATGTTACATAAATATAAAATTAGAATATTAAGAGTTAACTCTGTCCAATGTTAATTGATTCATATTATTCATTTTGAATTAAATGCTTATAGTTTGTCATAGACAAGAACCTCAAACACGGCTATAGTCTGTAAGAGAGTCAGTCTGAATGAGTATAGTTATGGCCGTCTAAATCGAGACAGATCAGGAAAAAGTGAGATATATATAAACTTCAAAAATTACAACTTTGTGATTGCTGCTTACCAATAGAAAAAGTGAAGAACTCTTCTTCCAGAATTATCTGTCTAGGTTGCGTCCAATGCATTACCACAAACTGCAAAACATGGTTAAACACATTTTATAGGGTGAACAACATTCAAATTGCAAGGAGATATATAAACCTTATTAATTGCGCAAATTATAGCTCCAAGGAAACCTGAGCTACCATAAAAGAATGAAAAATTCAGCTATACACAATAAGAAAAGAAAAAGTCATCGCAATTTTTTTTATGTGTTCTTGAACCTCCAATTGTAGGGCTTGTGAGATGTTCATAAAGATCAGAAAAGTTCTTGAAGCCCTACCCGAACTCCATCCTGTAATCCAAATCAGATATTAAAGAATTAGTTTCATACCAAAATAAACAATGCAAGTAAAGCATATCAAATATCTTCAAGAACCTCGAAGACAAGTGCTTTAGAAGAAAAGTAGGATAAATTAATGTAAAGCGAGTAAGCTAATGAAACACATGACATGTAAGCAAATGAAACACGAGTTTAGCGCTTAGTATTTCTTTTTTTATAAATAAGTGTAATTGATATTTCTAAGTCACCAAGGGCATTTAAGTTTCTGAAGGAAATGGCTCTAGGCAAGTTTAGATAAGGTCAAGAGATTCTTGAACATCAAAAAGACTTGTGTAGAGTTTACCCCGACCCAAAAAAATAGTAACAATACATGCAGTACTGATGCCAACAAGAAGATTCCTTTATTCTAGCATGTTTAATGTGCACTGACCAAAATTTACTATTTAATAGTTAATAAACTTCAATGGGCCATTGCAAAGGAATTGAGGGGAAAATATCTTGGACCTCATGGAGAGTACCATCCCTTCCAATTACTACAACCGCATCAGCACCCTCCCTTGCATACGATAGAGCCCCCAGCACCTAGCTTATGCTAAACCAACTTCACCCGGATAAGGTGTACTTAGTAATCAAACGAAAAAATCAAGCCATGCTTTTCAATTAACAGATAAAAGTCCATACCTCCCTTGTTATGTCACTAGAAAGATAAGGACCTGAAGTTAAAGGTTCATTAACAACAAATTGTTCCAAATCATATCCAGAAATGAGTTGGAAATAAGACCTACTATAAAAAAATGCGAAAAGAAAAACAAGGCAAAAGAAAGAGCACATAACATAATACGATTTTATTGTGGTTCACTACAATGGCTATGCTGAGTGACTAATCAAAGCAATTATATTACGTCTGGTCTCTCTTTCAAGGCTCAAACAGTAATAGGTCAATCCTGCTCTAGCAACTAAGTCAAAAGACTAATCTCTATCATAACTAATAAAAACAAACAAAGAAGCATAGACTTACTTGTCTTTTGGGTTGAAGATATTTAAGAAGTCAGTTGTATGCAGTAGTAGTTTTGCATATTTTTCCATAGGAAGGGTCTCATTTTTCACTCTCACAATTGATTTTTAAGAAGTCTTGATATCAACAACAGACTACTTCCCTATACTACCCCCTTAAAAAGCTGCATATTGAGATACACCAAAAGTTACACTTATCGTTTTTAAAAGTGATAAACAACGTAATTTTCTTTTTCACTATTTTAGTATCAAATGTATGGTTATTAGTACCACAGTCCTGAACTATTACAAGTATGAATAAACATTCAGTAACAACTAAAGGAGATATAAACTACAGATGAATTAGGTTTAGATAAGTAATGAGGGCACTAGATTTATGGGAAGATAGTAGGAAGGTACATGCATTTGGGTAGTCCCAAGTAACTGCATCTTTCAAGAGTTAGGTAAGCCGTGGTTAATATCAAATAATCAAGTCCTAAACATACATATATATTTCTATTCCTCCTTTTTTGTATAGGGAAAGCTGGATGTTACAGAGGCACAGCCAGCTAAAGTAAACCAAAATTCTTTTACACAAAGATACTTGGAAAATGACAAGGTAAAAGATAATTGCGCGAAACGATAAAGGGAAAAAAAGAGTCCAGCTAGTACAGTAATGAGGACCCATCCAAATACATTTTGTATAATACCCCATCTAAACGTTTTAAGATATAATACTACCATCCACTTTCAGGTATGGTTATAACGCAAAAAAAATCTCAAGGTGGAGCTATGGTTGGATGTGGGGTCCTATATAACTACATAAGTTGTTGGGTCCTATACATAAAAGGCAGACTGAAAAAAAAGTGGCAAAGAATTCATCTACCCTAAACTAGTTGTCCTGAAGAAAAATATGAGAGAGAAATATTTCAAACTTGGATTTAGGTTGTCAAGAGAAACTAAGTATAGACAAGAAAAATAAGGTAATAGTCAGATTTCTTATTCATACCTTGCTGATTATCGGATTTTACACAACACCGACATTAGAAACTTTTCCAATCGAAAAACCAACTAATAGTCAGACAAAAGGGAACCTAAGAAAAAATAAGCCATGTCGACCAAATCAGTTCAAGACTCCAGGTGTATAATCAAACTAAAAATACAAAAAGAAGAATAATAAACAAATGATAGATAAGAAGTAACACTACCCATTAACAAAATTAGTTGTGTCGTTGATCGGGTCAATAATCCTTGTTGGTCCGTCGGCCAGTTCCGTAACACCATTTGCAGCAGTTGTCTCTTCCCCTATGAACACAAAGGAGAATACATTTAAACATTTTACAGCAACGCCAATACTACAAAATTAATGTCAATATAAACCACAAAATAACCCAAAAAGTTCAAGAATGTCACTTTATGTTCCGGAAATATTAATATAAGCATCATCATAATACAACACATCAAATAACACAGCACATTGTCAAATATCAATATCATCAAAGCCTAACTTCTCTAACAGATCAAATAACACATCACACAAAATCCTAAACTTTAGAAACATAAATCCACAATCACCTATGTTTTAGCTCCACGGATAAGATTATTAGCATATGCTTGTGCTGATGCTTGGAATCGATTGGGAGAGTAATCATCGTTCCTTGTCCACTCGAAATTATCAATACAAATCACAGTCGCCTAATAGCCAAATCAAAATTCACAAATAAGACTAACTCTACAAACCCTAATAGCACAAACGAAACTAAAAACTAAGAGAAATCAAGATCAAGGATGATGAGAGTGGAGATTAGTACGGTGGAACCTCAGATATGTTTGTTGAGTAGAGAGAAGCTAAGACCAAATTGAAACCCATTTTGAGAAGATGAGCTAGGGTTTAGAGGATGATAGAGAGAGAGAGATGAGGAGTTGAGTGAGAGTTGAAGATCGATTGGAGAGAAAGGAAATAATTTTTTTGCCCAATGATTTCACGTTATTATAATCAATGACAAAAATTTTGCCCTATTTCGGCAGGTTATTTGCCTTTTTTAGGGTGTAAACATTGACAAAATTTATGTTGCGAATCCGACGGATGTGTTTTAAACTTAAAACTTAGAGCAAATTCGAGCAGTCTATCCAATCATCGATCAACGAGATTTTGGTCACTAATGACCCGGATTACAATTTGACGGAAATGTTATTTCTTTAGGTGTATAGATTGTAGCTTCACATATTAAAGAGAATTGCACATATTCTTTTGTAAAATCTTCAAACTGCTGATTCTATAGTAGAAGCTGTTTTGGCATGTGATATAACAATTATATTTTCCATTTAAAATCAGTCATGGTCTTCAAATTGCAGGTTCTATTATAGAAGTTGTTTTGGCATGTGATATAACAATTAGACTTTCCCTTTAAAATTAATCATGGTATTTTCTAGCTAAAGTAAAACGTCATTGAATAAGCAGATTTTTACAAAAGAAAATAATTGCATCATAAACAAGAAGATAAATACACAGCATCACTACACAGCCTTAACCTGTATACTATAATTTGCTAATTCATATTCACCAATTCAATAATGAGTTCTAGAAGGTTTGTCAAAGTTGTTGATGAAAGCTACCCTACCATAACAAGTCTTATTAGTCCCAGCATGAAGAGTGCATTGATGGCTTGCAAGCTCATTAGCTAAAATTTTATCTCTCTATGCGAGTATTGAAGTGAAGTGAAGCATCTTTAGAGACTTGTCTAGTTCGCCTTGAATCTCCAATCAACATCTTCTTGTGAAAATGTTTAAATCCTAGACTTTGAGTCAGATGTAATTAATAAGGATCGTAGCGAATTGTGGACCATAAAGCACAACTCTAGAGTTAGTAACCACGCCCAAGCCACGTAAATGAAGTACCGAACATTCGAGTACCACAAGACTTATTAAAGCTTTGAACTACCTTGAATGGCAAGAGTGGCAGACTTATTAAAGCTGTTACCGGTGAATCTCTCACCGTCGAATAACAATCTATTGCCCATCTTCCACAAGTGAGCAAGCAGTGCAATCGACCACGGGTACCATAGATCCAGTGGCGGATGTAGGTATGCCCATCCTAAAAAAAATTAAGCTTTGATTTTGATAGGTATATATTTTTCAGATTCCAGACATTATGTTTTCATCTACATTTTTGCCCACCCTTATATTTTTTATTACAAAGGGTACCATCACTTGCCTACTCAATAATCCAAAGTTTAAAGGGGCAATTTTGTAATTGAGGACCAATAATCAAAAGTTTAACCAAAGAGAAAACAAGTTGCGTCTCTCTCCTCTTCCCAAATTAGATTTTCATCTCCTCCAACTCTCCATCTTGAAGCTCCAATTAAATCATCGAAGAAAGGCGAAACCTTTTCTCCTCTTCGGCTCTTCCCAAATCAGTGGTGAGTTTCTCTCTTCCCCTCTCTCTCTCTCTCTAAAATACAATATTTTGTTTATCCCCAAATGGCCAAATCTCTAAATTAATCCCATCTTTACTGATTGTAGAACTAATTTGTATTAGGGAATTTTGGATCACTTCTCAAGTTCTCAGTATTGCTATAAACCCTAGTAAGTCATTTTCTCATATCTCATATCTCATTTTAATTGATTCTTTTATAAATTAGGGATGTTGATGTCTTGATGATAATCTAATTTTTATGGATTATTTGCAATTTATGGATGATAATCTGATTTTTATGGTCTATAGATAATAATCTGATTTTTATGGATCATAGTATTTCCAATTTATAGTGTATTGTGGAGAGATTGATTTGTTTGAGTTAAGTGATGATTTGATTTCTTATAGCAGCTATGCAGTCTATGCTTAACTTTTATAAGTATAAATCCAAGACTCCTCCTTTAGACAATAACCAAGTTGGCAATGTAGTTTCAAACCCAATGCAAGATCATGTAAATGTTGTCTTGGCAGATAATCCTATTCCTGCGAATGTTAGTTTGAAGCGGGGCTGCATCCGCATAGAAGTTGACTTGGTACCTCCTGGTTTAGAAACTCCTTCCCCTTTGGACAATAACGAGTTACCTGACTTACCTCAACCTTCATTGGGTGATGATAACGAGTTTCCTGACTTACCTCAACCTAGCTTGAAACGGGGACGTATAGATGTTGACTTAGAAGCTCTTTCAGCAGATCCTGGTTTACGAACTCCAATTTCAGATTACCATCCTAACGATCGGGATTCTATTCGAAGAAAGTATCTATTGAATGGTCTATGCCAGCCTAAAAATGATAGTTTTCCCGTGACAAATGGTCGACAATTTCATGTAGAGTGGTACAAAGAAGGTCCTAAGTGGTTGGAATACAGTAACTATTCAGATTCTGTTTTTTGCTTGTACTGTTACCTTTTTTCAGAAGGTAAATGACTGCAAGGCAGTTGTGATACTTTTGTAAGAAAGGGTTTTCAAGGTTGGAAAAACAAAAGTAAACTTAAAACTCATGTTGGAGGGTCGAATAGTGCACACAAGAAGGCATATATAAAGGCTCAAAATTTGTTGAATCCGGATCAGAGCATTATTACAAATTATGAAAAAGGAGTAAGCAAAGAGCGAAAGAAGAACCGCATTCGTCTACAAGCAACGCTTGATTGTATCAAGTTTCTTTTGCGTCAAGGCTTAGCTTTTCGAGGCCATGATGAATCAGAAGAATCTATCAACCAAGGGAACTTTCTTGAATTGTTACGATATACCGCTGCACACAACAAATAAATAAATGAATATATTTTTGAGAATGCCCCCGCAAATTATATGATGATTGCACTTGATATTCAGAAAGATCTTGTGAATGCCGTCGCGGTAGAAACGACAAAATTTTTTATTCATGATCTCGGAGATGAGTTATTTGCTGTTATGGTGGATAAATCGCGGGACATATCAATAAAAGAACAAATGGCGGTTGTTTTCAGGTATGTGAATACAGATGGATGTATTATTGAACGTTTTATTGGAATTGTTCATGTTATGGAAACTACAGCATTATCTTTGAAGGCGACACTCGAAGGCTTATTGTCTGAACATGGATTGAACTTATCAAGTGTTCGTGGACAAGGATATGATGGCGCAAGCAACTTGCAAGGTGCGTATAATGGTCTTAAAGCTCTAATATTACGAGAAAATAAATCCGCATTTTCTATTCACTGTTTTGCCCATCAACTTCAATTAGCACTTGTTGCTGTTGCAAAGAATCACGCCTAAATAAATTTGTTGTTTAATTTGGTCTCAAAGGTGATGAATATCGTGGGAGCATCTTGCAAGCGGCTCAACATTCTCCGCGAGAAACATAGTGCTGAAGTTATTGAAAAACTCAAGAAAGGTGAACTTCAAAGTGGAAAAGGTTTAAACCAAGAAACTAATCTCAAACGAGTTGGAGATACTTGTTGGGGCTCACATTACGGAACGTTAACTTACTTGAATATAATGTTCTCTTCTGTGCTTGATTTCCTTGAGATTGTTGAATTTGCCCCCGTACACTCGGATCATAAAGGTGAAGCAAAGGTTTTATTGGAATTGCTCCCAACTTTTGATTTTATCTTGAATATGCATTTGATGAAAAAACTTCTAGGCGTGACAAATAGCTTGTCTCAAGCATTGCAAAGAAAAGATTAAGATATCATGAATGTTGTTTCTTTAGTAAAAGTGTGCAAGAAAAAGTTGCAAGAGATGAGAGACAATGGGTGGGAAGAATTGCTTGATGAAGTATCTTCTTTTTGTTATGAGCATAATGTCATTGTTCCTGATATGGAAGCTAACTTTGTAGTACGGGGTTGATCTCGACACAATACCGAAGTAATCGCAAATATGAAACACTATCGTTATGGATATGTTTACACTATAATAGATCATCAGTTACGAGAGTTGAACAATTGCTTTAGTGTGGCAAATACAGAGGTGCTTCTTGGCTTAGCATGTTTGAATCCCTCAAATTTATTTTTTGCCTTTGACAAGCAGAAGTTACTAAACCTTGCTCGTCTTTATCCGGCTGATTTTTCACGATTCGATCTTAGCACGCTTGAGGATGAGCTTGACATGTATATAATGGATGTGCGGACCGATAATAGGTTTTCAGAAGTGATTGGAATTGCCAACCTTGCGAAGTAGATGGTTCAGACTCAAAAAAATCTTATTCACCCGTTAGTTTTTTTCTCCCTAAATTGGCGTTAATCTTACCGGTTGCTACTACCACTATTGAAAGAGTCTTTTATGCCATGCATATCATAAAGACTCGGTTGCATAGTCAAATGAGCGATGAATGGATGAATGATTGTTTAGTTACATACAATGAGAAAGAAATTTTCAAGGAAGTTGAAAATGAGGCAATTATGTAACGGTTCCAGAAGACGAGGCCGCGTCGAGGACCAATATGAGAAATCTAGTATCTTCGATATGATATTATAATAAAATTTTTGAAAAAAAGTATTTTTGTACAATTCTGATTTTTTGATATATATTATCATTTATTTGTTACATGATATTTTGACTTGTTGACTTTGACTCGCCCCCTCCTCAACAAAAGTCTTGGATCCGCCACTGCACAGATCCCTTATGTAACTCCTCATTTTCTTTCTTGGGATAATTATCTTCAAATTCAAAAGTTAAAACTTTCTCCCAAATTAAATGAAATGATGTTATTATGAAACAATCCCAACTTAAATTAGTAACAAATGTGAGCGAAAACGTTGTCTTTATCAAATTGCAATGACTCTACTATATATTTTTGAGATTCACAAGGCTCCCTGCATATAGATTTATCACTGCTACAATCCACAATCCAACCAATATGCTCCACTAATTTTGGGAGCCCAAACTTCACAGCTGACCATATTGACGAGCTCTTAAAAGCGCCAATTTTATCATATCTTACTGTATAATACTTTCCCTTCATAGATCGAGCCTAATAAGATTCTCCTTCTAACATAAACCTGGATAATTTCAATTATTTGTTAACTTCTCAGATGTTGGAGATCCTTTTGCAAAACCTCTTACCATAAAATTTTGACTGAGTTGCCGTTGCTAAATGATTTGTGTATCTCCCCCAAAAGAAAGTGCACATCCGTTTCCTTTTCCAAGAAAATGCATTTTAGGTATCTACGAAACCTCTAATATATATTTTTTTATCTGAGTTGCGCTTCCATAGACAAATTGATTCCTATATTTCCATCCAAAAGAAAGTGTGCAACCGTCCCTTTTCTGGAAAGCACAATTTAGTAGATTTGGGCTGGATATGAAGAAGGAAGGGAGACAATTTCCCTAATTTTCTTATATTTGGGTTTGTCGGGAAAATCAGGGTAGATAAATTTAATTTGTACATTACTTTGAAATCCAAGGAAATCTAACTTCCTTTTGATAAGTTGGTAAGTTGATTATCTTTATACTTTTTCTCGAATTCTCGAAAGTAAAATTTTCCAAACACAGAAAAACAACAATGCTAGAGAAAGAAAGAAAAAACACCTACCGTTTTTTTTTGTTTTTTTTTTTAAATAAGAATAAATTTGTAGGGAGAATCAAGATAGATAATCTAAAAGAAAAAAACAGTAGGTAGGGAAAATTCGGTAAAGAAAGAAAGAATCAAGATTTCCCTAAAAGAGAAAATTAGGAAAGAGAATGTAGCGGTTAAAAATACTGGATAAAAAATCTAGAGAGGATGTCGGGTAGAGTACACCAAGGAGATGTATAATGTGGTGTTCAAATATGGAGTTCGAGAAAATCTAGCGGAAAAAATCACAAAAAGGAGAAAAATGTGTACAAAGTTTTCATTTAATATAGATTGTGGAAGATTTCATTTCGTGCCTTACGGATAAGTCATTTCATGGGAATGGTTTTCCTTCATTTTACAAATCAAAAAGATTTATATGAGGCATCTTAGCATTTATTTCGAAAATGATTGCTTTTAAGCTATAGAATGCAGGATGTTGTGAAGCCAAATTTTTGTCCAAAAGGGGTAGCATAAAGGTTGGCTGGAGTGAGTATTAGGCCCCACTATCATAATTTGGCTAAGGTGACATAGTGCTGGATCAGTTGGACTTGCTATTAGTGATTTATATTAAAACGCGTATGAACCTTTTAAAAAGACGTTTGCATTCAAGGGCAGATAAAGGAACCTAGGCTAAAACTAAATAAAAATTGTCAATGTATTTCTGTTGTCAGATCTTTCTTTACATCACACTATTTATTTATTTATTTATTTATTTTTGTCCTGGTTTTTCATTGATGGGGGATGCAGAAAACTGTAATGAAGGCGGACTAGTTGAATTGTATCGTAAAATCCATAAAGCTGTGGAAGTGAGTACTGCACCTGAACGTGACAGAATTTACATCACCATCATTATAGACGATCTCTCTCTGCTGGAGGTGTCTGCTCATGGTTCTTCAAATCATGTGTTGGATTTTTTGCATTACTGCCACACTTTAACCTCAGAAAAAGTGAGTCTTGATAGTTAAGTCTAACCTTTCTTTTTAATGCATATTTCTCCTTCTCACATCTCATACCTTTTGCTCATATTTTTTTATTCTTTTATCAGGGTTGCTCACTAGTTATGCTTAATCATGATGATATATATTCAAGCATGACAGGCCAAACTCTCAATTTACAGATGGAATACCTTGCAGATGTTGTGGTAAAAGCGGAACCTTTGGCGACTGGTTTGGCTAGCGACGTGCATGGACAGGTTGGTACTGTAATAGTCTCTTGAAGCATGTCAAATTTGAATCCCCCTCTTGGAAGGTCCTAGGTTACTTTACTTAAGTGTCCCATCACCGTGTTTAAATTGGAATTCACAGAAGCCACTTGCGAGAGTGTTTGAATATGCTTCTCTAATTTTGCCTCTAGCTTAAATTTTGGTGAAACTGAGATGCATCTCAGTGCCCTTCTGTTATCATTCTTAAATATGTTTCCTAGCTAATTATATCATATGATGCATTATGCTTTTATCTTCCTGACTGATTTGCTGTCATTTTTTCATTTGTTTGTTATTGACAACAATATTATTCTAAATTATTCTTTCCATCATTGCAGCTGACAATTTTGAACAAATGGGTTGTTGATGTCCATGGAAGTTTAAGGAACAAGCTGCAGAATTTTCATTTTAAAGTGAAAGAAAATACCGTTGATTACTTCTATCCTGGCAGTCCAAGTTGAGTTCTGCAGATTCGAAAAGAAAATGATTTATATCAGTGGTTTTGATGTTGCAGGTCTAAAATGGATTTAGGTCCTTGTGTGTAAAATTGTAACATTGAAAGAAGTTCAGAGTATGGTGATGGTCAAATCAAGCGAAATGTTTTCAAGAAGCGCCTTTTTTCTTTCTTTCTTTGGAATGTTTTATGAAATTGTATTGTCCCTTTGACATTCTCATCTAAGCCCTAGTTACGTGTGGCTAATTTACTAACTGGATTGATCTGTTTCTGAACGTTTGTTACTTGGATTAAGAATGCATCAATTTCCGTGTCTTTGGCAGCGAATCAGAATGAAAACTGTCCACTTTGTATCAACTTCAAATTTCTCTTTTTTGAATCATAATATATACTGTACTCGAATCAAGCAGTCTGATAAAACAATGGAAGACTAGACTACAACTCTGCATCTGCAAGCACCCTTCCTCTGTGGAAAGTAGAGTTTCAATCAAGTAAAATGTGTACCCTGTGTCAATCTTCTCGCTTCTTTGAATCACCAAATTTGGTCTAGATGGTCGGAAGACATTCTAATTCTATTAGTGACCAATCAGGTATATTCCCGGTTTACAGATCATAGGTGATTAATCCGTTTGAACCTGGAATTGGCATTTGCAACTAGCGTCCTCTCAACCCGATGGAGAAGCCTCTAGACAGTATCTTGCGTGCGTATTCCTATCACAATAAAGACCAGCAAGGTTAATTTCTCTTAGACGTAAAGACTCGACAGTGTTACTGTGGGGCTGCCTATTGCCAAAGTCGTTCGAACGAGGTTTAGAGTCGTTCGAACGACCGTTTTACAACCCCCTGGAATTTTGGCCCAGGAGTCCAAGTCGTTCGAACGACTTGATATTTCGTTCGAACGACCAATGTCAAGTCCCCTGGAATTTTGGCCCATAGACATTTTTCGTTCGAACGACTCCCTATGTCATTCGAACGAAATCTGGTAAATTGGTTTTTTTGTTGGTTTTCGAACCTCTTGTTTGCCACGAGATTTGAGTGATTGTAAAAGGTTTTCCCTAGTATATAAAGGGAAACCTAAGTCCTTTGTGAACCACCTTTTGACAATCCTTTGGTGAGAATATTTAGGGGATTTATTGAGTGAGAAATCCAAACTTGGGCTTGAGCGATTGTAATTGGGACCTTGAATAAACCTTCTCTCTCTCTTGAAAGTGGACGTATGCAATTTGCCGAACCACTATAATATTGGTGTTGTGTGTTTCTTTGTTTGTGTTTATTCATTGCTAACCCAAATCGACTTAGAGTTTGTGGCGGAGGCTTGCGGCTCAACAATTGGTGTCAGAGTTTGGGACCTTGAATAAACCCTCTCTCTCTCTCTTGAAAGTGGACGTATGCAATTTGCCGAACCACTATAATATTGGTGTTCTGTGTTTCTTTGTTTGTGTTTATTCATTGTTAACCCAAATCGACTTGGAGTTTGTGGCTCAACAATTGGTGTCAGAGCGAGGTCGATTCCTCGGTTGTGTGATTTTGATGTAACTTAGGGTTTCTCAATTTCATTTGGTTATTTCATCAAAATTGGGGGAAACATGGGAGATGAAAATGAAGTTGAAGCTAGTTCTTCGACCCTGAAAAGAAATGCTATGGTGATGTTCAACAATGCAAAAGTTGAAGTTGAAAATTCAATGACACAAATAACTTCTGCATGTGGAGATGCGAAGCTATTGATGTCATAAGTCAACAAGACTTAGACGAGGTATTGGAGGACAAACTGGATGAAATAGAGGAGAGTGTATGGCGGAAGATGAATAAAAGAGCTTGTAGCCAAATTCGATCTTGTCTTGCTCAAGACATTAAATACCTTGTGATGAATGTGACTTCTGTAAAAGAAATTTGGCAGATATTAGAGGAGAAGTATTTGGTAAAGAGCATCCAAAATTGACTCCACTTGAAGAAGAAACTTTATCGCTTCACTATGAGGCAAATGATTAGTATGTTCGAGCATTTAAATGACTTCATTAAGTTGCTGGCCGACTTAGCGAATCTTGAAGTGATAGTTGGGGATGAAGTTCTATTATTCTTGAACTCACTTCCGGAAGAATTTAAGCATTTTATTATGAGGATTACTTATGGTAAGAGTTATTTGAAGTACATGGATGTGACTACGGCCGTAGTTAACCATGAGTGCCGAAGAAAAGGGAAAAGAGAGACTGACAAGTCCACATCTGAAGTACTAATGATTCGGGGTAGAACCTCGGATAAGAAGAAGCTCTTTTGTAACAACTCTCGATCAAAATTGAGAGGTCGTGGGGGAAACCGAAACAATTTGACTAAGGACCAATGCGCATTTTACAAGGAAACGGGACATTGGAAGGTTGATTGTCCCGCGCTCAAGAAGAAGAAAACGGGAAAATTGGGTTCTTCTATGAATTTGGCTCAGGACACGGAAACGGGAGGTAATGACTCTGATTATTCTTTTACTATAGCTTCTAGTGCATGTATTATTGATACAAAGGAATGGATTTTAGATTCGGGTGCTACTTATCATATTTGTCCTGAAAGGGCGTGTTTTTCTAGATTAAAATTGCTAGAAGATGGAGCGGTGGTAATGGGAAATGACAATTCATGCCGCATCATGGGGATATGTACCATTCGACTAAAGTTGCACAATGGGTTGGTTAATGATATTGATGAGGTTCGGTTTATTCCGACAATGAGTAAGAACATTATCTCGACGGGGACACTTGAAGCGCAAGGCTGCAAGGTTGTATCTGAGAATAGGATATAGAGGGTTCTTAAGGGAGCCATGGTGATATTGAAGGGTCACAAAAGAAGTAACAACTTGTACTATTTGGATGGTACTGCTATTTTTGGTGAGGTTTCTACTGCAGGAAGAGAGGAGACCACTTACAAAGATACGACACGGCTATGACACATGCGTTTGGCGCATGCGGGAGAAAAGTCTTTGAGAGCTCTCGCGAGCCAGGGGCTTTTAAAAGGTGCCAAGATTGCAAATTAGATTTTTGTGAACACTGCGTTCTGGGCAAGCAGACAATAGTTAAGTTCGGCACCGCAATTCACAATACTTGTGGAACTCTTGATTATGTTTACTATGATGTTTGGGGACCCTCCAAGAATGCACCGCTAGGGGGGAAGAATTACTTTGTGTCTTTTGTGGATGACTTTTCTAGGTGGGTTTGGGTGTACACTATGAAGAGGAATGATGAATTCCTAGAAATTTTCATGACGTGGAAGAAGTTGATTGAGACTCAGACCGGCAGAAAGATCAAGTTGCTCTGTTCGGATAATGGTGGGGAGTACACTAGTGATCCATTCTTGCAAGTATGCCAAGATTAGGGGATAGTTCGACACTTCACGGTTAGGGAGACACCGCAACAAAACGAGGTAGCCGAGCGCATGAACCGTACTTTACTGGAGAAGGTTTGGTGTATGTTGTCCAATTCTGGGTTGGGCAAGGCATTTTGGGCTGAGGCTTTGACTTATGCATGTTATCTCGTTAATAGGTTGCCTTCGGCTATAATTGAGGGTAAAACACCAATAGAAGCTTGGTCGGGAGAACTTTCTATAAATTATAATACTCTTCGTATATTTGGGTGTCCCACATACTATCATGTGAAGGATGGTAAGTTGGATCCGCGAGCAAGAAAGGCCATTTTTCTGGGTAAGTAGAAGGGTGTGAAAGGTTACAAGCTGTGGGATACGAGAGACCAAAAGATCATTATGAACAGAGATGTCACTTTTGATGAGGCTTCTATGTTGAAGTCACATGACTCTGGGCACACAGAGGAGACGACCAGCGGGGTATCGCATCGGGTGGAGATTGATGCGTCTTCACATTGGCCAGAGAGTTCCGTACTTAGAGGGGGGTCATCTACCGGTGTGGCAACGGGTGATGAGCCATTAGTACATGGTCCAAATGATGCAGACACGAATGAAGGTGAAGCATTTGGTAGTACGGATGAAGAGATTCTGGTAACGGAGTCAATCCAAAGAGTAAACCAAAGAGGGATGTAAGCAAACCGAGTTGGCTTACAAAGGATATGGTGCTTCGAAAAGCGAAGGCCATGGTAGCCTATGAACTTCCAGTCGCTGAAGAGGATGTTCCCTCCACCTATAAGGGGCTATTTACAGTTCTGAGGCTAAACATTGGGAGGGAACAATGAAGGAAGAGATGTACTCTCTTTTCAAAAATAGAACTTGGGGAACTTTCGAAGTTGCCGAAAGGAAAGAAAGCGATCGGTTGTAAATGGGTTTACACTAAGAAGCAGGAATCTCTTGATGATGAAATATGCTTTAAGGTGAGATTAGTAGCCAAGGGCTACGTTCAAAGGGAAGGGAAGGGATCGATTACAATGAGGTGTTTTATCCGGTAGTGAAACATTCTTTCATATAGATCCTATTGGCCTTAGTAGAGCAATTTAATTTGGAGTTGCAACAACTTGATGTTAAGACGGCGTTCTTACATGGGAATTTAAAAGAAGAGATCTATAAGACTCAGCCGAGTGGGATTACGGTTGCGGGGAAGGAAGACTATGTGTGTAAGCTGAAAAGGTCGTTGTATGGTTTGAAGCAGTCTCCAAGGCAATGGTACAAATGGTTTGATCAGTTTATGATTAGGCAGAAGTACAAGCAGAGTCATTATGACCATTGTGTCTACTTACGCAAGCTACATGACGGGTCCTTTATTTACTTGCTTTTGTATGTTGATGATATGCTTATTACGTGTAAGCACAAAAGCGAGATTGATAAGCTGAAAAGAAAAATGGGTGAAGAATTTGAAATGAAGGATCTTGGTGATGCGAAAAAGATTCTTGGTATGGAGATTCATAGAGATAGAGAGAATGGAACGGTGCATCTCTTTCAGACTTCGTATATGAGGAAGATACTTTAGAGATTTGGCATTGATGGCAACACAAAATCTGTTGGTACTCCCCTTGCTCCTCATTTTAAGCTTAAGGCTTCTATGTCTCCAAATACCTATGAGGAACGTGATTATATGAGTCAAGTTCCTTATACTATGATTTGTACTCGGCCAGACATTTCACAGGTAGTTGGTATGGCTAGCCGATATATGCATGATCTGGGTAGAGATCATTGGCGAGCTGTGAAATGGATTTTACGGTATATTAAAGGTACTATAGATATCGGTTTAGAGTTTTGTAAATAGGATTCGACTAATCGTTTCTGTGTGGGTTATGTGGATTCTGACTACATGGGTAACTTGGATAGTCGACGGTCTACTACCGGGAATGTATTTACATTGGGTGGAGGGTCAGTTAGTCGGAGATTCACGCTACAGTCAACGGTAGCAGTGTCTACTACCGAGGCGGAGTATATGGTCGTGACTGAGGCGATAAAGGAATCCATTTGGATGAAAGGTCTTCTATGTGATTTGAGCATTAAGATGGATCATCTTGATGTCTACTGTGATAGTCAGAGTATTATCTTCTTGGCCAAATATTAGGTTCATCACCAGCGCACAAAGCATATTGATGTGTGCTATCACTTTGTCAGAGAAGTCTTAGAGGAGGGTAAATTATGTTGAAGAAGATTCACACCAAAGATAACCCGGCGGATATATTTACAAAATTTATTTCGGTAATTAAGTTCAATCATTGTTTGGACTTAGTTCAAATTCTTCATATTGATTGATTGTATGTTTTGTGAACTACGAGCTACTTGATCCACATCGGTACGTAGGTAACCATTGATTTGGTGCAGTCAATTTTGTTTCCTTGGGACATTTAGTTTGGTTCTTGGTCCTTTAGGATGCTTGGTTTGGATTGAGTCCTTTTGAGGACGCTTGGTTTTGGTTGGTTTCCTTGGGCCATTTGTATGTTTGGGTCTTTGGGGACATTTGATGGTGGAGAGTAATTGTTTGGGTCCGTTTGGCTGGTTTCTAAGTTTAGCTCAGATTTCGGTTTGTTTGGTTGGGGAAATCTTCACTAAGGTGGAGAATTGTGGGGCTGCATGTTACTAAAGTCGTTCGAACCAGGTTGAGAGTCGTTCAAACGACCGTTTTACAACCCCCTAGAATTTTGTCCTAGGAGTCCAAGTCATTCGAATGACCAAAGTCAAGTCCCCTAGAATTTTGGCCCATAAACATTTTTCGTTCGAACAACTCCTTATGTCATTCGAACGAAATCTGGTAAATTAGTTTTTTTGTTGGTTTTCAAACCTCTTGTTTGCCTCGAGATTTGACCGATTGTAAAAGGTTTTTCCTAGTATATAAAGGGAAACCTAAATCCTTTATGAGCCACCCTTTTGGCAATCCTTTGTTGAGAACATTTGGGGGATTTCTTGAGTGAGAAATCCAAACTTGGGCTTGAGTGATTATAATTGGGACCTTGAATAAACTCTCTCTCTCTCTTGAAAGTGGACGTAGGTAATTTTCCGAATCACTATAATCTTGGTGTTGTGTGTTTCTTTGTTTGTGTTTGTTCATTGCTAATCCAAATCGACTTGGAGTTTGTGGCTTCCGGGCTTGCGGCTCAACAGTTACTATAATGGACTGTCCAAACATGAAATACATCTCCATTTTTTTTTAAAGTGAAATATATCTTCATTGGTCTACATGCCTTCATTCTGTAGGCCCTGCAGTTTCTCCTCCATCTCTATGTATCGAAAGCTAGCCACTGCTGTACTTTATTTTAGAGTGAAGTCTCCCTACTTCTTGTTACACATGCATTCAGAATGAAACAAAAATTAACGAAAAGGAAATGGAAAATCGATGATCGAGGCTTGTAGTCACTGCAATTTCTTTAAGGCAGATTTCACCTTGCGTATGGTGCTTCACAGTTAATGGCATCTGTCTTCCAATATATAACAATCGAATCATACAAACTTGAAGCACTCAAGTCGATATGCCTGTTGAGCTATCTATGATATTACTCTTAAGAAGGAAGCAATGAAAAATCAAAGAGATTCGGGTATTTTTTTTATATTCTAAACAATGGAAAAAAAAGTTGTTTATAGAGGAGAAGGTGACTTATCGAAGCACCTGTTGCAGGGTTGTGCCCCTAGAAATACCTCTACGAAGGGTTACAACTCTTAGAGAGAGTAACCAACTCTTGAATAAACACACCAAAAACAGATACAAAAATTCAAAAATTGACTAAGGATAAACTAGAAATCCCCGTGAGCCCAAAGCCCCAAGGCCGAATCATAGACTTATAAATAGTCCAGGCGGGTCATGGGTCGGGTCGTGCAAGTAAGCCCATGGGCATCCCCATATAGCAAGCCTTCACATAGTCGCCTTACACACGCGTTAAGGCACCACCTACTTAGATATGCTATACATGATAGTAGTGTGCATCCCATAATATATTGAAAATACTCTTTTTACTTATCCAATGTGGGATTAAATATAAACACCAAGTTAAGCATTTAAATCAACTAAAACTTGTGGGTTTTTTTTCCAACAATCCCACAAATTTGAATGAAAACGGTAAAGCCGAAAAGAAAAATGATGAGAGTAAGGTTAGGAATGATCCTGCATAAAAAAAATGTCTTGTGGACTTGAACCTTCCCGAGTGAAAAACTATCGAACATACTAGGCTAAGCAGTGAACATGATGTCTTGAACTGTTCAGCCGTTGGTTTAAGCACAGACAATACTATGCGCACAGTTCCTTTCCTGTCGCAGACATTCTAAATGTTGTATCCATTTTGACCCTGGACAATCTTGGATTCATGAGTGCTATTAGAAAATTCAACCATCTCAATTCTCACGGAAGCGACCCTCACTTCTCACTCACATAGGTAATTTCCTATTAAGTGTACCCTGCCGAACTCTACTTGTATGCACAAGCTATAGGAATCATTAAAAGCAAAGTTTACCCTAAAACTCGTTGTAGTTGCACTATTATATTAGGAATGGAACGCAAACCTTTTCTCAGCAGTGCTTAGGTTAATAACCCTAAACTAGTTTTCCTATTAAACCTAGATCTTGGGATCCACCAGTTAACTAGGTTAGGTTATCATTGAGATTACTCATGGATTGGCGTATTAATCCCATTCCTTTTGATGTGCAGTATACTTGCCCTTTCGACAACCCTTTGTAAATGGATCTGCTAGGTTATCTTGAGGCTTTAGAAAATCAATGGATATTATTCCATTCGTAAGTAGCTGCTTAACGGTATTGCGTCTACGACGTATATGTCATGATTTACCATTATACTCTTGATTTTTAGCTTAGCCCTTGCTAGTGCTGCTTGATTATCACAATGAAGGCATAGGTTGTGGACGTAAAGGAATAACCTCTAGAAACTCTCGAAGCCATTCTGCTTCTTCTCCAACTTTTTCTAAAGCAATGAACTTAGACTCCATCATGGAGTGAGCTATACATGTATGTTTATGAGATTTCCTTGATACAGGTGCACCTCTAAGTGTGAAGACATATCCAGTAGTGGATTTTGACTCGTCAGAATCCGCTATCTAGTTTGCAACACTATATCCTTCAAGTACAGTTAGATAAGTAGTATAATGCAAACCATAGTGTAAGGTGTACTTTCGAGTACTTTAAAACCCTAACTAGTGCTACCCAATGTGTATCTCCCAGATTACTCGTATAACGACTCACTTTACTTACAACATAAGTAATATCTAGTCTGATACAGTTCATAATATACATAAGATTGCTTATGATACGTGAGTATTCAAGTTGAGAAATGCTTTTTCCCTAATTTTTTACTAAGTTTTGAATTCTATCAAATGGTGTTTCAATACCTTTACACTCAAACTTGTTGAATCTCTTAAGCACATTTTCTATATAATGTGCTTGTGACAACACAATTCCCTGTGATGTCATGTTAATCTTGATTCTAAGAATAACATCTACAATACCTAAGTCCTTCATGTCGAAGTTCCTAGTTAACATTTTCTTTGTGGACTTTATTACATTAATATTAGTCCCCAAAATCAGCCTATCGTCTACATATAGACATACAATCATGCATGCATCATCAATGCGTTTAGAATAAACACATTTGTCACATTCATTAATTTTAAATCCATCCTTGATCATAACATGATCAAATTTTGCATGCCATTGTAAAGGCGCTTGTTTTAATCCATTTAAGTACTTTACAAGTTTGCAAACTTGGTGTTCTTGTCCTTTGACAATAAACCCTTCAGGCTGGTTCATATAAATTTCCTCATCTAATTTACCATTTAAAAAAGTTGTTTTCACATCCATTTGATGTATTTTAAGCTTATGCAAAGCTACAATAGCTATCAACATTCGTATAAACGTTATCATTGTAACTGGTGAATAAGTGTCAAAGTAATCTAGGCTTTTTTTTTGCCTAAATCTCTTAGCAACAAGTCACGCCTTGTACTATTCTATACAACCATCAGGTTTTATCTTCATCTTGAAGATCCATTTATAACTAATTAGTTTGTTACCAGAGCTGGTGAGAGATTTACCAACTACTCCCACGTATGATTTTGCATAATAGAATCAATTTCACTATGCACTGCCTCTTTCCAACTAGGAGCCTCAGGAGTTGACATGGCTAAATCAGTGACAAAAACATCTTTTTTGCCACTGTTCTTTTCGTGGCAAAAGGATTATTTTCTGGGACAACGTGTATTGTGGCAAAAACCTCCTTTCTGTTACAACATAAACCGTGGCACAAACGTTTGATTATTAAAAACAATCAAAATTTTAAATTGCCCTAGCAGCTACTATAGTTCATTTACCATCATCTACAAAATGAAACCAAAAATCTGAAAAAATATAATATTAATAATAAAAGAATATTATATAACTTGTTTCTTTCCCCCACT
Organism: Kingdonia uniflora; assembly: GCA_014058105.1. Classification (NCBI taxonomy): domain Eukaryota; kingdom Viridiplantae; phylum Streptophyta; class Magnoliopsida; order Ranunculales; family Circaeasteraceae; genus Kingdonia; species Kingdonia uniflora. The sequence goes on along the minus strand of JACGCM010001954.1, from coordinate 1,408,623 downwards.
TTTTCTATCGCCAACATAAGAAAATTGGAAATATAGATGATACTTATTCGAACTACTCAATTTCCAGCAAAAAAGTAGGAAACCTATGCTATTTCATCAAATATGCAAATCATTCTTGCTCTCTTCTTTAAGCGTGCCACCACTGAATTAACTGCCATTGTGATCGCACGTTTTAAGTCTATCACGTTCATTGCAGCTGGTGTAGATTTACATTCCTCGTCAAATATAATACGGGTAAGGACTGTGGCTCATGTGTTACCTGATACATCAAAACATAGCAGCGATTGAGTAGAAATGACTATTATTCTAGAACGAAGAATGCCAGGAAATAGAACATATATACAATATGTTAATATGAAATTCTTACCATTGTCAGCACTGTAATTTGTAACATTTGCAACCTGCTTCACAATAATTGCACCCATATTCTTAACTCAGTCCTTAAATTCAACTCAGTACTCTTTACAACAGCTGCATCATCCTGTCATTTTGGGTGCACCATAGCTTTGCTTTAGGATAATATTACGTCCCTTCAAAAGTGCACACAATGTAACACAACAAGTGTGCACAAAGCATACTAAAATAAATACACTTAGACTATATATTTACAAAACTAAAGTAGACAAGCTAAAATAGACATCTATATTATAGACCAGCTACGTACATATACATAACATGAAAAAGAATGCATACTAACATACAGGTAAAGCAAAAGACTAGGGACAATTTAACTAAGTTATCTACACTTAATTGCCATGTTTCTACATCCCGTAAAGTTCCACTTGAGAAGCTGGAGTACTACATATCTTTCTAACCTGAATAAAATCCAAACTTCTGCAAAGCTTCCTGCCATTACATACCATATTAGCGTTTTACTCATACTTAAAAAACAAATAACATGTAAAGAAATTTAGCACAATACCCCAAGGAAAAAAGACACCATGACTATGATATCATAAATTATCTCCTATCCATTAAAATATTTGAGGTTTAACTTTGTCCTTTGTTAGGATTGTGACATAAAATAACTAGGAGGCACAATGAATATGTGCAAATTTTTTTACTTTAATTACAAGTTCTTCTAATAAATGAGAGCTAGAAGTCTTGAACTAGAACACACAAAAAAAATGTCAGAGGCTAAATTAAGAGCTCCCCGTAAAAGGTCAACCAAATTTTCTTCAAAAGCCGACGAAACACCAACAATTTATGATGATCTTTATTTTTTTTTCTAAATCAGCATCTAAAGTGAGCACAGACAGAAATAAATATTAGAATCTCACCTCAATCAATATAAAATCTATTAATCAATATAAAATTCATGAAACTAACTTCCAACATGATCACAAACAACTCATATCTTGGAGTAGTGCTTCGCTCATTTGTCATCTGGAAAACTTGATCCAAAGACTTGTAGTTACTCTTCTATTTTTGTGGGTTCCTTGCATTGCAAAGGTCTTTCCCGTTCATGTCTCACCATAAGCAAATATGGAAACATTCAACCCGTCCAAAACTGAAGTAACAACAGGTAAAGTCTGCATAAACAGCCTCTGCATGTTTTGAGAGCTCATGCAATAAGAGTAGAAAGTTTACAAATGGACAAGTAATACAAATTTTAAGAGAATACACATGGACAAGTAACAACAGGTGAAGTCTAAAAAATATGTGTTGAGAGTGGGAGAATTATATTTTAATACCTTTTGTACATATAGCGAGAAAAAACTCTTAAGCTGCTATAGTTGATAATAGTCTGAAGGAATCTGAATATGAGATTAGCTCTGGATATAACTTGAATTGCACTCTTTGTATTCTTGTGACTGAATTCAACCTAATTGACACTGAAAATTCAAACATCGAATCATATAGGCTATTTTAGATTTACAATGAATTAAATACTTGAAAATACTATTAATGATGGACGAATGCATATAGGGTTGGATTAACAGATTAACATACCTTGAATTTGGAAAGATGAGTGTAAATTCCACGAATTTGCAACAACCTGAAAGAAATGTTCAATGAGAATGTCGAATATAAGATGAATAGAAGATGAACTAATGATAGAAACAAATCACTGAGATAGATTGATTTATTCTAATAATATATACCACTTGTAGATGTTCTTCTAATAATACGTGCCACAAAGTATATAATCTCAAATGGTTTTTGCACATCTCAAAGGTGCTTTGGAAGTTATTTATGAGTTGATTTGGATGTGACCAACTGCCACAAGTTTAGGTCTGAGAAAACTATTCGTACGGGTATGAAGGATACATTATTATGTACATTAGAGAAAATAATTTGAGTATAATAGATATGAATGTAAACTGTGGAAACATACTCACATGTTTGTTGGGTCTCTGTTAGCAAAAGAGTAGGCTGTGGCAAAACCTGAATATAAGTAACCTTAACCTGCATAACCCATACCTGAATATGAGCAATAGAGTAAAACCAATACAATATTATCACATGATTTACTCCCATTCCCATAATACAGGACAAGCAGATATCAAAACCACTATCAGAATGAAGAATCAGAACATATATTATGCATTGCCTGTCTTTGGTAATGTGCTACTAATGTTTTTTGTTTTCTGCCTATTTCTATAACATATTCATGGGGAACTATACTTGAAAGAAGCAAGGCAACTAGCAGATATGTTAATGATTTCAGAATCACCATAGTTTTTTCTATATGCAATAACTTGTGGAAATCAAGAAATAAATAGAGATATGAAGAAACAAAGGCATTAACACAATTCATAAAATACTGCATACTTCAAGACATTGCGGACACATCCACACAATCCACAAACAACATGCACAACGCCATAGCAGATTTTAAGGTTATAAAGGCTCTAAATGCCGGATGCAAATACAAAAAAACACCATCCATTGAAAGTTGCAGATGGGAACTCCCAATGGAAGGTGAAACCAAACTATGTTGTGATGAAGCAGCCTAGGAAATCTAGGTCAAGCATGAAATGGAAAACTATTCAGAAATTTGAAAGCAATGCAAGAGGCACATTTAGCAAATCTGTAGGCAGCTTAGATACAGGGAATCATACAAGGAGTAAAAAAAGCTTTTCATAAAAAACTGGAGAAGATTATGGATAGTTTCAGATTCAAAGTCAGCCATCCAAGCCTTCAAAACCAAAAAGATACCAAGGAAATTCATAACAAAATTGAGCATGTTAAAGCATTCTAACTCTGTGGCTGATGGAATTACTGTTACTTCCCATGTGTCTCTCATTTAACTAGGCCTATGCTAGGTTTCCCCTTCAAGTTATTATGAAGCTCATACATTATAAATAAATCACAAAACCACAATAAATTTATCATCAAACTCATCAAACACATTGGGTCTGCAACAAATATATATTAGGAGTTTCATAGTATTAACAACCAATCATCTCAGTTCTGTAACAATGATAGAGGATGAGTTTTTTAAACAACCCAATTATTGGGTCTACAATGGAGAGGAGGAATCGACACTTAAACTCAATTGTGTAGTTGAGGAGGAAACCTAACCCCCACCCTACCCAATTGCTGCCATAATAATGAGAAAGAAAAGAGAGAGATGTGTACCTACGAATCACCATGAGAGAGGAATTGGTGAAGGAGAACTCGAACTTAGAACATCTCCAATTGAGTGGAATGCTGTTAAGGTTTTCACATACTCTTGCAAAAAACCCATCCAACAGGGGTATGGTGTTCAACATACTCACCCCCATACCCCTCCAAAGTATGCGAAACCTGAACTTGGCGAGGAGTTTGCACATACCGCCTAGGTGCTGAACCGTTCAACGCCCAATAATTTTTTAAATACAGTTGTCTAAGGCGAAAATTAATAATTAACAGACACTAGGCGCTGAACCGTAAGCGCCCTAGATTTTTTTTTTTGTAATTTACTATTGGACCAAAACAGTATGCGATTCGGGAATACCGGTATGGCAAACCGAAACAGCATAATACTCTTCTGTTGGAGATGCTCTAACTGATTGGAATCGGTAACTCTGAAATCAGCAACTTATACAATAACCAAATCATAAATACCCTAATCATACACACCCGTTTCTAAATACCCAAATTAATTGGAAACAAACAATAACCAAATCATAAATACCTCGATTTCAAAGTTTCAATTTAGATATGCAATGTCCTAGCGTCAATAAAGTTCATGGTTCTTCAATTACCCAATAAAATCAATTTAGAAAACTCAGAAGCGCTACCTAGGTCGAGTGAAGATAATCGCTGGAGGAGAAGAAGTGAAGGGGGTGAAGTTTTGTTTTAGAAAATACCTAGATCGAGTATAGGAGAAGAGATTTAAGGGGTTTCTCTCTTTTGATTTCGCAAAATATTTCTTGCCACATATTTTTATTTCCCCCCACGGTTTTTCTAAACACGGGTCTTGACTTTGTTATATTTTTGGTTGAGACATTTTTGGCCACTGCTAGAGACTATTAGACATGATAAAACTTGTGGTAGTCTCTCACTGATAAAATAATGCAAAAACTAAAAGCCATCAGTGGCTATTGTCTACTTTTCTTGTAGTATATTATAGGAGAAGGTGACTTATCGAAGCACCTGTTGGTAGGGTTGTGCCCCAAGAAACACCTCTATGAAGAGTTGCAACTCTTGGGGATTGTTTGGATACCTAAATTTTTGGGTCAGCCATGGATAAACCTAGCTGGCCTATCCTGGATATATATAAATCTGAACTAGTTCAGTTTAATATGTTGTTTGGTCATTTTTACCTGTTATCCTAGTTATGACTTGTATGTTGTTTGGATAGTTGTATCGTATACCAGTTCTTATAATTATTTTTAACTTTTTCCTACTTGCTCATGCAATAGCCTAATTTTGGGATTCAGACTTAGTTTTTATACCAAAGATAATCTGAGTGATTATGAACCAAAAGTAGCTACTAACACAAAGTTTAGCGAGCAAAACCTTTTAATAGGTTAAAAACCAGAATCTCTCTTGAGGATTTAGAAAGAGGGATATTATTGATAGTTGCTAATTATTACAAAAAATGCTCTGAGTAGTTCTTGATAGACTTTCATGATAGGAAAAGTTTGTCCTTCATTTGTAGCTCTATGGTCCTATTTATAGGTCCTATAATATGGCCGTTATCTGCTTTAATGACGAACGTTACAATATATGGTTTTGATGAGTTCTTATAATGATTTGTGTAACGGCTTGATTTGTGCCACGTGTATGTTGGCGAGGTTGAGTAGTCGTATGATGGTTGAAAATGGGGCTTAAGTCCGAAATGCAGAATAAACCACTACAAGACGGTTTTCAACTAATAACACGAGAAGCATCATGGGCGAGTGGTGTTGGCTGAGAAATTCATTCTATATCCGTTACCTGATGTTGCTGCCTTAATTCTGATTCAATTTATTGCCGATGTCTTCAATGTTTGCTTTCGAGAATTTGAGGTGGTCCTCCTGAGTACAATTTAAGTCAATTAACTTATAATTTGTTGGACAATTTGAATGAACCTGTTGTCGGTATGAAAATGTGTTATAGTAGATGTGTTGGTCGCATTGGATAAACCAATTGTGGACCTAAAATATGATTTTTTTGGTCATATTGGACGAACTAATTATCGACCTGTAATTTATTATATGGATTGATTGAATTGGGATGAACCATCTGTAATATGTAATCTGTTTGGTCGAATTTGACGAACCAATAGCTGACCTGTAATATGTAATCTATTTGGTCGAATTGGAAGAACCAATTATCGACTTGTAATAGATTATGTAATCTATTGGTCGAATTGGGCAAACCAATAACCGACCAGTAATAGATTATATAATCTGTTGGTCGAATTGGGTGAACCAATAACCGACCTGTAATGTGCTGGCCAAACTCGCCCCCAAGTATGATTTAAGTTGATGAAATTAATAATGAGGTCGAGCATTATGCCTAAAATTGAGGTCGAGCTCCCCCAAGTATTAGCTTGAATACCCCGATCTTAAATACTATTGTATATGAGATTGATAATAAGTCTGAGCTAAGACGGCTTTGAAGCTGAGGTTGATCTTGCCCCCAAGAATGATGTATGTCGATTGATAATAAACAGAGCACCTTAATAATGTGGTTGATGTTGTTGAAAAGATGAGGTTGAGCACTGAGTTTGAAGCTGATGTCGAGCTCGCCCTCAAGTATGCTCTTTTGTAAGATAAGTCATCGGTGTCTAAGCGTGACATCTCAAGTGTGTGTGGCTCGACGTCTATATTATAGAGGCTTGATGGTGATGAGATTGGTTTAATTTATAGCTAAGACAAAACTTGGTAAAAATCCTCCATTGGCTTTGTTGAGGTAAGCTTTCTTGGATTGGGGGAACGCATTATAGCCAAGACAAAACATGGTAAAAATCCACCATTGGCAACTGTAAGATGAATATTGTGAGCATGCTGAGTAGCACACCCTCAATGCTTAGCAATAGATGGATGCAGCGATCGAGGTTTCGAATTGGTATGGTTGGCAGTGAAGCCGGAAAGAATGGATTATGGATCAAGAAGGGCTACGGAGGTGTTAATGTTTGTGAATGTTTGATCGAAGCTTCTTTGTGATTGAATGATGTTTGTGTTTCAGCATCGATGAATTGTTGCATTTGTTGGAGAAGAAGCAAAGTTGTGGCTTCCCAACATTGTTGTTGGAGAGAGAAAAAGATTTTGTGGCTCTCCTTTTCTTAAATAAAAATACTAAAAGAGAGAGAGAGAGAGAAATAGAGATACAAAGACCTCAACTGTTTCTGAGAGATAATTAGCTATTTTTGAGACAATGAGTTTGAGAACTTCAGTTCCCACAGACGGCGCCAAATCTAATAGCATAATTCCGGGATTCGAACTTAGCTTTTACGCCAAAGATATTCAGAGCGATAATGTACAAAAAGTAACTACTAGCACAAAGTTTAGCGTGGAAAACCTTTTAATACGTTAAAAACCACGACCTCTCTTGAGGATTTAGAAAGAGGGATATTATTGATAGTTGCTAGCTATTATAAAGAATACTCTGAGTAGCTCTTGATAGACTTTCTTTATAGGAAAAGTCTATCCTTCATCTGTAGCTCTATGGTCCTATTTATAGGTCTTAAAATATGACCGTAATCTGTTTTAATGACGAGCATTACAATATATGGTTTTGATGAGTCTTTATAATAATTTGTGTAACGGCTTGATTTGTGCCGTGTGTATGTTGACGAGGTAGAGTGGTCGTATGATGGTCGAAGATGGGGATTGAGTCTGAGTTGCGGAATAAGCTACTATAAGATGACTCTCAGCTAATAACACGAGAAACATCATAGGCGAGTTGTGTTGGCTGAGAAATTCATTCTATATCCCTTACCTATTGATTCAGATGCAGTTTATTACCGATGTTGTCAATGCTTACTTTCGGGAATTTAAGGCTTTGTGGTCCTCCAGAGTATGATTAAAGTCGATTGACTTGTAATTTGTTGGACAATTTGAATGAACCTGTTATCGTCATGAAAATGTGTTATAGTAGATGTGTTAGTCACATTGGATAAGCCAATTGCGGACCTGAAATATGCAATCTGTTTGGTCGTATTGGGCGAATCAATTATCGACCTGTAATGTATTATATGGATTGGTTGAATTGGGATGAACCATCTGCAATATGTAATTTGTTTGGTCGAATTGGACGAACCAATAGCTGACCTGTAATATGCAATCTGCTTGGTCAAATTGGACGAACCAATTATCGACCTGTAATGTATTAGATGGGTTGGTCGAATTGGGATGAACCAACAAGCGACCTGTAATATATTAGATGGGTGGTCGAATTGGGATGAACTAATAAGCGACCTGTAATGTATTAGATGGGTGGTCGAATTGGGATGAACTAATAAGCAACCTGTAATGTGCTGGTCCAGGCCGTCCCCAAGTAAGAGCTTGAATACCCTGACCTTAAATATTATTGTATATGAGATTGATAGTAAGTTGTAATAGCCTCGAGTACCTCGACCTCGTGCACTTTAATAATGCGGTTGATGTTGCTAAAAAGATGAGGTCGAGCAGTCTGAGCTAAGACGACTTTGAAGCTGAAGTTAATCTTGCCCCCAAGTATGAAATATGTTGATTAATAATAAGCTGAGCACCTTAATATTATTGTTGATGTTGTTGAAAAGATGAGGTCGAGCATTGAGTTTGAGCTAAGACGGCTTTGAAGCCAAGGTTGATCTTACCCCCAAGTATGATTTATGTCGATTGATAATAAGCTGAGCACCTTAATAATATGGTTGATGTTGTTAAAAAGATAAGGTTGAGCACTAAGTTGGAAGCTGATGTCGAGCTCGCCCTCAAGTATGCTCTTTTGTAAGATAAGTCATCGGTGTCTAAGCATGACATCTCAAGTATGTGTGGATTGACGTTTGTATTAGAGAGGCCTGATGATGAATAATCAGTCAATATGAAAGGAACTTGGTTGGGAAACACTTCTGCCATAGTACGATGGGACTGTCGGAGAGTCTCTATTGCATAATCATATCTTTTAGCTAGAGCATGGTAAGTTCTCGTCACTAAGGATATGATCCATATTTTATCGACTTTTGATAAACGGCTTTCGAGTATCGATTACATCGAGGAGTTTAAAGCCGCTAAGAAAATTATACTTAAATGGGACTTTAATTCGAATACTCCCCATTACTTTTCGTTATCTTGGGAGGATTCCCCATATGCGGTGTCGGAGTATTTAGCAGCTGTTTATGAGATATTAAGGCTTGATTGAGGATCTAAGTTTATCACCAGATGGTGATGAGATTGGTTTGATTTCTAGCTAATATAAGACTTGGTAAAAATCCTCCCTCGGCTTTGTTGAGGTAAGCTTTCTAGGATTGGGGGAACGCTTTATTGCCAAGACGAGATTTGGTAAGAATCCACCATTGGCAACTTTAAGACGAATATTTTAAGCAAGCTGAATAGCACACCCTCAATGCTTAACAATAGATGGATGCATAAAATTGTGAGTAGACCCATGTGAGATCTTGCATAGATTACTAGGCTTATATAACAATTAAAACAGAGACCCCTTAAGTTTTGTTTGCTTCGGCTGAGATAGGCTTCGAAAACTAGGCGTTGACAGATTCATCTTTGTAGTAGTAGTCGTAGCGAAATGCTTAGTAATTGTAGAACGATTAGTAAAACGCCAAAAAGTATCATTTTGAATAGTAGCAAATTCTTCTTCCTTTGCAAGTGCCTCTCAAAAGTTTGGGTCAACATTATTGGCTGAATGGTGCGTACAACAGCCATAATATCATCACTTAAATCCGATATAAAAGTGTTTATCAGATGTTAGTTCTGGAATACCGCAAACTAAGTTAGCAATGTGTTTGAAAGCAAGATCTGAAACGGATATCAAGCCACTGCGCTACCTTTCAAGTTAGCAGTAGCAATTGAAACCAGTTGAGCATCTGGAACCCCATAAAAGGATTGATATTGTCGATCAAAGACCTGCCATTGTTTAGGTCAAATAAAACTCGAACTCGATTCAAAAACCTATTTTCGAATTGTGGGTATGAAAATGTGGAGCTCAACTTTGAGGATTGTAGTTGCAAGAGCATACTAACCTACTATTGTCAAGGTCGATCAAAGACCTTCCATTGACGAGGACGAACGAAGACCAAGATTGATTCATAGAGAGCGAGAGACCTATCATTCTTCGCCCTACGTCGACCATTATTTGCTGAAGCTCGAGTGATCAATTATTCTGAGCTCGATCAAACTCGTTTACGAGAACCCAAAGTTCCAATGCTCGATTTAAACCACGTGAATAACACACCCTCAATGCTTCGCTACAATAAATGAATAACATACCCTCAATGTTTTTAACTAAGTGGTCGTGGGTTTGATTCCCACAGACGGTGCCAAATATAATAGCCTAATTTTGTATCTCGAACTTAGGCCTTACACCAAGGATATTCAGAGCGTCTAGATGAATATTAAACGAATCCTAGCATAAATTTTATCGTGGAAACCATTGAATAGGTTAAAAATTACAACCTCTCATGAAGATTTAGAAAGAGAAATGTTATTGATAGCTGCTAGATATTACAAGAGATGCTTTAAACAGTTCTGTAAAGACTTTCTTGATAGAAAAAGTTTGTCCTTCATCTGTAGCTTTACGGTCCTATTTATAGGTCTTATAATATGACCGTTATCTACTTTAATGACGAACGTTACAATATATGGTTTTGATGAGTCTTTACATTGATTTGTGTAATGGCTTGATTTGTGCCACATTTATGTTGACGAGGTCGAGTGGTCGTATGATGGTCGAAGATGGGGCTTGAGTTCGAGATGTGGAATAAGCCACTGCAAGATGGTTCTTAGCTAATAACACGAGGAGCATCATGGGCGAGTGGTATTGGTTGTGAAATTCATTCTATATCCATTACTTGACGTTGTTGTCTTGATTCTGATACAGTTTATTACTGATGTCGTCAATGCTTGCTTTCGAGAATTTAAGGCTTTGTGGTCCTCCTGAGTATAATTTAAGTTGATTGACTTATAATTTGTTGGACAATTTGAATGAACCGGTTGTCGGCATGAAAATGTGTTATAGTTGATGTACAGGTCGCATTGGATAAACCAATTGTGGACCAGAAATGTGTAATCTGTTTGGTCATATTGGACGAGCTAATTATCGACCTGTAATGTATTATATGGATTGGTTGAATTGGGATGAACCATCTGTAATATGCAATCTATTTGGTCAAATTGGACAAATCAATAGCCGACCTATAATATTTAATCTGTATGGTCGAATTAGACAAACCAATTATCGACGTGTAATGTATTAGATGCATTGGTCGAATTGGGATGAACCAATAAGTGACATGTAATGTATTAGATGGGTGGTCAAATTGGGATGAACCAATAAGCGACCTGTAATGTATTTGATAGGTGGTCGAATTGGGATAAACTAATAAGCGACCTGTAATGTTTTAGATGGGTGGTCGAATTGGGATGAACCAATAAGCGACCTGTAATATATTTAGAAGATCGAATTGGCTGAAATAACAATTATGTATAAAGAAGTACTTGTATGAGATAGTAGGAAAGTACTGTGATTTATAACCTATAATATGTAATCTGCTTGGTCAAATTGGACCAACCAATAGCCGACCTGTAATATGTAATCTGTTTGGTCAATTTGGAGGAACCAATTATCGACCTGCAATGTATTAGATGGGTTGGTCAAATTGAGATGAACCAATAAGTAACCTGTAATGTAATAGATGGGTGGTCAAATTAGGATGAACCAATAAGCGACATGTAATGTGCAGGTCGAGCTCGTCCCCAAGTAAGAGCTTGAATACCCCTACCTTGAATACTATTGGATATGAGATTGATAGCAAGTTGTAATAGCCTCGAGTACCTCAACCTCGAGCACTTTAATAATGCGGTTGATGTCGTTGAAAAGATGAGGTCGGGCATTGAGTCTAAGCTAAGACGACTTTGAAGCTAAGGTTGATCTTGCCCCAAATATGATTTATGCCGATTGATAATAAGCTGAGCACCTTAATAATGTAATTGATGTTGTTGAAAAGATGAGGTTGAGCACTGAGTTTGAAGCTAATGTCGAGCTCGCCCTCAAGTATTGCTATTTTCTAAGATAAATCATCGGTGCCTAAGCATGGCATGTCAAGTGTGTGTGGCTTGACGTCTGTATTAGAGAGGCCCGATGGTGAATCATTAGTAAATATGAGAGGAATTTGGTTGGGAAACACTTCTGCCATAGTATGTTGGGACTGTCGAAGAGCCTATATTGCACGATCATATCTTTCAGCTAGAGCACGGTAAGTTCTCGTCACTAAGGATATGATCCATATTTTATCGACTTTCGATAAGCAGCTTTCGTGTATCGATTACATCAAGGAGTTTGAAGCTACTGAGAAAATTGTACTTAAATGAGACTCTAATTCAAATATTTCCCAGTACTTGTCGTTGTCTTGGGAAGATTCCTCATACACGGCGTTGGAGTATTTAGCAGTTGTTGATGAGATATTAAGGCTTGATTGAGGATCTCAGTTTTTCACCTGATGGTGATGAGATTGGTTCGATTTATAGCTAAGACAAGACTTGATAAAAATCTTCCATCGACTTTGTTGAGGTAAGCATTCTTGGATTGGGCGAACGCTTTATAGCCAAGATGAGATTTGGTAAAAATCCACCATTGGCAACTGTAAGATGAATATTGTGAGCAAGCTGAATAGCACACCCTCAATGCTTAACTATATATGGATCCATTTAATTGTGAGTAGACCCATACGAGTCCTTGGATAGATGACTAGGCTTATATAACAATTAAAACAAAGACCTCTTAAGCTTTTGTTGCTCCGGCCAAGATAGGCATTGAAAGCCAGGCGTTGACAAATTCATCTTTGTAGTAGTTATCATAGCGGAATGCTTAGTAATTTTAGAACGATTAGAGAAATGCCAAAAAGAATCATTTTGAATAGTAGCAAATTCTTCTTCCTTTTAAAGTACCTCTCCAAAGCTTGGATCAGCATTGTTTGCTGAAGGGTGCGCAGAGCAACTAGAATATCATCACGTAAATCCGATATAAAAGTTCTTATCAAATGTTAGTTCAGGAATACCGCAAGCTAAGTTTGCAATGCGTTAGAAAGCGTGATCCGAAGCAGATATCAAGCCACTGCACCACCTTTCAAGTTAGTAGTTGCAATCGAAACTAGTTGAGCATCTGGAACCCCATAAAAAGGATTTTTATTATCGATCAAAGACCTGTTATTTTTTAGGTCGAGCAAAACTCGAACTCGATTCAAAGGCCTTTTTCAAATTGTGGGTATGAAAATGTGGAGCTCAACTTTGAGGATTTTAGTCACTGGAGCATAGTGACCTACTATTATTGAGGTCGATCAAAGACCTGCCATTGATGAGGTTGAGCAAAGTCCAAACTCTATTCAGAGAGAGAGAGACCTGTCATTCTTCGCCCTAAGCCGACTATTATTCGCTGGAGCTCGAGTGATCAATTATTCCGAGCTCGATCAAACTCGTGTACAAAAACCCAAAGATCCAAAGCTTGATTTATATCAGATGAATGAACTCTCTGTGCTGGAGCTCAAGTGAGAAATTACCCAGAGCTCGAGTAAGAGAGGATACGCGAATCCATACCTTAATGTTTTTAGAGTGAGCCTTTGATCAGTTGGATTAGCTTATCAGGCCTTCGATTACCATCTTGAACAATGATTAGATGGTATGGTGTTTGCTGTCTTGTCTTCACACCTCAAGAAAATTGAGGTTTCGAATTGGTATGGTCGACAGTGATGCCACAAATAATGGATCATGGATCAAGTAGCGCTATGAAGGTGTTTATGTTTGTGAATGTTTGATCGAAGCTTCTTTGTGATTGAATGATGTTTGTGTTTCAGCATCGATGAATTGTTGTATTTGTTGGAGAAGAAGCGAAGTTGTGATTTCCTAACATTATTGTTGGAGAGAGAGAGAGAGGGAGATTTTATGGCTCTCCTTTTCTTAATTAAGAATACAGAAAGAAAGAAAGAGAAATAAAAACCTCAACTATTTCTGAGAGATAATCTGCTGTTTCTGAGACAATGAGTTAGAGAACTTTGTTTCCCACAGACGATGCCAAATGTAATAGCCTAATTTCAGGATTTGAACTTAGCTTTTACACCAAAGATAATCAGAGCGATTATAGACAAAAAGTAACTACTAGCACAGAGTTTAGGGTGGAAAACCATTTATAGGTTAAAAACCACGACCTCTCTTGAGGATTTAGAAAGAGGGATATTATTGATAGTTGCTAGCTATTTCAAAGAATACTCTGAGTAGCTCTTGATAGACTTTCTTGATAGGAAAATTCTGTCCTTCATCTGTAGCTTTATGGTCCTATTTATAGGTCTTATATTATAACCGTTATCTGCTTTAATGATGAATGTTATAATATATGGTTTTGATGAGTCTTTATAATGATTTGTGTAACGGCTTGATTTGTGCCACGTGTATGTTGATGAGGTCGAGTGGTCGTATGATGGTCAAAGATGGGGCATGAGTCAGAGTTGCAGAATAAGCCACTGCAACTTATATCTTAAATTATGTGCATAAGAGACCAGCTACAGCCAGACGATGCTAACAAAGAGCATTAACGCCATGCCGGTCAGAACAGCCTAATCAAACCCGAGAATCATAAACATTGGATACAAGATTGTAGAGGTGGTAATCAGTACATGAAGACAAACAACAACCATCTCTGATATTAACTTATTTTGAGCTAGCACCTAAGCCATAAAAGCTCCAAGTGGAAAAATAGGTAGGTAAGACAACACATAAAAAGTGGCTAGTCTCTCAATGATGTCAAACTGAACCAAAAGCCAGATCCAATAAGCAAGCCATACTTCATTAAATTCTCCATGATAAACCTACTATTCACTATAACAATTCTCAAATGACTCTCCCTCACTCTACTATTAGCTGTAGTAGACACTCGATTTGTCGCGTATTTTACCGCCTCCGAATCATGAACTCTCCCGTGAGTAAGAAAACCCTAGAATTTGGTCCTAACAAAGCACACTATGGACATTGCCGCTATGAGATCCTTTCTAAAACCAAGAGACCTGTGCATATATATTACCACTAAACTGGAAGCCAAGTTACCCCCCGGCGCCGCACAAAACACGAAACCTTCTTTTTCTTGCTAGCCACTTATGCCTTTCTACTCATAGACAAAAATGCCAGAGAAAAAGGGGCATTGCTTTGGTTGTCGCTAGGGAAAGATAGACTCTTAACCCACTATAGAAAGCCTAGTCAATCGATCCTAGCCAAATTGCTTTTATAGACGTATTACCACTATGAAACTGAAAGCCAAATTATTCCTTACTGATGCCTACTCTATATGCATTACCACTACCCCTTTAGTCATGCCTCTGGGCTTTTATCTTAGGGCTACCTCCAGGTGTGCACTCTCTAGGCTTCGACCCTGTCTCTAGCTCCACCTTATGGCTACTCCCAGGTGTGCACCCTCTCTTTCTCAAAAGGCTTCAACCCTGTCTCCTTATCAGGTGCGCACTCTCTTAGCGTAGCTATTCTCCTCATTATGAGGCAGTACTAGAGCAGTACAGGATTGCGCCTTCCACTACTAGACACTCCCCCGATAAAGAAAGATTTTCGCTGACGCAAACTCTTTGTATTGGTAAGGAAAACCCTGGAATTTGGTCAACAATCTTCACCATTACTGATCAATAACAACATCATCGTTACCGTTCTCGCCACCACAAGAATCAATGACTGACTTAATGGCCGAAGATTCTTTATTTGAGACTGAGTTCGATGGAAATGAGGTATTGGAGAGTGTTGTTGGTGTCTTCGTGATGCTGCTGTGTCTCTTTTGAGGAGTGATTTTAGGATCTGAGTCTTTATGCAGATAGATGTTGTTATTATCGTCGGGTGAGTCTGTTATCGCAATTAGAGAGAGAGAGAGAAAGATTTAGGGGGGAGAAAGAGACATTAATGAGAGGAGAGATGAACAGATTTAATGGGAAACCATTAATTAAGGAGAAAGAAAGTGCAGTTGATATGAGAACATTAATGGTGGATGTGTATTAGTAGGATAAATTATTGAAGAAGAGAGAGGAAGTACAAACTTGTTTACTTCGTAGAGTTCTTTATCTTATTTTGATAAGTGTGAACTCTCTATTATTTTATCACAATTTTAATAAGATTTTAAAACTTGATCGGTTGCGAAATGAGTATTATTCATTGCAATAAAAAACCAGTTTTCCACGAAATATGGAGCAGACTCCTTTAAAAGAAAACCTGATTAGTAGGGCCTATATTTGGCCAAAGATATGTTTTTAACTTTAGTTCAGTTCTGAACTGGACTAGACTTGTTTAATATAGTATCCAAATAGCCCCTTGGAGAGAAAAACTAACTCCTGAATAAACACACCAAAAACAGATACGAAAATTGACTAAGGGTAAACTATAAATCACTATGAGCCCAAAACCACAAGGCTATATCATAGACTTATAAATATCCCAGACGGGTCATGGGTTGAGTTGTGCAAGCAAGCCCATGGGCGTGCCCATAAAGTCAGCCTTCATACACTGCCTCACACACATATGGGGATACCACCTACTTATACATGTTCTACATGATAGTAGTGTGCAACCCATAATATAGTGAAAATACTCTTTTCACTTATCCAATGTGGGACCAATTATAAATACCAAGTTAAACATTCAATTCAAATAAAACTTGTGGGTTTTTTTTTTCAATAATCCCCCACATTTGAGTGAAATGGTAAAGACGAAAAGGAAAGGTTGGGTAGCCCTCACTTCTCACTCACATAGGTGATTTCCTATTAAGAGTGCCCTGTCGTACTCTACTTGAACACACAAGCTATAAGAATCATAAAAAACAAAGTTTACCCTAAAACTCGCTGCAGGTTGCACTGTTACATCTAGAATGAGACTGAGACCTATTTTCCGCAGTGCTTAGGTGAATAACCCTCAACTAGTTTTCCTATTAAACCTAGATCTTAGGATCCTCCAGTCAACTAGGTAAGGTTACCATTGAGATTACTCGTAGATTGGTTGTATTAATCCCATTCCTTTTGATGTGCAGTACAATTGCCTTTTCGACAACCCTATTGTAAATGGATTTACTAGGTTGTCTTTGAGACTTTACAAAATTAATAAATATTTTTCCATTCGCAAGTAACTGCTTAACGGTATTGTGTCTGTGACGTATAAGTCGTGACTTACCATTATATTCTTGATTCTTATCCCTTACTACTGCTGCTTGATTATCACAATGAATACATATAGTGGGTACAGGTTGTGGCCATAAAGGAATATCCTTTAGAAACTCTCGAAGCCATTCTGCTTCTTCTCCAGCTTTATCCAAGGCAATGAACTTAGACTCCATCGTAGAGGGAGCTATACATGTTTTTTTATGAGATTTCCTTGATACTGCTGCACCTTCAGTGTGAATACATATCCAGTAGTAAATTTTGACTCGTCAAAATCCGATATCCAGTTTGTATCACTATATCTTTCAAGTACAGTTGGATAAGCAGTGTAATGCAAACCATAGTGTAAGGTGTACTTCAAGTACTTTAAAACCCTAACTAGTGCTACCCAATGTATATTTGCCATATTACTCGTATAACGACTTAGTTTATTTAATACATAAGCAATATCTGGTCTAGTGTAATTCATAATATTCATGAGACTGCCTATGATTCGTGAGTATTCAAGTTGAGAAACGTTTTCTCCCTCATTTTTTGCTAAGTATTGAGTTCTATTAAATGGTGTTTCGATACTTTTACACTCAAACTTGTTGAATTTCTTAAGCACATTTTCTATATAATGTGCTTGTGACAACACAATTCTCTGTGATATCCTGTTAATTTTGATTCCATGAATAACATCTGCAATGCCTAAGTTCTTTATGCTGAAGTTCCTGGTCAGCATTTTCTTTGTGGACTTTATTACATTAATATTAGTCCCCAAAATCAGCATATTTTCTACATATAGACATACAATCACGCATGCATCATCAATGCATTTATAATAAACATATTTGTTGCATTTATTAATTTTAAATCCATCCTTGATCATGACATGATTAAATTTTGCATGCCATTATGAACTTCTCCGGTTTTTCTTGATGAACACAAACAACAGTTTTGTTAATCGACATCTTCATAAAACTTGAACATAAAGAAAATATATACTCTGTCTTAAGATTGTTATACATGTATTCAGAAATGAAACGAAAATGAGCGAAAAGGTAATGGAAAATCGATGATCGAGGCTTACAGTTACTGCAATTCCTTAAGACAGATTTTACCCTGCGTATGGTACTTCACAATTAATGGTGCTTCTCTCCCAAGATACAATGATCGAATCGTACTGGCTTGAAATACTCAAGTCGATACGCCTATTGAACTATCTGTGATATTACTCTCAAGAGGGTAGCAATGAAAAATCATAGAGATTCGGGTATTTATTTGTATTACAAAGAATGTAAAAAAGACCTATTTATAGAGGAGAAGGTGACCTATCGAAACACCTGCTGGTAGGGTTGTACCCTAAGAAATACCACTATGAATAGTTATAACTTTTAGAGAGAGTAACCAGTTCCTGAATAAACGCACAAAAAGTAGATATAAAAATTGACTAAGGGTAAACTAAAAATCCCCGTGAGCCAAAAGCCCCAAGGCCGAATCATAGACTTATAAAATATCCTAGGCGCGTCATGGGTCGGGTCGTGCAAGCAAGCCCATGGGCGTCCCCATATAATAAGCCTTCGCACACTTGCCACACACACGCGTGAGGGTACCACCTACTTAAACATGCTATACATGATAGTAGTGTGCAACCTGTAATATAGTGAAAATACTCTTTTTACTTATCCAATCTGGGACTAAGTATAAACATCAAGTTAAACATTCAAATAAACTAAACCTTGTAGAGGTTTTTTTAATACTTCTTCGATATGATAGTAGACTTGGACTTCATTGAGTCCCTCTTGCACTTAGTTTTTTGATGTACTTACTTTAATACTATGTATCTTTCCAAATAATAAACTAATTTAAATAACATCTTATTCGTTATTGGTCTCCCTGCCACCAGAAATCATTTTCTCTTTCTGTGAGATTTGTATTGAAACCTTTTACTGGCTTCTATTCATCTTGTAATGGCCTAATTCCGTAAGCTCGACTTGGCCAGGAATTAGTCCATACACCAATGTACCTGTGACTACAATCTAGTAAACAGGAAATGACACATGTATTTAGCGTGGAACACCTATGAATAGGTTAAAAACCACGACCTCGTGTTGAGGGTTTTGTAATAGTGACTTTTATTGCTTGAGGCTGATGATATCTTATTACAAGTTATTTCTAAACTTTGAAATGTTTGATCTTGTGATTATGAAGTTTGAAGTGTTGAGAATCTCGGAAGATATAGTCTTCTTGGTGATTTTTGGTATCTTTTTATGGCTTTTTTTGTCTCTTTTGTAACTTTTCGTTTATATAGGCCTCTTTCGCAGTTCTTCATCGTGCTGAAGTACGTTCTCCGAACAATATGGTTAGTGGCTGTTGACTGAGTAACTATTAAGTTCGTGAGAGACAGGTGGTTTTGATTAGTTTAGGTTTTTCGATTTGAGCTTGACCTACGTTCTTCATCAGTTCGTGGAGTATGTGGCAATCTTGACTGGAGAAGTCGTGTGGAGAATGCGTGAGCCTAATATGGAGGTAATTCGAACTAGGGATAGCTCTTTTTTAGGTAAGATCAAGGGATAGGTCCCTATAATCGCCCCCTTGCAACCGAAGTCACGAGTGGCTTTGGTTGAGAAAGTATTCGGATATATGGGTATTCGGGTTTAAAATTCGATTTTCAAGAGAAGTAATGATGTGTGTTGACTGCATGGAAAATGCGTGTGTCAATGGAGGATATATGTGCATTGAATGTTGATAGGAATTGATGGACGTGACGGTTAGGGTTTAAAGAATTATGTCTTACTGAATGATGACACTTGGGAAAACGTACCTGTACAATAAATGTAGGGTTATATAAAGGGTACCTGTACCATAGATTGTAACAAAGTACTCTGTGGTCTATTGCAAAATTCTCCGTAAGTTTTGCAGATGGTGAAGACTCGTAGGATGGTTCTTGAAGAGCGAATCGCTTCAGAAATGTAGAGGTTGAAGTTGAGATTTTTTGGGGATCATTCATTGGATGATCTTGTTCCTACTCCTGTCCCTCCAATGTATAGAGGCATGTCGACAGACAAAGTGGTAGAAGCTGAGGAGAATTTTACTGTAGATGGCAATTTTATCACATTATCTTAACATGCGAGCAACGTTGGGCTTGTCTCCGTATTCTTGTGGAGGACAAGGTTGTGGAGACAGATGCAGGGATAGGCGTGACTGCGGGGCAGTTGCGCTAATTTCTTGTGTCACGAAGGATTTTAAATCCTCTGCCAACTCTGCGGAGGTGGTAATTTTAGAGGAGGCAGCGATGGAAGTGGAAGAGGGAGATGCAAAATGGAAGTCTGCTATTGCATTTCCATTGCGTTTTGGCGCTAAAAAGACATTAAGTTTGAAGGGTTGGATCAAGTACTGAGTCTTCTGCTTTCATAGTTTCCATTTAAAGTTGTCTAGACTTTGAACAATTTCATGAGGGTGAGGATACTCGTTATCTCCAATTTTTGCTTTGTATCAGGGTGAAAGATTACTGAAGTAGGACAAACTGAAAGATTTGATGGGTCGGAGTGCCTGAATGACCTGTTACTTATAAAAGCACTAAAAAACATGTTATATGTAAAATACTTATTAATAAATTATGGAAAGACTTGTTATCAATAAAAATACTTGAATTTGTTTTGACATGAATACAATTTATTATCCAAGTTTCGTACTGATATAGATATAGGATATCTCTAGAAATCGAGCTGTATGATCAGAAAAATGTATGAAATGAAATATACGAGTGCAAAAAGTACATATACTGTAATATTTGAACTGAGATATATATGAAAAAATGCAAGTTAAGATGTAAGTCTGATTTATCCTACGTGTTGGAAATGTGGGGTAGAAAAAATTGTATGAATTTAAAAAAAAATGAAGATCTGACCTCAACGAGGCATTGATGTCTGAAAAAAAATAAGTTAGACCTGAAAAGAGGGGAATTGATAAGTAAAAATAATTTTTCCAAGATTTTGGTGTTTTGGTTACGAGATAAAAGAATATTAGCACTTTTGAGGGGAATCGGTAGTAAAAAATATATAAATAAGGCCAAAAGATTTCTGAATATGGGGGAAGAGAAAGGAATGGTGCGCACTCGATCCCAAAGGATACGCAGTGCCGCTGAAGGACGATTGACCATAAAGATCGCAGAAGTGCGGGAGAAATTTTTTGGATTATTAGGTTATGATGCTGAGTTGCCAGTGAGGGAGTATCAGATTGAAGGATTAGATTCAAGGGGTAGGGAACTTGAGTATGCCCAATTTATCTTTGAAGGATTTTTTCGTGAACTAGTGAGGGATCCTGTAGATCGAGAAGAGGTGGTCAGATATATTGCTGAGATGGAGATCGAATTTGAGGATATGAGGATTGTTATAGGTTGACCAGTTGAATGTGGTTCCTAGGTGGCCAAGGCTGTTCCTGATGTAATTATATGTGAGGTACCTGGAGCTGATACAAAATAGGGCGATAGAATAAGATTATTTGGAGTTTGAATAATATAAAATTATTTGCTGAATAGATCCTTTATTTTTGTGAATGTTGTTTGTAACTGTTGTGAAAAAATGAATTTAAAAATATTTAAAACTCTGTTATGGAAGCTTTGGAAATGACATCATTGTTGTTATAAGAGTATAAGAAGAAGCATGTACCGAAGAAGCAGGGAGGTTATGATTTTGTCCCTTGTAAAAAGTTATGAAAACTCGATTGCGTATAAAGAGTAAATCATTATGAGTGGGGCGATGTGAGTGGGAGATTTGGAAGAAAGAGATAAAAATAGATTAAAATATATGGGAAAAGGCAATAATGGGAAGGCGTTTGCAAGACGTTTGACATGGATAATAGAAAGGATGCCTTAGTTCTAAAACCAAGGACGGCTGGGGAGGTGGTGGGGGATGTGGAGATGAAAGGAGAGAGAAGGGGACACAAAGGTAGTGTCGAGCCTTCGGGGGATGAAAGGGAAGAGAGGGAGTTGAGTGGTGATAGTAAGAGTTTGACTGATTCGGGGGAAGCTGCGGGGTTGGTCTCAGCTAAAGAGAAGCTGAGATTGGATTGATTTACGGCTAAATTGGAGTTGTCGAAGGTAGGGGTGGTATTGTATGCAATGGGATCTGGGTATACCTTCAAATCTTAACCTCGAGAGGGTTTCATGGCATTCAACGGCTAAATTTAACTGAGGATGTAACTTCCCCTTCGAAGGTTGGTAAAGGAGGTGCTGAACTTCTGGGAGGTTTCCCCATGCCAGATGAATGGAAATTTTTATGAAATGATGAGGGTGGTCGAGGGAATGAATGCTGAACTGAGGCGTAAAGGGTGGGGCTTGATCGAGTGGTATGATATTGCAACGTTCTACACGAGAAAAGAAAACCAGAAGGTACCTACATATTATATCCAATGTCACTCAGATCAGCCTTGTTTGTTTTATCTGTGCTCGACGGGTTGAGGGTGGGAAAATGACTTGGTAGTTGTGTGGGGTAATTTTAAGAAGGCCAGAGGGGAGGGCCCTTATCAGTTGCAATATAGGCTTTATAATCCAGGTAAATTGATGGTCAAAGATTTTTTTGTCATATTGATCGAATAAGCTGATAACCATGTTTTATTTGTTTTGCAGCGCCAAAGAACCGAGCTTTGACAAACCCGAGGAATTATATTGACGAGTTGATCAACGCAGACGAGGGGTGGGCAAACTGTGCTTTCAAGAAACTGGGTATTAAGAGGAAGAGGCAGAAGAGGATAAATTCCCTGCTTTGAAACGTACCCGTTACGTCGAAGCCATCAAAGAAGGGGGGGGGGGGAAATGGCCACTGAGAGGGGTCGAAGGAATGGAGAAGGTGAAGTTGGCGAGGAAGGTATGTTATGTTCCCAAGGAGCAACAGGAGCCAAAGCAGACAGGACCGGTGCACGAAGTTGCTCATGATACCTCGAGGCATGCGTCGAAGCAGACGTCAACGTAGGCTGATAAAGGGAAGGAAAAGGTCTTTCCTGAATCTCCAATGGTACAGTCGCTAACGGGAACTCAGTGGAAGAGGCGTAGAGCGCTGGTGGAGGATGATGCGGAGGATGTAGATGAAGAATTGACAGAGGTCGAGCTAGAGGATCAGGCTTAAGCCATGGCTACTTCGATTGCAGCACTCTGCGCCACTGACCTAGACAAAGCTGGGAGGAGGATTAATAAGACGATGTATCAGGTAATTGTTTTCCTTTTGAAATTCTGAAATTTTGCTTAAGTGCATCATACTTCGAGTGATACTGATGGCTCAACTATTCTAGCAGATAGATGTTTGGTCGCAGGTTTTCATCAAGGCCCAAAAGGTAACATCACGGCAGTTGAAACAGGTACTTGAAAATTTAGAGCTCTCTCGAGGGACCGAGGCATCGCTGGTTTATGAGATTAATATTTTGAAGTGAGAGCAAGGGACTGTTAGAGGTGAATGTGAGAGTAGACTCGAAGCCCAGCGTTACAACCATACGCGGGTGCTGGAGTTGAAGCTGGCTGAGAAGGATAAGACAATGAAATAATAGAGGGAGACCTTCCAAGGGCAGTTTGATGATGAATGTGGGACTAATGTCTGGCTGAAGGAGTTCATAAAAGATTTGGGGTATGATCCTGAAACTTTAAAATGCTTATCGAGAGCCAATGATCTTGTTGCTGATGATGTTGTTCAGACAGATTGGGTAGAAGTAGATGTTGCTGGTGTAGATGTGGGAACAACTACTGATGGGATTGGTAATGAGGAAGTCGTCCTCGAGGTTGACAGCTTTTCAAAGTCATGGTGCCAAGGTATGCTTCCTCTATTTTATTTCTGCCGAATGGGAGATGAGGTCGAGGCGGTGACATGCTAAACTGGGATCGATACCGGGCATTCTCTGAAACGTCCATACGAGGGCGTCATTGTTTGTTCGAAGGAAGTCTCTGAGTTCGAAGCACTCGGCCTCATCAAGAAAGGTTCTGATGAATGTACCTCGACCAGGACCGTCGAGTTTGATTTAGACAGCGGGTTCGATGGGTGAGATGGGAGGTGTTGAAGGTACAGGGATAAAGGAAGACAGTGATTGCTATGGTAATTTAATGAGTTATTAGGTCTGATCGATCTCTAGATGCTCATATGAACGGGCGAGACGTTGAGAACCCTTTAAATTCCACATTCCACAGGGGGTATTGAAATGAAGGGTCTGATGGTAGGTCAAAGGTATGGTGCGCATGACATGGAGCCAGTCGCGTCCAAGGATACCGAGATACTCGAATTTCTTGTCGATGACAAGAAAGTTGGTTTAAAGTGTAACAGGGCCAGTAGTAATAGGAAAGCTGATTCGACCAGCGGCAACTTTGGTTGGCCCATTAAAACCTTTCAGTTCAACATTGGCGGCAGTGATAAGGCCTATTTTTGTTCATGGCATAAATAGTTTGAAGGAAAAGTACGCCGGCTGCACTTTCTGTATCCATAAGCATGGTGTGGAGGATGAGGTGTTCGACCTTAATAATAATGACTAAAGGGTCGGAATGGGGGAAACGAGCATGCGATGTGTCGCAGTTGATAAATGAGAGACCCTCGGGTCGAGGGCTAACTGGGCAGCGACTCTGTCGGCAAAGTTGCCGGCATGGGTGGAAGTGGAGCATAGGGTGGGGGCCATTGGAAGTAGTTTGTAGGAATTGGAAAAGGAAAGTACAAGGCAGGGGGAGACTGGTAGAGTAGGAAAGCACAGACGGCGCCAAATGTAGGGGCCTAACTTCGTAAGGAGGGGAAGTTGGCTCTTGCACCACGAGATTTATCTTCTATCAAAGGGTTCAAGCATATAATCCATAATATGAATAATCTACTGAT
This sequence comes from Kingdonia uniflora, assembly GCA_014058105.1. Lineage (NCBI taxonomy): Eukaryota > Viridiplantae > Streptophyta > Magnoliopsida > Ranunculales > Circaeasteraceae > Kingdonia > Kingdonia uniflora. The sequence continues at coordinate 1,384,038 of JACGCM010001954.1, read as the reverse complement.
AATACTCTTGCGTGGAGGCCTAGAATGGGTCTCTCCACGACCTCTGATGAGGATTTTTAAGAGAATTGATATAACTGTCGAGTAGTTGAAGTTTTGAGTACTGGGTAATTTACAGAGTGATCGAAGGTAAACTACAAGGGTTCTAGGGAGAGATTTCGTAACCTCTCCTTGGTTCCCCCTCTCTCCTATTTATAGAACATAGGAAGGGCTGAGTCACCAAGGAAAATTCAATTACAGGTGTATCCTCTGGTTATCAGGCCTAAATGACCTGTTACTTATAAAAACACTAAAAAAACTTGTTATCTGTAAAGTACCTATTATTGAATACTGGAAAGACTTGTTATCTGTAAAAACACTTATAATATGTTTCGACATGAATAAAATTTATTATCAAATTTTTGTGCTGATATAGATATAGGATAGCTCTTGAAATTGAGCTGTATGATATGAAGAATGTATAAAATAAAATGTACGAGTGCAGAAAGTATAAATACAGTAACATTCGAACTGAGATATATATGTAAAATGGCATGTTAAGTTGTAAGTCTGATTCATCCTACGTGTTGGAAATGTGGGGTATTAAAAATTATAGGATTTTTTTTAAAATGAAGATCCGAACTCAAAGAGGCATTGAAGTCTGAAAAGAATAAGTTCTACCTAAAAAGATGTGGAATGATTGAGTTTGAGGGGAACTGATAAGTAAAAATAATTTTTGCAAGATTTTGGTGTTTTTGTTACGAGATAAAATGATATTATCACCTTTTGGGAGGAATTGGTAGTAAAAAATATATAAATAAGGCCGAAAGATTTTTGAATATGGGGGAAGAGATAGGAATGGTGCACACTCGATCCCAGAGGATACGCAGTGCCGCTGAGGGACGATTGGCCTTAAAGATCGCAAAAGTGTGGGAGAAAATTTTTGGATTGTTAAGTTATGGTGCTGAGTTGCCAGTGAGGGAGTGTCAGCTCGAAGGATTAGATTTAAGGGGCAGGGAACTTGAGCTGCCCAATTTTGTTTGAGGGATTTTTATGTGAACTAGTGTAGGATCCTGCAAATCGAGAAGAGGTGGTCAGATTGATTGCTGAGGTGGAGATTGAATTTGAGGATATGAGGATTGCTATAAGTTGACTGGTTGGATGTGGTTCCCAGGTGGCCAAGGCTATTCCTGATGTAATTATATGTGAGGTGCCTGAAGCGGATGTAAAATAGGGCGATGGAATAAGATTATTTGGAGTTTGAATAATATGAAATTATTTGTTAAATAGATCCTTTATTTTTGTGAATGTTGTTTGTGACTGTTGTGTAAAAATGAATTTGAAAATATTTGAAACTCTGTAATGGAAGCTTTGGAAATGACGTCATTGTTACTATACGAGTAGAAGAAGAAGCATGTGCAGAAGAAGCAGGGAGGTTCTAATTTTGTCCCTTGTAAAAAGTTGTAAAAAATTGATTACGTGTAAAGATTAAGTCATTATGAGTGGGACGAGGTCAGAGGGAGATTTGGAAAAAAAGATAAAAAAAGATTAAAATATAAGGGAAAGGGTAATGATGGGAAGACGTTTGTACCGAAAAGGCGCAAGACGTCTGACATGGATAGTAGAAGGGACTCCTTGGTTCTAAAACCGAGGATGGCTTGAGCGAGGCTCAATAACTGCCAGCAGTTAGGGAAGAGATTTTGAAAACTTTTGACATGGATAGTAGAAGGGACTCCTACGTCATCTTCGTCAATCAAATGTTCTTTAACTTTTGAAAACTTGAAGAGCAGTTTGGGAGGAAGTAAAAAGTGAGGCAAATACAATACTAAAACTTGTGGAGACTCAAGCAAGGGGTTTATCTGTTAAAGCGTGAGACAGTTGTTGAATCTGAGTCACGAAGGTGGTTGTATAACAGCGTGGTGAGGGAAGGATACGACGCTGCCTCGTATTCTCATTATAATATAAAAGATTAGTAGATATACGTGTTATTTGTATGTGTCTTTAAAGATCAATTTTGTATTGCTCAAAAAAGTGATAAATTACTATTTATAGTATTTTATGAAAATCTATTGTTATAAGATATATGAAAGATATTTTTGAACATTGCTGACGTATATAAAAAGAAGATAACAATAGATACCTGGACCTGTGTGTAGGTCGACCGTGTAGAGTTTTTTCTAGGATAAAAATTATTTTCTGTAGTTGATATGAGGAATTCCCCTGTAAGTGAGGCATCGACCTTCTAGGGGCCTAACTTTGCAAGGAGGGGAAGTTGGCTCTTACACCACAAGATTTATCTTCTATTAAAGGGCTCAAGAAAATAATCAATAATATGAATAATCTACTAATAATATACTTGCGTGGAGGCCTAGAATGGATCTCTCCACGACCTCTGATGAGGATTTTTAAGAGAATTGATATAACGGTTGAGTAGTTGAAGTTTCGAGTATTGAGTAATTTATAGAGTGATCGAAGGTAAGCTACAAGGGTTATGGGAAGAGATTTTGTAACCTCTCCTTGGCTCCCCCCCCCTCTCCTATTTATAAAACATAGGAAGGGCTAATTCACCAAGGAAGGTCAAATTGTAGGTAAATCCTCCTGGTATCAGGTGGGTATCCGTAGTTGGTTTTGATGCCGTAAATGTTAGGTCTAACACTGTGCTCTGACACTGTAGCCGTTGTTGGTTCTGCCACTGTAGTTAACAGGACCAACAATGCCGCCATCCTTGTCTGGTGAGCTGGCCTATTTGACATGTCTGCCTTCGACCATGTACGACTATGGTCAAAGTACTTCTGATGTTGATGTGGGGTTCGTGTACTGACGGATCTGCCTTCGTCTTTGAGGTTTGTTCATAGTTGAAGTTCGTGTAGTTACGAAAGGCTTGTTTACAGATTGATTGGGGTTCGAGGTATTCATGTAGGCTTCAAGGTAGCCTTTGAGTGTTCGACTAGAGCTAGAAGGCTGCGAGTAGGCTACTGCAGACCTCTGGTAGGCCGACTTTGTTTGAGATTGAAGCGTCTAGAGGTGAGGAAGATGCAGGTGTTGACCAATTTCCTGATTTCCCTGGAAGATTGGTATCCTACCCTCCTTGTTCGAATGCATATATAGAGTTCTATAAAGCCAAGGCTTCTACTGGAGGTGGATGGTGGAACTGTATTGATTATGCGGGTAGGTAATTTAGGGGTTGTATTGTAGTAACGGGATAGGAATATTTTTACTTGCTGGATGATTTAGAGAAGGAAAAAAGGGATAGGGGTTTAGATGAATCGATCTCTTTTGAATACTTCTATGGGGATGTTCGGAGTGAACTCTCGAAGGGTTTTCTGTGTTACCTATCTCAGTTGGAGTATGGGTTGAGTCTTCCCCTTAGTAATCTGGCGAATGGGATTATGAATCTTATCGGTGCATGTACCGTTCAAATGAATGGGAACATGTGGGAGGTGATTAGTATTTGTGAAGCTTTGATCTTTCGGTGAGAAGGACAGGGTAGAAAGAGGAGGATATCCCCTGAGGACGTGTTGTAGTTTTATGGTGCAAACTTTTTTGGTGCAAGTGAAGGGGCTTATTTTTGCGCGAGTGCAACTCGAATTCACTTCTTTGATCTGAACTCAATAGGTCAAACTTGGAACGATAATGTGATATGGGTGAAGGGTAACTGTCTTCAGAGAGATGATGAAGAGCCTATGGAACTTCTGTTTAGATCTGTAAAACAACATAAGTATAACGATGTATAATGTATAAGATTGATAGTTGAAATTGTATGATGTTTGTTGATGTTCAGGTTGTGTATATGACAGGTCCCAAATCACAGGTGGAGAGGAAAAAGTTATTTATGGATAAAGTTTCTTAAGAGGAGACTAAGTTCAAGGCTGTATTGGAAGATCTTGGCATTAGCAGGAAGTGTATTAATAGCAGAGTTGATATAATTTTGAAATCTCAGTCGACAAGGCTGATGATAAACGCGGACAGCAGCAAAAAGTAAGGTACTAATAGGGAAAAACAAGCTTGCTTGCTGAAGACCCCTGGAATGGTTAAAGGATTACCTTAGTCCATTACGTCGAACAAATTAACTCGAACGTTCCCTAAAAGGCAATCGCTGAAGCATACTGCCGTTGATGGGGCCTTGGGTAGTAGTGGTATAGCTATAGAAAAGGATAAAACGAGAAGGGTTGAACCTTCTGAAGTGCTGGGTGGGAAGGTTGTTGAAAACCGACCTAATGTGGATAACTATTGGAAAGAGGTGGAGAAGAAGGCCAAGTTGGCAGCTCTCTGCGGAGAGGAGGAAATGAGAAAAATGGTAAGTTTATATTCCCGAGTACTTATTTATGATGGATTTTGTACTATGATTCGAACTAATCAATAAGGTCGATTTGTTATTTTGCAGGCTTCTCGATTGATGAAGGGAATATGCCTCGGGGTCAAGGAGGAGAGAGCTGAGCTAAAGAGGAAGTTGATCGAGCTTGAAAGGAACGTAACTCGATTGAAAAATGATTTGAGCAAGGAGGGGAAACGGCTGGAGGCTTTGAAGGCTTCCCAAGTTGCCGAGATTATCAGGCTTCAAGTGGAGGTGAGAGTGGACTTGGTGGAGGTGAGAGTTGAGCGTGACAGGCTTGGGCGTCACCTTATGTCCAAAGGATATTCTGAAGAGAAGGTGGATGCCATTAAGGCCGACACCTATGTGGAGGAAGAGGATGAAGAGTTTGAAGATGATGTTGCTGTGGTGGTTAATGGGCAGGATGGTGTGTATCCTCAGACGACAAGGAATAACCAAGGAGATGACATCGAACACCCGGAGACCAAAACTGAGATGGTAGGATAGTGTAATTGTACTTTGATTGTATCAATATTTTGGGATGTTTCTAAACTGGTTGGACATATTTTGGATAAAATTCTGTAGGCTAAGTCACTTTTTGTAAACCTTGCTGTAGGAACTTAAGGAGATACGTCTCATAATAAAAGATTTAGATGTTAAGGTTACTAAGGAGAGGGAGACCTCAATGTCTCTGCTATCTTCGCAAGCGGAGCTACAAGTTAGAATAGAGCAAGAAAACTTTATTCGTATGTTTCATTAGTATAGAGCTACAAAGTAATGAATAGAATGTAGAGACAAATCAACAATCCATTACCGATTTAGGGGCGAATGGCAATGGAATCGTGCTAGACATAAAAAAATTTAGATTTTGGCATACTCAAGTATAGAGAATGCGTACCATAGATTTGCGAATATATTTTATGGAGCATCCATATGAGATTATACTTCGACCTTAAGTTTAGTAGTAGTTTTACATAGTAAATGTCAAAAAATTGATATCTTGTTAGAAATGAGAAATGTAGTGATGGATGTTTTAAATTGAACTGATATGATATATTTGTAATGTACAGGTTGAATTAGAGTCAGTTCGCCTGTGCGAAGATGAAGCTCTCCAATGTAACCATGAGTTTGTAGAGGAGCATGATATGATGAGATAGGTGAGTGAGAACAGGGAAGACCAACATGTGAAGGTGCACTTCAAGTTCGTTGAGGCAACGCAGACAATTTTTGACCTAACTCGGCAGATCGATGAAAAGGATGCTAAAATTCAGAAAGGGCAAAAGGAGTTCGGGGAGTTAAAAAAGCGCGCAGCAAAACTCAAAAACTAGAATGATGCACTGTTAGTAAAGAACAAGGAGGTAGACATGGCCCGTTACCTTATATAGGCTTTAGAAGGATTGGAGGATAGTTTAAATCGGTTGGTGGCTGGTTTGAGAAATGATATGTTTAAGGAAAATAATAATTAAGAGCGCATTCGAACTGATTTGGCGAATAGCAGGAGAGAACTTGGGAGATTGAAGAACAAACTAGTTGATAAAGATAACGACATAAAGGAAGCTCGAGACGATCTAAATGTGTTTGAATTGGTAGCTGAGCAATTGACCACAACGTTTTTTTGTTAATGATGTAGAATTACGGACAGTTTAGCAAAGATGCAATGAGTTGAATGAAAAGGTGGCACACCTGAAGGCCGAGTTAGGTTAGGTCTACTTGCCCGCCAGGAATACTGAGGTTGGGGTGTACTTGAAAGGGAAGAAAAATGACGGCAGAATCTCTCTCGTTCAAGGTGATGTTTTTATCGTATCAGCTCGAATAAGGGTGCTGGAGGGGGATGTTGCTCGGATTCAAGGGTATGTGCATAAAGGGGTAGAGCAATTACGGGCATGTGAAAAAAAATTGGACGTTGCTCTCACCAGGGTGAGAGAGTTAGAGAGTATTATCAGATTGAAGGTGATTATGATAAGGGACAAAGTAGAATTATTAATGAAAATTCCAGAGGTGAATGAACTAAAGAAGGAGATCGAGACACTCCGTGCTCAAGTTGTTTAATTGGAGGCAGTTAAGATAGCTGAGTCAGCAAAAGCTGACAAAATAAATCTGTAGAGACATTGCCTTTACAGATTGGGTAGACAGGGAAATGGAAAGTCAAAAGGCTAAGCACAAAAGGTTAGAAGATTGCCTTCAGAGGTTGAGGACGGCTTGGTCTCACTCAGTTGTAACTTAGGCCTCGCATTCAGACTTGCTGAGGTTTGTGATTGCTTATTTTGTAGAAGATGTTAAAAGAATTGAGTTGGAAAGAGATGCCTTGTTTGACTGTATGTCCAAAACGGAATATTTTTTCAAGGTTGATATAGATCAAGGAGATTGTACTAGCTCCATTGGAACGGATCTGGGCCCTTGAACTGCTGAATTGATAGAGGAGGGCAGGAATATTGTGACTACTCGAGCTCGAGAATTCAGGGCTAGTTGACCTCCTGCTGTAGAGGTGAGCATAGCTGATACCCCCACAACATAAAAAACTCCATTGTAGTGGTTGTATATAAACCTGAAATAGAAATAATATGTTTCACAGACATGTTGAAAGATGAAAGCTAGTTCTACCTTTGCCTTATCTTATGTCTGCTTGAGTTATTCAATTGAAAACTAGTATCACCTTTATTTTAATCTAGGAGTTGAGTAGAGTCAGTCGATGCAAGCGTAACCTTGATCAAACTGGTAGAATATCGCAGACATATTGAATGAGATAAGAGTTAGTATTACCTTTACTTTATTTTATGTCTGGTAGAGTCCGTTGATTGAAAACAAGTACTACCTTGCTCTAATCTCTGGAGATTTAGTAGAGTAAGCCAAACCAAGTGTATTCCTAATTTAACTGGTATGATGTTGCAGACATATTGAAAAAGATGAAAGCTAGTATTACCTTTGCTTTATCTTATGTCTGGTAGAGTCTGTTGATTGAAAACAAGTGCTACCTTGCTCTAATCTCTGGAAATTTAGTAGAGTCAGCCAAACCAAGTGTATTCTTGATTTAACTGGTATGATGTTACAGACATATTGAAATAGATGAAAGCACGTATTACCTTTGCTTTATCTTATGTCTGGTAGAGTCTGTTGATTGAAAACAAGTGCTACCTTACTCTAATCGTAAGAAATTTAGTAGAGTCAGCCAAACCAAGTGTATTCTTGATTTAACTGGAATAATGTCGATTGAAACCTAGTATTATCTATGCTTTAATCTACGTGTTGTCTATAAAGTAGAAAGATGTATAAAGAAAACTTGTAAGTTTTATTGATTTCAGAAAAATGATATACATTGGATGGAGATTGAAATGTCACTTCTGGAATGAAAAACGAGAAACTAAAATGGAGTAGTAAGGGACTAAATGATAATATCATTTCAGTCACCTAGTGTTCCAAGGACTCAAGATGTGGACGTCCTCTTCTGTCATGACAGACCTGTGATAAGGAATGGACCCTCCCCAATTATCTGCTAATTTCCCAGCATGAGACTCTTTGCGGTGTTGAGGTATTTCTTTGAGGATAAGATCATTGATTTGGAAAGCATGGCTTCAGACTTATTTGTTGTACGAACTGGCTAGCATTTGGTGATATCGACTTAGGTTAGAGATGGCGCGTTCCCTGGTTTCATCGATCCAATTGAGGTTGCAGGCTAATTCAAACCCATTTTCTTCTTTAGTTCGTTCATGATCTTTGACTGGATGATGATATTCAGAAGGAATGATGGCCTCAGTACCATAGGCAAGTAGGAATGGAGTGTAGCATATCGACTGTCGTGGAGTGGTACTATATGCCCATAAGACATGAGGGAGTTTGTAGACCTAATTCCCTTTTTTATGAGTCTGCAGCCTTTTTTTGAGCCCATCTACGATGGTTTTGCTGGTAATTTTGGCTTGGCCATTACCTTGAGGTTAGTAGGGATTGGATGGTGAGTGAATGATGTTGCGTTGGTTAAGGAAAGCTACAACTTTTTCTTCAACAAATTGAGGCCCATTATCGATACTGTAGTAGCCTACTCGCAGCCTTTTAGCTTCAGGCGAATACTCGAAGGCTACATCGAAGCCTAATAACTCCATATCAAGCCCTCAAAGACTATGCGAACATTTGACAATGAACAAGCTTCGAACCCGAAGGCAGATACGTCAGCGTATGAGCTCCACATCAGCACCAAAAATACTTTGACCATAGTCGTACATGGTCGATGGCAGACATGTCACACAGCCAGTATACCAGATAGAACGGCGGGGAACGCTGCTCGATAACTATAGTATCAGAACCAATGACAGACATAATGTCAGAGCAAATAGGACAGCGGCTACAGTGTCAGACCTGACATTTTTGGTGTCAGACCTGACAGTTTTGGTGTCAGAACCGACCCCGGGTACAAGACAGTTGTCCCAGAGGGTACCCTTGTAATTAGACCCCCATGGTGATTCAGCCCTTTCTGTGATCTATAAATAGGAGGGAGGACTGTAGAGGGGTTATGAAATATCTCCCCTGAACCCTTGAAGTTTATCCTCGATCACCCTGTAAATGACCCAGTTCTTGAAACTTTGACTACTTAACAGTTATATCAATACTCATAAAAATCCTCATCAGAGGTCAGAAAGTATCCAATTCTAGGCCTCCATGCAAGTATATTGCCAGTAGTTTAGTCGTATTATTGATTATATGCTTGAATTCTCTAATAAAAGATAAATTTTGTGGTGTAAGAGTCAACTTCCCCTCCTTTCAAAGTTAGGCCCCTACATTTGGCGCCGTCTATACTTTCCTACCCACCAGTGTCCCCCTGCCTTGTACTTTCCTTTTCCAATTCCTACAAACCACTTCCAATGGCCCCACCCTCCACTCTACTTCCACCCAGGCCAGCAACTCCACTGACGGAGTGGCCACCCAGCTAGCCCTTCTTACTCAGCAATTCGCTCAGGCTGAGGAACGACACTGAACGCAATTGTATCAGGATCGTGAAGAACACCGGTAAGAGTTTGAAGCCGAATGGAAATGCCGTTTGGATGATGCCGACAGAAAATACCGTGCCATCGACGATCAACACAGCACAGTTCATGAGTTGTAATGACTACAGCCTCTGGACACCCCTCTTTCATCTCGAGCACCTGCCACGTCGCGTGTATCTGCCCGCACTCGACTGGGACCCCTACCACATCTGGAAGTACCCCCGGTTCATCTTGGTGCCAAGGGTGCTCCCCCTATTTTCCCCCTACTGTCTCCATCCATCTTGGCATCCACCCTATGAAGGATTCCTTCGATTCTACCCTTCGTTCCACCAGATACCCCAAACGCTACCCTATCCGAGAATGTCTTGGGGAGTGCAGCGCTGATCACACGCCAAAAACTCAGCCTCATCACCCTCGATCCCATCAATCCCCCCCTTATCCTGCATATTGTGCACAGCATGACCTCGACTACAAAATCCAACCTGCCATCCGCTTCAGTGCGGGCCCAACACCAAACTCATGGTGTCGGTTAAACAACCCCCTCTGCCCTAAAATCCCCGCTATCGAGGTGCCTCCAAATTTCTGAGCCCCCAAAATTAGTAAATATCACAATACCGATCCATAATCCCATATCCTCGAATTTTAAAAATGCTCTAAGCCTTTACTCTACGGCTGACCACCTGATGTATCGACTTTTTCCCACCAGCCTCATAGATAGCCCTCTTCGTTGGTATCATAACCTTCTTAATGGCTCGATTCGAAGCTTCGAGCAATTATCCAGTCTTTTTATCTCCCAATTTACCTTTAACAAAGATCGAGAGGTCAGGGTCGATACCATCTACATTTTTTGAAAATCCCCCACTGAAACCCTTGAGGCCTTCACATAGACGTTCCTCGACGAGTCAGGCAAAGTCGAAAACCTTGACTGCGCAAGCGCCGTACTCTCGTATTCGAGCGCTTTGCCGGATAACAGCCGTGTCAAAGAGTACCTGGTCCTCCACAATCTGCAAACCCTCTACGAGATGCTCTTAAAAGTCAATGTGTATATCGACCTTGAGCTCCTCTGCGAATCAAATAGACAGGGGCTGCCTTCGACCACCAATCCAAATAAACCTTAATAAGGTCCACCACCTGCTCCTATACCCCTGATCGCTCCTGTCTCACAGGAGACTGAGAGCCAGTCCTCCCCAAACTTACTGCCCCTATCAGCACCCTTCTACCACAGATCTAAGTAGACCTCATATGGCGTATCCCTTTCCCCATCGAGGTCAAACCAGACAAACCTTATTACGCTAACCACAAGTATAACTGCCACCACACCAACAAATGCTTTGCCTTACAACGCTCTCTCAAAATAATACTCAAGGCGGGTCATTTACATCAGTACATGGCCGACCTCCCTAGCTACCTCGACGGGTCGTACCTCAAACTTCAACCAGCCCCTGTTGCAGACCCAGCCAAGGTACACATCTACTAGGCTCATTTTATCGAGGTAAATAATATCGACAGTGGCCATTCCAAGAGTAAGCGCAAGCGTATCGAAGAATGTTGTAAACTCACTTACCAGGAGAAGCTACCCGCCCTCCTTCTGGAGTTAAGTCAATATCCTCAGCCCGAGAGTATATCATTTATTGGCCGCAACACATCGCATATACATTTTCCCCATTCTGCCCCTATAGTCATAATGATTAAAGACGAAAACCTCGTCCTCCACACCATGGTTATAGATATAGGAAGTACAGCCGATATACTTTCCTTCAAACCGTCCAATCCATGAACAAAATAGACCTCATCACTGCACCCGATATTGAACTGAAAGGTTTTATTGGGGCTACTGAAGTTTCCATTGGTCAAATCTGCCTTCCAGTTACTTCCATCCTAGTTATACTTCAAACCAGCTTTCTTGTCATCGATAAGAAATTTGAGTACCTTAGAATCCTTTGGTGCGACTTGTTCCATGCCATGCGCGCCATACCTTCGACTTATCATCAGACCTTTTGTTTTAATACCCCCAAGGGAAAATAAAACTTAAAAGGTTTTCAACATCTCGCCCGTTCATGTGAGCATCTAGAGATCGATCAGACCTGGAAACTCGTCAAACTAGCATAGCAATCACTGTCACCCACTGTCTCCATACTTTTGACACCCACCATTTCACCCATCAAACCCACTGTCTTTATCGAACTCGACGATCCTAGTCGAGGAATGTTCATTGGTACCTTTCTAGATGAGGCCGGGCGCCTCGAACTCACAACCTTCCTTCAAACAAATAAAGGCGTCTTCGCATGGATGTTTCAAGAGATGCCCGGTGTCGACCCCAGTTTAGCATCTCACCGCCTCGACCACATCATCCATTCTATAACAGTAAAATAAAAGAAGTGAACCTTGCCACCTCGACTTTGAGAAGCTGTAAACCTTGAGGTCGACAAACTCATAGCCACGGGTTTCATCAAAAAAGTCAAGTATGCTGATTGGATATCCAATATTGTTGCAGTTCTTAAAAAGAATGACAAGATCAGAATTCGGGTCGACTTCACACATTTTATCAAACATACACCGAAGGACATCTTCCCCTCCCAATCATTTTAGTACTCCTAGATGCCACTGCTGGACATGATCGCCTATCGATGATGGACGTGGCTTCGGGTTACAATCAGGTACCCCTCCTCCCCGAGGATCAACTTAAAAATTCTTTTATCAATGAACAAGGCCATTATTGTTTTAACGTCATGCCCTTCGGGATCAAAAATATGGGTGCCACCTACCAACGCCTTGTTAGAGCCATGTTTAAACCCTTGCTTGGTAAGTCGGTCGAAGTTTACATCGACGACATGTTATATAAGAGCCTCCAAAAATAGATCTACATCTAGGACCTAACCGAAGTCTTTTTGATACTTCGAACATACAACATGCAACTTAACCCAGACAAATGCCAGTTTGGTGCTTTGTCTGGCAAATTTCTAGGCTGCCTCATCAGCAAACGAAGTATCAAGATCGACCCTACCCATATCCGAGCCCTTATCGACATGCCTTCTCCTCAAGCCAAAAAAGATGTCCAAAAGGTGGCTGGTAAGATTGTAGCCCTCAACCGTTTCATTTCAAAATCCTCAGACCGCTGTGCTTGGCACTTCTCTCTTTTACGCGACCAAGGCATCCATAAGGCTAAAAAGAAAAACAACCCTGAGATCAATTGGACACCTGACTATGAAAAGGCCTTCCTCAAACTTAAAACATACCTTGGTCAACCACCCATCATTAGCACCCCTGTAGAAGGAAAAATACTTTCATTATACCTCGCAGTCACCGACACTTCTATCAGCTCAGTCCTCATTCGGCTTCTCACCCTCGTCTATACTTCCCAAAAGCTCAAACCATATTTTTAAGCTTACCCTATCTGTGTTATAACAAGTTATCCCCTTCGAGAAGTACTCAGCAAGAAAGAAAAACCCAGATGAGTACAACAGTGCTCCGTTTATCTTGGGGAACACGATATCAAATTTGAGAAGAAAGTATCCCCAAAAGGCCAAGAAGTCACCGATATCCTAGCTGACTTTCCGGTCAAAGATGTCGACTAGGTGGAATATAAAGATAACCTACCAGAAAACCAGCCCAAACCAACTGACCCATGGAACCCTAACACAGGCTGGCGTCTCATCATAGATGGATCCCCTAGACTTAATGGTTCAGGGACTGGTATCGTCCTGGTCACACCCACCAATGATCGAATTGAAAAGGCAGTTAAGTTAAACTTTGAATGCTCTAGCAACATGGCCGAGTATGAAGCCTTGATCCATGACCTCGACCTCGCACTCGACCTCGGTGTCCCTAAACTTGCAGTTTTCATAGATTCCCAATTCATCCAGAGATAATACACTGGTGAAAATAAAGCCAATAGTCACATGGCTAAATATGTTGCTCTCGTCCACCAGCGCATGGACCGTTTCCCTGAAAAATCTTCTATACTTACTATCCCTGAGGTAAAAGTAGACACGCAGATGTCCTCGCCTTCATAGCAGCTATGTTAGGCCAATCTGAATTTTGAACTCTTCATATCAAAGTACTCAAATGCCCAAGTATCGACCAGATAGAATTCAATCCCATTAATACTGGGGGCGAGAGTCTAGATCTAGATGACTGGCGAACACCATTCCTCGATTAATTTAACAATGCTATCCTCCCAGGCGATCCCAAAGCTAAACGGTTGTTATTAGAAAAGTGCCGCAGATACACCATCCTCAAATCTCCAAATGGCGTCCTCTATCGATACATTTCTCAAAATGAAGCCTCATCAATTCTTGTAGAACTCCTCGAAGGTACCTGTGGGGCTCATACCGCTGATCGATCTATGGCCCTCCGAGCCATCTCCCAAGGTTTATTCTGTCCCAATATGAAGAAGTATGCTTAAGAGTATGCCAAACACTGTGACAAATGCCAGCGCCATGCTCACGACATCAATAGCCCCTTACAAGGCCTACAATTTAGCTAAGTCTCTTTGCCATTCAAAGGATGGGCCATCGATATTATGGGTCCTTTTCCCAAAGCTTCGGGTAGCCGTGAAAATATCCTTGTTGCAACAGATTATTTTACCAAATGGGTCGAAGCCGTACCTTTATGTCAAACCAGAGAAGAAGAAGACATCAAATTTCTATGGGAGAACATTATTACACGCTTCGGCTGCCCTCATATGATTTGATGTGACAATGGTCCACAATTTGTCGGGAACAAAGTCAGAAATTTCCTCAAGAAGTACAACATCATCCTATCCCCCTCAACACCTAACTACCCCCAAGGGAATGGTCAGGTCGAAGCAGTCAATAAAACCATTGTCGACGGTCTCAAGAAGCGTGTCGATGCAAAGAAAGGATGATGGGTTCAGGAATTATAGCACATCCTCTGGGCCTATCGAACAACACCAAGAAAAGTAACGGGGTACACCCCTTTTCTTCTAGCCTATGGTACTGAAGCAGTGCTACCTACCCAATTTGAAGTGCCAACACGGGTCCCTAACATTCCTGGCGAAGATAATAAATTTGAACTCGGGTATAATATGTTATGGTTTGATGAAACAAGAGACCGAGCCATCGCCAACCTCAGCCGTTACCATCTATCAATCCAGAAGTTATATAACAAAAGAGTTCAACCACAAAGTTTCAACATTGGAGATCTAGTTCTTCGACGTGTTACACAGTCTTCGAAGCCTCAAAATGCCGACAAATTAGCTGAATCCTAGGAAGGACCTTATGTCGTGTACGATAAAACCGATAAGGGTTCATATTACCTGATGACAGAAGATAAAGAGTCTCTTCCAAATCCATGGAATACAATGCAGTTAGTATCAAACAATAGGCTACGGCCTTCACCTTACTCCATAGATGTAAATACAATATAAATAATGAACATATTTTTCTTCTGAACTTCGTCTCCTATTTCCCTGTGAATTTATTGGTTTAGCCTAAGTATCATGTCAACCCTTCGACCCGACTGATACTTTGGGGTGACCTTAAAATTTTTAAAGTCTCCAAAATTTAAGCGAACTCGAGGGGCACAAATGGTCAAGAGACCGGACCCTCGAGAACGAATTTGGGGCGACCACGTTCATCTTCGATCAGGCTCAGGCCTTCGAAGTCCAGTAAATTTCTTGGTTTAGCCTAAGTATCATGTCAACCCTTCGACCCGAATGAAACTTGGGAGTGACCTTGAAAATTTTCAAGTCTCCAAAATTCTAACATACTCGAGGGGCATGAATGGTTGAGAGACTGGACCCTTGAGAATATATTGAGGGAAACCACGTTCTACTTCGATCAGACTTAGGCCTTTGAAGTCTACTAATTTTCTTGGTCCCACCCAAGTGTCACGTCCATCTCACGACTGATACTCGGGGAACCATCTCGATGCTCTTCAAGGTTTAATAATTCTACAAGCATTCTGCACTTACAACATATGCAGATACAAGTATTAAAGAATATTAACAACTCTACTTCATTCATGATTTTTTAGTACAACATATATTAGAGAATCAAGTTTAGCACAAATCAACAAACCAATTAAAATCAAGTTCAGCATAAATCAACAAGTCCAATCAATCACAAGTTCATAACTCAAGTGCAAAGCAAGCTCAACATTGTTCAAATATTACAACACAACTGAAAGATAAGAATAAGTAGTTCGTCATGCCCAGTATAATACTTCATATAGGTGTGGCCACATCATCTCCCCTGTCCGGTTCTTTAACACCAACACCTCCAGTACCCTCAGCAGAAGGGTTAGACCCAACAATCACAGCACCAGCAGCAGCTTCTTCGACTACAAGAGTCTCTACGCCACCACCCACACCTATGCCAACAACATTTACTTCTACACCCTCCATCTGAGAAACATCTTCAACAATAGGATCATTGGTTGTGGGAAAGCGTTTTAAAGTTTCAGGATCATACCCCAAATCTGCTATAAATGTCTTCAGCCTGATAGTGACATTACATTCATCATTGAACTACCCTTGGAATGTCTTCCTCTATTCTGCAATAACCCAATCCTTCTCAGCCAGCTTCGACCCCAGCACCTGCATATGATTGTAACGCTGAGCTTCGTGTCTCCTCTTGTATTCATCTCTGATAGTCCCCTACTCTCGCTTCAAAAATTTAGAGATGCTTTAGTCCCTCGAGAAAGCTCCAGATTTTAACCATCTACTTCAACTGCCTTGTTATTATCTTTTGCGCCCTGATAAAAGCCTGTGCCCAAGCATCTGTCTGCTAGAATATTTGAGCCATCTGTATCTCGCGAAGCATGATGCATTTAAGATAAATTTTAGAATTTTAGAAGAAAATAGTTACCCGATGCATAGTCTTATTCATCCGCCTCCCAGCTTTGTCTGGGTCAGTGCCGCAGAGTGTCGCCATCAAAGCAGCCGTAGCTCGAGCGTGCTCCTCTAGTTTGGCTGTTGTTAGTTCTTCGTCCACATCCTCTGCATCATCCTCCCCCAGTGCCCTGCACCTCTTACGCTGAGTTCCCTTCGGCTGCTGTACCTTCGGTGATTCAGGAAAGACCTTACCTTTCCCTTTGTCAGATTACGTTAGTGCCTGCCTTGACGCGCCACGAGCTACTTCGGGCATCGGTGCTACCTGTTTTGGCGCCTCTTGCCCCTTGGAAACATAATTTACCTTCCTCGCCAACTTTACCATTTCCATTCCTTCAACCCCTTCGACGAACCATCACCCCCCTTCTTTTTTAATGGCTTCAGCGTAACGGGAATGTTTCGAAGCAAAGAATATGTCTTCTTCTGCCTTTTCCTTTTGACACCTAGCTTCCTGAAAACACAGTTTTCCCACTCCCCGTCCGCGTTGATCAGTTCGTTAATATAATTCCTCGGATTTGTCAGAGCTCGATTACTTGGTGCTACAAAACAAACAAAACTTGGTTATTAGTCTATTCGATTAATATGTCAAAAAATCTTCGACCATCAATTTACCTGGATTATAAAGCCTATGTTATAACTGATAAGGGTCATCCTCTTCGGCATTCTCATAATTACCCTACACAACTACCAGGTCATTTTCTCACCCTCGCCCCACCGAACACAAATTAGACAACCAGGGTTTATCTGTATGGCATTGGATATGGTACGTACCCACTTTTTGGTTTACTTTTATCCAATAGAGCGATGCGATATCGTACCTCTCGATCAATCCCCTCCCTTCATTTCTTAGCTCTACATTTATACCCTCGACCACCCTCATCGTTTCATAAAAATTCCCATTCATCTGACATGGGGACACCTCCCAGATGTTCAACACCTCCTTCACTAGCCTTCGAAGGGGTAGTTGTATCCCTAGCCAAATCCGCTCCCTAAATGCCATGAAACCTTCTCGAGGTTGAGACTTGAAGGTATATCCAAATCCTAATGCATACAATGCCACCCCTACCTTCGACAATTCCAGCTTAGCTGCAAATTGATATAATCTTAGCTTCTCTTTAGCTGAGACTAACCCTGCAGCTTCCCCCGAATCAGTCGAACTCACACTATTGCCACTTTGCTCCCCCTCTTCCCTTTCATCCCCCGAAGTCTCGATACTACCTTCACGTCCCCTTCTCTCCCTTCTTTCCATCTCCTCCATATCCTTCTCCTCGGTCACTCGAATGTTACGACGTTTACTACCCGAAGCCGCTACTTCAGGTACCACCAAGGTTAATGGGGCATTTGTTGCTATTTCTAACTCCTCCAAGTCGCTGCTCTCATCCACAGGAGCACAACTAGACACACTCGGTTCATTTTCTTTGATCTCCTCGTCTATTAGCCTTAGCTTTGAAGATCGACGGGTATGCATCTTACCCTACAGAAGAAGAGGCACACAATTGGATCGATATATTAAACTATTATGTGTTAATAACTTATTTTTACCTACCCTCTCCAACTCATACTATCATAGTCGAAGGTTCAACTCTAATCCCCGTCATACTCTTAATACCCTCAGAGCCCCAAAAGGCTAGGCCCACAGATACATGGTTTCTCCCCGTTCTCAGTTATATCATCACAACTATAAACCCTAGCAGCCTCTACCCTAATATGCACTCCATATAAAGATATAGAAGATAAAGTAGCAAGACTGAAGTAAGATCACATACCTGCTTGCGTAAAGTATTTTTCCTTCCTCTCAGCAAGTCAAATGATCCCACAGCAATGGCCGAGCTCTATAGAATAATTGCGTATGTTCTCCTTCCCTAACCCTCTAGTTTTTTCTATAAGTAGGTATCCAGGAACAATAACATTACTCTTACCACTATATTTACCTCCTGAAAATAGCAAAAAACTGCCTCAATTTCCAAAACCGCTATCATTACCACTACCCTACTACCCCTACTTTTCGGCAGAGATGTGTTTTGTCGACTTTACTCTCTATTACCCCCACGTAGATGTCCCATGCTCACATTTACACAATTTTATACATAAACCAAGTCGAACCTCCTGATCCCTGCTCAAAGTTGTAAAATTAAATCCTTAATCAACCTTTTCCCGTAATCTAAGGAAGCATCATGATGCCTTCAGGGCACTCTGCCCTAGGTTCAATACCGTTTTTGACATGCCAGCTGTTTGGACTGCCATTTTTAACAGTCAAAACCCACCTACCTTCGAAGTCCCTTCTTCCCGTTCGTGAATAATCACCTGCATCATGTCTCGAACATTTGTCCACAGATAACCTAATATTCGATTTTAAAATGTGCCAGTCATTTGATTTCTTTTATGTTCAGCATTTAACAAGCTGTTATCGTGCCTAAATTACCATCGAGTATTATGTTTGTCATACTTACACACTAGCAATTCAGTATCTCACTTCGACAGTTACCCTATAGATTTTCAATTTTATTCGGGCATACGCCCTTACACTGAAACACAGAAGTAAACAATCAACATCAATAGAAAAAACAACAAACATTCCTACATAAAATCCTATACCAGTACTTTTACCATATTGAAGAATCCCTTATTTACAGATGGGTTACTTCTTCCATAACCCAACCTCAACATCCTCCTTGTCCACCACCTCCTTGGCTATGGATTCCAAGAAGGCAAACCGATTATTGGGGAGCAGTCTCATCCATTGTAGCACCCTCCACCAGTATGCATAGTGTATCCCACCGATGGGATCCCCCAGCACTAGTTCAACCAAGTCCAGCATAACCCAATCTAGGCCTCGATCACCAAAAAACCTTTGCTTCAGCTCGGGGGTCTTCTTCTATATACGAAGGTCTCTTGCCGCCACTCATTTTTGGTACTTGGTGTTAGGAGTATTTCCGCTACTTCAGTTTGAAGATGCAGACATGTTTACTCAGAAAAGGTGCAGATGTCTGAAGTTCTCTTAAAAGACTCTACTTATACCTGAAGGCAGGTGCATTTAAATCCCTCTTAATCAGAACCTGTATTTATCACAGTCTTCAAAACATTCCCTCAGAATCTCAGAAGTCAAACCTTTTCAACTTCCTAGACTCAACCATTTTATCAGCATGCGCACGCAATACCTATTTATGAGGTTTTACAGTCGACAGATCTCTAGTCTCGAACCCTCGACCCCTCTATGCTTTTTCCTACAACTCTTTCAATATATATATCGAGCTTCGAGAATTCATATTTAATATTTTATTCCAGTTCAAATATTAACTAATGTCATCAATAACTATGACAATTCGAAATACTTTTCCCCTCGCAGATTGCTGTTTCTACCATTTACCCTTCATTCGAAAGTCTAACAGTCTATTCGCCTACCATATTTATTAGATGCAAAATACATTATTCCATTAAATTACCTTTTCATTTCATTACTTCGATCATACAAAAGAAGAGAGAAGGGCAAATGAGAAAAATACACAGACTTCAACAAAAAAATAGAAAACTTTGAATACAGTCATACAAAACAAAACCCATCACCACCTTATAAAGAACTCGCCTTATTTTCAGATAGATCAGCTCCTCTCGCCGAGCCCTGCTCATCCAGCAATAACTGATCCTCTTCCTGTACAATACGCTCGGCTAAACCCGATAGGAAGAGGTAACGTTCTTCGGCAACCGTAAACCTCTACTATATCATCCCTCACATGTACGTATAGGATTTCCCATGGATCGGCTACCCAGGTTCTAGCTCGACCAGGTCCGGCATGTCCAAGTTGAGCTCCTTATCGTCAAAAAACTTTAACTTCAGTTTAACCATTTTCCATCCTATTCGACGGTCTCTGGCATGTCCCATCCTTCTCTGATAACGTGTGTTGGGAGTTGTGTCCAAGTTGTTTTTGCGTAATTTAGAGGAAGAAAGTGAAGATGAAGAATATATAGTGTTACCCCCTCAGAAGCCATATTTATACATTCATTAACATCATTTATTACTCCGTAATCACAATTAATTCTTAATTACCCTCGTTTATTACCTTCCTCGGAAATCCGATATGAAATAATTAATAGTTTAACTTCCAACAACCAACAGTTTTTATCAGCAAATGCCTCTACACCTATTTCCAAGACCCTTGCTGAGAGGCGGCGAATGTAGTAGCCTACTCATAGCCTTCTAGCTCCACTTGAATACTCGAAGGCTGCATTGAAGCCTACCTGATAACTCGAAGCATAATAAGTCCATGGTCAAGCCCTCCAAGACTATATGAACATTCCCTCCAAAACTATATTCGACAACGAATAAGCTTCAAACCTAAAGGCAGATACGTCAGCGCCTGAGCTCCACATCTGCACCAGAAACACTTTGACCATGGTCACATATGGTCGAAGGCAGACATATCAGATAGCCAGCTCACCAGACAGAACGGCGAGGCACGCCACTCGACAACTACAATGTTAAAACCAATAACGGCCAGAGTGCCAGAGCAAATAGGACAACGACTACAGTATCAAATCTGATAGTTTTGGCGTCAGAGCCGACTCTGAGTACAAGTTAGTTGTCCTAGAGGGTACCCTTGAAATTAAACCCCCCATGGTGACTCAGCCTTTCTTGTGATCTATAAATAGGAGGGAGGGAAGACTGTGGAGGGGTTACGAAATCTCTCCCCTGAACCCTTAAAGTTTACCTTCAATCACCCTGTAAATGACCTAGTACCCAAAGCTTTGACTCTCAACAGTTATATCAATACTCTTAAAAATCCTCATCAGAGGTCGTGGAGTGTCCCATTCTAGGCCTCCACGTAAGTATATTGCCAGTTGTTTAGTCGTATTATTGATTATATGCATGAATCCTCTGATAGAAGATTAATTTCATGGTGTAAGAGCTAACTTTCCCTCCTTACAAAGTTAGGCCCCTACAGATACAAATTAGGTGGGGGCACCCAAACTGAGTGATGATGTATTCCCAGATAAAAGAGATTACCTCTTCTTCTCTGGTTCGACAGAGTAGAACTGCTTTTACCCATTTTATAAAATAATCGGTAGCTACGAGAAGGTGGTGGCAGTTACCTGGAGAATTAATAAATTTTCCGACGAGATCGAGTGCCCATCTTTTGATAGGCCAAAATACCTTGCTTGCATGAAGTTCGAGCGCAGAGGCGCGTATCATCTTTCCATGTCGTTGATGTGCATCACATTTGCATGAGTACTATTCTGCTTGCTTGTGCATACCAGACCAGAATACTCCTTGTGTAATGACTTTGTTTGCTAGTGATCGACCTGTGGCATGAGAACCACAAGTTTCTTCATGTAAATCGTAGAGCATCTCTCCCACTTTTTGTTTGGAGAGGCACTTAAGGTAAAGCCCCGTAACTAAACGGTGGTACAAGGTGCCGTTTTGATTGGTGTAGCGCCTCGAGTTGTCTATCAGCAGTCGGCGCTCCTTCAGATCTGCTGGAAGTGGTCCTTCACATTTATTGTTGACACCGAGATAAACTGAGAAAGGCTTTCGTCAATTATCATCTCCCCCTTTATCACCCCCAGTGTTGATCGTGCATACAAAAATACGATCAATACTGGGGGTTGAAATCACTTCGATCTAGAGATATCGAGTTTTTGTGCCCAAAACCCTGGTTAGATATTCCAAGGAATTGGCATGTTTATTTCTGCCTCGAGGAAGATAATCGAGAGTTGCTTGCACAAACTTGCTCATCCTATCTAAAATGACGGCTGCGTATTCGATTATCTTGCCATTTTTCTTGTATAGCTCAGAGTAATGGTGGACGATGAATAGTAAATCTGTGTAAATGGAGAGTTAGGGGACGCCGAGCTCGAGGGCGAGGTCGAGTACGTGATTGAGAGCTTCGTACTCGGTGACATTGTTAAAGGCCTCAAAATCCTAGCAGATTAATTTTTTAATTCTGTCGTTGGAAGGGGTAATCAGTACAATTTCAATTCCTGACCCTGCAGGTCCTGCTGATCCATCTATAAGAAGTCTTCACCCCTTCCTTGTAATCAATTCAGCTCGCTCATCAAATGCTTTGGGAGTGGATCTTCTGTAACTTCTTTTAAAAGGTCAGGATCATGCTCCTCCCACTCAGGATCTTCCACTGGAAAATCCGTGTGGATATCGGCCATGGCGTACCCTTTTTTAGAATGATGTTGTTCGAACATGATATCATGTTTTCCCAAGTTAACTGACCATTGTTGCACTCTTCTTGATATTTCTTTCTTGGATAGAACTTCCCGAAGAGGGTAGTTTGTCATGTCTTTAGCTTAAAGAACTTGAAAGTAGTGCTTGAGCTTCTGTGATGTATAAACAAGAGTGAGAGGATGTTTCTCAATTTTAGAATACTTCATTTTTGTTGGAGTGAGGGTTTTGCTGATGAAGTATACTGGCTTTTCAATTTTCCTTTCAAGTCAAATAAGAACTGAGATAAGTGAAATATCTGTAACTGCGAAGTAGATAATCAGTTCCTCATTATCTATTGGGGTGCTCATGATCAGAGACTTCCCCAAATAGGTTTTGAGATCTTGAAAAGCTGTATTGCATTCTGGTGGCCACTGAACCTCTGCATTTGGCTGAACATTTCCTCGTATGGTGCAACCACAGAATTATAGGAACAACCAACGACAGCGGTCTGATGATTTTGAAATGAAATCGTTGATAGCGGCAATCTTACCGGCAAGTTTCTGAACGTCTTTAACTTTTTTTGGAGATGGTATGTCGAGGAGAGCTTGTATTTGACCTGGATCAGCCTCAATCCATTTCTTACTGATGAGGTAGCCTAGAAATCAACCTGAATGTACTTCGAATTGATACTTATTAGGATTGGGACGCATCTTGTAAGATCGATGTATGTTGAAAATTGTGTTGAGATCTTAAATATGATTGATGGACGGTACAATCTTGTACAAGAGATTGTCAATTTAGACTTCCACAACTTTCTCGAGATGTACTTTGAACATAGTAGTCATCAATCGTTGATAAGTTGTACCTACGTTCTTGAGTCTAAAGGGCTTGACTTTGTAGTATAAAGTCCCCTTTCAGTGTTGAAAGTAGTCTTTTCTTGATCTTCATCCAAGAATGGTATCTGATTAAATCCTAAAGCAGCGTCTATCATAGATAGGAGTTCATTACCTGCTGTAGAATCAAGGATCTGATAAATATTGGGAAAAGGAAAACTGTCCTTTGGAGTTTATTTATTAAGATCGGTAAAATCTACACAAACGCGGACCTTTCCATTCTTCTTCGGGATAGCGGCAATGTTGGATATCCAATCTAGATACTTGGCTTCTCGAATGAATCCCACTTTAATTAATTTATCATCTCCATGTTAACTTCACCTCAAAGTCATGGTAATAGGCATCGCTGTTTCTATTTGACTGCGGTGGCGTTGATGTTGATTGCCAATTTAGGACATGCCTTGGCCGGATCGGCCCCAGGCATTTCTTCAAAAGTCCACGCAAAAACTTCTCTATTTAGTCGTAAGAACAGAATGAGAGCGTCCTTTTTGTGTTGAACCAGCTTAGTACCGATGAAAGTTCCTCTACTTGGTCCATTAATGTTAATGTATTCGATGGGATCCTCTATGGAAGGCTGATCATCGGGGTGATCAGCTTGCTGTAATTGCTATGCGCATATTTGTCGGGGGTATCTTGAATTGTGGAGACGGTATTTTTGTAAGCTCGAGAAAGCTTTTGACTACCCCTGATTTCATAAATACCATCGTCATGTTTGAAGTGGAGTGCTTGATGATAGGTAGAAGGGATTGGCATTGATCACATAGAAGATGACGTCGATGGTGGCTGGTCCTATGGTAATAGGTAAGATGATCTTCCCTACTCGCTCTTCTTTAGAACCATTGAATCCACTGATATCGGTGTTACTTTAAATAACTTGATCGGCCAATCCCATTTGGTCGATAGTGCTCTGAGAGAGGATCTCAATACCGCTACCAGTATTGATCATTATTGTGTGCATGACAAACTTTTTCATCTTGAGCATTATGACTAATGCATCATGATGTGGAAATTTGACACGGCTAGTATCAAAATCTTCGAATGATATTCCTAGCTGGTGATTGCTCGACTCAGGCAGAAGTTTGCCTTATTTATATTGAGGTGTGAGATCACAGCATTTTAATAATCTCCTACGCCTGTATCTGTTAGAGTTGGTGATCTAATTGATCTCGATCATGTTTCTATGGCGCATATGATAAAGATGCTTCTCCTCATTGTGATCTTCAGCCTGGATAACTTCAAGCTACTTCTTATTGCTGCCATCCTTGTATGATTCCTGGTCGACAATATATTCGAGCATCCGTCCCTCCTTGATAATATATTCGAGTAACCTCTGTAAAGTATAACAATTTTCAGTAGAATGATGGTTTACCTTATGGTGCATTTAGTACGGTCGACTCTCGATTGGTTCCAATGGTTGGAAAAGATGGTAGAGTTTATCTTTCGTGAGGATTGGAAAAATTGTTGAGATTCAAGCATTCATCTTTGGGAGGACTGGTTTGACTTGTGCTCTGCTTTTCTGAGGGTTGCCAGTGTTTCCCTTGGCGCGCTTCTGGTCACCCTGGTTCTTCTTAAGTTTTAAATTCTGATCTGTAGCGGGACTTTTTATGGTAAGGATTAATTTAGTAGATTTATGCCTTTCGTACATCATCCTTTCCAGGTTGACATAACTTTTGACCTTGGTAATCATATACTCCAAGGTCACAGTTTTGTTGAGGAGGAGGTATTCCTTTGCTTTGCACTCCAGCTGGAGTACATTAGTAAAGGCAGTAATAATGGTTTTCTGATCAAGATTGTCTACTTTACGTGTGAGCTCCAAGAACTTCTTTGCAAATGCCTCGAGTTTCTCTCCGTTGGATTGTTTAAGACTGATAAGAGAATATAAATTTTCTTCTTTCTCTCTGTTGTGAGCATATGTCATGATGAATTGTTTTTGCAGTTGGTCGAATGTGTATATGGAGTCTTCAGGCAGAGAATGGATCTATTAGAGTGGTTCCTCCTACAGACTTTTGGTGAATAGATGGCAGATATTGTGGTTAAGATTAGAGTATAACCCCAATGAATTGCAGTATTGCTGAATGTTCTCCTTGGGATCGGTACCCTTGTATTTGTGAATTTTTATAGTATGACAATCTTTCAGAATATCCATATAAAATAGTTCTTTGGTACTTGGACTTCCTTGTAACTTGGTAAGGTCGTCAGTAGTGCCCAGAACTTGTGCTTCAATCAACTCCTTAATTCGCTGGTCCATATGCTCTTGTGTAACATAGTGACGGATCAGTTGAGCGGCTTGACGAAGATGTTGTGGATAATGAGTACCGGTACCTTCAATCAAACGATCTCACACTGGAACTCGAGAAGGAGTTCTCTATTCTTCCTCTTGTTGGATGGAACATCGGTAACCTCGGCTGATTTCAGATTTAACCTCCCCCCCAAATGAATGGAAGGTTGAGGTTCATTCCGAATATGTGTGGAAATGGATTTACTGGTGGCTCCTTGAGGTCCCAATTTTTCCAGAGTAGAAATCTTGGAGACTTCTGGAACTTGATCACGATCTCGTATTGGAGGAGCTTGCTAAATGTTCTGCTGAGCTTCTAACGTAGTCTGCATTGTTGTCATTTGATCTTTGTGTCGTTTGAGCGCTGTCGAACGAGCTTGTCGTTCGGCATTGAGCTCTTTCTCATGAAGCTCTCAGTCGCGAGTTAATTATTGTTCGAGCTCGTTACACTTCTCCATTTCAGTGGGGAGATTCGCTCTGAGCTCTGAAAGTTTTTTCGACTCAATTGAGATATCGAGTTGGACTCTGGCAGTTGGTCACCTGGATGTGACCATGAATAAAATGTTAAAGTAGAGTGGTTAAATATCTTATGATACCATGAAAAGAATTTTTTTCCAACAGATGGCACCAAATGTAATGGTCTAATTCTGTAAGCTCGACGTGGTCTGAAATTAGTACTTACGCTAATGTACCTGTGACTACAATCTAGTAAACAAGAAATGACACAGGTATTTAGTGTGAAAAACCTATGAATAGGTTAAAAACCATGACCTCGTGTTGAGGGTTTTGTAATAGTGACTTTTATTGCTTGGGGCTGATGATATCTTATTATAAGTTATTTCTGGACTTAGAAATGTTTGATCTTGTGAATAAGAAGTTTGGAGTGTTGAGAATCTCAGAAGATATAGTCTTCTTTGTGATTTCTCATATCTTTTTTTAGTTTTTTGCCTTTTCTGGAACTTTTCCTTTCTATAGGCCTCTTCCACAGTTCTTCATCGTCTTGAACCACGTTCTCCGAACAATGTGGTTGGTGGCAGTTGACTGAGTAACTGTCGAGTTCGTGAGAGACATGTAGTTTTGACTTGTTAAGGTTTTTCTGTTTGAGCTTGACCCGCGTTCTTTATCAGTTTGTGGAGTATGTGGCAATGTTGACTAGAGAAGTCGTGTAGAGAATGTGTGAGTCTGATATGGAGGTAATTCGAACTGGGGACAACTCATTTTTAGGTAAGATCGAGGGATATGCCCCTACACATCTCATACATTTTTTTCCAGATGATAGATCGGAAAATATAAAAAACCCTGCTAATTCTATAAATTGAAAATTGTCTCTCGATTTCCACTTGGGTTTAGTTTTATAAATGATTTTAAGGTTTCATTCCCAGATATTATTTTTTTCAATCTCTTTAGTTTTAAATCCTCATGTAATGACATTTGAATTAAGCACCATTTGTACTAAAAAGTAAAGTATAAAGGTTTTACATAACCCCAATTTGGGAATAATTCATGACCAAGTTTGAAATCATGAACATACAATTATTGTCTCTGGGTGAAGATCTACATTACGTCAAGAGTGCATAGTTAAAGTGACAAAATTAACCGAGAGAGTGCCTACTTAATTACTATAAGTGCAAACATGCGGTGGCAACTTGCTCACATGTGTTTACCTTCAAAAGAAAAAAATAGATTTGGTCCACAGTAAGTGGCAACATGCTGTAGTATTAACCATAGTAAACAAAACCGTAAGTGGTAACTTGTGATAGAAATAACCCCCGTCACCGTCAATGGCAACTTGCTAACATGTTAACTTTCTGAAGAAGAAATAGATTTAGTCCACCGTAAGTGGCGACTTGCGGTAGTATTAACCGTAGTGAATGGAAAACCGTAAGTGGTGACTTACGGTAATAATAACCACCATAAGACAGAGAATGTCAGGTAAGTTTATAAGGCGAGGACATGTGTATTAGTCTTTGTAGCTCAAAACAGAAGAAAATGAATTAAAAATGAAGAGATCTGATTATGGTGATCAAGGAGTAGGTCATATGCAAAAAGTCAAACAACAAATGTTGTTGGTCTCATCGAAATGAAGTTATAGTAGGTTATTATAGTAGGCTTAGTCTGCTGATGCAGAACTCGAGGCATATTTGGGTGTCGAGTTTGAGTTCGAGTTGTATCTGAGGTAGGAATGTCTTTTGGAAGTTTTTGTCCCTTTGGGGTATCTTCTAGTCTTGGGAAACTTCTACTCCAAGAAGGATAAAGTGTGGAAACTCTTAATTTATGTAGAAAAGTGTTTTAGGTTTACTTTGGCTATAAAATAGACCTATGAGGTTTCTAACAACCAAACTTAAATCTAGTAGAGATGTAGCCTCCGTAGTTGACTTTATAAGGAGTTGGTCTTTACAAAGAAGATTGTGGAAGGTTTATCTTAGGGATTTGACGGTGAGAGGGGAATGACCTCTTATTTTCTAAGTTAAGAAATCAAGGAAGAAAGAAGATTAAAGGGTTTCAAGAAGAAGGTATATATGCAACATGATCTTTGTTGAGGTAATCTTTGGGTTCTTGATGGATCTCTTATTTTTTTTATCTCCTATAAATCTTTGTGGGGGTATTATGAGATTAGAAAATTCCATGTTTGTTAGAATCTCTTGAAGGCTTGTAATTGAACTTGGATACATAATAAGGTTTTTACTTAGTAGTGGGGAGTAGCCTTAGGGTGAGCCTCCGGTAAATCTTATAATATGTGTGCATGAATTGTTGTGCCTATGTTTCTGGGTTAATTATTTGTATACCATGAGGATAACAGATAAAACTAAATTGCGGTAGGGAATGTATTCCGCCCGGTTCCCCCAACAATTGGTATCAGAGTGAGGTTAAGACCATAAGATTATCATTCTTGAAGATTTATGGGTTCGATGGTTAAGTCGGATAGTTGATTTTTTTTTAGATGGATTTGGTTTCGGCTATTTTGGCTATATGATTTTCTCAAGCAATGAAGTTTTGGATGAAGAAACTTAGATGAAAATATTGGGTTGTACATAAACATGACAACAAGGCTTATGTTGCGAGAAAGACTTGAACATGGTACTTTTTTCAAGGTGCAGCGGTTTTGGCAAAAGCTTCAAAAAGTTTTGTATAGAGATGGTTTTTCCTCTAGGGCCAATGTTCATTAATAATTATAATCGTGGTGGCACCTCAAGTTATTCACCATGGTTGATTACTAAATTAGTGGGTCATAACTTCCATGGATCATGGTCGCAAGTTATGGTTTGTGTGGTGATAAAGTATGTCTATGTGTGGAGACTCTAAGTTTTTGAGAAAGAGTCAGATTTTGCAGGTTTGGTCGACATGGCCGGGTTATAGTACAGTGCTTAAATTTTTTTTCTTTCTAGATTAAATATACATTGGTTCAGATTTTGCTGGTGTAGGCAAAATTGTGTGATTTCATTGGTATAGATAAAATTACTATTTCATATGCTCTTTCCTGTGATGGAGTTCAGGGGTGGACTTGATGGTGCTTATGGATTTATGTTTAAAGCAGAAATTAAGGCAGAGTATTTCATGGCTACAGTTGGAGCAAGCTCACAAGCATAGTTTATCACGGAGAGAAATGAAGCTAATGGATGTTCGTCGATTTTGTCGAGGTTATAAAAGGTTTTGATCGCGGTTAGTGAATAGGAAGTAAACAATTTTAAAGGTTTTGTTGATGAGTTTGTTTGTGCTATGGATAATCAATGAAGATATGAATTGGGCTTTTTGAACGATAACTATCCACCACAACCACATATTTATGCCAAAACAATCATTTATTTTGAGCTTCACAGAGAGAAAACATGAGCTCCACCTCGAACATTTGGAGAGACGTGTCGATACGTAAAGAGACGTCCAGCCGAACCATTGGTTCTGATACCATTTGTTGGGGCTTAAGCCTCCCATTTCACTAATATTAACCCTATATTTACCACCTAGTTAGGTCGGACTAGGTGTGAGGTTTTGGTCTTAAGAAGCCTCAGTGCAATTTAATAGTCTGTATTTTCTTATATCCTTATGTGAACTACATCTTGTACTCGATGTGGGACTAACTTTGATCCATCGATCTTAACAACGTAGTGGAATGAGAAAAATACTAATGAGAGATAAAGAGATAGAGAAGGGGAGAAATACAGACGTCAGATAGGGATGTATAAGATAGAGGCAGAGTCATAGAGTAAGATCACAATCCACTATATGATCTTTATATCTACCTCATACTTTGTCAATTCCCCGCAAGTATGAGCTTATGCCGATATATCTTACCGTAAGTGTCCCCCCCCCCCAAAGCACAAATATCCACTTACGGTGGTTTTAGTTACACTTAAATTTCAAATAAAGAATATTTTTCCTAGATTTTTTGTTATAAATTGTTTGATTGTAGGAGTGCATTTTTGCCATTTTCCTTCTCATTTTCAGGAGAATATCTTTCTTTTATGCCGGAGACTTATAGATCCTACAAATTGGAAGATCAAATATACTAACAACCTTATACCTACAAGTCCAGGGTAAATAATATCTAAAATAGGTGATTACATACCTCTAGGGGCTACTTATGATTACTTTCTCAGTAAAAGTTTAAGTTTAAGATTAAGTTGTTTTTTTCTTTTTGTTTACCGTAACTAGCACCTGGCGGTACCTTTCAAAACATAAGTAGTTTTAAATCAAAAGTTCCCATTTACGGTAAGTCTAATGACGACATCTTTTGTCAATCTTGAAAATTTTGATTTAAAGTTTCAAATCGCAGCAAATCCCTAACATGTATAGGGATGAAACATCCATATTTGGTATTGGTTTAATTTTGTATCTAGAGTAAGTATCAACACTATCTCGTGGTTATTCATCGTCAGAGAGTGTACGTGTAACGACTGCAGCTGGATTGATACTAAACATGTACGTTGGTTTTGTACCTCCTTACTCAAATACTCTAGCCCATTAGTATTTTACAAAAGTTTGAAACAATTATGTTTTTTTAAGGAAAATAGTGTTCTATTCTAATAGACTTTTGTTATAATCGAATAGACTATGTTCAGATAGACTTTTATTATGTTGGAAGACCTGGCAGAAACCATTCTGTTCAAATAGGCTTTTGTTATGTTCGAACAAAGTACGGGATTTTCAGTTTTCTATTAGAAGGCTTCGTTTATAAATTCTATTTTAACTCTTCCTAAACCAATTTCTAGGGCTTAAGATATTTTGAGAAAAGAGAAAATTCAATGAGAGATTCAGCGATAATTAACCTCAAGTTGAATCGATCTAGAATTACAAAATCTAATTTGAATTTATGATTTGAGAACTTGAGGGATTCGAGCTTGAAAAACTTTGGTGCATAATCCGAGGCGAGGTATTGCAAGAATTGAGGATTAATTGCGAGAATAAGGATTGAAGATAGGTAACCACGGGATGTGATTATCGAGTCTGTAAGTGATTTATATTCTTGTAATTCTATCTTCATAGTGGAGTTTAGTTGTCGCGGATTTGACAATTCTATCTTCCTGTGGGTTTTTCCTAAGAAAGGTTTCCCACATGGTTAATATTATTTGTTTTTGTACTTATTGAGGATAACTATTGGTAATTGATTATAGGATTAACCTGGAATTAGGTCACAGTTGTTAGAAAATTGATTATAGGCTATTGGACCAAATTAACTAGACCTAATACTTTGATATCGATCAATCTTAAGTACCCATAAATTTTAAGATAGAGAGAAAAAAAAGTATTATATTGATGGGGAGATTGATTTATAATAATGGAGAGAGGAAGTTTCATGGTGAGAGAAGATAGAGTTATGAAGGGAGAGAGAAAGAAATGGACTCTTCATAGAGAACAATGTTAGGGAGAGGAACACCGTAGAGAAGGAGATAGAGATATAAAGAGGCAAGAGATGGCGACAGGAAGAAGTGAGAGACTTGGGGCCGCTTCTACCTTTTTTTGAGCTTTTTTTGCTTAAATTTCTTGATTAACTCATTAGAGAATCTCAAGGGAATTGGGGTTGCTAGTTTCTTTTATGTAGGCTGCCATTATGTCCATTCATTCAGAGTCCTTCATAATGATGTGTTATTTTGTAGAGCGAGTTTCTACAAGTAATATATAAATATATATTCTTATTTTATACTTGATTAAATTATGGTTTTCTTTATTTCCTTTAGTGTAGCCTATACTGACATAATTTGAATGTGACTATAGTAGCTGCAGATCGTGCGGAAGCGGGACGACTGATAACAGTTAAAAATTTGATGTTATGGAATATGATATTTTGCAAATATTTTCCTCAATCTATCTATACTTCTCTACTAAGTTTGATGAATTTAGAGGATGGAGAGCTCTCCTCAAGTATATCTCAAAGAATGGAGCGTTACATCATCTACCTCAAAGAATAGAGTGCCACATCATCTGCCTCAAAGAATAAAGTGCCATATCATCCAATAACTTAAAATCAATTTAGAAACGTTAATGTCAACATATTTATTACACTTAAATCTCCAACTTAATTGTTTCTCTTTGATTATGATAAGTACCTCAACTAGATCAACTATGTTGCACACCTCCTACATTGGTGAATGGGAAAAAAGTACTCAAGATTAACTCTAAGGACTATGAAGATGACAAAATTAAAAATTAGAAGTTTCATGTAGGGCACTTCATTGGCTAGAAATTGGCTTATACATATGTCAAAAGCTACCTTTTTAAATTTTGGGAACCTGAAGGAGATGTAGCTATAACAAAAAGCAGGAATTATTCCTGTTAAATTCTCTATGGAGGAAGATAGAGTAAAAGCCTTGGATTTGGGAAGTCAAAATATAACAAGTAGGTTACTTATATTGAGAGAGTGGCATACTTTTATAGAATATTAACTAATAGAGGTCAAGACCGTCTCTACTTTGGTGGATTTCATGATGCTTCATGGGAATGCTGGACTAGAGATGACATATGGCTATTATCCAACATGGTGGGGAAACCCTTATATACTAATAAAGCAATAGAGAAGAAATCTCGGCTCTTTATTAGAGTCTGTATGGAGGTGAATGCTTGTGATGAACTCCCTGAAAGTGTCACTATGGAAGTTGATGAACATTAGACAATTGAAGTAGGAGTTGAGTATAAATGGATCCCCAACAAGTGTAACTACTACAAAGTCTTTGGTCAAAGTGACCACCAATGTCCCCCTTTGGCAGACTTAAAGGATGAGAGTACAAAATCAGTTGAGCATACAATTAAAGGTGCAGCTAAAGTTAGAATGGTCCCATCACTAGATACAAAACAAGAGGCTAGAAATGATAAGAAACATGGTAAAGGAAATAGAGTTGCTAGTATAGATAACAACTCGATTGGCAATTAAAAAACTTAAAGAAGCAACAACTTTGCTCCACTAGCAGCTATAGGTGAGAATATTGAAATTGTTACTACTTCAAAATGTTTTCCAATCTGCACGAAAAACCAGTACCTCTTAAGGAGATGATCGATTCTAGTGTATAGATACTATCTCCTTAAGATAGATTCGCCCCTGCCACAATGTTTTGCAGGAATATAGGCCCCTGTCAC
Source organism: Kingdonia uniflora (assembly GCA_014058105.1). Taxonomy (NCBI): domain Eukaryota; kingdom Viridiplantae; phylum Streptophyta; class Magnoliopsida; order Ranunculales; family Circaeasteraceae; genus Kingdonia; species Kingdonia uniflora. The sequence continues at coordinate 1,351,039 of JACGCM010001954.1, read as the reverse complement.
CCAGGATACAAGGATCAGTCGCAGAAAGAAGAAAGCACGTCTATCTTTTTGCCAAATTAACTTTGATTGCGCCTGTTTTCTCTTTGTAAAAAGCCTCAAGAAAACTCTGAAAAACTTATCATTATAAATGAAAACAAAATTGGGTTATATAGAGCACAGGTGACTCTTCACCAAGAGTCGCACCTCAAGTTAGTGTCTTATCACCAAGAGTCGCACCTTAAGGTACGTCTGTTGGAAACACCCCAACTCACACTTCAAACCTAAAAAATGACTAAGTGTTTAAAGGAATCCCCATAAGCCCATGGCCCAAGGCCCAAAGACCGAATCATAAACTTATAATAATAAGCGGGTTTCCAAGGTCGAGCAAGCCCATGGGAAGCCCATGTACCCAAGCTAGTTTGCACACATGGGTCGCACATGTAGTACATGCGCGTATGACCCACCAACTCTCATACACATTGCATCAAGGTAAGTGTTTGATTTACTTATATAGGAGAGTTGTGTTTCCCTCATATCCAATGTGGGACTAAAATCACTTAGTTCTACCATTCAAACTTTAAGGAAAATCAGGGAATGATCCTTCATCGAGAGAGGTGTCTTGTGGACTTGAACCTTCTCTAGTAAAAAACTATCAGATTTACACTGATTAGTAAACATATGTCTTGAACTGTCAGATTTGGTGTAAACTAAGATAATAGTCTTCACACAGTACTATTCCAAACGCAATCGGCTCTCACAGTTGTGTCCAATTCGGCCATAAAAAAATCCCGGATTCATGAGTACTATTAGAAAATTTTGCCCAATAAAATTCTCATGGAAGCAACCCCACCTCACACTCACATAGGTGATTTCCTATTAAGAGTACCCTATCGTACCCTACTTGTAAATACAAGTCATAGGAATCATTAAAAGTTCAGAGAACTTACCCTAAAAATTGCGACAGGTTGCACTGTTCACTTCATGGAATGAGCAGGAGCTAAAATTTCCTCTGTGCTCATGTTGAGTAACTCAAAACTAGTTGTCCTATTGAACCTAGATCATGGGATCTTCAATAACCTTGGTTAGGTTTCCGCTAAGGTTAACTCGAAGTTAAAGGCTTTAAGCCCATTCCCCTCGATGTGGAATTTTTTTGCATTTTTGCCAACCCTTTTGTAAATTGATGCACTAGGTTGTCACTGGACTTCACAAAGTCAATGGATATAACTCCACTTGCAAGTAATTTTATTACAGTATTATGTCTACGACGTATATGTCATGACTTACCATAATAGACATTATTATATGCCCTTGCAATAGCTGTTTGATTATCGCAATGGATACACAAGGTAGGTACTGGCTTTGGCCATATAGGAATATCCTCTAAAAACTGTCGAACCCACTAAGCTTCATCTCCCTCACAATCTAGAGAAACAAACTTTGATTCCTTAGTTGATCGGCTATGCATATTTGATTTGAGGATTTCCATGAGACAGCTCTACTACCAAGTGCAAACACGTATCCACTTGTGGAGTATGACTCGTTAGAATCTAATATCCAGTTTGCATCACTGTATCCCTCAAGGACAGCTGGATATCTTGTGTAGTGCAACCATAGTCTATTGTATGCTTTAAATAGTGGAAAACCCAAATTAACGCTTCCTAGTGGCTCGGTCGAGGGTTTATAGTATACCGACTCAGTTTGCTAACTGTATAAGCAATATCTGGTCTAGTACAGTTCATAATATCCATTAGACTGCCAATGATACGTACATACTCTATTTGTGAAATGGGCTCACCTTTGTGTTTAATCAATTGACGCATATTATCGTATGGTGTCTGAACACCATGACTGTCAAATTTATTAAATTTCTTAAGTACATTCTCTAAATAATGTGATTGGGACAACACAAGTCCCTATGGTGTTCTGCTAATCATTATGCCAAGAATAACATTTACAATACCTAAGTCCATCATATCGAAGTTCTTGGACAAAATATTCTTTATTGACATAATGACATTGATGTTAGTCCCCATAATGAGCATATCGTCTACGTAAGGACACACAATGACATGCTCACCATTAATGCTTTTAATATTGACACATCTATCACATTCATCAATTTTTAAGCCATCCTTCATTATGACTCCATCGATTTAGCCATACAATTGTAAAGGTGTCTGCTTCAATCCATAAAGAGATTTATGAAACTGACTCACTTTATTTTCTTGGCCTCGGACAATGAACCCCTCAGGTTGGTTCATATATATTTTTTCATTTAATTCACCATTTAAGATTGTTGTTTTAACATCCATTTGATGTATTTCATGCTTATGCACTGCTGCAATAGCTTTCAACATACGTATGGAAGTTATTCTTGTCACTGGAGAATATGTATCAAAATAGTCCAAACCTTCATTTTGCCTATATCCTTTGGCAACAAGTTTGGCTTTGTACTTTTCAATTGAACCATCAGCTCTTAATTTTCATTTGAAAATCCACTTGTAACCTATGGGTTTGTTGCCAGGTAGAAGATCTACCAATTCCCAAGTATGGTTGCGCATTATAGAGTCTATCTCACTCTGTACAGCCTCTTGCCAACTAGGGGCTTCAGGTATAGCCATGGCTTCCTTGAAGTTTCGAGGCCCATTTTCCAACAAAAATGCTACAAAACTTTGCCAAAAGACTTAACAACTTTAAGTTGTTTCCCACGTCTTCGTTCTGCATTAAAATCAGAACTTGTAGGAGTGATTCCCTGATCACTACTAGAAGCAACATCTGTTGTTCATTTAATAGGATTCGCATTATCACTCTTTTTATATGGAAATATATTTTCAAAAAATATAGTATCTCGTGATTCAATGATGGTATTTTCATGCACATCATTTATTTCAGATTTGTATTCGAGAAATCAATATGCACTACTGTTATTGGCATTACCAATAGAAATGCAGTCAATAGTTTTAGGTCCTAACTTAGACCATTTTGGCAATGGTACTTGTACCTTTGCAAGACACCGCCACTCTTTTAAGAACTTATAGGAAGGCTCTCCACCTTTCTAGTGATCATAAGGTCTATTCAATCTTCTTGTGAGGTAACTTATTGAGAACATAATTCGCAGAAAGTAACGTCTTCCCCCACAAGTTCTGCGGCAAACCAGAACTAATAAGCATAGCATTAAGCATATTCTTTAAAGTTCTATTTTTCCTTTCAGCAACTCAATTTTGATGAGGAGTGTAAGTGCCGTAGTTTGGTGTATAATTCCAAACTTAGCACAAAGTTCACCAAACATAATAGAGTCTTATTCCTCACCTCTATCAGTTTTAAGAACTTTCATTTTTTTATTGAGTTGAGTCTCAACCTCATTTTTGAAAATAATAAACACTTTCAGTATTTCATCTTTGCTTCTGAGCAAGTAGACATGACTATTTCTTGTACAGTCATCTATGAAAGTAATAAAGTACTTCTTTCCACCTTGTGCTTGAATAAACTTAAAATCACAGAGATCACTGTGAATCAAATCTAGCGGTTCTATTTTGCGTTGCTCAAAAGAATGGAATGATTGTTTAGCAAATTTTACTTTAACACACACTTCACATTTTTGTTTTCAATCAAGATTGAATTTAGGCAGCAATCCTAAATTGACTAATTTAATCAGTGAACCATAATTTACATGTCCTAATCGTTGATGCCAAACATTAAATGACTCAAGCAAGTAAATAAAATTCTCATTCTTATTGGTAATTAAAACTGGTTTACACAAGACTACTAGTTTGAACAGTCCATCACATTCATAACCTTTTCCTATGAATATACCATTTTAGTCATGATACATCTGTTTGACTCTAACACTAAGTTGAATCCATTCTTGATCAAATATGGTTCTTGCGGATATCAGGCACATGCAGCACTTCATTCAAGGGAATTTCTTTTTTAGATGTGAATTTCAAAACTACTTTCCATTTTCCTTTGACCTTTGATGTCGAATCGTTGCCCATGAACACTTTTTCTTCATGTTCAGTCTTATTGTAGGCAGTAAATAAACTTCTGTCATGGCATATATGACGTGTGGCCCCTGTGTCCACAAACCATCCCCTAAAATCACTTGCCAGGTTGATTTCGGAGATCACTGCACACAAGTTCTCCATCTCAGTAATGTTTGCTTGAGTGCCTTTGTTACTTTCTGGTCTACTTTTAAGCTTGCGGCATTCCATTGACTTGTGCCCTGGTTTGCCACAAACATAAGAACTACCTGTGAACTTCTTAAAGTCCTTGACATTAGGGACCAGGAAATTCTTCCTATTTTCCCTTTCAACCCATTTTTCTTTTGGGGTTTAGGGTTTCCCTCGACCATGTTGGCCTTGGCATCGCAAGAATGAACAACATCCTCTTTTTGCAGGATTTGTTATCTTCTTCGATCCTTAGCCTTACGATCAGTTCCTCTAACTTCATTTATTTCCTCTTATGCTTCAAATAACTTTTGAAGTCCTTCCAGGATGAAGGCAACTTCTCAATTATCGCAGCAACCAGAAAAGATTTACTTTACCTCATATCTTCTTCATGAATATCATGTAGGATAATTTGTAGTTCCTGTACTTGACTGATTATAGTCTTGGAATCCACCATTTCATAATCCAGGAATCTGCCAACTTCAATTTTTTTCAGTCTGGCATCTTCCGTCTTATAATTATGGTTTAAGGATTCCCACAGTTCCTTTGCAGACTCCGTTGGACTGTACACATTATACAATGCGTTGTCCAAACCATTCAGAATATAATTATGACACATAAAGTTATAATAAATCCACGCCTCCAATGCTGCTACAGTTGTTAGGTCAGTTTCTTCCTCCTTCAACTAAGGTTTGTCCTTCTTGAGAAATTTTCCTAAGCACAAAGTTAGGAGAAAGAATGACATCTTCTGCAGCCAATGCTTGAATTTAGTGTCATTGAACTTCACTAGCTTCACCTTCAAAGTGTGTGGCTTACCCTTTTCACTCTTCTTTTAGTATAATTCACCATTGCTACAGTTTATGATCACACAGAAAGAATTAGTTTGTCTTAAGATTGTGTTCCAATCTGCATGAAAAACATACACCTCTTAAGGAGATGATCGAGTCTAGTGTATACGCACTATTTCCCTAAGACAGATTCGCCCCTGCCGCAGTGCTTTGGAGGAATATAGTCCCCTATCTCCCAGGATACAACGATTAGTCGCAGAAAGATGAAAACACTTCTATCTTTTTTCCAAAAAAACTTTGATTGCGTCTATTTTCTCTTTGTAAAATGACTCAAGAAAACTCTGAAAAACTGATCATTATAAATGAAAATGAAATTGGGTTATATAGAGCATAGGTGACTCTTCACCAAGAGTCACACCTTAAGGTGTGTTTGTTGGAGACACACCAACTCATACCTCAGACCCAAAAAAATTGACTAAGTGTTTAAAGGAATCCCCATGGTCCCATGACCCAAGGCCCTAAGGACAAATCATGGACTTATTATAATAAGCAAGTTTCCTAGGTCGAGCAACCCCATGGGTAATTCATGCACCCAAACTCCTTTACATACACGGGTTGCACATGTCACACATGCGTGTGTGACCTACCAACTCTCACACACATTACAATAAGGTAAGTGCTTGATTTATTTATATAGGAGAGTTGTGTTTCCCTCATTTCCAATATGGGACTAAAATCACTTTGCTCTACCATTCAAACTTTAAGGAAATAAAAATACCCTTTGTATTATCCAACAATACCTCACATTTTAATGGTAATAGATAGACTCAGACAAAATAGAGAAAATCAGGGAATGATCCTGCATCGAGAGAGGTATCCTGTGGACTTGAACATTCTCAAGTAAAAAAACTATCAGATTTACGCTGATTAGTGAACATATGTCTTGAACTATCAGCTTTGGTGTAAATAAAGACAATAGTCTTCACATAGTACTATTCCAAACGCAATCGACTCACATAGTTGTGTTCAATTCGGCCCTGAACATATCCCGGATTCATGAGAACTATTAGAGAATTTTACCCTATAAAATTCTCATGGAAGCGGCCCCACCTCATACTCACATAGATGACTACCTATTAAGAGTACCCTGTCGTACCCCGCTTGTAAATACAAGTCATAGAAATCATTAAAAGTTTAGAGAAGTTACCCTTAAAATTACGACAGGTTGCACAGTTCACATCATGGAATGAGTAGGAGCTGAAATCTCCTCAGTGCTCATGTTGAATAACTAACAACTAGTTATCATATTGAATCTAGATCATGGGATCTCCAATCAACTAGGTTAGGCTTCCGCAGAGGTTAACTCGTAGTTAAAGGCTTTAGGCCCATTCCTCTCGATGTAGAAAAAAGTTGCATTTCAGCCAACCCTTTAGTAAATGGATCCGCTAGGTTGTCACTGGACTTCACAAAGTCATTGGATATAACTCCACTTACAAGTAATTTCTTTACAGTTATATGTCTACGACGTATATGTCATGACTTACCGTTATAGACATTATTCTTTGCCCATGCAATAGCTGCTTGATTATCGCAATGGATACATAAGGCAGGTACTGGCATTGGCCATATAGGAATATCCTCTAAAAACTGTCGAAACGACTAAGCTTCATCTCCCGCTAAATCTAGATCATCAAACTCTGATTCCATAGTCGATCGAGCTATGCATATTTGATTTGAGGATTTCCATTAGACAGCTCCACTACCAAGTGTAAACACGTATCCACTTGTAGTGTATGACTCATTAGAATCTGATATCCAGTTTGCATCACTGTATCCCTCAAGGATAGCTGAATATCTTGTATAGTAAAGCCCATAGTCAATTGTATGCTTTAAATACTGTAAAACCCTTATTAACGCTTCCCTCTAGCTCGATCGAGGGTTTATAGAATACTGACTCAGTTTGCTAACTGTATAAGCAATATCTGGTATAATGCAGTTCATAATATGCATTAGACTGCCTATTATGCGTGCATACTATATTTAAGAAATAGGCTCACCTTTATGTTTAATCAATTGACGCATATTATAGTATGGTGTCTGAATTCCACGGCAGTCAAATTTATTAAACTTCTTGAGTACATTCTCTATATAATGTGATTGAGACAACATAAGTTCCTGTGGTGTTCTGTTAATCTTTAAGCCAAGAATAATATCTTCAACACCTAAGTCTACCATATTGAAGTTCTTGGACAACATATTCTTTGTTGACATAATGACATTGATGTTAGTCCCCATGATGAGCATATCGTCTGCGTAAAGACACACAATGACATGCTCACCATTAATGCTTTTAATATAGACACATCTATCACATAACTTAATTTTGAAGTCATCCTTCATCATGACTCTATCAATTTTGTCATACAATTGTAAAGGTGCCTACTTCAATCCATAAAGATATTTAACCAACTGACACATTTAATTTTCTTGTCCTCGAAAAATAAACCCCTAAGGTTGGTTCATATATATTACTTCATTTAATTCACCATTCAAGAATGTTGTTTTAACATCCATTTGATGTATTTCAAGCTTATACATTGCTGTAATAGCTTTCAACATACGAATGGAAGTTATTCTTGTCACTGGAGAATATGTATCAAAATAGTCCAAACCTTCTTTTTGGCTATATCCTTTGGCAACAAGTCTGGGTTTGTACTTTTTAATTGAACCATCAGGTCTCAATATTCGCCTAAATATCTACTTGCAACCTATAGGTCTGTTGCCAGGTGGAAGATCTACCAATTCCTAAGTATGGTTGTGCATTATAGAGTCTATCATACTCTGTACAGTCTCTTGCGAACTAGGAGCTTCAGGTGTAGCCATGGCTTCCTTGAAGGTTCGAGGCTTATTTTCCAACAAAAATGCTACAAAACTTTGCCAAAAGACTTAACAACTTTAAGTCGTTTCCCCCACGTCTTGGTTCTGCATTAAAATCAAAACTTGTAGGAGTGATACACTGATCACAACTAGAAGCAATATCAGTTGTTCTTTTGCGAGGATTCACATTATTACTCTTTTTATATGGAAATATATTTTCCAAAAATATAGTATCTCGTTATTCAATGATCGTATTCTCATGCACATTATTTATTTTAGATTTGTATACGAGAAATCTATATGCACTACTGCTATTGGTATTGCCAATTAAAATACAGTCAATAATTTTAAGTTCGAACTTAGGCCTTTTTGGCAATGGTACTTGTACCTTTGTATGACACCCCCACACTTTTAAGAAATTATAGGAAGGCTCTCTACCTTTCCAGAGTTCTTAAGGAGTCTTTTCAATCTTCTTGTGAGGTAACTTATTGAGAATATAATTCCCAGAAAGTAACGCCTCCCCCCACAACTTTTGCGGCAAATAAGAACTAATAAGCATATCATTAAGCATATTCTTTAAAGATCTATTTTTCCTTTCAGCAATTCCATTTTGCTGAAGAGTGTAAGGTGCAGTAGTTTGGTTTATAATACCAAACTTAGCACAAAGTTCTCTGAACGTAATAGAGTCGTATTCCTCACCTCTATCAGTTCGAAGAACTTTTTTCTTTTTTTTGAGTTGAGTCTCAACCTCATTTTAGAAAATAATAAGCACTTCTAGTGCTTCATCTTTGCTTCTGAGCAAGTAGACATGACTATATCAAGTATAGTCATCTATAAAATTAATAAAGTACTTCTTTCAGCCTCGTGTTTGAATAAACTTCAAATCGCAGAGATCACTGCGAATTAAATCTAACGGTTTAGTTTTGCGTTGTTCAATAGAATGGAATGGTTGTTTAGCCAATTTTGCTTCAACACACACTTTACATTTTTGTTTGCAATTAAGATTGAATTTAGGCTACAATCCTAAATAGACTAATTTACGCAGCGAATCATAATTTACATGTCCTAATCGTTGATGCCACACATTAAATGACTCAAGCAAGTAAATCTAATTTTCATTCTTATTGATAATTGAAACGGGTTTACACAAGACTGCTAGTTTGAGCAGTCCATCACACTCATACCTTTTCTTATGAATACACCATTCTTAGTCATGGTACATCTGTTTGACTCAAACACTAACTTGATTCCATTCGTGATCAACAATGCTCTATAAATAAGGTTCTTATGGATATCAGGCACATGTAGTACTTCATTCAAACTAACTTCTTTTTCAGATGTGAATTTTAGAACTACTTTCCCTTTTCCTTTGACCCTTGATGTCGAAACTAACTTCTTTTAAGAGTACCCTGTCGTACCCCACTTTAAAATACAAGTCATAGGAATCATTAAAAGTTCAGAGAACTTACCCTGAAAATGGTGACAGGTTGTACTGTTCACATCATGGAATATGTAGAAGTTAAAATCTCCTCAGTGCTCATGTTGAGTAACTCACAACTACTTATCCAATTGAACCTAGATCATGGGATCTCCAATCAACTAGGTTAGGTTTCCGCAGAGGTTAACTCGTACTTAAAGGCTTTAAGCCCATTCCCCTCGATGTGGAAAAAACTTGCATTTCTGCCAACCCTTTTGTAAATGGTTTCGCTAGGTTGTCACTGGACTTCACAAAGTCAATGGCTATAACTCCACTTGCAAGTAATTTCTTTACAGTATTATGTCTACGACGTATATGTCATGACTTACCATTTTAGACATTATTCTTTGCCCTTTCCATAGCTGCTTGATTATCGTAATGGATACATAAGGCAGGTACTGGCTTTGGCCACATATGAATATCCTCTAAAGACTGCCGATGCCACTCAGCTTAAACTTCCGCTAAATCTAGAGCAACAAACTCTGATTCTATAGTCGATCGAGCTATGCTTGTTTGTTTTGAGGATTTCTATGAGAGAGCTTCACCACCAAGTGTAAACACGTATCCACTTATGGAGTATGACTCGTGAGAATCTGATATCAAGTTTGCATCATTGTATCCCACAAGGACAGTTGGATATCTTGTATAGTGCAACCCATAGTCTATTTTATGCTTTAAATATTGTAAAATCCTTATTAACGCTTCCCAGTGGCTCGGTTCAGGGTTTATAGTATACTGACTCAGTTTGCTAACTGCATAAGCAATATCTGGTCTAGTGCAGTTCATAATATACATTAGACTGCCCATAATACGTGCATACTCTATTTGAGAAATAGGCTCACCTTTGTGATTAATCAATTGACGCATATTATCGTATGGTGTCTGAACACCACAAAAATCAAATTTATTAAACTTCTCGAGTACATTCTCTATATAATGTGATTGAGACAACACAAGTCCCTGTGGTGTTCTGTTAATATTTATGTCAAGAATAACATCTACAACACCTAAGTTCTTCATATCGAAGTTCTTGGACAATATATTTTTTGTTAACATAATGACATTGATGTTAGTCCCCATGATGAGCATAACGTCTACGTAAAGACACACAATGACATGCTCACCATTAATGCTTTTAATATAGACACATTTATCACATTCATTAATTATGAAGCCATCCTTCATCATGACTACATCGATTTTGTCATACCATTGTAAAGGTGCCTACTTCTATCCATAAAAAGATTTAACCAACCGACACACATTATATTCTTGGTCACGGACAATGAACCCCTCAGTTTGGTTCATACATATTTCTTCATTTAATTCACCATTCAAGAATGTTATTTTAAGATCCATTTGATGTATTTCAAGCTTATGCACTGCAGTAATAACTATCAACATATGAATGGAAGTTATTCTTGTCACTGGAGAATATGTATCAAAATAGTCCAAACCTTCTTTTTACCTATATCCTTTTGCAGCAAGTCTAGCTTTGTAATTTTCAATTGAGCCATTAGGTCTCAATTTTCGTTTGAAAATCCACTTGTAACTTATAGGTCTGTTTCCAGGTGGAAGATCTACCAATTCCTAGGTATGGTTGTGCATTATAGAGTCTATCTCACTCTATACAACCTCTTGCCAACTAGGAGCATCAGGCGTAGCCATGGCTTTCTTGAAGGTTCAAGGCTCATTTTCCTACAAAAATGCTATAAAATCTTTGCCAAAAGACTTAGCAACTTTAAGTCGTTTCCCACGTCCTGGTTTTTCATTAAACCAGAACTTGTAGGAGTGATACGCTGATCACTACAAGAAGCAACATCAGTTGTCCTTTTAAGAAGATTCACATTATCACTCATTATATATAGAAATATATTTTCATAAAATATTGCATCTTGTGATTCAATGATGGTAATCTCATGCATATCATTTATTTTAGATTTGTATACCTGAAAATCAATATACACTACTGTCATTAGCATTGCCAATAAAAATATAATCAATAGTTTTAGGTCCTGACTTAGATCATTTTGGCAATGGTACTTGTACCTTTGCAAGACACCCCCACACTTTTAAGAACTTATAGGAAGGCTTTCTACCTTTCCAGAGTTCATAAAGAGTCTTTTAAATCTTCTTGTGAGGTAACTTATTGAGAATATAATTCGCAAAAAGTAACGCCTCCCCCACAAGTTCGGCGGCAAACCAGAACTAATAAGCATAACATTAAGCATTTTCTTTAAATTTATATTTTTCCTCTCAACAACTCCATTTTACCGAGGAGTGTATGGTGCAGTAGTTTGGTGTATACTAACAAACTTAGCTCAAAGTTCTCCAAACGTAATAGATTCGTATTCCCCACCTCTTTCAGTTCGAAGAACTTTTATTTTTTTGTTGAGTTGAGTCTCAACCTAATTTTTGAAAATAATAAACACTTCCAGTACTTCATCTTTGCTTCTGAGCAAGTAGACATGACTATATCATGTACAGTCATCTATGAAAGTAATAAAATACTTCTTTCCGCCTCGTGATTGAATAAACTTCAAATCACAGAGATCACTGTGAATCAAATCTAGCGGTTCAGTTTTGCATTGTTCAATTGAATGGAATGGTTGTTTAGCAAATTATGCTTCAACACACAGTTCACATTTTTGTTTAAAATCAAGATATAATTTAGACAACAATTTTAAATGGACCAATTTATGCAGCGAACCATAATTTACATGGCCTAATCGTTAATTCCAAACATTTAATGACTCAAGCAAGTAAATAGAATTCTCATTCTCATTGATAATTGAAACTAGCTTACACAAGACTGCTAGTTTGAACAATCCATCACACTCATAACTTTCTCCAATGAATACACCATTCTTAGTCATGATACATCTGTTTGACTCAAACACTAACTTGAATCCATTCTTGATCAACAATGCTCCGGAAGCAAGGTTCTAACAGAAATCTAGCACATGCAGCACTTTATTGAAAGTAACTTCTTTTTTAGATGTGAATTTCATAACTACTTTCCCTTTTCCTTTGACCCTTGACGTCGAAACGTTTCCTATAAACACTTTCCCTTCATGTTCTGTCTTATTATAGGCAGTAAATAAACTCCTGTCATAGCATATATGGCGTGTGGCCCCTGTGTCCAGTAACCATCCCCTGAAATCGCTTGCCAGGTTAATTTTGGAGATCACTGCACACAGGTTCTCCATCTCAGCAATGTCTGCTTGAGTGCTTTTGTCCCTTTCTGGTCCGCTTTTACTCTTGCGGTATTCCATTGACTTGTGCCCTGGTTTGACATAAACATAACAACTCCCTTTGAAATTCTTAAAGTCCTTGCCCTTTGGGCCCAAGAAATTCTTCCCATTTTCCCTTTCTTTCCATTTTTCTTATGGGGTTTAAGGTTTCCCTCGACCATGTTGGCCTTGGCATCGTAAGAATGATTAACATCCTTCTTTTCGTTGGATTTGTTATCTTCTTTGATCTATTGCCTTACGATCAGTTCCTCCAACTTCATTTCTTTCCTCTTATGCTTTAGATAACTTTTGAAGTCCTTCCAAGATGAAGGCAACTTTTCCATTATCGCAACAACCTGAAAAGATTCACTTAACCTCATACCTTCAGCATGAATATCATGCAAGATATTCTGCAGTTCCTGTACTCGACTGATTACAGTATAGAAATCCTCTATTTTTTACTCCAAGAATCGGCCAACTACAAATTTTTTCAGTCTGGCATCTTCCGTCTTATACTTATGGTTTATAGATTCCCACAGTTCCTTTGCAAACTCCGTTGGACTGTACACATTATACAATGTGTTGTCCAGCCCGTTTAGAATATAATTCCAACCACAGAAAGATAGAATGAATCCACGCCTCCACTGCTGCATATGGTTGTTTGGTCAGTTTCTTTCTCCTTCTACTCTGGTTTGTCCTCCTTGAGAAATTTTGCTAAGTTCAGAGTTATGAGAAAGAATAACATCTTCTGCTGCCAATGCTTGAATTCAGTGCCATTGAACTTCTCAGGCTTCACCTTCAAAACGTGTAGGTTGCCCTTTTCACCCTCCTTCTCAGTAAGATTCACCATTGCTGCAGTTTTTGATCACAAAAAAAAAAATTGCCTTAAGATTAAGTTCCAATTTTCATGAAATGCCAACACCTCTTATGGAGATGATCGTGTCTAGTGCATACACACTATCTCCAAAAGACAGATTCTCCCCTGACACAGTGCTTTACAAGAATATAGTCCCCTGTCTCCCAGGATACAACGATCAGTCGCAGAAAGAAGAAGGCACTTCTATCTTTCTTCCAAATAAACTTTGATTGCGTCTGTTTTCTCTTTGTAAAAAGACTCAAGAAAACTCTGAAAAATTGATCATTATAAATTAAAGCAAAATTGGGTTATATAGACCATAGGTGACTCATCACCAAGAGTCACACCTCAAGTTAGTGCCTCTTCAACAAGAGTCACACCTTAAGGTGCGTCTGTTGGAGGCACCCTAACTCACACCTCAAACCCTAAGGCCAAATCATAAACTTATAATAATAAGCAGATTTCCTAGGTCGACCAAACCCATGGGTAGCTCATACACCCAAGCTAGTTTGCACACATGGGCCGCACATTTTGCACATGCGCGTGTGGCCCACCAACTCTCACACACATTACAACAAGGTAAGTGTTTGATTTACTTATATAGGAGAGTTGTGTTTCCCTCATATCAAATGTGGGACTAAAATCACTCAGTTCCACCATTCAAACTTCAAGGAAAAACATATACCCTTTGTATTTTCCAACACAAAAAATGATATAAACATTGATTAGGCATCAGGGGAGAATAACAGGAATACTAAGTAGCAACTAAAGGGGCCAGTTGGGGGAATCTAAACAGATGAAGATGGGTTTAAGTAATCCAGGAGTGTTGTTAAAAAAGATTAAAGAGGAACAAAACTAAAGTTTTAAGAACCCCCATTAAGGAAGAAATACTTGCCAAATTATACATATCCTAAGGGCCAGCCAGGTGCAAGGAAGGGCTACTATAAATCTAATAAAGTTATCTATGTGTAGCAACCTACAAATGCAGAATACTAGGGGTATTAACAAACCTCCCAAGCAGCAGGAAGTTAGAAATTTCTTCCCCAATCACAAGCTTTTTTTAATTGGTCTGATGGAAACTAAATTAAGGAAGGAAGAGAAAACTTTGTTGTTAACAACATGTGCCCTAACTGGAAGTTCACTACTTGCAACAGTACCCTCAAAGGTAGAATGTTGTTATGCTGGGATGAATAAGTAGTTTAAGTGATAGTCATAAGAATTTCATTGCAAGCAATTCACTGCCTTCTCACCTTCAATAATCAAACTATTCTCCATTCTTTTTTAATCCATGCTTCCAACATAGCAAGGGAGAGAGATAAACTATGGAAAGACATTAAGAATTTGTCTCTGATGTTTACCAACCCTTGGATTCTCATAAAAAGCTTTAATTCCCCATTAACAAACATGGACAAAGCAGGAGGGATAGTTGTTCTAAGCTCAATGGTTGAGAAGTACACAGGCCTACTTACAATTTCAAAGCTTCAGACCTAAAATGTTGTGGTTGTAGATATGCATGGAGCAATAAAAGAGTTGGGGAGGACAAAATGTTAACAAAAATTGATAAAGTGTTAGTTAATGATACTTGGTGTCACTCATTTGGAGTAACAGAAGCAGACTTCTTAACAGCACAAGTTTCTGATCATAGTCCTGTAATGGGGAGAGTGTATAAACCTTTCTCTGGAAAAAATTTTTAAATACTACAACCATTGGGCTCTTGAAGATGGTTACAAGGAAGCTATTATGAAAGGTTGGTCAAAGGCACTTGAGGGTAACCCCATACAGAGGCTCAAGCAAAAGCCTAGTAATGTCAAGAATTAGATTAGGGCTTGGAGGATGGAAATGCCAACTTGAGAAAATAGTAAGACAACAACCTAGGTTAACATCCTTGATGAAGAGTTGGCAAAGGTGAATTAGTGAATGGCAACACAGAGTTCTTTCATGTGCAAGAAGAAGCTAGCTGCTAATCTTAATGCTATAGAGCATGCATGTGTATTGAATTGGTATGTTTATCATGCCTCAAGCAGTTATTACCTAGAGGTCATCTGGAGTTTAGGCGCACCAAGACTTAGAATAATCTAGCTGTTGTTTTAAGACATACTCAGAAAATTGTTACAAAGTAAAATAACTTTCGGGTTTATTGGGTTGAAGCTAACCTTATTAAACGGAAGAATTTTGGGGAGATGGTTGCCCCTACTAAATGTTAGCTCTTGGGTGTGGAAGAAGGTGTTGGAGTTTAGAAGCACAACTAAAGATATTGTTCTTCACTTATTGGGGAATGGGAAGAAGACTATGTTTTGGAATGACCTATGGCATCTTAATGGGATCTTGAAAGATAAATTCAAGGAAGAATTCAGATATGATTCTACACTTTACTTGAATACTACTTTAGCTAGTTTGATCACAGATGGAAAGTAGAATATTCCCAACCCATAGCTAACATGATCAGTAGTAAGATTTTGGATCCAATAAGGATATTCAGATAAAGAGAGAGAAGGAAAAGATGAAATCATTAGGTCAACTTCAAAGGATGGATTCTTATACTCTTGTAGCAACTTATGATAAGATTTGGCTTAGAAAAGATAAGGTGAATTGGGCCTCTATCCCTTAAAATAAGTGGAGCACCCCAATAAGCAGTTTTACTACTTGGAGAGCATTTAAGAGCAACCATAGAGCTAAAAATAGATTAGTTCAGATGAAAGTTGTTTATTAGTCCTACTAAAATGTATGTGGAGTTGCAGGTAAGAATTGTAATAGCCTAATTCCGTTAGTCCAAAATCGCTTGGAATTAGCTCATATACCAATATACCTGTTACAAAATCTAATATAAAGTAAGAAATGGCACAGGTGTTTTAGCGTGAAAAACCTTTGAATAAGTAAAAAACCATGACCTCAAGTTGAGGGTTTTAGTAACAGTAACTTTTATTGTTTGAGGCCGATATCTTATTAAAGTGATCTCTTGAACTAGAAATACTTGATTTTGTAAATAAGAAGTTTGTGTTTAGAGTATAGAAAAATATGGTTTTTCCATATATTTTTCTGGTTGCCTGTCTCTTCTAGAACTTTTTTTTTATATAGACCTTACCCCCAACTTGTTATCATGCTAAAGCACATTCTCTGAATAATGAGGTAAGTGATGGTTGATTGTGTAACTGCTGAGTTTGTGGGAGACATGTGGTTTTGACTTATTAATAATTTTATATTGTGCTCGATCCACGTTCTTTATTAGTTCGTGGTCTAGGTGTCAATACTGATTGTTCACGTCACGTATGAAATGAGCGAGCTTGATACCGTGGTAGTTCAAATTGGGCTAGGTCGAGGGATAGGTCCTTACAATCGCCCCCTCATAACTAAAATCAAGAGTGGCTTTGGTTGAGAAAGAACCTAGGTATGGAAATAGGTATCTGCATTAAATGATGATGGAAAGTATTGATGTAATAGATGTTTGGGGTTCTGAGAGTGGTTTTATTTTAAATGATGACTGCTTTAGAAACGTACCTGCACTTTAAATATGAGTGTTATATAAATAGTACTTGTATCATAGATTCTGGCAACGTACGCTGTTGTTGAAAAATTCTCAATAATTCTTGAGTAATAATGGTGAAGCCTCGGAGAATTGTGTATGAAGAGAGAGTCGTTGCTGAATTATAGAGATTCAAACTGAGATACATTGGGGATCAATCTGTGGAGATGCCTACCCCGATTCCCGTTCTAGCGACGTATCACGGCATAATGAAAGGCGAAGCGGCTAAAGCTGAGGAGGCATTTTACTGTATGTGGAGATTTCATTACATGGTCTTGACAGGCAAGGCACGTTAGAAATGTCTCCGCATCCTTGTCAAGGACAAGGTTGAGGAGACAGATTTGGGGGCTGGTGTAACTGCGAGGCAGTATCGGCGGTATCATGTGAAAGACTGGATTCTAAGGTAAGACTCCATTTTTCCTTAATCAACTCTTTGCTGATGGGGGTTACGGAGGAGAAGGCAATGGTGGTGGAATGGGGAGACGAAGATTGAAAGTCTGCCCCTACACAATCATCATTTCTTGGTGCTAAGAAGGCCTTTTGTTTGGTGAGTTGGTTCAAGAACTAACGTTCTTGCTTCCATAGTTTCTATTTGAAGCTCGACTCCATGTCTAGACTTCGATCAAACTTAAAGAAAGGAGGACGATAAACAATTTCCAGGTCTAGCTTTACTTTAGAAGATTCTTAGGGTGAAACATCATTAAAAACTGATATGATTTTGAGAATGAACTGAAGGATTTGTTATCCCTGGAGTACCTGAAAGACTTGTAATCTGTAAAGTACCTGAAAGACTTGTTATCTGTAATTGCTATTTTAAGCTTAATAAGAATGTTTTATTCAAACTCTGTGTTGATAGATATAATTAGCTCTTGTGATTTTAATTGAGCTATGTGAAATACAGATATGTATGTGTAGAGGACGAAATGTAATATTTGAGATCGAATTAGAAAGCATCTTTTAGCAATCGAGTTGTAAAAAATGTGTTTGTGAAATAAAAGATGTATAAAATCTATGTCGAACTGAATAACTTAGAATTATTGAGGTGGGGGAGAATATTATAGAAGATAAAGAATCTTTAGGAATTAGAAATTTGAGCTAAGAGTGATCTCTCTTGAACTATTGGATTGGAGGCCAGATAAGTTCAAAATGAGATAGGATGACTTCAAAGAGGCCGATGCGGATAGATAAGTTTAAATAACTTTTTAATCAGGATCTTAGGGTTTTCTGTTATGGAAAAACAAAATATATATGGAATATGGGGGATTTGAAGTGATCTAAAAAATTGTATAAATATGGGGAAATATGATTTAAAGAGGAAGAAGAAAGAGAATATGGTAAGGACTCGATCTGTGAGAGTTTGCCAAGCTGCTGAAGGATAGTTGGCGATAAAGATAGTTGAAGTGTGAGAGAGGATTTTTGGTTTGCTAGATTATGATTCTTACTTGCCAGAATCTGAATATCAATTTGAAGGTTTAGATTTGAGGGCTAGGGAACTTAAGTTGGGATGCCGCTTCTATGAGGAGCTATTCCTGGGAGTGATTCTGGAGCCTTCAGCATGAAAAGAGGTTGTGAGGCAAATTGCTGAGGAAGAGATCGAGGAGGAAGATGTGAGGATTGCTGGAGATGGACTGATTAGGTATGGCTCCCCAGGACATCTAGGATGTTTTATGCATAATTATATGTGAGGAATTAAGTTGTACGAGGTTGAATAACTGTAAAAATGTAGTCAGAATACAGTTTTGAATCTGTCCTTTTTTGTTACAGATGTTGATTGTGTCCGTTGTGGATAAAAACTTTGAATTTGAAATGTGAGAGATTTGGAAATGACGTCAGCAGTTCTATAAGTAGTAGAAGCAGGGATAGAAAAAAGAAGCAGGTAGCTTTGATTATTGTCTCTTGTACAATTATAGGGAAAGTTTAATTGTATGTTAGTGTTGAGTCATCATGAGTATGGTGAGGTCAGAGGGAGATTTGAGTAGGAGAGATGAGAATATATTAAAATATAGGGCAGAGGGTAATGATGGGAAGGTATTTTCACTAAAAAGGTATAAGACGTCTGACATTAACTATGGAAGGGATGACTCAGTTCCAAAACGTAGGGCCGCTTGTGCGAGGCCCAATAACTGCCAATAGTTAGATAGGGAAACTATAAATAATACTTCAACTTCCTCATTCAAACATTTATCAACTTCTGAAAAATTAAAGAACAGTAAGAAAGGAAAGAGAAAAAAATAGTAAAGATTTACGTAAGAGATTCGACGAGAGTGATCAACAATTAAGGTGAGAGAAAGTTGTAGAGACTGAGTCATGATAATGGTTGTACAACAGCATTGTGAGGGAAGGATTTGGCGCTACTTCAGATTTTTTTTCAGACATTATGAATATGTGTTTCTTTTGAAAGATTTTTGTGGTTTTCAAATTTTGAAAAATTACTATTTATAGCAACCTATAAAGACCTATTTGGTATATGTTTGAAAATGAGATACGATATGATATATGTATATGTATGATGGATGTGTAAAAGATAATAATAGAATACTTGGACCTATATGTAGGTCGAGCATGAGGAATATATGTGTAGAATCAAACCTCGTCCTTAGACTTGTAGTTGAGATGGAGACTTCACTTGTTATGGAGGCGTCGACCTTTGGTCGTTCGGCTGAGTCTGAGACTGTAGTATCTAATAGGGAGGACGAAGTAGTAATTGCTCAATTTCAGGATTTCCCTGGACAATTGGTATTATACCCTCTGAACTCTAATGTGCTTAGAAAGTTATGTAAATCCAAGGTTCTGTAGGTGGAGTATGAGGTAATGTTGTAGATTATGCTGGTAGGTAGTTTAGGGGCTGTATTGTAGCATCAGGGGAAAAACATTTCTTTATGTTGCCTAATTTAGAGAAGGAGAAATCGGATAGAGGGTAGGTGAATCGATCTTCTTAGAGTATTTTGATGGAAATGCTCAAGGCGACCTAGAAGAAGGATTTTTGTGTTACCTGTCTCAGTTGGAGTATGAGTTTACCCCTTAGCAATCTTGCAAAAGGGATAATGAATAACATAGGGGGCATGTCCTGCCCAGTTAAATGGGAAAATGTGGGAGGTGATTAATGTTTGCGAGAGTTTGAATAAGTTATGGGAAGGAAATTATTTTACAAGACGAGGTGCATACTTCTTTGCTAGCTTGACTCGACCACATTCTTCGATCTGAATTCGGCAGGTCGAATGTGGAATGATAATGAAATTTGTGTGAAAGGTATTTGCCTTTAGAGAGATGGTGAAGAACCCATAGAACTTTTGTATAGGACTGTGAAGAAAAGTAAGTGTAATAGTGTACAATATTGAACTGCTGTAATTAAATGTTATTCTGTTGTTTATAATGTGCTATTGTGTGACAGGTCCTTGGTCAAAGTTGAAGAAGAAAGAGTCCCTATTAGATATTATTGCTCAGGAAGGGGTCGAGCTCGAGGTAGTTTTGAAGGACCTCAGTATTAATCGACATAAAAGAGCTAATAACAAGTGCGATAAGGTACGAAAGTCTCAGGCAAATAGACTAATGACGGGGGTTGGAGGCAATAAGAGGAGAGTGGCTGATGGATAAAAGCGTATGGCTTTGCCAAAGGCCACCACATTAGATTTTGTGGATGTTCCAGAATCTACTACGTCGAGAAAGTTAGCTTGAACGTTTCCGAAGAAGAGGGCTGCGAAGCGTGGCTTAGCCTCTTGGACCAAGGGGAGTGGTGAGGTCGAGGGGGAGGCAAAATAGAGAAGGGAAGATCCTCCTTCTGAATTGATTGGGGTGAAGATCGTGGAAAATCGACCTGTTGAGGAAGACGAGCTGAGGGCCATGGAGGATAGGGCGACGCTTGTAGCTCACAAGGGTGTTGAGGAGATGAGCATAGTGGTAAGTTTTGATTATTTGTATATTTTTAGAATTTGTATTGTGATTCGAGCTAAAAATATGTTTAATTTGTTTTTTTTTGCAGGCAGCTCGTTTGATGACGGGGATCTGCCTCGGGGTAGACGAGCAAAAAGCTGAGCTCAAGAACGGGAAGGTAGAGCTCGATAAAAAGGTGACTCGATTGAAGTCTGACTGGTTTGGGATGGGAAGCGACTAGATTCCGTGAAGGCTGTACAGGAGGTTCAAATTTGTGAGCTGACAGAAGAGGCGTAGAAGAACTTGGATGAGGTGGTAGTCCAGCTCGACAGACTTGAGCGCCAACTCCTCAAAATTGAGAACTCCAAAGCAGAGTTGAATTGTGTGGTAGGAGTGTTGGATGGCGTCTTTCCCCAAACTGAATTAAAGAACCAAGGGGATAAAAATGAGAATCCTGATAATGGAACTAAGAAGGTAGAGTAAAATTGTTGAATTTATGGCTGTGTGATTTGTGGGGTTTAAAAACTGTAATTGTATGGGATATTGTTTTGTTGGATAAAATTTTGTAGGCTAAGAGATGTTTGTAAAATTTTCTTGTAGGAACTAAAGGATATGCGTTTCAGAATTGTGAAGTTAGAGAATGAGCTCGCTAAGGTTAAAGATGCGTCAGCTTCCCTGTTGTCTTCGCAAGAGGAGCTATAGGTTAAAGCAGAGCAAGAAATATTTGACTTGTATGCTGCATTACTTTAGAGCTGCAAAGTAAAAATTAGAGTATAGAGACATACCAAAAACGTGTTAATAGTTTAGGGGTACTAGTACTCAACTATGTATAGATAATACCAAAGTGTTGAGAAAGTTGGAACATAGAAAATGTGTACCTTAAAATTTGAAGTACATGTTATTATCATCGAACTGGGATCATACTTCGACCTAAAGTTTTAGAAGCAGTTTCACAACAGTAGATGTCAAAAAATAGAAATTTGTTAGAAATAAGATTTTTGTATCATGATTGAATGTATTGGTTGAGTGTTCTTGAATTGAACTTGATGTATTGTAACTGTTAGGGCCTACCCCTCGATCTTAACTAAATTGAGCTATCTCTAGTTCGAACTACCTCCATGTTAGATCCACACATTCTCCACATGACTTTTCCAGTCAACATTGCCACCTACACCATAAACTGATGAAAAATGTGGGTCGAACCTGAACAAGTCAAAGCCACCTGTCTCTCACTAACTCAACAGTTACTCAGTCAACCGCCACTAACCATATTGCTCGAAGAGCGTGCTTCAGTACGATGAAGACTTACGGAGAAGGCCTATATAAAAAAAAAGTTCCAGAAGAGACAAGGACCAGAAAATTACAAGAGAAATCACAAAGAAAACTATATTTTCTAAATTCTCAAAACTTCAAACTACGTATTCACAAGATCAAGCATTTCTAAGTCAAAAGATCACTTATAATAAGATATCAGCTTCAAGCAATAAAAGTCAATATTACAAAAATCCTCAACCTGAGGTCATGGTTTTTTACCTATTCAGAGGTTTTCCACGCTAAATCACCTGTGTCATTTCTTGTTTTCTACTAGGTTTAGCCATAGGTACATTAGTGTAAGAGAAAATTCCAAGCTACTTCGAGCTTCTGGAAGTAGGCCTTTACATTTGGTACCGTCTGTAGGAAGGATATTATTTCCACGATATCCTAAGGCATTCATTAAATCGACTACAAATTCCAATCATGGTCACATCTAGGCGACCAGCAACCAGAATCCAGCTAGATTTTTAGTTGAGCCGGTACAACTTACAGAGCTATGGGTGAAACTCAACACTTAGGCGGAGAAACGCAATGAGCTCGAACATTAATTAACTCTCAATCGAGGCTCCGTGAGAAGGAGCTCGATGCCAAACGACAAGCCCGTTTGACAGCGCCCAAACAACATGAAGATCAAATGACAATAATGCAGATTGCCTTACAAGCCCTGTTGGACACTCAGCAGGCTACTCCTACATGAGATCGTGATCAGGTACCAGAGGCCTCCTGGGATCTTATGTGGGAATGATTGGGACCTCAAGGAGCCACCAGCAAAGCTATTTCTAGAAATATTCAGAATGAACCTCAACCTTCCATTCATTTTGGCGGTAAAGTTCAGTATGAGATCAGCTGAGGCCACCGATGTTCCAAATGTCAAGAAGAAAAACAAAAACCTTAACTTCCATTTCCATCATGAGATCATTTGAGTGAAGTTACCGATACTCGTAATTCGTAACCTCCTCGTCAGGTCATTCAACCGGTACGTCACTATATCACACAAGAGCATATGGACCAGCGTATTAAGGAGTTGATCGAAGCACAAGTTCTGGGCACTACCGACGACCTTACCAAGTTACAAAGAAGTTCAATTGCCAAAGAACTATTCGATATGGAAATACCGAAAGGCTTCCATACTCCAAAAATTTGCAAATATAAGGGTACCGATCCAAAAGAGCACATTCAACAGTACCATGATTCATTGGGATTGTACTCCAACCTCAACCACATTCTCTACCGCCTGTTTGCCACAAGCCTACTGGAAGAACCGCTACGATGGTTCTACTCTCTACCTGAAGATTCCATATACATATTTGACCAGTTGCAGAAACAAATCATCAAGACATATCCTTATAGCAAAGATAAAGAAGAAAAATTATATTTTCTTATCAGTCTCAGACAATTACACTGAGAGAAGCTCGAGGCTTTTGCGAAGAAGTTTTTAGAGCTCATGCATAAAGTAGGCAATCCCGATCAGAAAATAGCTGCTACTACTTTCACCAACGCTCTCCAGCTCGACTGCAAAGCCAAAGGGCACCGCTTCCTCAATAAACCTGTGACCTTTGAGGATACACCAAGGTTAATAGTTACGTTGACCTGGAAAGAATAATGTTCGAAATGCATAAATCTACTAAATCTGCCCTTACCACAAAAGGTCCATCTACAGATAGAAATACTGAACCGAAAGAGGATCAGGGTGACCAAAAGCGTGCCAAGGGAAACACTGGCAACCCTCAAAAAGGTAGTTCTCAAGTCAAACCGGTCCTACCAAAGCTAAATGTTAAGATCTCCATAAATTTTCCAATCCTCTCAAAGGATAAGCTCTACTTTCTCTCCCAGCAATTAGAACCAATCGAGAACTAACCATACTACATGCATCATAAGGTAAACCATCATTCTACTGATAATTGCTATACTTTACAGAGGTTGCTCAAATACATTTTTAAGGTGGGACGGATGTTCGAATATATTGTCGACCTAGAATCATACAAGAATGGCAGTTATAAGAAGCAGCTTGAAGTTGTCCAGGTCGAAGATCAAGCTGAGGAGAAGCATCTCTACCATATGTGCCACAACAACATGATCGAGATCAATCAGATTACCAACTTTATTAAATTCAAGTGTAGGATACTGTCAGAATGCTGCGATTTCGCACCTCAAGACAAATAGGCCAAACTTATGCCTGAGTCGAGTAATCGCCGGCTTTGGATCTTATTCGAAGATTATGATACTAGTCATGTCAAGTTTCCACATCATGATACATTAGTCATAATTTTCAAGATGAAGAAGTTTGTGATGCACACAATGATGATCGATACTGGCAGCGGTATTGAGATTCTCTTTCAGAGCACTATCGACCAAATGGGATTTGCAGATCAAGTTATCCAAAGTGACACCGATATTAGTGGATTTAATAGTTCTAAAGAAGAGCGAGTAGGGAAGATCATCTTACCTATTATCGCAGGACCAGCACAATCGACGTCATCTTCTATTTGATTAATGCCAAATCTCATTATCTCGAGATTAGGGACCATTGCTGGATTCATAACATGAAAACAATCACTTCCACCTATTATTAAGCACTCCGCTTTAAGCATAAGGATGCTATCAATGAGATCAGGGGTAGTCAAAAGATTTTTTGAGCTTACAAAAATATCGCTTTTTGCTATTCCAGATACCTTTAACAGGTATGCTGCATAGCAATTACAGAAAGCTGATCACCCTGATGATCTGCCTTCCCCGGAGGAGTCTATAGAATACATTAATATTGGCGGACCTAACAAAGGTACTTTTATCGGTACTAAGCTGGTTTAGTATGAAAAAGATACTCTCATTCAGTTCTTATGACTAAATCAAGATGTTTTTGCGTGGTCTTTCGAAGAGATGCCCTGGGTCAATCCGGCCAAGGCATGTCACAAATTGGCCATTAATATCAAAGCCATAATGATCAAGCAGAAATAGCGACGACTATCACCACGACTTTAAGAAGAAGTTAACATGGATATCAAGAAATTGATCAATGTGGGATTCATTCGAGAGCCAAATATCCATACTGGATATCCAACATCGTCATTGACCCAAAAAAGAATGGAAAAGTCTGAGTTTGTGTAGATTTTACCGATCTAAACAAACATACACCAAAGGACAATTTCCCTCCTCCTAACATTCATTAGATCCATAATTCTACAGTAGGTCATGAACTCATATCTATGATAGACGTTGCTTCTGAATACAATCAGATTCCACTCTTGGATGAAAATCAAGAAAATACTACTTTCAACACTGAAAGAGGACTTTACTGTTACTAAGTCGTGCCCTTCAAACTCAAAAATGCAAGTTCAACTTATCAATGGTTGATGACCACTATGTTCAACGTACATCTTGGGAAAGTTGTGGAAGTGTACATTGACGATATCTTATGTAAGAGGATACAGTCCATAGACCACATTTTTGATCTCAAAACAATATTCAATATTCTTCGTTCTTATAGGATGCATTTTAATCCTGATAAGTATCAATTCAATGTACATTCAGGTTGATTTCTAGGCTACCTCATTAGTAAGAAAGGGATTGAGGCCTATTTAGATCAGATTCGGGCTTTCCTCAATATGCCATCTCTAAAAATGATGAAAGTCGCTCAGAAACTGGCTGACAAGATTGCCGTTATGAACCGTTTCATTTCAAAATCTTTAGACCTCTGTTAATGGCTATTCCTATTACTCTGTTGTTGCACCAAACGAGGAAAAGTTTAGCTAAATATGGAGGTTCAGTGGACATCAGAATGCGAAGCAGCTTTTAAGGATGTCAAAACCTATTTGGGGAAATCTCCCGTTATGAGCACCCCAATGGATAATGAGAAATTAATTATCTACCTGGCAGTTACAGATACTTTACTCAACTTAGTTCTCATTCGACTTGATGGGAAAATTGAAAAACCAGTCTACTTCATCTGCAAAACCCTCAATCTAGCTTAAACGAGGTATTCTAAAATTAAAAAAACTTCTTCTCACTCTTGTTTGTACTTTACATAAACTCATGCAGTACTTCCAAGCTCATTCAGTCAAAGTCATGATGAACTACCCACTTCAAGAGTTTCTGTCCAAGAAAGAAAAATCAAGGAGAGTGGAACAGTGGTCAGTCAGTTTGGGAGAACTTGATATCTAGTTTGAACAATGTTATTCCGAAAAGGGTCTGGCTGTTGCCAATTTTCTCAGAGTACGAACTCTCATTCACGAACTCGACCTTGCTCTTGAGCTCGACGTTCCTGAACTCTCAGTTTACACAGATTCACTACTCATTGTCCACCATTACTATAAGTAAGACAAGATGAATGGTAAGATGATCGAATACGCAGCCCTCATTGTAGATAAGATGAGCAAGCTCGTGCAAGCAACTGTCAATTATCTTCCTCAAGGAGAAAATAGACAAGCCGATTCTTTGACATATCTAGCCAGGGTTTTAGGAACATAAGCTCAATATATCCAGATCGAAGTGATTTCAACCCCTAGCATTGATCGCATTTTTGTACGATCAACACTGGGGGTGATAAAGGGGGAGACAACGATTGGCGAAGGCCTTTCTTAGTTTATCTTGGAATTGGCAACAAATGCGAAGGACCACTTCCAAAAGATCCGAAGGAGTGCCGAAAGTTGATAGATAACTCAAAGCGTTATACTAATCAATATGGTATTGTAGTAGCATATTCCCCAAAATCGACAAGCAAGCCAGTAAAGCGTCGTCGAAGACAACCATACATGATTTAAGATAGATAACATTCGAGAAGATACCTCAAGTCCTTGAACTACCAAAAGTAGCTGTTGTGCCTTGTCAAGAAAGAGCTCTTTGAGATCCATGAAGTTTGCCCACTCCCCCTAGAATAGGAGACTATTTCTTTCTTTTTGTAAACTGCTTGTATCTACTATAAATATAGGTAGAGAATAGATTGCTCAAGGATGAAAATACGCATATTTACTATCTTTACTTCCTAATCCCTACTATCCCTCCCAAAAACTTATAATAACTAGCAATATACTAGATTTTACATCAAAATCCTCCCCGAGGTCGTGGTTTTTTTTAGCTTTTACTGAGTTTTCCATGTAAAATCTTGTTTGTTTAGCCTTTTATTACATTCTCCTTATGAATAAGTATTGGCAAAGATTCACCTTCTGGAAAATATGCCACTACAATTGGTGTTGTCTGTGGGAACTACCACACATTTCTTTACCATCACTGATCTAAAAACCTTCTGATGACAAACATGAACCTGAGAACCTATTCCAGCACTGTGAGGACCAAGAAATTAATCCAATACCAGGAATGGTCAACCTATACGGTGCTGTAATTGAGTTTCAGAAAAAATGGCTACTGAAAAAACCCAAAGATTGGAGGATCAGCGTGTCCACGCTCAAGCTCTTCAAACGGAGAGAGACGAACGAAGGAAAGACTTAAATCAACATAGTCAAACACATCAGAAAGAAATGGAGAGGCTGGGGAGGATACAAGATTGACTCACTTGCCTCCAGACGTCACCTCCACTTACCCAAAGTGATCATAGATCAAGAACAATTCAGCGCAATGATCAACCAAGGGAAGACGAGTTACGAATTTCTCGATCCAGATATGGGAATCCAAGCAGGGATTCTCGGCATTTTAGTTTAACATCCTCAATATCGAAAACTCAAGGATGTTGACGTACGCGCCATCAGACTCCCTTACTACCCAATAAAAGACCAATCAGGGATCGATTAGGACCAGTAGGACAAGGAGATTTTATTCCGCAAGTCACAACCTTACCTTTTCCCCCGCATAGTTTGCCACCTTTGACGACCTAAACAATAGGATCCATGCCATAAAATATGATATCCCAGGCCGTTGATCCGCGTTTAATAGAATCGATGCAAACACCATCTCCCCCCATCTCGAAGTCATGCCCATACCAGAAAATTTTCATATGCCGAAGTTCATTCAATATGCAGGACTCACTGACCCACTTAACTATGTCCGACACATCAAAGCTGCAGTTGGATTATATTCTAAACTCGACAACATGTTGTGCATGCTATTCAACATGAGCTTAAAGGAAGAACCACTCTGATGGTTCCATGCCATCCAAGAGGCCTCCAACACCACGTTCAACCAGTTGCAGCATCTTTTTGAAGCCAATTATGCCCATGCTAAAGAGAGGGAGATCACTGTCGATTCTTTATTCTTCTTCGAGCAGGGCATAAAAGAGATAATGGCAAGCTTTTACAAGCCTTTATTGCAGGAAACAAGGAAAATTAGGAACTTATACCCAAAAATCGTCGTTCCAACATTCACCTCCGCCCTGCACAAGCCGAGAACAGTCATAGAAATGATTGATGTAGTTAATAATTACATCAAATTAGAATATTCAAAGAAAGATAAGATGAAGAGCTCATTTACCATCCATTCTCGTGAAACAACTTCGACCCCACCCCAAAGGTCGACAACTACTGAAGCACCCAAGCAACGTGGCAGAAACATTGACAACAATAGAAGAAGGGACAGTAGGCCAGACAGACCAGTCTCGGTTCTGCCACCAATAACAATGACTCTCTCCGCAATCTTACCGACAATTAAGGGAGATGAGTGCTATCGCATACTACAAACAGTTCTGGATGTCCCCACCAAACCTCTATGTCAGTATCACAATGTGCATAGTTACGAAACTGACAACTGCTACTCTCTTATACGTATCTTTCATCGCATCCTATTGGCTGGAAGGCTTCGTAATTATGTTATCGACACCCAAAAGTTTCTCGAAGATGAAGCAAAAAATATAGACGTTGAACAAAATTAGGTCCAGGGGAAAGCTCGCCACCTCTATAAGATCGAGATTGAAAAATGGAAGAAAAGAAAACAAGATGATTGGATTACATCTTGTTGTAAAATGACCTCCTCAGATAAATCAGTTAAACTTCTCCCAAGCTCAATTAAATCGAAGCGTCATTACCATATTACCTTTGAGGACAGTGATGCCAGCCACGTGAAGTACCCTCATGATGACCCTCTCATTATTTTTCTCAAAGTCGGACAGGACTACCAACATACGCTTCTTGTCGACACAAGAAGTGCGACAGATGTATTGTTCATAAGGGAAATTATAGTCCTAGGCCTCACAGACTCGGTGAAAGCTTCGACAACAATAATCACCAGCTTCAACGGTTCAAAAGAATTAGCTACAAGAGAAATAACTTATCCAGTTTAGGAATTTTGGTAATTCCTTTTCATCGATGCTGAGTCCAAATATTTAGGAATTTTGGGATGTAGTTGGTTACATTCGATCAAAGCAGTACCCTCTACTTATCATCTAGCATTGCGATTTCCAACAGATCATGGAATCTACTAAATCAAAGGTAGCCAAGAAGTTGCATATATGTGCAAAAATACCACAACCAACTCTCATATAGCAAAACTTCTCAAAGCATAGCAACTACAGCAAGATCCATCCCCCATATTTGAGCAGCATAACACCAAGATGGTTGAATCCATTGAACTCGATGGTTCAGGGCGTCACACCTTCATCGGCTCCCAACTATCCACTGAAGAAAAAGAAGCCATGATCCAGCTAGTTAAGAAAAACATCAACATCTTTGCCTGGACTTTCCAAGAAATTCCTAGCATCGATCCATCAATCGTGTGCCACCAACTTAACCTCCTTCCAGACAGCAAAGCTATTATTAAGAAATGATGGAACTTAGCTCCTCGCCTTTGCGATGCAGTTAACGAAGAAATTGATAAATTCCTTCGGGTAGGATTTATTCGGGAAGGTAAGTATCCAAAGTTGATTTCTAATATCGTAGCAGTACTGAAGAAAAAGGGAAATATCAGGGTTTGTGTTGACTTCACAGAACCCAACAAGTTTATACCCAAGGACAATTTTTTGCTACAACTAATTCTGTAACTTCTCGACTCTGTCGTAGGGTACAAACTTTTTTCTATAATAGATGCAGCCTCTGGCTACAACCATCTTCCACTCGCTGAAGACGATCAAGAAAAAAATACCTTCATTACCGAAAGAGGTCTCTACTGTTATACAGTAATGCCTTTTGGGTTTAAGGATACAGGAGCTACTTATCAAAGGCTTGTGACTAAAATATGCCAAGATCATCTCTGCACAATTATGGAAGTCTACATCGATGATATGATCTACAAAAGCTTGAAACGCAAAGATCACTCCAGCAACCACCAAACCACCTTCGATATCCTTCGCAAATACCAGATGAAACTCAGCCCAGAGAAATACCAATTTGGAGTCGCATCTGGTAAATTCTTGGGATACCTGGTCAGCAAAAGAAGAATTGAAATCGATCTTGCGTAAATCAAAGCGTTCATCATGATGTCATCTTCGCGAACAAAGAAAGATGTCCAAATTTTTATAGGCAAGATCGCCGCTCTTCACAGATTCATCTCAAAGTCATTTGATCGATGCAAACTTCTTTACCTCCTTCTTTGAAACAACCCCACTCCTCTTTCAAAGAAACAGCACAAGAAAATCATTTGGACTCCTGACTGTAAGTTTGCCTTCCGAGATCTTAAATGATACTTGGGGCATCCTCCTATCATGACTACTCCAGTTGATGGTGAAACACCAACAATGTACTTATCCACGATTGAAGACACAATTAGTTCTGTCCTAATTCGATAAGATAGAGGAGTAGAAAAACTGATCTACTTCATCAGCAAAATACTCATACCCGCTAAAAAGGATACACAACGACAGAAAAATAGCTACTAGCCTTGGTCTAATATTCTCAAAAACTTTGTCCTTACTTTCAAGTTCTTCCTATCAAAATCATCACCAAATATCCCCTCAAACTGGTACTCTCCAAAAAAGAAAGATCTCGAAGAATCTAGCAATGGTCTATTTTCTTTGGCGAATATGACATCTCTTTCGAACCCAAGATATCAGTCATGGGACAAGAAGCAGCTGACATTTTGGCAAACTTTTCGGTCGAAGACCCCGATTGGGAAGAACTCAAAGAAATCTTCATAGATGACTCAATAGCAAAACCAGACGCATGGTCAAAAAGCTCAGATTGGCAACTTTTTGCAGACGGATCAGCTGGACCATAAGGATCAGGGATTGGCATCGTCCTCATTGCGCCTTCTAATCATCGCATTGAGAAAGTTATCAAACTAAACTTCTATGCCACCAATAATGTGACCAAATATGAAGGAATCCTACACGGCCTAGATCTCGTACACACACTCGGAGCAGAAGAATTAGCAGTTTACATCGATTCTTTACACTTGGCAAATCATTACAACAAGACATTCTACACAACGGGAAAAATGATTGATTATGCTGCCCTAGTCGACGAAAAGATGAACAAATTCAAACAGTTCCTCAATCCATAAGGATAAAAATGAGGTCATCAAGTTCCTTTGGGAGCACATAATCGCCAGGTTTGGCTGCCCACAAATGATAGGCTCCGATAACGGCAAACAATTCATCAGCGCAACAGTACTTGCTTTCCTCCATAAATACAAAAATCTTGCTATCAACATCCACACCATACTATCCTCAAGGCAACGGGCAGGCCGAAGCCATTAACAAAAACATCAAATCAGGCTTACGTAAATGTCTCGACATCAAGAAAGGAAGTTGGGTCGGTGAACTACTCAATATTTTCTGGGCCTACCAAACAACTCCTCGAGTTTTAACAGGCTACACTCCGCTCATGATGGCCTTTGGTACTGAAGTAATCATACCTTCAGACCTCGATCTTCCAAGTACCTGAAGGAAAAGCCCAGATGAAGACAATGAACCCGGTCTCCTCTGAAACCTCAACTGGATCGAAGAGACCCGAGACAAAGTCATCGCAAACTTGGGACGATACTGTAACGCATTAAAAAAAGCATACAACAAAAAAGTTTAAAAATGGAAATTTGGTTTTGGAGACCTTGTCCTTCGACGGATCCAAGATAGTACTTGGCTTAAGAATTCAGAAAAGTTATCAAAAAACTGGGAGGGGCCATACATTGTCATCGACAAGACAGATAGTGGATCCTACTGGCTGATGACTGAAGATAAAATACAACTCAAATATCCGCAGAATACTACCCAGCTGAAACTATTTTACAGATAGAATACTGTAACCATTTTCATCGATTTAAATAAACAAATTTTACGGTCAGTTTAATCGTTACTATTTTGACTTGATATCGATCCATACTTAATAAGTATGCATCAGATAATCAATCATCCTTACTATTTTGACTTGATCTCGATCCATACTTGACAAGTATGCATCAGACAATCAATCATCCTTACTATTACAATCAATCATCCTTACTATTTTGACTTGATCAAGATCCATACTTTATAAGTATGCATCAGACAATCAGTCATTACTATTTTGACTTGATCTCGATCCATACTTAATAAGTATGCATCAGACAGTCAATCATCATTACTATCTTGAGTTGATCTCGACCCATACTTTATACGTATGCCTCAGTCAATCAATCTTTACTATCTTGACTTGCCCTCGATCCATACTTAATACGTATGCATCAGAATGTCAATCGTCTGTACGATCTTTGATTGATCTCGATCCATACTTTATAAGTACGTATCCAGACTATTATTTAATTTTACGTGAACACCATCCAACTATAGGATATTCTACTTCACATTCCTTACTAATCGAACAAACTATAAACTACTCATGTTCTTCTCGAATCTCAATCCATATATCCATCTAATGATGCACATCTGATACTCATGCTTCTTACTTGTCATTCCATGGCCATCGTTCACTTATCACGCCAACAAGCATTCTTTACTTATCTGCTACAATCTATAATCACATTCAACATATCACTTTGTTGAATCTACTAGTTAGCATAATTTACAAGATATATGCAACAAGTTTTCAAAATAAAATTTCTCCGAAAAATAAATATTCATCATCATACATACCACAAGAGTAAAATTGTTTTGGTCCCACCGACCATTTTTGCATACTTCTACACATATAATACTGCTTACATAAATTTTTTACACTACAGGAGAAGATGTTACTTCATCCACATTCAGAAAAACGTTCGAGAACGGGAACATTTGCTAGCTCCCAAGGATGCGAGACGTCAGCTTCCATCATCACCACATCCTCTATAACTTCCCTCTCATCACGAACTTCGAGAGTCACCGACCCTTTGTCTTTTGAACTTGAATCATCGAAACAACACCACCAGACTTCATTAACCCCGTATAAAACTTTTTCCTCACCCCCAACTTTGTATACTGCCCTTCAAAATGGGCCCTCACTTCCTTACATCTCTCCAACTTCTCTGCATTCAACTGAGCCCTAACCTCATCAAGAACCTTGCCCTGCTCCAGCTCAATCGCCTTTCGCGCATCGACAGCCTGTTCCCTTACATCCTTTTTAAAGTTTGTTTTCTGCAATGCTAAAGCCTCCATGCATATATTCGCAGACTTTAACTCCTCCCATCCTCCACGCCATAACAGGATCAATTGAAGAGTTACAAAAAACCGGTTTGGGACAAAGCTTTACCTCAGATTGTTCACCGTCGTCATCCTCAGACGATGTATTATGCCATACTTGGGGAAACATCCTTATAATCCACCACCGTAACACCCTCATTGAGACAGTCTATTTATACCCAACTTGAATCTGCCAGGTCTGATGTACCATATTAATTACTCCTCGGGAAAGAGATGACCAAATATAGTTCACCTTGACCTCAGAAATGGCAATTTGCAATTCGTGATAAAATTTGGCAACCTCTTTAGCTTCCAATTTCTTCTCGATACAACCACAAGTACATATGCCGAGAATGGGGCGATTGTAGTAGCATATTCCCTAGATTTGACTAGAGTAAGCCAACAAAGCGTAATCAAAGATAGCCATACATGATTGAAGACTGATAGTATTCGAGAAGATACCTCAATTCCTCGACCTACCAAAAGTAGCCGTGTGCTTGGTCAAGA
This sequence comes from Kingdonia uniflora, assembly GCA_014058105.1. Classification (NCBI taxonomy): domain Eukaryota; kingdom Viridiplantae; phylum Streptophyta; class Magnoliopsida; order Ranunculales; family Circaeasteraceae; genus Kingdonia; species Kingdonia uniflora. The sequence goes on along the minus strand of JACGCM010001954.1, from coordinate 1,316,985 downwards.
AAGAGCTGTTAGAGATTCGCAAAGCTCGCCCACTCCCCTCGGAATAGGAGACTGTTTCTTTCATTTTGTAAACTGCATGTATCTTCTATAAATACAGGCATAGATTTTACATCCTAATCCCTACTATCACTCCCAAAAACTTGCAATAGCTAAGAATATACTAGATTTTACATCAAAATCCTCCCCGAGGTTGTGGTTTTTCTCAGCATTTACTGAGTTTTCTACATAAAATCTTATTCGTTTAGCCTTTATTGCATTCTCCTTACGAATAAGTATTGGCAAAGATTCTCCTTCCATAAAATATGCCACTACAGGTACCTTATACTGTCGTTCAGTCACGGGGCCTTACCTCAAGTACCCCTCCAAATAAAAAGTGAACGAAATACTCCGTGATATACATGAAGGGACTTGTGGCCCCTATGCCGCCGGTCGATCACTAGCAAATAGAGTCATTACACATGGAGTATTCTGGCCCGGCATGCGCAAGCAGGCAGAAGAGTACTCACGCAAATATGATGCATTTCAACGACATGGACATATAATTCGCGCCTCTGCGTTTAAACTCCATGTAAGTAAGGTAATTTGGCCATTTAAAAGATGGGTACTCGATCTTGTCAGCGAATTCCCTAATTTACCAGGTAACAGCTGCTATCTACTCATTGCTACCAATTATTTTACAAAATGGGTAGAAGCAGTTCTACTCTGTTGAACTAGAGAAGAAGAGATTGTCTTTTTTATCTAGGAACATATCATCACTCGGTTTGGGAGCCCCCACCTAATTCTTATCGATAACGGGCCCTGATTTGTTAGAGAAAAAGTCATAGCTTTCCTCAATCAACACAACATCATCCACTCACCATTTAATCCCTATTACCCTTAAGGCAATGGCTAAGCCGAAATCGCCAACAAAACCATCGTGGATGGACTCAAGCAAAGGCTACAAAAAAAAAGAATTTGGTTCGTAAACTTTCACATGTCTTATGGGCATATCATACCACTCCATTCCAGTCGACATGCTGCACTCCATTCTTCCTTGCCTATGGTACCGAGGTCATAATTCCCTCCGAATACCATCTTCCAGTCAAAGATTACGTGCTAACTAAAGAGGAAAATGAGTTCGAATTGGCTTGTAACCTCAATTGGATTAATGAAACTAGGGAATGCACCATCTCAAACCTAGGTCGATATTATCATATACTGGCAAGTTTGTACAACAAACGAGTCAGAAGCCATACCTTCCAAATTGATGATCTCGTCCTCAGAGAAATACCTCAACACCGTAAAGAGCCTCATGCCAGGAAACTAGTAGAAAATTGTGAGGGTCTATTCCTTATTACAGGTCTCTCAGGCCCGGGATCATATTACCTCATGGCAAAAGAAGGAGTTTACATTTTAAATCCTTAGAACACTAGGCGACTAAAATAGAACTATTGTTAAGTCCCTTACTACTCCATTTCAAATTCTCATTTTTCCCATTCCAAAAGTGAGATCTTCATCTCCATCCAATGTACATCTTTTTCTATTCAATGAATCTTGCAAGTTTTTCTCCCATACATCTCTCTACTTCGTAGACAATACATAGATTAAAGCATATATAATACTAGCTTTCAATCGACCTATATACCAGTTAAATCAGGGATAATACTTGGTTTGGCTTACTCTACTAAATCTCTGTAACTAAAGCTAAGGTAGCACTTTCTTTGCACCAAAGACTCTACCAGATATATGATAAACCAAAGGTAAAACTAGCTTTCATCTACCTCAATATGGCTGCGACATCATACTAGCTAAATCAAGGATAGCACTTGGTTTGGCTGACTCTACTAAATCTCTGCGATTAAAACTAAGGTAGCAGTTGCTTTACATCAAAGACTCTACCAAACATAAGATAAAGCAAAGGTAAAACTAGCTTTCATCTACCTCAATATGGCTACGACATCATGCCAGTTAAATCAAGGATAACACTTGGTTTGACTGACACTACTAAATCTCTACGATTAAAATATAGGTAACACTTGTTTTATATCAAAGACTCTACCAGACATAAGATAAAGTAAAGGTAAAACTAGCTTTCATCTACCTCAATATGGCTATGACATCATATAAGTTAAATCAAGGATAACACTTGGTTTGGCTGACTCTACTAAATCTCTACGATTAAAACTAAGGTAATACTTGTTTTGCATCATAGACTCTAACATACATAAAATAAAGCAAAGGTAATACTAGCTTTCATCTCTCAACTTGCCCGCAACAACTACTTTTTATTCCAGGTTACATATACAACCTCTACAATAGATTCTTTTCTGCTATTAGGATGTCAGCTACGCTTTCCCTTGTAACAGGAGGTGAATCAGCCATAAATTCTTGAGCTCCCCCTAGAATAGTAGGTCGATCAACCATAAATTCTCAAGCTCGAGCAGTCACAACAATCCTGCCATGCTCTATCAATTCAGCAGGTCGAAGGCCTAAATCCATTTTTATGGACTGCATGTAGTTTCCTCGATCTATATAAGCTATGCAAATACATCCCCTGTTTAATAAACTATTAAGCAAGGTATCTCTTTCTGACTCAAGCCTTTTTACCACCCCTACAAAATAGGCAATGACCGCCCTCAATAATTCTGAGTGCGGTGCCTCGGTTACAACCGACCTAGAGAAATTTTGTGTAGCCTTCTGAGGGTGTTCTTCTGACCTCACATACCGTTCTTTTAGCCATATTATTTCTCTATCTACTCGATCTGTAAAAGTAATGTTCTCTTCTGATTTTTTGTCAGCTTTTGCTGATTCAACTCGATTAATCGCCTCCAAATCGGCCACCTAAGCACGGAGTACCTCAATCTCCCTGTTCAGTTCTTCCATATCCAGAATCTTCTGAAACATTTCGTCTTTCTGCTGTATTAAAATATCCTTCCCTCTGATAGTCTGCTCAAGCCATTGTTCCCTGGAAAGGGCAGCATCCAGCTTCCTTTCGCTTTCCTTCAACCACTCAACTTATTTTTGTACGTAGCCTTGAATTCGAGCGACATCCCCCTCCAGCTCTCTTATTCAAGCTGACAGGATAACTACATCCCCATGAACAAGAGAAACCTTGGCATCATTTTTATTCTTTCTCGAACGCTCTCCAGCCTTGGCATTTTTGGCACGCAAATTTCCTTGCGTCAGTTCGGTCTTCAATTATGCTACTCTATCGTTCAATAGATTACACTTATGTTGAGCCATCCGAAATTCCATATCTTGGCAGGTAAATTTGTATGCAATTGTTCAACTGTAACTTCAGACGCAAATAGATCAACTCGAGCTCTCTTCAACTTGTTATCTTTATCAGCCAATCTCTTCTTCAATCACTCCAGCTTGCTCCTGCTATTCGCTAGATCAGTTCGAATTTTCTCCTGATTAATCATTTTCTTGATCTAATTACTCTTCAAACCGGCCACCGAATGATTTAATCCTTCCTTCGAATTTTCTAGCGCCCGTATACAGTGACAGGCCACATCAGCCTCCTTACTCTTTACCATCAACGCGTCATTCTGGCTTTTGAGCTTCGCTGAGTATTTTCTTAACTCCGCGAGCTCTTTTTTCCTTTCAAAATTTTGGCATCCTTCTCCTCGATCTACCGAGAAAGGTCGACAGCAGTCTGTGTTGCCTCAACAAACTTGAAGTTTACCTTTACATGTTATTTTTTTTTGTTTTCATTCGTCTCTCTCATCCAATCAAACTCCTCTATAAATTCTTGGTTATATTGACGTGCATCATCTTCGTACAAGCGAGCTGACTCCAATTCGACATGTACATTACAAAAACATTATATCTTGTTCGATTCAGAACACTCACTCACCACATATGACTCATTTCTAACAAGATATCTATTTTTTGACATTTACCATTTAATAATACCTCTAAACTTAAGGTAGAAGTACAATCTCTGATCGATGCTCCATAACATATACTTCCAAATCTAAGGTACACATTTTCTATATTTTAAATTTGTTAATACTTTAATATTTCCATTACGACATTTTAAAAACCAAATATTTATTACTTTGTAGCTCTATACTAATAAAACATGCAAATCAAATACTTATTGCCTTGTTCTAACCTGCAGCTCCGCTTGCGAAGACAACAGGGACGCTGAGGTGTCACTCTCCTTAGTAAGTTCAGCCTCTAAATCTTTTATTCTGAGGTGTATGCCCTTAAGTTCATACAGCAAGATTTACAAAAGCGACTTAGCCGACAAAATTTTATCCAACAAAAAAATATTTAATCAGTTAACAAACATTCCCAGATATTCATACAATCACAAAAATCGTCACATTACTCTACCTTCTTATTTTCTCTTTCTGGACGCTCGTTGTCATCCCCTTGGTTGTCTGTCACTGTCTGAGGAGACACAGCATCCAGCCTATCAATAGCGCCAACAACAATATCTTTAATCTCTTCATCTTCCTCCTACTCCACATAGATGTCGGCCCTAATGGCATCTACCTCATCTTCAGAATATCCTTTTGACATAAGGTGGCGCCCGAGTCTGTCGCTCTCAGCTACCACCTCCTCTATGTTCGCTCTCTCTTTCGTATGTAGATTGTTGAACTCTACCACTTGCGAAGCCCTCAAAGCCTTCATCCGTTTTCCCTCCTTGAGAAAATCAGTTTTCAATCAAGCTACGTTCCTTTCAAGCTTGACCTTCTTCCTCTTCAACTCAGCTCTCTCCTCCTCGACCGCGAGGTATATTCCCTTCATTAGACGAGAAGCTTGCAAAAATAAACAAATTGACTTTATTGATTAGCTCGAATCACAATACAAAATTCATCACAATACATATTCGAACATATGAACCTACAATTTTGCTTATCTCCTCCTCCCCATGGAGAGCTACCAACTAGGCTTTTTCCTCCACCTCTTTCAAATTTTCCACTACAACAGGTCGATCTTCAATGACCTTCACCCTGGGTATGTTTAAAGGTTCAACCTTTCTCCTTTTTGCCTTTTCTACGGCCTCACCACTTCCCGTGGTTCCAAAGGTCAAAGGGCGCTTCAGCATTTGCTTCTTGGGAAATGTTCAAGCTAATTTGCTCAACGTAGTAGACTTAGGTAACCCTCTGCAGTCCACTCCAGGGGCCTTGGGAAAGTTGACTCGCCTTTCCCCATCAGTTCTCTTCTTCTTACTGCCGTCAGCGCTCGTCATTATCCTCGTCGACTAAGATTTTTGAACTATTTTGGCTCGACTGTTAACACGCTTCTTCCTGCTAATGCCAAGTTCTTCCAACACAGCCTCGAACTCTGCCTCTTCCTAAGCAACTGTATCCAACATTGACTCTTTCCTCTTTACCTGAGATTTAGAAGCTGTCATATATAAAATATTATCATCAGCAGAGCATCATATAATTTCAACTATCAATCTCATACATTATACATTGTTATACTTACTTTGTTTTACAGTTCTACAGAAGTTCCATGGTTTCTTTATCATCTCTCTGAAGGTAATCTCCCTTCACTCATATCAAATTATCATTCCATGGTCAACCTGCTGAGTTCAGATTAAAGAATCGAGACCGACTCGAGCTCGTAAAGAAATATGCCCCTCCACTTGCAGAATAGTTTTTTACCCCATAAAACTACAACACATCCTCAGAGGATATCCTCCTCCTTCTCCCATCTCCTTCCCACCGTGTATTCAGAGATTTAAAAATACTTACCACTTCCCACATGTTCCCGTTCATCGGAAAAGGACATGCTCCAATGAGGTTCATAATCCTTTTCGCCAGATTGGTAAGGGGAAGACTCAACCTATACTCCAACTGAGACAGGTAACATAAGAAACCCACTAAAAGTCCACTCTGAACATTCTCATCAAAATACTCCCGAGAGATTGATTCGTCTATACCCCTATCCCTTTTCTCCTTCTCCAAATTAGCTAGCAAATAAAAATATTTAACTCCCATTACTACAGTGCAACCCCTAAAGTGCCTACCGGTGTATTCTATACAGTTTCCCCATCTACCTCCTACAAAAGCCTTGACTTTATAAAACTCTTTGAATACACCATAACGAGGAGGTTAGGATACCAATCTTTTAGGGAAATCTGGAAATTGATCAATACCTACATCTTCCTCACTCTCAGACATTTTGATCTCAGACTCAACCGACAGACCAGAGGTCGATGCCTCATTTACAGGGGAACTCACCATTTAACCTATAAAAAAGAATTTTATCCTCTGCAACTCGTCCCACGATCAACCTACATATAGGTCTAAGTTTTTATCATTATCTTTTGTATATACATCATTTGCATACAAATATCTTTTATACATCATATACCAAATGAGTTTTCATAGATTACTATAAATAATAATTTTTAGATTTGCCAATATACAGAATATGATCTTCAAAACACACATACGCACAATAAAAATCCTCTACTAACGTTCTATGTCATAATATGAATCCGAAGCAGTGCCAAATCCTTCCCTCACAATGTTGCTCTATAACCACCTTCGTGACTCAGTCTCAGAAAATCTTTCACGCTTCAACTGTTGATCACTTTTGATTAAATCTTTGCGAGTTTCTCTACTATATTTTCCTTTCTTCCTCCGTCCTCTCTTATTGTTATTCAAGTTTTAAGAAGTTTAGAAGCATTTGATTGACGAAGATGAAGTAGTATTTATATTTTATCACTCTAACTGTCGGTAGTTCTTGAGCCTCGTACGAGCCGTCCTTGGTTTTGGAATTGAGGAATCCATTCCATTATCCATGTCAGACGTCTTGCACCTTTTCGGTGAGAATGATTTCCCATCATTTCCCTTTGTCTTATATTTTAATCTATTTTCATCCCTCATTTTCAAATCTCCTTCTAACCTAACCTCACTCATGATGACTCGCGCTTACACGCAATCAGGTTTTCTCAGCCTTTACTCAATGGACAAAATCAGAAGCTCCCTGTTTTTTCTATACTTGCTTCTTCTACTTATAGCAGCAATGACGTCATTTTTGAAGCTCTCATAATAAATTTTCAAATATTTTTAAATTTATTTCTTACGACAGTCTTAAATAGCATTCACAAAAATAGAGGACTGATTCAACTCTTATTCTCATTCCACTTTCTTTCAAATTATTTAAACTCATATAGTTACATACATTTTGTCACCCCAATTTACATTTGCTTCATTCAACTCACATATAATTACATCTAAAACAGCCTTGATGTCCCGGGCAATCACATTCGATCAAATACCCTCCTACAATCCTCACATCTTCTAATTTGATCTCCTATACTGCGAGCTCTCTCACATAAACTTTTTGAGCTGCAGGATCCAACACAATTTCTCATAACATCTTTTCATAAAAATGACATTCATACTCGCGTTCCCTCCCAATCCTATATCAACCTTCAAGTTGAAGCTTCCTCACTGGCAGCTCAGCGTCATAATCAAGCAATCAAAAAATTTGCTCCCGCACTTCGGCTATCTTTATCGCCTACTGCCCCTTCAGCGGCATAACTTATTCTCTCAAATCGAGTCCACACCATTATTATTTCCTTCCCTATACTTAGAATTCATTTCACCCTTATTTATACATTTTTACTACCAATCTCTCACAAGTCGTGATATTATCCTATTATCTCGCAACAGAAACCCAAGTATCTTGAGAAAAGTTATTTGAGCATATCTCTCCCTATCGACCTCAGTCATTTCCTCATATTCCAAATCAAGCATATTCTTTCTAAGTCTAAATATTCTAGAACTACCTCTCCGAGATCGATTCTTCATTCTAAAACTCCTACAATTCTCTCCCACCCCCAGACATTTAAGTACACAGGTCGAATCATATTTGACATTGACACACATATTTTTACTTTGCAAGAAAATTTCTACAGTTTGATTATCATAAAAAAAATATACTTTTTGATCTCATACATTTCATTTCATACAATATTCGAAAGTCTTCAGATCATACAACTCGATTTCTAGAGTTATTCTATTTTATATCAACACAGAGTTTTGATAAGAATTTGTATTCATCTCGAAATAAATTATAAGTACTTTTATAGATAACAGGCCTTTCAAGTACTCAACATCAGGTACTTTATAGATAACAAGTCTTTTAAGTACTCAATATCAAGTACTTTACAGATAATAATTTTTTTAAGTACTCAAAATTAGGTACTTTATAGATAATAAGTCTTTTAAGTACTCAGCATCAGGTACTTTATAGATAACAAGATTTTCAAGTACTTTTACAGCTAATAAGTCTTTTAGGCACTCCAAAACGTCAAATCCTTCAGTTCGTTCTACTTTATTGATCTTTCACCCTGATGCAAAATAGACATTGGAAACAACGAATATCGTCCCTCTTATAAGTTTTGTCAAACTCTAGGCGAACTTTAAATGGAAACTATAAAAGTAGGAAAGTCAGTGCTTGAACTAACTTTTCAAATTGAAGGACTTCTTAGTGCAAAGTAGCGATGGAAGTGTAGAAGCAGACTTCCATTCTTCGTCTTCCTCCTCCACTACCATCGCCGTCTCTCCTATAACCACCACCCTCGCAGAGTTGGTCGAGATGAAGAGGGCATGACCTTAGAATCTATTCAAGTGCAAGACATCTGCGCAACTCTCCCGCAGTTACGCCTATCCTTGCATCTGTCTCCCCAACTTTGTCTTCTGCTAGAATGCGGAGACAAACCCAACGTGGCTCGCTTGTTAAGATAACGTGGTAAAACCTCCATCTACAGTAAAACTCCTCCTCAGCTTCAGTCGCTTTATTTTCTGACATTCCTTGATACGTCGGAGGAACATGAACAGAAGTAGGATTTTCCAAGGACTGATCCCTGAAATACTTCAACTTCAACCACTGTATTTCAGAAACAATTATCTCTTCAAGAACCATTCTACTGGTCTTCACCATCATCAATAATTTTAGAGAATATTACAACATAACAAACGTACTTTCCCATAAACCTTGGTACATGTACTATTTATATAACCCTATATTTATTATGCAGGAACATTTTTCAAAGTGTCATCATTCAATACAAATGAAACTCTTCAAACCCTAACCGTCGCGTACATCAATAGTCCCATCAAAAATTAAATGCACGTACATCCCCCTAAAGCACACGCAGTTTCCATGTAGTCAAAAACCATCATTACTTCCTTCATTATTCAAATTTCCAACCCGAATATCCATATACCAAAAAATTCGTTCTCAACAAAAGCCACTCGTGACTTCGGTTGTGAGGGGACGATTATAGAGGCCTACCCCTCGATCTTAATTAAATCGAGCTATCTCTAGTTTGATCTACCTCTATGTCAGATCTGTGCATTCTCCACATGTGTTCTCCAGTCAACATTGCCACCTACTCCACGAACTAATAAAAAATGTGGGTCGAGCTCAAATAGAAAAACCTAAACAAGTCAAAGCCACCGGTCTCTTATAAACTCAACAGTTACTCAGTCAACCATCACTAACCACATTATTTAGAGAACGTACTTTAGCACGATGAAGAACTGCGGACAAGACCTATATAAAGAAGAAGTTCCAGAAGAGACAAGAACTAGAAAATTACATAAAAAATTACCAAGAAAACTATACTTTCTAGAGTCTTAAAACTTCAAACTTCTTATTCACAAGATCAAGAATTTCTAAATCAAGAGAGCACTTATAATATGATATCAGCCTCAAGCAATAAAAGTTACTATTATAAAAATTCTTAACCTGAGGTCATGGCTTTTTACCTATTCAGAGGTTTTCCACGCTAAATTACCTGTGTCATTTCTTGTTTTCAATTAGGCTTTATCACAGGTACATAGGTTTAAGAGCTAATTCAAAGCCACTTTAAGCTTTTAGAATTAGGCCATTACAGTAATTGTGATGTAGGTCGAACTGGACTCAGCTCGCTTGAGTGAACAAGAGATGTACCAATTTAACCAAGAATTTACGATAGAGTTTGATAGGATGAGAGAGGCAAATAAAGATAGGGAGGATCAACACGTCAAGGTACATTTCAAGTTTGTCGAGGCATCATAAACTGTTGATGACCTAACTCGGAAGATCGAGGGGAAAGATGCCGAAATTGGAAGATGGCAAAAAGAGTATGCGAATGCGAAGGAAGAGACAGCAAAGCTTAAAAGCTAGAATAATGCTTTGACGGTGAAGAGTAGGGAGACGGACATGACCCAATATCGTATCCAATCGTTAAAAATTGCAGAGAAAGAGTTACTAAGACTTCTGGCCAGTATGAAGGCCCAATTGATCTGTAAAACGAACGAACAAGAGAAGACTCGAGCTGATTTAGTGAGTTCCAAAAGTGAACTGGAGTGATTAAAGAGTAGAATGATTAATAAAGATAGCGAGCTAAAGAGAGCTCGAGATGGCCTATCCAAATCTAAAATAGCAGTTGAGCAGTTTATGAGGCTTTACCTGCTAAAGATTTAGATTTCTGGCTGGTACAAAGACGATGTAATGAATTGAATGAGAGGGTTGCTCAATTGAAGGCCGATTTGGCTCTGGCCAATTCGTGTATCAATAAGGCAGAAGATGAAGAGCGGTCTAGGAAGAATAAAGGTGATGTCGGGGTCTCCATTATAAAAGGGGATGTGGTTAGCCTATCAGCTTGAATTAAAAAGCTGGAAGGAGATGTAGCTCACACTCAATCTTACGTACAAAGAGGAAATACATGCTTAAGGGAGTACCAAGGTAAGTTGGATACTGTTCATTGCAGAGAGTGGGAGTTAGCGCGGGTGATAAGGGGTGAGGATAAATTGATTAAGAAGAAAGATAAATTGCTAAAAAAATCTCCTGCTGGAGGAAGTGTAGGTAAAGACATGGAGCTTGAAGATCTTCGTATTAAGGTGGCAGAATTGAGGATGATGAACCAGGTTGAGTCAGATAAAGCATCAGAGAAGTCAAAGGAGTATAATAATTTTATGATGAACCAAGCTGAGTCAGATAGTAACATGGAATGGCAAGATACACGGTATAAAAAGTTGAAAAAGCATCATCAGAAAGTGAGAAAGAATTTTTCCAAGGCAGTTATGTCTGAAGCAACGCGCTCACAAATATTAATGGCTGTCATTACCTATTTTGTGGAAGAAGTGAGAAGACTTAAGTTAGAGAGGGAAACCTTGTACGAATACCTATTGGGAAGAGGATGTATTTGTAGAGCCGATGTAGATCGGGGAAACTGTATGAACGCCATGGATATATAGTTAGGTTCTCGACCTACTGAATTGGTAAAGCAAGCCAGGATTACTGTAACTACTCGAGCTTGAGATTTTATGACTGATCGTTCTCCTGTTGTAGGGGAAAGCGTAGCTGACCTCTCATCAATAAAGAAGAACCCTTAGAATTTCTTATAGATGTAACCTGTAGAAGTATCTATTACAGACATATTGAGAGATGAAAACTAGCTTTACCTTTGTTTTATCTTATGTCTGGCAGAGATCTTTGATTGAAAACTAGTATTACCTTTATTTTAATCGCAGATTTTGTATAAATGGGTGATTCAAAGCTAGTTTTACCTTAGCTTTAATCTGTATAGAGTTCAATTGAAAGCTTGTTTTACCTTTGCTTTAATCGGTATAGTGTTTGATTAAAAGCTAGTTTTACCCTTACTTTAATCGCTATTGAGTTCCAGTAAAAGCTAGTTTTTCCTTTGCTTTAATCGGTATAGAGTTTGATTAAAAGCTAGTTTTACCTTTGCTTTAATCGGTATAGAGTTTGATTAAAAGATAGTTTTACCTTTTCTTTAATCTATGTAATGTAGTAGAGTCTACGCAAGTAGAGATGTGGGAAAGAACTTAGAAGTTTTCTTTAAGTAGAATAGAATATACTCTGTATGGAGATTGAATTCTCAATTTTGGAATGAAAAGAACGTCAATTTTGAAATGGAGAAACCAAGGGCTTAACGATAGTACCATTTTAGTCGCCTAGTGTTCCATGGATTTGAGATTCAAACTTCATGCTCCGTCATGAGATAATATGATCCTAGACCAGTTCGACCAATGATAAGAAATGGACCTTTCCAAATTTTTTCTAGATTCCTGGTATGTACTTCATTTACGTGTTAAGGGATTTTTCTAAGGACGAGATCATTGATTTATAATACATGGCTTTGGATTCTTTTGTTGTACGAGTTGGCCAACATATGGAGATAGTAACCTACGTTGGCAACAACGTGTTCTCTTGTTTTATCAATCCAATTTATATTGGAGGCCAATTCAAACTTATTTTCTTCATCTGTAAGCTCATGATCTCTGATAGGATGGTGGTATTCTATTGGAATGACGGCTTCTATACCATAGGCTATGAAGAATGGAGTACAACCGGTTGATTGACGTTGAATGGTACGGTATGCCCATAAGACATGAGGAGGTTCTCGTATCCAGTTTCCATTTTTTTGTGATTGAAGCCTTTCTTAAGTCCATCCATGACGGCTTTGTTGACAATTTTAGCTTGTCCATTGCCTTGGGGGTATTAGGGATTAGATGGTGAGTGGATGATGTTGTGTTTGTTGAGGAAGGCTATGACTTTTTTACCAGCGAACTGGGGCCCATTATCGATCCGAATTAGGTGAGGGCATCCAAATCGTGTGATAATGTGTTTCCAGATTAAAGAGATGACATCTTCTTCTCCAGTTCAACAGATTGGAACTACTTCCACCCATTTTGTAAAATAATTTGTTGCTACGAGTAAGTATCGTTAGTTACCTAGAGAATTTGGAAATTCTCTGACGAGATGAAGCACCCACCTCTTGAATAGCCAAAACACCTTACTTGCATGTAGTTCAAGTGTAGGGGCGCAGATCATGTACCCATATCGTTGACATGTATCATATTTGTATGAGTACTCTTTTGCTTGTTTGTGCATGTCTGGCGAGAATACTCCTTATGTAATTGCTTTATTAACGAGTGATTGAACTGTAGCATGGGAGTCATTAGTCCCTTCGTGCAAATCTTTGAGCATTCCGTTTGTTTTTTCCTAGAGAAGCACTTGAGGTAAAGCCCCATGAATGAATGGAGATATAAGAAACCATTTCGAACTGTGCAACATTTCGAGTTTTTGATCAACTGTCGATACTCTTTCAGATCTGTTGGAAGGGGCCCTTTACATTTGTTATTGGGGCCAAGATAGGCAATGAAGGGCATTCGTAAATCGCCGTCCTCCTCTTCATCGCCCCCAGTGTTGATTGTGTATACATAATGTAGATATCTAGCTTCTATACCCAAGACCCAAGCTAGATGAGCCCAGTAATCAGCGTGTCTATTTTTACCTCAAGGTAGATAGTTTAGAGTTACTTTTGTAAATTTATTCATCTTGTTGACATCAAGGGCAGCATACCCGATCATCTTACCATTTTTCTTGTATTGTTCAGAGTAATGGTGGACGGTGAGTAAAGAATCTGTGTAGACTGAAATCTCTGGGACACCGAGCTCGAGTGCGAGGTGGAGTCTATAATTTATAGCTTCATATTCAGTGATGCCTTGACATGTGACTTGAGTGGCTTGGTGAGGTGGCTGAGGATTACGAGTATTGGTGCCCTCACTCAGGCGATCACGTGCTAGAATTTGAGGTTGAGGTCAATATTCTTCCTCTTGAAGTTTGGAAGGTCGGAGACCTCTACTGATATCATATTGAACTTCACTGCCCAAATGAATGGAAGGTTAAGGTTTATGTTAATTAATTCTGGAAATAGCTTTGTTGGTAGCTCCTCGAGGTCCCAATCTTTCCTGCGCAGAAACCTGGGAGGTCTTCAACATTTGATCACGATCTCTGGTTTGGGAAGCTTATTGAGTATCCTATAGAGCCTGTAACGTAGTCTGCATGGTTGTCATCTGGTCTTCATGTCATTTAAATGCCGTCAAACGAGCTTATCGCTCGGCTTCGAGCTCCTTCTCTCAGAGCTCTCAGTTCAGTGTTAACTGACAGTCAAGCTCATTAAGTTTCTCTATTTTAGTGTAGAGATTTCCCGTAGTTTTATAAGTTGTTTTGGCTCAACTGAAAGATCGAGCTAGATTCTGGTTGTTGGTCGTCTGGAAGTGACTATGATTTGTGATTGATAGTAGAATGAATGTATGCCAAATGTATTTTTTCCCACAGACGGTGCCAAATGTAATGGCCTAATTCCGTTTGCCCAAAATGGCTTAGAATTAGCTCTTATACCAATGTAACTTTGACAAAATCTAATGTAAATCAAGAAATGACCAAGGTATTTTAGCGTGGAAAACTTTTTAATAGGTAAAAAACTATGACCTCGAGTTGAGGGTTTTAGTAATAATAACTTTTATTGCTTGAGGTCAATATCTTATTACAAGTGATCTCTCAAACTATAAATACTTGATCTTCTAAATTATAAGTTTTTGTTTAGAATATAGAGAAATCTGGTTTTTATGTGCTGTAATGCTATATTTTCCGAGAGGATAATCTTTACCATTACTTTTAACAAAGAAGGTGCAATAATAAGCTTAAACGATTAAGATCTTATGTGGAAACTCAGTAAAGGCTAAGAAAAACCAAGACCATGAGGAGGATTTTGATGTAAAGTCTAATAGTTTGCTAGTTATTACAATTTGTTGGGTGATAGTACAGTAGGGAAGAATGAATAGTCAAGTTATGGATCTGAATAATCAATTATATGCCTGTATTTATAGTAGATACATGCAGTTTACAAAAGGAAAAATAGCTTCCAATTTCAAGGAAGTGGGCAATCTTTGTGGATCTGTAACGGCCCTTTCTTGACCAAGTACAACGGCCACTTTCAGTTAGCCGAGGACTTGCTTCATCTTCCCGAATGCTGGGCTGTCTTCGACTATGTTACACTGGCTTATCCTTGTCGAATATGGGAAATATACTACTACAATCGCCCCATTCTAGACATAAGTACTTGTGGTTGTGTCGAGAAGAAATTAGAATATGAAGAGGTTGTCGAATTTTACAAGTCATCGTTTGTCATTCTGAGGTCAAAGTCAAGTAAATCTGGTTATGTTTTACCCAAGGAGAATTTAATGCGGAACATTATAATTTGCAACTGGAAGTGGAGGTTATAAATAGATGGTTTAAAAAAGGATTTGTTTGGTGGTTGATTGGGAAAGATGTCGCCCCAGGCGTGTCGTAGCAAGTGGCCTAAGGTTGTAGACGGTGACCGTGACGATTATACAGAGGTAAAGTTTGGATATAAGTCTTTATTGTTTAATCCTTTACCAGTGGTCATCATGGTGGGAAGAATTGAGGGAGGTGGAGTTAGAGAGTATTTTCATGTAGGGTATCCATTGGAGGTAGTGCCAGTCGCTATTTCAAAAGGTATTGGAGTTCATCAAATATTTAGAGAAGAGGCTACTGCTCATATTGAAGATGATGATGCAAAGGCTGGCTTGGCATCCTATAGATCTTGTCGATGCTTATAGTGATAAATGTTTGTCGAAGATATTGTGACCTGTATAACTGAATGAGATTTACTAACACAATATTATAGTTGGTAATGGAATTTTCGAATAAAATTTGAAATTTGAAATTTATGTGGAAGATCTTCCCGAGAATATAAGATAATTGTAAATAAGGTAAAATGTCTATGGGTAATAAATTTAAATGGCTAGGTGTACTCATGTGGAAGATATTTTAAGGTATAAGGAAATGGATGTACAACATCTTTATCATAAAATAGGTTGTGCTTTATCGAGTATGGATATATCAGAAGATGTTTAAAGAGATATGGAAGGGTTGAAGCAACAGTGCATGGGTTTATTGGCTTTTAGAAGGCGAAGAATCAAAGACTTTGAGAAAAGACGGGTAGGGCATTATGCTTGAGTACTCGAACGGTTGTGAAGTGGTGCAATGAACAGTCGCGTAAGGTCTATAAATAGCCCCGTAGTAGGCCACTGCTCGCGTTTTACAAATTTTGAAAACATTCCTTCTAGTGCAAATTTCTTGTGCTCGTCACTAGAATTGTTATCAATAATTGGGAAGGAGGAGATAAGTATTTTAATTGAGATGGCAAAGTGTGTTAAGCAGAGGGATACCGAGGTAGCGCGAATCCAAGGTTAGTGGTTATGTTATATTTCATTGATATGTTTAGATTTTGGTAAAACCCTTTGTGGTTGTAGATATGATAATGATAGTGTAGGAAGGAATTGTGATTAGGAAGGGTGCAGTAGAAGTAATTAGAGAATTACTGTGATAGGGTTATTAGAAAATTGGTTATGGTATGGAGGGTGTATGGTATGTTTGATTGTGGCAATGTTGTCGTAAATTTGTTTAAGGGCGTTTTGAGATAGAGGTTTGTTGAAAATGTGTGGTGATGAGTGAATAGAATGATTGGTGGGTGTCGTTGTCTTTACGGCGCGACTGTGGAGGAATTTGCCAAATTTGGGAGGAATTCGGTAATAGAATGTCGTATTATGTGTGATGTGGCCAGGTTTTACGCCGGAGAAGGTGAATTCCCATATTTTTTTAATTCAATTCATTTTTGGTGGGAAATAGGCAAAGTTTACTCAAGAAGTTTGAGGTTCTTGAATTTTGAGAAAAAACATTAGTATAGTAATCGATGTTTAGCACTTAGAAAAATAGTAAATAAATATTATATCGAGAACTGAATGTAGTAATTGTGCATTTAGGTAGTAATGATATTAATCAGATAATAATGATAGTAATGATGTGTTGGAGATGAAACTCGACAATGATATGAATATTAACATACGAACATATATAATATATTATATATGATAGATACTTATTTGTTGTTAAAAAATGAAATCTGATATTTAGATTCATAAAAATGGCTAAACCTATAAATATCGATGATAAAGAAATCTTTGGGGACCTGGAATATGTAGAACCCCTTTTAATCGATGTTACACGTGTGTCCAAAATTTGTGTGGTAGTTATAGGGTGGGGTCAAGTAGCACGAATGTGGCTAGTGTCGACCAATTTAAGGTTACATCCAGGCATATGGTAGTTTCGAACGAGGAGGGTACCGAGGTAGATGTGGATTATGAGCCCCAGACTAGTGATCGAGAAGGTAGTGAGGGTGGGGAGGAAGATGTATAGGAGGGTGAGGAGGCTTGTTATGGAGAGGGTTCATAAAGAAAAGAGATACTGAGTTTCAAGAAGAAGTAAAGTATTCCTCAAGATATTAGGCTAGAGGAATATCAATATGATATCACTAATCGGGAAATTCTTTTGGGTGGGATTCTTGTTCATCGAGAACAAATTAAAAAGGGTTTGAAGCTTCCGCTTCGAGCTGATCAAAATAAGTTATTAAATTTCTTCGACGTTGCACCTGGTCAGTTCAACCCAAACATGTATGACCTCTTTCGTGAATGTGGGGTGATAAATGGTCGGCTAAAGGCAAGGGGGGAAGTGTTGATCACAGTGGGTGATCTATGTGAGTATTACACACTCAAACAAAACCCTCGGAAGCTAGGATACAAATACTTGGCGAGGTTTCTGAAGAGACCGTTGTTCTATGACATGGTGTCAATAGGAGGGCAGTATAGTAATGAACATCTTCTCATTTCTGGGAATTACTAGTTCGACAAGAAAGATCCGGGGGAACCCTTCAAAAGAAAGTCTTTTCATTTAGGTTTGTGATTAGGTAACGTAAATGTCAATGTTTTGGCTTTTTTATTGTCAAAATTGGTGTGTAACTGGTGTTTTCTGTTTGTACAGCATTGAAGGAGATTGGTAGGAACTTAGAAGTACAAGAGCAATTGTATAATATCAGGAGGGGGTTCTACGGTAGGATCAACAATCTTGTCATCAACTAAGAGAAATTGGGCACTTTGTTTCAAGAAGCAGGCTTAAAGAGGTCGAGGGCAAAAGGGGCAGGATGTCTGCGAGGAACAGAAGGGCTGCAGAATCGAGATTGCCTTTGGAAAATCCTTCTCTAGCTGGGTATATGACAGACTCTATAACGACTGAGAGAGATTAGATATTTACGGAAGCTTTGGGGGAGGGAAAGAAGAAAATGGCCAGTTAAGTTGTTGCTCCATTGCTACTCTTGAAGAAGATGCCTCGAAGGCCGACCGTCGAGGAAGGGGAGATAGTCGAGATACTACTTGTTGTACCTGACGGGCAACCTCCACCAGCTTTGATAAGCATGCTGCCAAAGAAGAAGGCATCTTCGGAATCGTCGAAGATGAAATGCGTCGAGGAATCTGAGATGGAGGTCCAAAGAAAAATTTGGCTTCAAAGAAGGATAATTTTCAGAGACGTATTTGGGTATTTCACTCATAGAAGGGTGGGTAACAAAGAAAACAATTTTACTGCTATTAGAAAATATCATAAAAGGGATAACAGTTGGACAAAAAGCATGATATCGTTTCAGGGAAGGGCCATGATGGACACATAAAATGACCATTATTCCCCTATGACTTAATGTTTATTATTCTTAATTTTATTATTAAACATGACTTATAAAACCAATTTTTATATTTCGGGTCACATGGAGCTCATTTACCAAATATATGCAAATACCATGATGTATAGCTCAAAGGATGAGCTGTTGGAGAAGGATGTAGAGTTGTCAAACACAAGATCATCCAATTTATGTACATTCATGGCATAGGTTATAAATCTAATATTAAATGTAAGAACCCTCTCCTTCATCTATAAAAGGAGAGGTAGTAAGCTCATAAGATCATCCAATTTTGAGAGAATCATTCTTGTAGAGTGCAAGAGAGCATTATTGGAGAAAGTTGGTGCAAGTCTTGTAAGCATTTGGAGCATTTCATTTTGTAAGTCCATAAAATTCCTCTTTTTGTTGTTAGTTTATGTTCATTTCATTCTCATATCATTTAGGTTTTATAGTTGTTATAATGGTCGGCTAAGTCCTCACTAGGGGTGAGGATGGATCCGCCATATACGTATGATATCATGTAGTAGAATGTATTTTTCTCCAACACAATATGAGCATATTATCACAAATCCCAAAACTATATTGTGGGAGGCATCCATTATCATCCTATGATCTCTTTAAGTAGAGATATAAGAAGAGTTTTGTGATTCTCAAATGATATAGTAAAATTGTATTAATATTGTATTTTTCTAATATATGATCCTAATTAACATTTCATAGCTAGCATAGCTTTCATGGAATGTGTTTTTAGTACATACTTAGTTCATACAATATATTCTACTTGAGTTATAATTAATCATGTGATTACATCGACAAAAGGCCGAAGTTTGTTATTTCAATTAAGTGGAGAATTTAATATACGATACTATGCTGATATTGTATGTAAATGGCGGTGAAATCCGAAGCCCCTAGACCTTTATTCTTGATTAAAACCATATCATTAATTTTTACGGTTTTACAACCTTAGATTACTAAACCGCAAGACCAAAACTAATTTCTAGTTCCGTTCGAAAGTGAACGACACTCTAATTTTTTCCCATACTAAACACCAGATTTTGATCGTTATCAAAATGGCACCGTTGTCGGGTTCAAACGGTAATTAGAAAAAGATTTTTTTGTGTTTAATGTGTTTTTCGGTTTCACTTTTTAGAAGAACATAAATTTTGTTTATTACATTTTAATTTTACTTTTGCACTTTGGGGAATTTTTCTTTGTTTTGCGGTGACTACTTTCTTTGTTTTACAGTGACTACCAAAGGAAGTTAAGGACCGACCAAAAACTAGATAGGGGGCAATATTGGAACCCACATCCGGGGAGGACCTCTCTAGAACGCCTACTTGAGCCAGAGAGCCCGGGTGTGCCATCTCAACAGTTTCACCGGGGTAAACAACGAGCCCCTAAAAAGGCCACCCCGCAGGTACTTTCATCCACCGTACCCTCCTGCGAAGCGGTCAATTTTTGTTCATGTGCCTGATGTTTGTGTACTTTAAAATTCTAAACTTTAGATAAAGGGTAAACAAAAAGCCAGATTTCATCACCCGTGTGTGGCACCGCATACTAGGACCCCGGGAGGTCACGACCCGGCTTAACATTTTATAGAACAGGACATTGACTTTAAAAAAAACCAAGATTAAGCCATAAAATACATAGATAAACAAAAAGGCTTATAGAGCTCGGACCGGGAACATTAGGAACGCGCTCATTAAGACCCCTGATAGTGGCTATGTTTGTCTGGAGGAAGTACATTCCCTGGCATAACTACTGTGGAAAGGTGATCTTAAGCGGTTTGCCCCACCTTCTAGCACAGGTGCTTCAAGGTGACTAAAACTGCAAGCGAGTTATTGCTAAAGTGAGTATACACAACTCAACGTGTGAACCGATCCATTGTCTGGAATATGAGCAACCGAATCCTGAGACCGGGTTCACAACTTGACCTTAATTAAGGCCCATCTGAAAAGGTTGTTGTGTTTATTTTTTGTGCACCTCATTGTTGTGTGATCATCATAATGTGCACATCTATTAGTCAATGAAAGAATGGTTTTGAGGGCCTAAAAGTCATCTTGAGAGGCTTAGAGAATATGATTTGATAGATATTCCGATCCACTTTGATGTAGGTGAGTCAACCCAACTGGAGATTCAAATCTTTATTGATACGAGAGACCGTACAATCTTTAGTCGTAGGGAACTCTTCCCTGTTGTGGGTGAGTTAGAAATTTTTGATTTCCCTGTCTCTCCATTGAGACTTAATCCGAGTCCAATTTCCTCATTCACTCCATTTAGTGTTCCACCACAATTACTTGAGATGGGAGATGCCAATGATATTGAGAATGGTCAGGGACCCATGCAAATTCCTCTTAAGGATCACATGTTCCCAAAAATGACAAATCGTGCCTCGTGCATTGTTTTACCTCCTACAACTGGGCAATTTGAACTTAGAAATGCGCTCATCAATTCATTGCCAAAATTCTCAAGAGGAGAAGATGAGAACCCATGCGCTCATGTTAGGGATTTTGATGACTTAATGTTCCACCAAAAGTATAAGAATGAGAACGAAATAGAGGCCATGAAACTCGTGTTGTTTCCCTTTTCTTTACTAGGGAAAGCTAAGAGCTGGCTTCAAGCTCTACGACCAAAATTAATCACGAGTTTTGAGATGCTTACTGAAGCCTTTTACAAGATGTTTTTCTCTCTTGAGAAAATCGAGACCTTTCGTAGGGCCATTCTTAGGATTACCCAACTTCATGGAGAAAGCTTAAAGGATTATCTTGAGAGATATAAGGGACTGATCCTACAGTGCCCTCATCACGGTATCGACTCCTAGGTCCTAACTAGAAATCTTTATGATGGATTAGATGCTGAAACCAAGGGAACTGTAGAATCCTTTTGTTTAGGGAAATTCACTGATAAGGATAATGTAGAGGGTTTGGACTTCTTAGAAGAGATGGCTAAAAAATTACAAACCTGGGGTACCATGAGAAAAACTGATATTCAAGAAAAAGGGGGTAATACCTTTAGAGTTGGATCTAACTCCAATTAGGAAGCTACGCTGACGACCATCCTGCGTAAGATAGAGTCCTTAGAAATAGGGAAAAACAAAATGTTCGTTAAAGCACCAATTGTTTATGTTGAGATGCAAGCTTGTGTTGCGTGTGACGATGTTGGACATTATACTCAGGATTGCACTTTGATTCATGAAATTAGGGAAACTAGGAAAGATCAGGTAAATATGTTTCATCAAAAACCTTCCTCTTTTCCTTATAACCAGTCACATCATCAAGGAAATTCTTCAGGGAGGAATAATTCGAATAACTATTCTGGCAGACCGTATTACCAAGGGAGTAATTCAAATCAAAATCAAGGTGGTGTGTCCTTTACTCCCAATCACCAACCTTTTCAGCAAAATACTCCTTACGTTCCTCCCCAGAATAGGAAACCATCTTCGGATGATGGCATCCAAGCCCTATTGCATTCTAATAACCAGTTGATGCAACAATTCATAAAAAAGAATCAGTAATCCATGAGTCAAATAGAAACATCAATTGATCAATTGGCATCTGGGTTAAGTACTGGAGACAAAGGTACATTTCCAGTCAAACCCAACCCAATCCAAAGGATCAAACTAAGAGTTTACACAGCGATCAGGAGAATGCGGTGATTTCACTTAGAAGTGGAAAGACTGACGACATCAAAGTTAGGATGCCTGAGGACAAATCACGTGAAAGTCCTAATCCTAGTACTGAGAAAGTTGTAGAAGGAGGCAAACCTATATGTGAAGAAACTCTTTTTGTTGAGGAAGAGACTGGGCAGGTCTCGCTAAGTAAGAAGATTATCGAAAAATGATCCGCCTAGAATTCCTAGAGTACCTTTTCCCCAACACTTTTTATTCAATAGGAATAACATTCCCGATGAAGAGGTTAAGGAGATGTTTAATAATCTTAAGATCACTATTCCTTTCCTCGATGCGTTAGGACAGATTCCTTCTTATGCAAAATATCTCAAGGACCTCTGCACGTTCAAGAAACGTATGAATGTTTCCAAGAAAGGTTTCAATATCCATGACAGTGAAAATATTATTCCATTGGATGCTCAGGTTAGCTCTATAATCTTGAACAAAGCACCCATGAAATACAAAGATCCAAGAATGCCGACAATTTCTTGTCACATAAGGACAAATCGCATCGGAAAAGCCTTACTTAATTTAGGTGTCAGTGTCAACTTGATCCCTTATTCGGTATATGAGCAGCTAGGTCTAGAAGGACTAAAACCGACACATAGAACCTTGCCACTAGCTGATCGATCCATTAGAATTTCTAGAGGAGTTGCGATGGATGTACTTGTCCAGGTTGACGATTTTATCTATCCTGTCAACTTTGAGGTCCTTGACACAAACCCGGTAGAAGACCCAAATAGTGAGATACCTGTGATCCTTGGCCGACCTTTCTTGGCCACTGCTAATGCATTGATCAATTGTTGTAGCAGAGCTATGAAGCTGACTTATGGGAATAAGACCATCGATTTGAATATCTTCAATGCAACTCATACTCCGTTTGAAAATGAACCCGACGAGTGTAACATGCTTGGTACTGTTGTAAACAGTACAATTCATAGTTCTAATCCTAGGGACCCATTAGAAGCTTGTCTTGCACATTTTGGAGATAATTTAGATGTTGATGACCTTTTTAATGAGGTCAATGCCTTGTTGATTCTATTCCTATTGTGGATAACAATGATAATGTTGAAATACTAAAAGTCAAGGATCCTGTTCCAGAAACGGAAGAAGTGCCGTAAGGTTAGAACTTAAACCTCACCCTAAAAATCTCAAATTTGTCCACCTAGGTCCTAATGAGACTCTTCCTACTATCATAGCATCCGACCTTGAACTTGAGAATGAAGAGAAATTAATACGTATATTAAAGGGAAACACAAAAGCTCTTGGATGGAACATTTCAGATATTAAGGGTATTAGTCCTTCTGTATGCATGCAAAAGATAAAACTCGAGGATAATGTCAAGAAGTCCAGTGAAGGACAACGAAGGCTTAACCCGACAATGGCTGAGGTTATGAGAAAAGAAATTTTGAAACTGCTTGACGCTGGGATCATTTATCCTATTTCTGATAGCCCATGGGTAAGCCCAATTCATGATGTTCCTAAAAAGTCTGGAATCACTGTTGTGAAGAATGATCACAATGATCTTGTCCCCACTCGTATGACCACAGGGTGGCGAGTGTGTATAGATTATAAAAAACTCAATTCGATCACTCGAAAAGATCATTTTCCCTTACCATTCATGAATCAAATGCTTGAACATCTCGCCGGTCATGAATACTATTGTTTTCTTGATGGGCATTCTGGGTACAATCAAATACCCATCGCTCTAGAGGACCAAGAGAAAGCCATATTTACTTGTCCTTTTAGAACCTTTGCCTATCGCCGCATGCAATTTGGGTTATGCAATGCTCCAACAACATTTCAGCGATGTATGTTGAGCATTTTCTCTAATATGGCTGAGCGTTTCCTTGAGGTTTTCATGGATGACTTCTCCCTCTTCGGAGATTCGTTTGACCAATGTATCCACCACTTATCTATTGTTCTTGCTAGGTGTCAACAAAAAAATCTTGTTCTAAATTGGGAAAAATGTCACTTCATGGTGAACAAAGGCATAGTATTAGGACATGTCATATCAGCAAAGGGTATCGAAGAAGATAAAGCCAAGATTGATGCCATATCTAGTCTCCTACCCCCACGAACAGTCAAGGATATTCGCTCATTCTTGGGGCATGCAGGATTTTATCGACGTTTTGTTCCTGAGTTTAGCAAAATTGCTCGACCCCTCAGCAATCTCCTCGCCAATGGCACCACCTTTTTATTCGATGATTCGTGTCTTAAAGCTTTTGAGAATCTCCGAACATGTCTAACATCATCACCCATCATCCAACCTCCAAATTGGAACGAACCTTTCGAGTTGATGTGTGATGCATCTGACTATGCCATTGGTGCAGTTTTGGCACAACACATTAATAACCTTCTGCGTGCCATCTATTATGCTAGTAAAACTCTTAAAAATGCACAACTCAATTACACAACCACAGAGAAAGAACTTTTAGCGATAGTCATTGCTCTGGAAAAAATTTATTCTTATCTCATAGGTTCTAAAGTAATAGTCTATACGGATCATGCTGCTATCAAACACCTTCTTACCAAGAAGGACATCAAACAACTCTTAGTCCGATGGATATTATTACTTAAGGAGTTTAATATTAAGATTCGGGATAAAAAAGGTGCCGAGAATGTGGTAGCTGACCACCTTTCTCGAATCGACAATGATTCTTTAGATAGGTCATTACCTATTCGTGAGTCCTTTCCTGACGAGCAACTCATGTCCATTCGTTCTATATCTTCTGTACCATGGTTTACTGGCATAGCGAATTATCTTGCCACAGGACACCTTCCTAGTTTTTGGACCAAGCTAGATAAGAATAAATTTCTTAGTGAGGCCCGACACTTCTTCTGGGATGACCCGTACCTGTTTAAATATTGTTCTGATCAAATCATTAAGAGATGTGTCCCAGATTCTGAGCATACCAAAGTCATAGAATTTTGTCACTCCCAAGCTTGTGGTGGTCACTTCAACTCTAAAAAGACCTCTGTAAAAATTTTACAGTATAGATTTTATTGGCCTACCTTATTTCATGATGTTCACGAATTTTGCAAGGCTTATGATAGATGTCAGAGAATGAGAGTCTTGTCCCGTAGGAATATGATACCACTAAACCCAATCTTGATCGTTAAACCATTTGATCTTTGGGGCATAGACTTTATGGGTACCTTCACCCCATCTTTTAGGTTCATGTACATCCTTTTAGCCGTTGACTATGTGACTAAGTGGGTTGAAGCTATTCCTACCAGGACCAATGATAGTTCGGTTGTTATTGAATTTATTAAAGAGAATATTTTTTCTCGTTTTGGTACGCCGAGGGCAATAATTAGTGATGGGGGGTCATATTTTAATAGTCGAATGTTTGCAAACTTAATGAAAAAATTTGGAGTAACACACAAGGTTGCTACACCGTACCATCCGCAGACTAGTGGGCAAGTGGAGGTTTCCAATCGTGAAATCAAGAATATTCTTTAAAAAACGATAAGACAAAACCGTAAATATTGGTCAACTCGACTAAACGATAATCTTTGGGCTTATCGTACTGCTTTTAAGACACTTATTGGAATGTCCCCTTACCGGCTAGTCTATAGAAAGGCTTGTCACCTTCCGGTTAAATTAGAACACCGAGCATATTGGTCAATAAAGGCCTTGAACTTTGACATTGGGAAGGCCGGTTTGCATCGCAAGCTTCAACTCAATGAGTTAGAAGAACTACGGAATGATGCATACCATTCAGCAAAGACTTACAAGGAGCGCATGTAAGGATTTCACGACAAAAACATTTTGCGAAAATCATTTGAACCAAACAAAAAAGTCTTATTGTACTCTTCTATGTTGTATTTATATCCTGGCAAACTACGATCACGATGGACCGGGCCTCTCATTGTTAAAATGTTATATCCATATGGGGTGGTTGAGGTTGAAGAACCGAGTACTGGAAAAATACAAAAAGTGAACGGGCAAAGGCTTAAGCCTTATTATGAACATTTTAGCTTCACCAATGACGACTTGAAGCTTCTGGACCCAGTTTATGAGGAGTGATATTCATATCCTTTTCACCCGACTTTTACTGAGTTTGGGGGTTCCTCATTTTGTCTGGCTGAAGACAATAAACTTAGCGTTATCTGGGAGGCAACCCATGTTATATCAGGTACTATGTTACAATTTTTTAACCCTTCTTTTAAGGTATGTTTTCAAATATTGGGGACAATGCTTCTTTCTAGTTTGGGGGTGGGGAAAAATCATTCACATTTTTTACTTTTTTAGAGAAAAGATGGGTCATTATCGTAATTTATGAGACTCTTTAGTAAGTTTCTGCAAGCTTATAAGTATTTGATATGGTCTTAATATTTTGGTCGTAAAAACCGTGAAGTTAAAATTTTCATCAAATACATGCTTAGAAAATTTTGGAACATTATCTTAAGCTAGATGTACTACCCTTTAATTAAAGAAAATTTCATGTTGACTGATATTTCTAAAAAAAAATGCACTTCACGATAGTATTGCATTTATTATTTTTGCTAGAATTTTGAGCAATCAAAGGGAATCTAGTATTTGAGGTAGGAATTATCCACTACAAGGGAAATAATTGCCTAAAGAATAAGTTCGATCCTGAAGTAATATAATAAGGATTTCTATAAGCCAAAATAGCTCTAAAAACATTCACGATGCAAGGCATACTCGCATGATTAGAACTGAAAGAGGAAGAATTATCACCAATCTCGAGTATAGTCATGAACTATGTGAAAGGAGCAAGGAATAAAGTTTACTTGTGGGAATTCAAAGCCTAGGTCACGAAGGGGTACCAAACCCCGGTAACCTAAGCCAACTGGCTGGGATTGTCAACCAACAACTCATATTATAGAGGCTTCACTGAGGAAACAAGTATCAAAATAAAAAGGCTTATAGTTATTCCTCAAAAATTAATAACAGGATTCGAATTGACTGTGACACTTATCAAACTGATCGCTGGATTTGTTTCACGAAATAACTGGATATTGACACAAGAGCCTCTAAATAAAGTTGTACGTGCAGTAACTATTTTCACAACACTTAAGGATATTAGAAAAATATGTAAAATCTTATTTAAGTATTGGGTAGTATCTCTAGTTTTGGATCATTCTCCAAGTTCTCTGATTATATATATGTGAAAGAATTAAATTTTAAGGGGTTTACCTTCTTAATGTTTTTACCATTATCAGATATCAATAAGTTAGTTAAAATGACCTAATGAGTATCTAAACTACTATAATGCCCTTATTGACTTTTGTGGGTATAGTCACTGCAAACCCTCACGAGATAAAACTCGTCCTATATAGGTAACCTATAGGTTTAACGGCTTGTTACATACACTAAATGCAATCGTCTTAACCACGAAAGAGTTATGCTTTTATTCTTTTCTTTGCTCGAGGACTAGCAAACTTTAAGTTTGGGGGTATTTGATGGACACATAAAATGACCACTATTCCCCTATGACTTAATGTTTATTATTCTTAATTTTATTATTAAACATGACTTATAAAACCAATTTTTATATTTCAGGTCACATAGAGCTCATTTACCAAATATGTGCAAATACTGGGATGTATAGCTCAAAGGATGAACTGTTGGAGAAGGATGTAGAGTTGTCAAATAAAAGGGTCCTACATTGGGAGGTTATAATTTTAGAGGATAACTCTTGGAGGTTACAAATTTATGTACATTCATGGCATAAGTTATAAATCTAATATTAAATGCAAGAACCCTCTCCTTCATCTATAAAAGGAGAGGTGGTAAGCTCATAAGATCATCCAATTTGAAGATAATCATTCTTGTAGAGTGCAAGAGAGCATTATTGGAGTAAGTTGGTGCAAGTCTTGTAAGCATTTGGAGCATTTCATTTTGTAAGTCAATAAAATTCTTCTTTTTGTTGTTAGTTTATGTTCATTTCATTCTCATATCATTTAGGTTTTATAGTTGTTATAATGGCTGGCTAACTCCTCACTAGGGGTGAGGATGGATCCGCCATAAGCGTATGATATCATGTAGTAGAATGTATTTTTCTCCAACAGAATATAAGCATATTATCACAGATCCCAAAACTATATTGTTGGAGACATCCATTATCATCCTATGATCTCTTTAAGTAGAGATATATAAAGAGTTTTGTGATTCTCAAATGATATTGTAAAATTGTATTAATATTGTATTTTTCTAAGATATGATCCTAATTAACATTTCATAGTTAGCATAGCTTTCATGGAATGTGTTTTTAGTACATACTTAGTTCATACAATATATTCTACTTGAGTTATAATTAATCATGGGATTACATTGACAAAAGGTCGAAGTTTATTATTTCAATTAAGTGGAGAATTTAATATACGATACTATGTTGATATTGTATGTAAATGGTGGCAAAATCCGAAGCCCCTAGACCTTTATTCTTGATTAAAACCATATCATTGATTTTTACGGTTTTACAACATTAGATTACTAAAATACAAGACCAAAACTAATTTCTAGTTTCGTTCGAAAGTGAACAACACTCTAAGTTTTACCCATACTAAACACCGGATTTTAACCGTTATCAGGCCACTCTTGCAAAGTCTATCCTGAGCAATATACCGATTCATTATATGGCAGTGTACAAATGGCCCCAGTCACTTATCAAAATGAGAGACAATATCTTTAGAAACTATATCTGGACTGGAGACCTAACCAAAAGGAAGAGGATGACGCTGAAATGGGATAAGGTATGTAAACCGACTAAGGAAGGGGGGCTTGGTATACGTAGTCTGGGTGAAGTCATCAAAGTTATGCTCTGCAAACTACACTGGGTTTTTAAACAAGGAACAGAGGAATGGGCAAAATTTCTCAAATCCAAATTCAGTAGCAAGAGCGGTGACACTATTCGATACTACAAGCCGTCTACTTTATGGACGGAAATACAGACTGGAGCGACAATTTCAAATCCACATATAGGATGACCTATTGGAGACGGACGGAAAATTGATTTTGGGAGAGACACCTGGGCAACAAATATCCTACTCATGGAACATATTGATCTGCCTCAACACTTATAGAAAAATTGTAAAGCAATGCTCTGTAATTTTATCAATCCACAAGGCTAGCATTTCCCTAGTGACATATTGCTCCTACTGCTGGCACTAGGAGTAAACATGCAGAACATCTAATGCAGCCCCAATTCCTATGATAATATGATCTAGAAATCAGATATCTAAGGAGTATTCTCCACCAAGAATGCATATAAAACATGCGCAAGAAAGAAGATTCGACATCGTGGTGGAAGTACGTTTGGAGACAAGTAATCCACCCTAGACTGGGAGGCTTTTCTTGGTGCTTGCTGATCCATATACTCCCAATGGATGACGCCATAATGAAGAGAGGCATCTTTATTGTGTCCGTATGCCACCAATGACATAACGCATCAGAAATGGAGTCACATACTTTGCTCTAGTGCCCTTTTGTAGTCTCTCTCTGGCAGAAGGATACGACATGCTTCTCATATGCACCTATCACCCCATCAGACAACTGGAGAACCATACTAGAGAGAAGTAAAACATCTAGTCCCTACATTACTGATCTCTGGGTGGCCATGGTTTTTGTAATCTGCAACAACATTTGGAGAGCTAAAAACAAATGGCGGTTTGATGGAGTCAAAGCCCCTATCCAGCAAACTGCGCTACACATCCTGAATGACATTGAAGATGCCTCTCCCCTCTCCAAAAATACAATGAACAGCACCATTCAGGACCTCAGGATCATCAAGGAGTTTAATGTTCAGTACAAACTTAGAATAGGAAATAACATAGAGAACTGTAAATGGGGGCTTCCTACTCAACACGAGGTCAAAATCTATTGTGATGGATCGGCTTTAGGCAATCCCGGTATAGCAAGTATTGGCATTATTTATAGGAACTACAAAGAGTAAGTCTTGGGCACATACAATAAATCCATTGGGTAAGCTACGAACTTCATTGTTGAGATTACTTCAATCATTTTAAGAGTTTAGAGAGCTGTAACACAAGGGTGAAGAAGAGTATAGGTAGTACCGGACTTGGCTACTGTAATTGAAGTGTTCATCAAGGATAAAATACCCTGGACGCTTAAAATTCCTTGGGACCTCATCATCCCCTACCTTCTGCAAATCCGATTCAACCATGTATGGAAAGAATGCAACTTCTCGGCAGATCAAATTACAAGTTGAGGGCCAGACCCAAATCAACCAGCAGAAGAATGGATAAATGGCAAACCAAATTACTTACAAAATATTGAAGTCCATGTCACAGACTACTTCAGAGTCAGGAAATCGCGCTGAACTAGATGAATGTTCTTAGTTTACTCATTTTGTAGTTATTGTATATAACTTGATTGTTGGCAGGGGCCACTTACTACTCACTAGTGACATGTGCTACGGGGTAACAAGCAGGCTCTTGTTTCTTTTATAGCCTTCCATTCATTTATTAGACTAAACTTTTAGCAAAAAATATATATATTAAGGTCCAAAGGACCATAGACGCATGTGTCTGGTGCAGCCGTGCTGGTGGCAGAAATTGACGACTGTTTGGCTCGGGCAGAGAGTTTGATAACTTTTCTTAGCGAGGGCCAACGAAACATGTTGAAGTTGAGAAATTTTTCTGCTTTGATTCGTTTAAAGAATCTCGAACCTCATTTGAATACTCATATTATGAATGTAATACAGATTAAGAATTTGTTGACTGAGGCTAAAGGTCACATTGTTGGTGGTGGCACTTTGGCAAATTAGCTGGTTGCATGCAAGAATATTAAGAAAGATCTGGGGAAGGAGAAAGAAGATCTGATCAAGGAAAAGAAGGTGCTAAATGTGAACTTAAATAAGTACAAGTTGGATGATGGGAAGGAGAAGGAAGTTTCCCTTCATGATGCGAAGAGAACTTGGGACAAGCAGGTCGAGGAGATGAGAGCTGACCTAATGAAGGATAAAGAGGAGGCTTTGGACTTGTTGAGATCAAACTTTGAGAAGGATGTGCATGAGCAGGTAAACGATGCTTGAAGATTAATGGAGGTGGAACATGGGAAAATTTTGGATGAGGTAAGGGCTGATCTTATGCGAGATAGTGTGAGAGCTTGTAAGAAGGTGAAGGCCAATTACGTAGGGCAGTTTAAGGTGATGAAGTAGAGGAAAGATCATTACAATGGATTGGTCATTCCTAGGAATTTGGTTTTTGATGATTCAGATGTGGAAGATGAGGTTCTTAAAACCCCTGAGTCGAGGATCCTGTGATGGTGATTTCTGAAGATTTACATCCCGAGGAAGTATTGGAAGAGCTCGCTCCACGTAGATTCGTGAAGGTTGACGATATGGTATCTCCCCCTGCAGAGTAAATTATGTTTGTAACAAGTTTATGTTTATGATGAATGGTATAAAAATGGTCGATGTGATCTAAACAATATTTAACTAAGTTTCTTGAATGCTGATGTGTTTGTTTATCGAAGATTTATATGAAAGTGTTTGATGCATAATTTTTGATAAATTTATGCTAAGTGGTGATATTCGACAAGATCGATATTTGTGAAATGTGATTGTAGATAGTAGCGGAGTATTGCTGTGAAGCAAGTATTCGTGATGAGTGAAAGATGGCCATGTAATGGAAAGTATCGGGAATGATTACCAGATGTGAATTCTCAATGGCGTATCTGGGTTTGGATTGAAAAGAACAAAGCATGACATGCTTTATTCGATAAGTAATGAATGCAAACGTGATTATCCCGTAATTGGATAGTGTTTGTTGAAGAATTGAATGTTAGTTTTGACACATACTTATCAAGTATGGATCAAGACTAAGTAAGGATAGTAAAGATAATTATAAAGATAGTAAAGATCTTTGCTAGTTTGGATGCATACTGATAAAGTATGGATCGAGACTAAGTAAAGATAGCAAAGATGATTGCAAAGATAGTAAAGATGATTGTAAAGATGTAATTGAAAGTAAAGATAGCGGTATTGGACTTTTCGAAAGTTGTTACAGTTGTCATCTGTAAAATATTTTCAGTTGAGCTGTATTCTACATAAATTTGAGCTATATTTTGTCTTTAGTCATTAGCCAGTAAGTCCCGCTATCAGTTTTGTCACTGATAATATATGGTATTTCCTAATTTTCTGAAAACTTGCCAGAATTCTTAGGTCGAGTACTATCATAAATTCGTCGAAGGACAAGGTCGCTAATGCTAAATTTTTGCCTTTGAACCTTTTTGCTGTAAGCTTTCTTGAGTGTGTCATGGTACCATCCCAAGTTTTTAATGGCCTTGTCTCGAGTTTCTTTGATCAAGTTGAGGTTGCAGAGGAGACCAAGCTAATTGCCCTCATCTGTGATTTTTCCTCGACCACTTGGTAGATCGAGGTCTAAAGGTATGACAGCTTCGGTGCTGAAGGCCATCATAAATGGAGTAACCTATGGAAATTTGAGGACTGTCCTGTATGCCCATAGAACGCTTAGTAATTTATCGACCCATCTGCCTTTCTCCTCGTCGAGGTATTTACGTAGTCCCGATTTAATGCTTTTGTTGATGGCTTTAGCTTGTCCGTTGCCCTGAGGGTAGTATGGTGTCGAAGTAGATAGTTGATTTTTGTATTTATTGAGGTAATTAAAAACTTTGCAAATGATGAATTGTTTGCCGTCATCTGATTATATCATGTGTGGGCAGCCAAATCTAGTTATGATGTGTTCCTAAAGAAACTTAATGACTTCATTTTCGTCAATGTGACAGGGAGAAACTGTTTCGACCCATTTGGTGAAATAGTTTGTGGCCACAAAAATTAATTTGCAATTTCCTAATGCTGGGTGGAATGGTCCAATGATATCGATCCCCCATTTTTTCAATGGCCAAAGGGCATTGTTTACGTGCAAGTCGAGTACTGGGCTTTTGATGTCTTGAGTTTGAATTTGGCATTTGTAACATTTGAGAATAAATTCTTAGCAGTCTTGTCGCATCTTTGGCCATTATAACCCTTGAGTGAATGCGCGTTAGGCCAATGATCGTCCAGAAATATGAGCTACACAAATCCCTTCATGAAGTTTTTTAATTTTGATTTGAGCCTGTTGTTGATAGATACATTCAATAAGAGGTCCTCCTTCTATAATATGATATAAGATTTTATCTTGAACTGTGAATCTGGGGCATTTGGCCAAGAGAAATCGGGCCTGTTGCTGATAGATACATTCAATAAGAGGTCCTCCTTCTATAATATGATATAAGATTTTATCTTGAACTGTGAATCTGGGGCATTTGGCCAAGAGAAATCGGGCCTCTTCTTTATTACTTGGGAGGATATTGGAATTGAGGTATACATAAAAAGTTCTTATCCAATCGTCTTCATCTTTGTCTTCAATAATATTGATTTGCATCATATATCATATATCGAGACTGAAGTGCTCGATAATCTCGATATCCAATATTCACTTTTCATTATCTTTGAGCATTGCGACAAAGTATGCCAATGCGTCAGCGTGACAATTTTTGTCTCGAGGAAGGTAAGAGATTATTGTTGACTTGAATTTACTTATTATTTATGCGACTAAGGCTGCATAATCAACCATCTTGCCTGATGTCTTGAATGTTTTATTGTAATGATTAGCGACTAGTAAGGAGTCGACATATATAGCTTTTTTTCGCGCTAAGTGTTATAGCAAGATCTAGTCCATAAAGGATAACTTCATATTCTATTTTATTATTTGTGGCATTGAATTTGAGTTTAATAGCTTTCTCGATGCGATGATTGGATGGTATAACGAGAACGACGCCAATTCTTGATTCTCGCTGTCCAATAGATCCATCTGTGAAGAGTCTTCATCCCGTGCTCCGTGACCAGGTGTCTGGCTCTGTATTTGATTCATCAAATAATACTTCTTTAAGTTCTTCCCAATTGGGGTCTTCGACTGGATAATCTGCCAAGAAATTAGCTACTGCTTATCCTTTGATTGATATTTGAGGCTTGAAGAAGATGTCATATTCGTCGAGGAATACAGACCAT
The DNA here is from genome assembly GCA_014058105.1 of Kingdonia uniflora. Lineage (NCBI taxonomy): Eukaryota > Viridiplantae > Streptophyta > Magnoliopsida > Ranunculales > Circaeasteraceae > Kingdonia > Kingdonia uniflora. Next base: position 1,282,967 of record JACGCM010001954.1, on the reverse strand, counting down.
TGCTGAACTCTTCGAGATTTTTCTGTTTTAAGGAGTATAATTTTGAGAGGATATTTAGTAATGACTTTGATGAGATGTGCTTGGAAATATGGTCAAAGTATCTGAGAGTTGTTGACCAAGGCGAGTAGCTATTTTTTGGTTGCTGTATATCATTATTCAGCAGGTACGAGAGTCTTGTAGATTAAGTAGATTGGTTTTTTTACACCTTCATTTTCCCAAATAAGGATAGAGATAATAAAATCAACAGTTATAGATAAGTACATTGTCAGTGTTTTGCCATCAACTGGAGTACTCATTATAAGAGGATTTCCCAAGTATCAATTAAGATCTTGGAAAGCCAATTCACAGTCAGGAGTCCAAATGATTTTCTTGGGATATTTTTTGAATAGTGCAGTTGGATTTCCTTGAAGAAGAAAGTAAAGAAGTTTGCATCGATCAGATGATTTGAAGATGAACCTATGAAGAAACGGAATCTTGTCAAAAAAAATTGTACATATTATTTTTTTGATGAGATGGCATTGCCATGAGTGCCTTGATTTGTGTCGGATCGATTTCGATTCCTCTCTTACTAACCAGGTGTCCTAGAAATTTACCAGATGCGATACCGAATTAGCATTTTTCTGGGTTGGGTTTCATCAGGTAGGTACGAAGGATATCGAAGATGGTTTGGAGGTTGTTGCAGTGATCTTCACACTTCAAGCTTTTGCAGATCATATTGTCGATGTATATCTTTATGATTTTACCTAAATAATCTTTGAACATTTTCGTGATAAGCCATTGGTAAGTGGCTCATGTATTCTTCAACCCAAATGGCATTACTGTGTAACAATAAAGGCCTCTTTCTGTGACAAAAGTTATCTTTTCTTGATCTTCTTCGGTGAGAGGAACGTGATTATAACCAAAAGCTGCATCCGTCATTAAAAGAAAGTCGTGTCCTGTGACAGAGTCAAGGAGTTGCAGGATCAGTGGAAGAGGAAAATTATCTTTTGGGGTAAACTTGATGGGTTCTATAAAATTAACGCAAACTCTTATTTTCCCATTTATCTTTGGGACTGCCACTATGTTATAAACCCATTTTGGATACTTTGCTTCCCTGATAAATCCTGCATGAAGGAGTTTATCAATTTCCTCATTAACAACTTTGCAAAGACAGAGAGCTAGATTTTGACATTTTTGTACAACTGCTATGCTGTCTAGAAGGAGGCTGAGCTTGTGACATACGATTGAAGGATTAATACCAGGCATCTCTTGGAAAGACCATGCAAAGATGCTGACATTTTTCTTCAGGAGTTGGATCATGGTTTCTTTCTCATCGGAAGATAGCTTAGAGCCAATGAAGGTGTTACTCTCGGGTCCATCGAGTTTAATAGAATCTACTACCTCAGTATTATGCTGCTCGAATGTGGAGAGGTATTTCCTGCTGTAGTTGCTATGCCTTGAGAAGTTTTACTGTGTGAGAGTTGATTGTGGTATTCTTACACATACGTGCAACTGCTTGGCTGCCTTGATTTTGTAAACTCTGTGATCTGTTGGAAATCTCAATGTTATATGATATGTGGATGGTACTACTTTGATCGAATGTTGCCAAATCTGCCTTAAAATTCCCAAATATTTAGATTCAGCATCGATGACCACGAATTAAATGAAAGTGGTTTCAGATTACGCTTGAACTGGCAGGGAAATTTCTCCTATGGTCGATTCTTTTTAACTGTTAAAACTTGTAATGGTGGCTGTCGAAGCTTTCACTGAATCTTTGAGTCCCTGAACTTTAATTGCCCGTCCGAACAAATCATATGTGGCACATCCTGTATCGACGAGAAGCGTGTGCCGGTAGTCTTGTCCTACTTTGAGCATAATGACCAGAGGGTCATCATGAGGGTACTTGACATGGCTGGTATCACAGTCCTCAAAGGTAATATGGTACGAACATTTTAATTTGCTCGAGCTGGGGAGAAGTTTTGCTAATTTTTCTAAGGAAGTTATTTTGCAACAAGATCTAATTCGTTTGTCTTATTTTCTTGTCTTTCCTTTCTCAATTTTGTTCATGTAAAGATGGTGAGCTTTCCCTTGGCCTTGCTCTTGATCAACATCTTTGTTTTTTGTTTCGTCTTATAGGAACTTTAGAATGTCAACTACATAATTATGAAGTCGTCCAGCTAATAAAATGTAATGAAAATTTGAATGAGAGAGTAGCAGTTGTCAGTTTTTTGACTATGCACGTTGTAATACTAATATAAAGGTTTGTTAGGGATATCAGGAATTGTTTGTGCTGCCCGTTAGAACTCATCTCCCTTTATCATTGGTAAGATAGCAGATAAAGTTGTTGTCATTGGAGGTAGAACTGGGACGAGTCTATCTGACCTTCCGTCCCTTCTTCTAGTATTGTCGGTGTTTCTTCTGTATTGCTTGGGTGCTTCAGTGGTGGTTGATTTTTGGGCTAAAGATAGAAATATTTTACGAGAATGGATGACAGAGGAAATTTTTATCTTATCCTTCTTGGATCGCTCTAATTCGATGTAGTTATTAACAACATCAATCATCTTTGTCACCATTCGGGGTTTGTGCAAGGTAAGTTCATCTTGAACTTTAGAGTTGATATACAAGGCTGAGGTGAATGCTGGAACGACGATTTTAAGATCTGAGTTCTCAATATTTTACGTTTCCTGCAAGAAACGCTTGTAAAAGCTTGCCAATATTTCTTTTGCGTTTTGCTTAAAGAAGAACAAAGAAGCTATAGTTATCTCGCGCTCCCTAGCATAAGCATAATTTGACTCGAAGAGACGTTATATCTAGCTGAATGTGGTGATGGAGCCTTCGGGGATAGTATAAAACCATCTGAGTTGCTCCTCTTTTAGGCTCATGTTGAATAATTTGCATAGACTGTGGTCAAGTTTGGAGTACAATCCAACTGCGGTTTTGAAGTATTAGACGTGAGTGAGAGAGTTAGTGAGGCCTGCATATTTAATAAATTTTGGCATGTGGAAATTATCCGGAATGTACATAACTTCGAGATGCGAAGAGATGGTATTCGTTTCGATTCTATCGAGAACAGACCTTCGACCTGGGATGTCAGAGTTTATAGCTTGGATCCTATTGTTCAGGTCGTCCAAGGTGATAAATTGTGGAAGAGGAATTGGTACGGTTGTAACCTGTGGATCAAAGTCTCCCTATCTTTCAGGTTCTAATCGGTCTCTGATTGGTCTTCTTTCTAGTGGTGGTAGAGTCTGATGACACGTGTGTTGACTTCCTTGGGTTGTTAATGCTGAGAATGTAAGTCCAAAATGTCAAGATACCCTATCTGGATCTGGATTAAGAAATTCGTACTCGTTCTTCTCTTGGATGGTTCTCTCTTTGGGTTGCCCCAGAGCGATGATCACTTCGGGCTTGGGGAGGCGACCTTTATCGGCTAGTAAGCCAATCTTGAGCTCTATGTAAATTCTTTATTTCTTTCTGATGTGTCCGACTCTGTTGGTCTAAGGCCTTTCTCCTTTCATATCTTTCGACTTGAAGAGCTTGGGCGTGAATGCGTTGATCTTCCAACCTTTGGACTTAGTCAGATTCCATTTGCCTTTGTAGTTTGATCACCGCACTGTGTAAATTGACTGTTTCTGGTATTTGGTTGATCTCATGGTTCTTCAATATACTAAAATGGCTTTGGAGATTCATATTTGTCATCGGATGGTTTTTAGATAAGAGGAGGTAAAGAAAAGTATGGTATTTCCCACAGACGGCGCTAATTGTAATGGTGTATTTTTTGGAAGGATAATCTTCGCCAATAATTTTAGTAAGGATGGTGAAATAATAAGCTTAAACGAATAAAATCTTACGTGGAAACTCAGTAAAGGCTGAGAAAAACTACGACCTCGAGGAGGATTTTGATGTAAATTATAATAGTTTGCTAGTTATTACAATTTGTTGGGTGATAGTACAGTAAGGAAGAATAAATAGTCAAGTTGCGGATCTGAATAATATTCTCTACCTGAATTTATAGTAGATGCAAACATCTTACAAAAAGAAAAACAGTTTCCTATTTCGGGGAATGGGCGAACTTCGCGGATCTGTAACGGTTCTTTCTTGACCAAGTACAACGGCTACTTTCAGTAGGTCGAGGACTTGTGGCATCTTCTCGAATGCTGGTCATTCTTCGACTATGTTACGCTGGCTTATTTTTGTCGAATCTAGGAAATATGCTACTACACGTGTTTTTTTCTGGTCTCCTGTCTCTTCTAGAACTTTTTCTTTATATAGACCTTACCCGCAGCTCGTTATCGTACTGAAACACGTTCTCCGAATAATAAGGTAAGTGGTAGTTGACTGTGTAACTATTGAGTTCTTGGGAGACACGTAGTTTTGACTTGTTCATATTCTTTTGTTGTGCTTGATTCACGTTCTTCATTAGTTCGCAGTCTAGGTGTGGCATCACGTGTAAAATGTGTGAACTTGATATCGAGGTAGTTTGAATTAGGTTAGATCGAGGGATAGGTCCCTACAAGAATGAAAACCATCTTTTAATGAAATGTATCCTTGCCAGCAGCATTTGGGTGTACATCCTACACAGATGCCACATACACAGACAAGTGAGGAATATGGAAGCAAATATTAACAATATTCTAAGAATGAATAAAAAGGGCATTAAAGCCACCTTATTGAAAGCTGCCATCTGCACTATGGTGAATCACATTTGGATGGAAAGGAACTTTAAATTTTTTGAGAACAAACTGTTGGTTCCCACTTCTATCATGATTGCTTTTGTTACTAAAATCAAAACAAGGGGTTCCCTTGCTCCTGCTAGTCTCTTTAAGTTGTGCTTGTATCCTTCATTGTTGTTAAGACAATCGGGTATAAGACAAGATTCAAGAGTTGATCAGGTTATTAGGTGTTAGTGGGTGCTACCCCCACCTAGATTCATTCAGCTATGCTGCAAAGGGAAGATACTTGATAATGGGGTAGGTTTTGGAGGGTTATTCAAAAAGCATACGTGCATAATGTTGACTAGTTATGCTGGACTATTAAAAACTATTAACCAAGAGTTTCATGAGTTAGAAGCAATTGACAGGGGCATCCATATAACTTTATCATAGAAGATACCAAATATGTGGGTTATCACAGATTCTCAAGAAATGGCACTGATGCTTGAGCAAAAGAAGGATCCTCCTTGGCAAGGCAGGAGGCACCTAAAGAACATTATTCTTAATCTGAGTAACTTTGAAGAGATCAAGGTCTCTCATCCTTACATAGAGACTAATGGGTGCGCTTCTTTTAACTTCATATTACAATGCAATAGGTGAAACTAGTATAGCACCTGACAACATTCCAATATGCCTGAGTGCTATTCTTAAGGAAGATCTTAAAGGTGAGTTATACACTAGGTTGTGACAGTTCTTTTGTGTCGTTAATATAACTGGCTGGGGTTTGCCTTAACCCCAGCTTACCTTAAAAAAAAAAAAATTAACTCAATTGTTATCTAAAACGAAAAAACTCACAAAATTTTCTTCTTCTACATGGGGGAACCACTGTCCTTTCATTTCTCCCATGAATATACTCAACAAGATGTTATATGTATATAATATAAGGGGAGGATCCAGAGACGCTCTTTTGGGACACACCCCTAGACCTACCATCACTAGGGCACACTTAAATATATTTTAAGAAGATTTATCTATATGGATACGATCTCCTTATGATGTAGGTCATACTTGTAAATTATTAGGTCATTCCGACATTCCTAAGTCGTAAAACATTACATTGAAATTTAGATGAAATAAACAGCAAAAAATAGGATCAAAATGCTATATTTCAAATATATTTTTAATGACGATAGAAATGTTCGAATGACTTGATTTTGTAAGTGATTTAAATGATAAAGAGATCATATCCATACGAATAAAACCTCTTAAAGCATCTTCAAATGGATTCTAATGATGACGTGTTTAGGGGTGTGTTCCAAAAGCATCTTAAACCTCTATAGATACAGTACAAACATGTAATAAGGGCAATCCATTTGTTTAATAGGGACTGCCAACTGAGTTTGGTGACGTGGCCAAAGTTCAAACTGGTGTGAGTTTGCTTTTTTACTTTAGAGACCAAAATTGTATCTCTCCACTTTTATTACTTTTTTATGGCTTTTTTTTCTCTCTCTCACTTTCTCTCTTTCTTTCTCTCTCCCTTCATCTGCTCTACAGTGAAAAAGAAAACTAAACCTGGATGAATTTTGGGTTTTGCTGGTGTCGTTTTCCCTCCATTTCCACACCATGCTCAACTTTGAAGAATCATCTGCTTGAGCCATTTTTAAACCATGTACAATTTAGGGTTTTCTTTGTGTGTTGGGGTTTGGTGTTCTTTGTTTTGATGATGGTTTTAAGGAAAAATATACTTTATTATCTCTGCAGCAGCTATTGAGAGCAGAGATACATAGAACTTATAACAACATCAATGGCAAAAAATGAACAGGAGGTATTGAAGTGAGGATCCGGAAATGTTGAGTCGAGGGCTAGGTCTCTATCTTTAAAATGTTTCGTCGCACTGCCCTTTGCAAACAATTGATTGTTGCGTTGCCTCCAGAATAAAACAACAGAGTAGGAACTTCTCTTGCATGGAAGAGGGACCTTCGGATGATTTGCACTTTCAATTATTTTACTCAGATTCTAGACTCATGATTATATCGATGAGAAGAGAAGAACTGTGCATTCGATCATCATAAAACTGAGGCACAGTCTCTCTTTATATATAGCAAGTTCAAAACGGTAACAAGAGTTAATGGTGGGGCACGTCATTAAACGTTCGAAACTGAAGTGAAACATTTAAGACTTAATAACAAAATAGTTACGTTTGAGGAATTCAAAACAAAAAAATTCAATTCGAATAGACTCAGTTCGAATTTGATCTTTTGGGAACTCCAGTTCGAAATAGACCCAATTTGAATTTGGTCATGTGGGAACTCCAGGTAGAATAAACCTGGTTCAAAATGATCCAGGTCGAGATAGACTTGGTTCGAATTGGTCCAGGTCGAATAGAATTGGTTTTGACAAAATCAATTCTTTCATAGAAGCCCAAGTCCATGAACCAAAAAAAGTATTAAACTCACACGCCCACGCCCACGCCCAACATAGAGAATAAAGGATCTAGGTTTTATCAAGGAAACAAACTACTCTTCCAAGCACTGTGAGACTAAAGAAGCCACAGAGAATTTTGGAGATATAAAACCCAACAATAGTTCTCACAAAATCTTAAAATACAAATTAGGGTTTGTTTTTTCTTTATCTGCTGGGTTTGATTTACCTAAAATTAGGGTTTGGTTTGGTGTTTTTTTACTTTCAAAGATGGTATCGGTTGTTTTGCTAATTTGGGGAATCATTAATACATATTTTATTTTTTTGGGCATAATCTGATGAGGGATGAAGCAGTAGCGGAATTGGATTTTGTGTGGCCATCTGGCCCAATGGTCATGAAAATCCATAATTCGTGACCTTAAAATCCCTATATGGTGAATTAACTTTTGGTGAAATAATTTTGGTTTTGTTTGTATTGGGGTTTAAAAAATATGCTTTTTATTACCATATGGTCCGGTTGTTATGATACTGGCCATTTTCGTTACTCTATAAAGGTTAGTCATGAAAAACACAAATTTTGTTACTTTCAAAAATGTAAATGTGTATGGTGGTAACAGAAAATGAAATTTCGTTACTGATTGTGGGAAGTGCTTGAGTAATGGTAACAAAAAAAATTTCGTTACCATGTTCATCTAAATAATCACGAAAATCCAATATTTCATGACCTTCGTATAATGAAAATGTCAAAAATATTGTTTTTTATTACCCTTTCCATTCCATATATCGGTAAACTGTATTATATATCTCATTGTTGTTGGTGAATGTAATATGGATCTGATTGATCTATATGAAATTGCGGGACTATGCCTCCCAAAATGATTATGCCGAAGAACTATATCTCCAAAAGGTTGAAAGATTATAAAGAGAAGGTCACAAAATTATCTCGGAAAACAAGTAAACCGTAGAGGGACGACGAAGGAAAGAAGGTCACGAGAACAACTTGAAGAACAAGTGAATCGCTGTCGGCCAGTGATTTTCATAGCCCATAATATAGGATTAACTTTTTTGCCACTTAAGCTTGATGAGGAGCCACATGAACGAGAAGGGAGGTGGAGATCCATGTTGGAGAGGATGGAGAATTATATTTAGATTGGGATGACGGGGCGATTGAGAAAATCAACCAGTTTATACGTTTGCTTCCGTTGCTCTGGCCCCCGCCACACCCAATATTGGAGGTGTAGAGAGCACAATAGAACTTGATGCTTAGTGAGGATTTCATTGAAGTGAACTGGCCACCGGATTGGGAATCTCGTTTCGCTAAATTTGATAAGCTTGTGGTAGGCGCAAGTTTAGACATTGCTTTCCACAGGCGTGACATATTGTCCTGAAACATTAGTCAGATTGTTGTAAATAAATTATACACTATTTATGTAATGTTTTCGTTCATATATCCTTAACCTTTGATAGGTGATGTACTGATGGTCTTATATTCCTGTGAATTAATATCTTTTATGCAGTTTTATTATATGCTACAGATTGATGGTACCGAAAAGACTATCACAACCATCAAAGTAAGAAAACTGAGCAATTTCGTTACCATATAAATTAGTCCAAGAGTTTTATGCCCTACCCAGTAAAAAAATCGAATTTTGTGACCTCATGTTACGAAATATTAGTTTTATGTTACCATATGTTATCTTGAAACCCTTGGTTTGCATTAAGGCCATTTCCCTGCCACAAACACATCTACTTGTCACCATATTTAAGTAAAATAGCATTTCAAGAACAACAGGAATTTAATTACGTTTCCATATGTTATCTTGAAACCCTTGGCTTGCATTAAGGCCATTTCCCTGCCACAAACACATCTACTTGTCACCATATTTAAGTAAAATAGCATTTCAAGAACAACAGGAATTTAATTAATATTGTAAACCTTCGAAAAGGTTGTCTTTAAACAAAAAAGACAAATGCATAGGCACTAATGTCGAATAGCAATGCACAAGCCGCTCAAAATTAAACCAAATACTAGTGCCAATTGGAATTGAACTAAATCAAAATAACTCATCATTTCCTTTCCCGTCTTAAAAGTCATCTTCTTCGCTCTCTTCTAAGATTGGTTTGCCAGTGATTTCAGGGTAGGTGTGCTTGTCATAACATTGCATTGAGTTATATCCTCTGTATATCCACTTGTTCCGCTTTTTCTTCGGTATCGGTTTGTTTAGGCCCGTCTTCTTCCGGCTTTCCCCACCACTGTTTGGTATTCGTTTTGCTACAGAAATTGCATTGGTAATTACCACAGGGGCGACGGTATCCGGTTGCTAAAATTCCTCATTAGTTTCTGTTGGTAAATCTTCATCGTCCTTGCTATCCTCTTTCTCACGGTCCTCACTAGCCTCACTATCCTCATCCTCATCTATGAGAGGAAAATATGATATCAGAAACGTCAAGGTTCATTTACTTTAACACCCACAACATAAATACCCAATGGACAGGGGATATCAATTTCTAGATTATAACAGAAACCAATATTCATCTAGTCACGAAAATTGAGCATTTCGCTACCCAATTGGTAACAAAAGTTTGGAATTCGTTACCAGTTGTCATTTTCCCTGAAATATCATCGATAGTCAAATTAACTTCACAAAGAAGGTATAACATAACACAACCCTAAAAGAAATAAGAACCCTGATACAGAAGGATTGTCTACTTCACTTGCCTGCTACGAGAGAACCTTGGGGCATGTGCATTTGTCATGGTATTGCATGGTGTTACACCCTACATACATACGTTTGTGTTTCCCCTGTTGTCTCTCTATAGCACTCATGAGTCTTGTAGACTTCCTCTTATGGTCTTCCTACTTCTTTCCCTTGATTCTGTAAAATGGAAATTTGAACATCATATTCAAGCTATGAATGTTCAGTTCTGGTAAAGAATCGCCACATCGTAACTTTTATCCACGAAAAATTTGTTATACATCACTAGGTCATGATAGGGGTATACTTTCGTTGCCATAACAGTTTTGGGTCATGAAAAGAAGATTCCTACATTATCCACTGTATACAAGGTAATGATTTTTATTTTATTTTTTTCGTTAAATTGTCACCTAATATATGTTTTTCGCTACCATCGTCTAGGGTGTGAAATGGGCCGGGATAGGGCCAACCCGACCCTGGAATGTTAAAGCCCTTATGAAATTACGATCGGGCTGAATGCTGGGTCGGCCCTGCCCATAGGCTATATAATATGAACCCTTACCCACCCATTGGGCCAAGTAGGGCTTAGGGTGGGGCCCATTGGGCTGACTTTAGTATCTATTACATAAAAAATAATGTAAAAAAATAAAAATCATATTAAACTCATAGAATATTATACATATTATTCTTTTAACAAAACTATTAATAAATTTATTAAAAATAATAAAAATCACGAGAGGGGGATAAATGCCTTACATCTCTACGAACATGAATCAAAAGATAAAATAAAATAAATACTCAAGAGGTACTCATATGGTCCTCTAATTTTATAATGGAAAAATTAGAGTAAGAGTATAAACTATTTTACTACAAAATGAAAATAAATGATCCCTTGTATTCATTACAAATTTAAAATATACAGTACATATTAAAATATATGCTAAAAAGTGGATGTAGATACTAGATAGTATTAAATCAAATTTAAATCATGTTTTAAAGGGTTTAGTACGGGCAAGTTTAATAAGGGTTAGATTAAGTGAGAAAGGGCGGGGCTAAGGGCCGAACTAAGGACTGTAAACATTAGACCCTGGCCTTACCCTACCAGTTGATCAATGAGTACTGTGAGGATGATCTCCATACATGAGAATAGACCAAATGCTACGAAAATTAGTGTGCCATAAGATGGACATATCCTAATTAATGTGCAACATTGTAGTCAAGCAGCCGCCTTCACTGTCTCTGGATATCAGCGAACTCCCAAGAACTTTGGGTTCATTGTCTCTTGATATTAGATCTACTACCTGAATTTCCAGGCTTGCCTTAAAACAACCATTTGTATAATCTTGACCTTACCATAAATATTATGCAGCTGCTATCTACAATTTTTGACAATAACTTTAGATCTTGGACTGCAGAGCAAAGAATGAGGATTTTGCAACCCTGATAGCGTTATTAAATATGCATTCTCACATATGCTTTGGCGTTTTCAACTACAAATTCTGAACAGAAAAATTGCTTGGATTCATGAACTTCCCTTACTCCTGAAGATTGCCAACAGCTGCATTCCAGATATGTTTGTTGCAGAATGCCTAAATGCATACCTTGAAAATGCAAGCAAATGAAGCAAGCCTTGGATGTGTACCTTCGTTCTTCACAGACTAGCAAAAATACCTTATATTAAGGTGTCTCCTGCATAAAATTTAGAAGTGTGAGGAATGCTGCTTACTTTCTTTAGAATGATTGGATTACCAACTTCTCATTTCTCGCTTCAATAGGACAGATGAGCTGGTCGCTGCTGAGGGTATATAACTATCCAAGATGACTCTATATCGACGTCAAAGCATGAAAAAGATATTGTGCCTGCCTTACAAATGCTCAAGAAGACCTTAAAAGATTTTGAGGGTGCTGGTTCAAAAAGGAGTCAATTCGCTTGATAAGTAAGGTGTGCCTGTAGGAGCAGATAACATGTCGATATGATACTATATTCCTTGGCCTTCAAAGAATTGTTGGATGGAGCTAATCCTATAGCCATTGCACAAAGCTTATAGAAGAATAAGAAAGACTAACAGAAGGTTGCCAGGCCTGCAACTGTTAGGCAAAGGGGCGACCTAAAACCCAATGAAAGTTACGTAGTTGGCGTGCCCACTGCCCTTACACTAGTTACCTTGGCTTCTCAATTCTATCGTGACTAAACTTGAAACATAATAATCAAAATCAGGTTAATAATTAACATTTTGCCTCTCTAACAAACAATACAAAATGAGAAAGAAACTTAGTCATTAAAGTACGGTCGGGTCGTGCCAATGTGCACCCCCTTAAAAACAAAAACTGACGTACAGAGCCCTATTTCTCTGCAGTTGTTGTTGCTTTTACGATGATCTTCATTTTCATCAGATGACAATATCATGAATTATAAAGTTAGTAGAGGACATTTCCCACAAATTTCATCATGGCACAAAGCCCTACTTTCTGATTGGTTCCGCAGTTCTGCTTGCACTAGGATGTCTATTATTATTATTTTTATCAGGCTAAGTTTACTTGAACAATGTGATTTTATCTTTAGTTGATAGGCAGGCTTTAGTTTTCACAGTAAACCCCAATATGTTAAAGACTTTAGTAACCATAATGTAGTTATAATGAATCTTTTGAGGTATTTGTAGAAAACTAAGGTACGTCTCTTTATCAAGGTAGCATAGTCACAAGAGTTTTGAACTCAATGCTTCAAGATATTGGGGAAAGAATATCAGTTACTTTAGACCTTGAGATAATAAGATTAGGTTCTGAGAGGCTCCATTCAATTCCGTCGTTACCAAATTCTTACGGAGTGATTGACGAAGTTGTTCGGTTGTGTACCTAAAATATAAGGATTGTGATGTGACACATCCCTCATAGGATCGTCTACCCACCGTATGACCTATATTTAATTAATGTTTTATGTTTTATGCTTTAGCTTAAAGCTCTGTTGGAGAGGTCCAATGTGAGTCATTACACTTTCCCAATTTAAGTAGAATTCTATTTCAATTAGAATTAGACCCCTTATGTTCTATAAAAAGGGAGGTCTAGGTTATTTGTTTTTCAGTTGATTTTGATTAAAGTAAGTTGATTTGTTTAGTTGAAACCCTAGTTTCCCTAACTCTCAAATACAACGTGATTTTCTTACGAATCTCGCTTCCGCGCTCGTAGTATTCACGTCAGATTGTCTTTGAAATGAAAAACATTGTGAAATGTTAGGGGTAGTCATTTCAGTTTACAAGTTTGAAGTAAATATAGGAACAAATCGTTAAGGATATCAAAGGTAAAGGAGTACACCAAATATTCAAAAACAAACAAACTTATGGTAATTTTTTTGTAGATAGTAAACAGCAATTCATCGGCAATCATTCAACTTTAATCCCGCAGCCAATTTCTTCTTGGTATTAATCCCAAAATTTCTATCATAAGCAAAAAGCGCCATGCGAAGCTGTTGCTCCATCTTCTCACTTCACCTCCTCTACTCCTCTCCATAAGTTGGTTTTTATCTTTCTATCTCTTTAATCATCCCCTCTTCTCAATCTCTCCTCTCCTCCTCTCCATACTAAAGTTTTTGATTTTCTATCATCTTCTCACTTCACTTCCTCTACTTCTCTCCATAAGTTGATTTCTATCTTTATATCTCTTTAATCTCTCCCTCTTCAAACTACTTCAAAATAAAATTAAAAATTAAATCAAAATCTAACCATAACCCCAAATGTAATGCGTTGCTAGTAAAGAATATATAAATACACACTGGCGAGGCTATGTGAGAACCAGTAAGGGCAGCACAAATTTTGAAAATTTGTAACACAAAATATTCTCCTAAAATACTCCATGATCTCTTAGGATATTCTTACCTAGATTACTTCCTAACATTTAAATTCTCCCTATGTGTATATGTTTCGTTTCCACCTTGGGCTTCATATTTTTAAAATCTATGATTATATCTTCAAAATCCATATTAGTCATTGGCCCTTTTTTATCTTTTATATGTAGTTGTATTGCTTTCTTCACACTTGATTGTTCATTGTATTTTCATGGAACTTCGATCCAACAATGGATTAATTAGTATAGATATCATGAAGCATAACATTAGTTTGTATTCCTATTATAGACAATGATTCAAAACTTAAAAAGAAAGCCACTACTCGAAAAAAAAAAATTCCGGGGCGAACCCCCCAATTCTTGTTTCCTTTTGTTACTCTCTCTTCTACCAGTCAACTAAATTCCTAGCTTTGCCACTGGAAATGCATAAAGGATCCTAGTTCAAAGTGTGTTAGAGGGAAACATTTAGATCATATCTCCATGGTATAGTCTAATATGGTTGTTTACTACAGTAACTTTACCGCGAGAGCTATCCGAAGATAAAAACCTTCTCTCGCCCACTCGAACTGATGACCAATCTTAGCACAATACTGATCATAGCTACCAGTCCATCATTATCTGTTGGGATCTTAAGCTACCAGTCCTTCTGTGTGGGTTTCAAACATTAATTAGTTTAGCCCCCACCAAACTTTAGTCCAATTTTCCAATTTAAAGATTTTGTCTCCACACAAGAGAAAAAGACCCCACTTTAGAATCGTATTTTAGATATTAAGTCTATTAATCTGAATCGAGATCTGATCCTATTTATTGGCTAAAAAATGTCAGACCTATTTAAAATGTGTTGAAGTACAACTGAGCATACAAAAAATAACTTCAATCTGACTATTTTACTCCTGGAAATAGGTGAAAGCAGATGGGTAAAGTAGTCTTTTGCCAAAATATGATTTGGTCCCCTTATATCCCATAGTAAAAATAGTCAAAGAAAGAGAGAAGAGAGTTAGTTGGCAACAAACCCCAAAACCAAACAACACTTCCTTTTTATTTCATTTCCTTTATCCAACTGCTCACTGTGTTTTGCACCATTACAGGCTACTACTCTCTCTCTTTTTCTCACAAACATCTTCTAGTACTTTACTTCTGGTCTCTCTTCAGCTCTTCTCTGAGTAGTAGTCAATCTCTGGGGTTTTTTTTCTTTCTTTTTTTTCATACAGGAAATAAAGTTGAGAAGCTAGTAACTGTGGGGGCAACCCAGGAATCAAGCACTTCATATGGTGGGTTTTAAATGTCTTTTTTTTTTCAGATTTATTTTTGTTTCAATGGTTGTAAGCTTTGTAACGTGTAATGTGTTATTGTGCTTGCTTGATAAGGTTTTACTTCCTTATTGTATTGTTGTAAATGTAGTTTACTTATGGGATTTTACGTTCTTAGTAAAATTGAGTTTTTTTGAATGGGATGTATTTTATGAGTATAGGTTCGTATGTTTGAAGAATTGTTTTTAAGTGAGGTTTTAATAATGGTTCTTCGGACATTAATTCGATATTGTAGGATTGGTGATTACCATAGATTTAGTGCTAATTGTTTCTCAAGCTGGATTACATGTAGGATGATGATACAAGGACAGGGGGTTTAAATAATGGATGAAAGTGTAAGGCTGTAAGGGTCATAGAGTCAGGAAGTTGGACTGAATACTTTGAAATATCACAGGTTGTTGGAGAATGGATAATAGGATGCTTAGTAACATCTATAGTTCATGACAAATAAAGGGTAGGAATTTTGTAGACCGTACTTGCTACTAGAGCACCCAAAACTCAGTACTGCCACTTCGATCCAAAAACGTCAGATGAAGAGATTTTTTCTTTAGTAGTAACTATAATTTAGAATCTACCAACAAAGTTCTCAAAATTGTTGCTGATACAAAGTGAATAGTGGGATTATAATGGGTAATTGGATACATATATAGTAAGGATGCATTGAACAGGATCCATTTGAGGTATGCTATTAGGGAATGTGCTTAAAACTTGCTTACTTTGGTCATTATTTGTTGATCTTCATACAAGTGAAGAGATGAATATCGGCTGGTGCTAGTTATATTAGAAGGCATCAAGTTTTTTCAGGACCTAGTTCTGATAGTTTCCTACACCTAGCATGTTTTCCATATTGAATTTGCTCAAAACGTGAAATTTCGAACTTTAGTACTTACTAGAATAGTCGTTTTGTACCAGTTGACTGAAAAACTAGACAGGGAGATTTGAATATAAATATTTTTGTTATCATCGATTTCCACTGGAATTTTTTCCGAACCGTCCTAGTGTATTTCATTCTTATATAAACCATGGTCTAGAAATTCATTTTTGTGTGTCAGATTCACAAATTTGGTTCTTGATTTTCAATTCTACCATATTAACATCCTATCTTTCAATCGGCTCACAGAAGGGGAAGTAAGCACAAAAGGAGTTGCAAAACAATCAATGCTTTAAGGCTTTTTTTTCTTCTAATGGAGTATCATCTTAAGCTGAAAATCTCGAGATTCAAAACTTCTGCATTTGTTCATTGAGAATGGAAGTTCAAGAATTAAAGAGGATGGTCATAGCTAAACCCGTTGCTTCAAGGCCTTCCATTACTGACTTCAAGTCATTCTCTGAGCTCGTTTCGAGTGCCATCAACACAGCATCACCAAGTACCATTTCTGAAACAGCGGTTGCTGCCATTAGACCCAAGACAGTGAGGTTCAAGCCAGCAGTGAATCAAGATTCGGTTGCCGCAGCTTCATCCCAGGTTGACTTCACTCATTTGTTTGCATTTATCCCTTGTTTTGTACACTCTGTTTTGTATTTATGAATTCTGTCATCTTTTTCTTATGGACAATGGACCAATTGTCATCTATTTTCTTTATTAACGTGGAAATAGTTCTTTGGTTTTAATTACGAATTCTGAATTTTAAGTACTTTAATATCCATTTTGGAATGAGATTAGAAAAAACAGTACATAGTGTTATGGACTTTACATTGGATGTTCTATCCTGTCATTAAATTGTATTCTCTGAAATTTTTGTATGTCACTTTTTAGGCCAACATATCTGGAACAGCAGCTTGTTCTTCTGCCACATTCTCAAAGCCTGAAGACAGATCTACCGTCATATATAAACCTTTAGCAAAGCTTGTATCAAGTAGAACTGCTCATCTCTTGGCAAATCTGGTATGTACATATATTTCCTAGTGTTATTTGCCAGTTTGCTCTTCTTTAATTTACTTTGGGTTTACTTTTATAGCTAGGAACATTGTACTGGCTTTATTTGTCATTAGCACTGGATTTGTTAGACTAATTAGTGTTTAGATATACAAGAAGCTCTTGATAAGCTCTTAAGAAATTTATGATTAATAATTTAACGTTTAAATTTTGTTTTGACCAGGAAAACTTTGATTGTAATCATCAACCTGGGGTAGAGGCACAATTCCAGCTTCAACCTCCAGACCAAGCTAAAAACTATTTGCAAACTCAGTTTAACCCAAATCTTCATGGGAAACTTTCATCACAAATAAACTCAAACCAGACGAGGGATGATCTTTTGAAGATCTCTCAGAACTTGGAAGAAAATCAGAGAGCTAGTGGGGGCCGACCCTCTTATGACGGATACAACTGGAGGAAGTATGGGCAGAAACAAGTGAAAGGGAGTGAGCTTCCTCGAAGTTACTACAAATGCACATACCCAAAGTGCCTGGTGAAGAAGAAGGTTGAGAGAAAAATTAATGGAGAACTATCAGAAATTATCTACAAAGGAGAGCACAACCATTCAAAGCCTCAACCTCCTAAGAGGCACTCTTCCGTGGCAAAAGACCAAAGTGGTCAAGAAAGCGGAAGCTTATTATGGACTAGCTTTCTAAATGAAGGATCTGAAGGAAGAGTTGAGACTGAAGGACTGTCAGAAAATCCTTCTTATGTAGGCACATCTCAATTTCCTTATCTTCCTGTCACGACTGGAGTATTTAATAATGCTGTTGGAATTCCTGATAATACTTGTGGCTTTAGTGAGGATTGCGAAGAAGGCAGCAGCAGGAGAGTAGACATGGAGGATGATGAACCTAAATCCAAACGAAGGTAAGAGAAATTGTTGCAAATACAGAGTGATACAGTATATATCGGCCTATACAAAAAATAAAATCTACGGATGAATACAATTTTAAGCCGGGCCGATATTTTGGATTTTAAAGCAAAGCATTGACCAATACACTCTATATCAGTCGATATTTCCAATACCAAATATTCGGGGGACGAATACAGTGTATGGGACCAATATTTTGGATTTCAGTCGATACTTAAACAAATGGCAAATATATCCTTATAGTTTCTTGTCATCACGTGTCTCTTACTAATACTAATATTCATATTCGCAAATATATCCTTCAGGAAGAATGCTAATGAATCAGGCATGCTCGGCCGAAGGAATTTAGTACAAGGTTCCAATGATTCTGAGAATTTGGGGGATGGTTTTCGCTGGCGAAAATATGGGCAAAAAGTCGTGAAAGGAAATCCATATCCAAGGTCAATATTTATCTTCCAACTTTCTCAAGATTGTCTAGGTTGAAATACATTTTTTCGACATATCTTTGCTTAGTACTCACAAAAGTCCCTTAATAAATCGCTTTCACTTTTCTGATTAGAACTATACTTATGGTTTTCAATTTTTCACTAAGCCTAATTCTAGAGAAGTGACCATTGGAAATATAATGGGGGTCGAAGTTCAGCTTCACTGAATGGGGATAGAAAACTTTGGGTGTAGTCGGGTAGAAGC
Organism: Kingdonia uniflora; assembly: GCA_014058105.1. NCBI lineage: Eukaryota > Viridiplantae > Streptophyta > Magnoliopsida > Ranunculales > Circaeasteraceae > Kingdonia > Kingdonia uniflora. The sequence continues at coordinate 1,264,596 of JACGCM010001954.1, read as the reverse complement.
TTATTTGGTCATCTAATGAGACTCAAAACGGATTATCTTTTAATTTCCTTCCTGTAGGATATCTCAATATAGCATACCGTATTTTGTCTTGCAGAAGCTACTACAGGTGCACCAGCATTAACTGTAATGTGCGCAAGCATGTGGAGAGGACATCGGATGATCCAACAGCTTTCATCACAACATACGAAGGAAAGCATAATCATGATATGCCTTCTGCAAAAAATAATCATGATGACAAGGCTTAAATATTAAGGATAAGCCCCATTGTTCTTTCAGTTAACTGAAGTATTCATGTTCACTTGAATATAGACTGTGTAGGGTGAACCGTGTGAAAAATATGTCTATTCTTGATTTCTTTATTATTTTGAACTTATTTGTTTTCTCGTGGATCATGAGTTAAAACATCTCAAACGAAATTACAAATTTCTGCTTTTGCTTTGTATCCGTTGTTGAAAACTGCATAATCAAAGCCGAAGATTGGTATCTCGTCACTGCAACCGGAGTTTGCCACGCAGTACATTTCTTATAGAGTCACTCATCAAAGCCTAGCCTTTAATGAAATTTTTCTTGAGGATAAAACAATTAAGGCTAGCAAATCTCACATTAGTTGAGCGCTTGACCTTATTTGACGTGTTTGATAGTTAGGAACAATCCCGAGCCCAAAGGTGGATTATAAGATGTCCATTTAAAAGGATTGCAGACATAAGTTTTGTTAGGAAGTTATTTAAATATTGGCTACTCTCAATAAGATTGCTATTTTACACCTAGGAAATTTTGCATATGAAAATCTCATCCTGAAAGAAATAAAATCATACGATAGTTGATTTTATTCGGAGTTAATGAGGTTGAAGACATCTATACTGCTTAAGTCGATCAAAAAAGTTTCATTGTTTACCCCATCACCTAAACATTGTGCTATTTGGGTTCAGTTGTGGTACGTGAGACATTCCTTATAGTTTTACAATGGCTAGTGGTCCATTGAGCCGAGTACGTCACATGCACTAGTTGGAATTATATCTTGCATTGGATGGAAATGTAAGGTTAAGCAAGTCTAAAGAGAAACTTGACAATGTGGGAGCAAATCATTGTTCATAGTTGTCTAGCAGTAAGCCAGAAACATGCACCTACTACATGATTATATAAAGAAGTTCTATCTCTACAATTTGAACTGGAGGGTCTCAGTGGCGCTAAGATTCGCAGAGATATCTCCTTAGGCTTGTGTCTAGTCTTTCACAAAACCGTAAGGGTAGACACTCACAGTAATAGACAATTCACATCAGATACGTATTTAGATTGGCAATATACTGAATAATTGTCAAAATATATTTTGAGAATTTTCATATATCTTATGACAGTTGTTTACGAGCACGAAGGCACGCCCTAACACGCCTGCTAGCCCCGGCAGTTGAGTTTTAGTTTTGGTGTAAACTTATTATTTGACGCTTGTGCCGTCTTTCGTGTTAAAAATTACTTATGAGATTAATATTAAATGACATATTTGCCCCTTATTGTATGGATTATAGATGTCAGATCACTACATAGTAGGCCTGTTTTCGAATAAAAAATGGAGGGGTTCGGAATTTTTCCGATTTTTTTCGGAACTATAAAATCTATTCCGATCCGATCCGATTTTTTTCGGAACTGTAAAAATAAATCCGAATATCGGAATTCTGACCATTTCGGAATAAATTCAGAATAAATATTCAGAATAACAGAGTTCTCACTTCTCCAAATCAAACCATAATAACAAAGTTCTCACTTCTCCAAGAATCAAATATTCAAAATTGAAGTCAGAGGAGAATCAAAGCCAGAGAGGAGATTTAACTTTTCTTCTTCGCTTCGAATCAAAATCGAGGCAGTGGAGAGTGGAGAATGGAGAATGGAGAATGGAGAATGGAGAATGGAGAATGGAGAATGGAGAATGGAGAATGGAGGCAGTGAAGATTTAACTTAAGAGTAGAGGGAGTGGGAGGGCAGTGGAGAATGGAAAAGAAGAGACAGTGGAGAATGTCTTAGGTTAAGAATCTTAAGAACTATTGTTTTATGTTTCAATTCGGATTATTCAAAATTAAATCAGATCAGAGGGATATTCGAAATATTTTTCAGATTAAATCGGATCGGAGGGTATTCGGAATAATCGGATCGAAAAATTCAAAATAATCGGATCAAAAAATTCATAATTTCGGAATTGCACAAAGCTATCCGATTCCGATCCGAATTTTTTCAGAAAAATTCTGAAATCGGAAGTCCAAAATAGGATTCCAAAATCGGAAAGATCGGATCGGAAATCGAAAAAAATCAGAAGTTCGGACAAAAGTTGCAGCCCTACTACATATTGAGGGCACATGAGGTGTTTAGCTAGAACATGAAGTGCTGCAAATTGTTGATGGTCATAAATCTTCTCCTAGAGGTTTAACATTGATATTAGTTGCATCAAGCTACCAAATTTACATTGTTTTCAGCCCATCTGTGATATTTTTAAGTAATTTATGAGTTTGCATGCCTTGGTTGATCGATCTTGAATAGTCTCAACACAAACGGCTGATGGTCCTTAAGACCAGCCCAAGAATGAGGCACAAGCAGTGCTGGTTGTCTCTTTATTCTAAGTAAGAAGAGGTATCGTAATAATTGATCAGACAAATTGGAACACAAAACATATACTTCCTTTTTTTGTTACAAGTTCTGCCAATCCTTTCAACTTGTATGGGCAACCATTCCGTTTTAACATTTCTCTAGTACAGAGGTTACATTGAATATTACTTTAGAATAGTAAAAACATTATAACATATATACATCATTCTCAAAAAGTCTACATTGGCAAAAGGACTCAGATGGAGGGGTGCCCAAAATCTTAATTAGACCACTGTCTTGCTTCTATTTCTTTCTTATTCAGTGAGTTGGATATGAATGCCATAGGGAAAAATCAAACCAGGCCTTCGACTCTATCCCCTCCCTTCACTATCATCCACCTGAATTAGTATAAAGTACCTTCTGACTATTTCTTCATCAAAAAACTTAAAACGTGATAATGAGAAATTCTAAATGGTAATATAAAGTACCTTATACGTGTTTGTTCAATCAAGTTCTCAGAATCCAAAATCATCATATCAGTTTAGAATCACTCACAAGCCTTATTCATAAGATCATCCTAAAAAGTAAAAATAATAATAATAATAATAATAATAATAATAATAATAATAAATGAATTAAAAGTAAATGAATTGATACTCCTTTTCTTGAACTACAATAAATCTAGGGCAAGTACAGTAAGCATCCTTCAAAAAAGTATTATAGAAGAATACTTTTCTATGTACAAAAGGTTAGCAAGTTTCTTTTTGATATAAGAACATCGTTCATAAAATTACGTAAACATTTAAGACCATTCAAAGTCGAAAAACAGTATATTATAGAAGATACATACCAGATTAGTTCAATGGACAAACTATCAATAACACAAAAAATGTACGAAAACATTCGTCAAACCTATGTAGCACTATGAACCACTTCTCTAAGAAATATTATGTTCCCCACGTCCAACCATGGACCTCCAAATTTTGCTAAATATGCCAATGATTTAGTCAAAGAAACTCAACTACCTAATCACAGGCAATAACTAATAGGTACATTTATGTGTCTTATTTAGACCTCTTTGAAATACTCTTTTGATTGTCTTAAGACCTTAATTATCTAATTATGTCATGTTTTTATCTTTTCAGTTTAATAAAGGTATTGGAGATCAGATGACGAGAAAAGTGTCAAATTGTAACAAAAATGCAGCTTCGAAGTACTTTAGCAAAAAAGACTTTCGGTCAACTGTCATCCATCTCTTGAAGTGCATTTGAGATAGCCACATTTGATCAAATACATGTAGAAGCATCTCCAACATTCGACGATCAACCTCTGAGACAATTAACCGACAAAAAATATCCTGATAGAAAATATCATGAATGCTGAAATTTTGTGAGAGGTTAGAGGAGATCGCTGAGCAGACAGATTAAATCATCTCTGATTTCTGTGATATTTTACAAGCATTTAAAGGATAAGAAAATGAAACTTCCAGAATTTTTATAGATTTTTCTCACACGTCAGACAGCCTGTAAAAATCCTCCTACACAACGAGATTGGATGAATCTAGTATTAGGGTTTTCCTATGAATCTAATATTTGGGTTTTCCTATAAATACTTGTAAAGATTCCTAGTAGCCATACTTTCACACTAGTTCATAATTTCGTTTTAGGGTTTATTTTGGAGACTTTTTTTTCGTATCTGAGTTTGCATCTCTCTCCTTTCCTTTGTTTTTACTTTTATGTTTTTTGTTTTTACTTTTATGCTTATAGGTTAATTCTTATTGCTTGTTTAATTGATGATGTTATATGTTAATTATTTTTTTAGTTTAATTTTAATCATGGTAGGTTAATCTTCTTATCAAGGGGAGAGATGAAGCCACCAATGGTTATGGTTAGATAGAATAATCTCCATATTTATCATGAATTGTTTGTATTTTGTGAGAGAATTTATCTAAATATCTCCAATTTCCAATAAAATCAACTCCTCTAGCGAGGGTAGAGATTTGCGGAGATTAATAATTATCATAAATAAATAAAAAATTCTAGAGATAGTGATTTGTCTATTTGTGTATGACTATCGTTTTTTGCTTTGAAACGCTAGATTTGTGTCTACTTCGAGAGAAAGAATTCATTGACTTGGTGAGTATAAAATTATTTGCATCTTCTTCGAAAGGAGAGATTATTTAAAGTTTTAGCTCATCGTTATTTATTTTACAATAAGAAAATATGGATTTGATATAATATCGTTTCTCTCAATATAAGATAATTAATTTTAATAATTTAGACTAGCGTCTAAATTGGTAGTATTAATTAATTTCTTATGATCAAACATGTTTAAAGAAATGAGATGTTCTTGTATTGATCACATCATGGTGGTGGAGTTTTAACCCTTGATTGTTTTATTTTTATTATCTCCCTAAATTAATTCTTGTTTATTTTTTAGTTCTTAAATCCTTACAAACCCCTTTCCCAAGTTTCTTGTTTTACCTTGAAATTCCTACCTCCCTGTGAATTGACACTCTACTTATCATTATATTATATTTCTATTGAGTAAGTTATTTTTTATTAGACTTAACGACGGTTTATCAATAACCAAACCCAAAATAGTTAGCATAGAATGAGATTCTTGATAAAGGAGAAGATGTATATCAGCCAACAACATGCATACAAAATAAAGGTCAACCAATTATAGAGGAATCTTTCATTGATTTTATAAATGAAAGATATAAGAAGTTTGGCATGTTAACATATTGTTTTTCAATTCAGTTTATACCTGATGCACCAAAGAATGTCTAATAGAACCTCTATTGACCTTGATTTTTTATGGATAAATCTCCAGTTTATTACTGCAGTAAACAAACTAGGATGCAAATGCCTGCATAATGAGCAATCAACTAAGCTCAGTAAAATGAGGTACACTTAAAAACAAATTTATGAATAAATATTTTGAATCATTTAACTCATTTATTTCCTAGAGATCAATACCATCAAGTTCAAGCCCAACGGACTTAACTGCATCTGGAATAGCTACATCTGGGCCAACATCCACTACAGAAGGGTAAACTCCAATAGCAACAAAACTTCTGTATAATCACCATGAAAGCTGATTTAGAAGAATAAATGAATACATCTGAACTACTCCCCCCACAATAAGTTCATCAAACATATCACATTTAAGCAAAACAATCACGCTGGTTGGCGAGAGACTCGTACATGAACAGTTTTCTTCTTTAAAACTATTTTTCATGCAAAGGAAGACATGAAAGACAAAATTTTGGAAACAAATATATATTATCTCCCACAAAGAGTACTACTAGTATGATGTTATTATGGTCTTTCCATAACAAATATATTTTTTAACTTCAGCTAAGTCTCACAAGTCTAGCTTACATACTATATAACCACTAGGGTGCTCATTTTCCATCCTAGTACATATTACCAAATAAGATATGTTTTCGGCAAGACCACATTCTGATGTGGCACGTCCCTCATAGGGTCGTCTACCCGTGTGAGACCGTATGAGACTTATGTTTGTTTTATGTTTTAGCTTAAGCCCTGTTAGAGAGACCCAACCTAGGTTATTAGCAGTTTCCCAGTTTGAGTTGAAGTTTATTTCAATTAGAATTAGGGTTCCAAATTCTAACCCCCCCCCCCCCCCCACCCCCCCTTGTATTCTATAAAAGGGGAGGTCTAGGTTATTTGTTTCTTAGTTAGTTAATTCAGTTAAGTTAGTCTTGTTCAGAACAAGGGTTCTAGTTAATAAAATTAGGGTTTCTCAAGAACCTAATTCCTTTTGTTAAAACTGGTGTTCTTCTTAATTATTGGCTTCTGCGTAATTAGTTTACATCACATTCACTTCATGATAGTACTTAGATAACATGTCAATTCGTAAATGGTCTAAACAGACCCAGCGTGTTAGATTCTAAAATATATTAAGTTAAAATAGATAGCTGCATCTAAACTAAAATAAGCAAATAGCTCGAAATGGTTGAGGTCTTTGTTGTCCAATCAAAGTTGAAGGTAAGAGAATAAGAAGATAAAAATCAATCAAACAATGTCTCTGTATCTTTAAGATTTCAGTTTACCTTCTTATCATCAGTAAAAGATTATGACATATTTGAATACTTTGAGAATGGAAGCCTTTATTGTAATGTCGCGCTTCACTTCGTGAGAAGAACTGTTGTAGCATTATCAGTCACTTGTAGGGCTGCAACTTTTGTCCGAACTTCCGATTTTTTCCGAAATCCGATCCGATTTTGGAACCCTATACGTTTCCAATTTTTGAAAATCTGATTTCCAATATTTTTTCGAAAAATATCATATAGGAATTGGATAGCCTTTTGCTATTCTAAAATTTTTGATTCGATTTTTCCGAATAAGATTTGATCCAATTTTTTCGAATAAGATCCGATTCGATTTAATCTAAAGTTTAACTTGATAAAACATTAAAACCTCAAACATAACAATATGCCTACCTCTCTCTTCTCCACTCTCATTTATTTTAGGTCTGCCTCTATTCTTCTTGGTAAGAATTTTTTTTTCTCTCTCTATCTCTCTCTCTCTCTCTAAAACTTTGGTTAAGGTTTGATCTAATTCTCTATCTCTCTCTAAGTATCTCTCTAGATTTCGATTTAAATATGTAATTTTGATTTGATTTTGAAGTTTTGGCTTTGGGAAGAACTCTAGCAACATTAAAGAACTCTAGCAATAATTTGGACAATATTTATTTCCAAGTTGCTATTATTGGTTATGTACCAAAGTTTCAATGATGGTATCCTTTATCAGGCTAAATACAAAAAAAATTATTTTATCAGAATATCCAAAATTTCCAAAATTTTCAGAATATTTGAAATTTCTGATTTTTTTCTTCTAAAATGTTCAAAATTCTAAATTTTCCGAATAATCCAAACTTTTCGGATTTGAATCCATTTTGGTTATTTCGAAGGAAAAAAAATTAGATCGGATCGAAACGGATTTTACGTTTCTGAAAAAAATCGAAAAAATTCCAACCGCCCCATTTCTGATCCGATCCGGAAGCAGGCCTAGTCACTTGGCTTAAATTTCCTAATGATATAAACATTAAATATAAATAAATTACATTAACAGTTTAAGAAATTTTAAAGCCAAGAAATATGAAGTTACAAAATAACTCTTCTTTCATGAATATAAAGTTTTCAGACTCTACTATACCTTGGATATCAGTTTAGCTTCTCCGCCCTGCTTTGCCTTACAATTTGCACAATAAAAACAATCATACACATGTTACAAACCCATTAATAACTCTTCAACAAAATCAGAAATTACTACAAACCCATTAACAAATGAATTGTAAGGACTTATTCCCTCCGTACAAACAGCTCGAATCCATAACCACACGACGCCATTAAAAGAATTCGTTAACAGGATAGAAGAGTCAGACCGTTACACAACCATTATAAAGGTCCATCAAAACTTGGTTGTAACGTTCGTCATTAAAGAAGATAATGGTCATAAAACGGGAATAATATAATACCTATAAAGAGGACTAAGGAAGAACAGATAGAGGACAAATTTTTTTATCTACAAAGTCTGTATCAAACTATCAAGTATGCTGGTTGTAATAGATAGTCACTCAGTCGATAAGATCACTTTTTCTCAATTCTCAAGAGATGTCGTGGTTTATACCTATTCAAAGGTTTACACGCTAACTCTTGTGTGTGAATGATTGTTTGTTATTGCTAGTGCTCTAATCATATTTGGTGTGAGATACTAAGTTCGACATCCGAAATTAGGATCTTACATTTGGCGTCGTCTATAAAAAATACAATAATTAACCACAATTTTTTAATATAACAGGTGTTTATCATCTTCTCAGAATACCGAGCCTGAACCAGAACCCCCCAGTTGGATAGACAGAAGCAACCAGCACGAATCAAATGGCAGAATTGCATGCTACTCTAAACTTCGAGACAGAAAAGTGAACGATTCTGGAACAACAGTTGACAGAGGTGCGGGAGACGTTAAAAACTTTTCAAGGGCAACAAATGACAACATAAAAGAACAAAAATGTATAGCCCGCTACGTCAAGAATTTTAACTCGCGACAGGCTAGGACCTCCCAGTTAACCTCTACTCTCATATGAGCCCTTAATCTCATATGAGCCCCTTACTCTTATACAATAAACCCCTCTCTCTTAAAATGAGCTCATTGCTCTTATGCGTGCCCTTTACTCATATTTGCTCACTCACATGAGCTATTTACTTTCGTATGAGCCTCTTGCTCTTATATGATGAGCCCGCTGCTCTTATAATAAGCACCTTGCTCTTGTATGAGCCCGTTGCTCTCATATGACCCCTTGCTCTTATACGACAAGCATCTTTCTCTTAAAACAAGCTCATTGCTCTTATGCGAGCCCTTTACTCATATTTACTCTCATATGAGCCCCTACTCTCATATGAGTCATTTGCTCTCGTATGAGCCCCTTGCTCTCATATGACCCCTTGCTTTTATACGACGAACCCCTTGTTCTTACAGCGAGCTCCTTACTCTTATGTGAGCCATGTACTCATATTTGCTCTCATATGAACCCCTACTCTCATATGAGTTATTGCTCTTATACGAGCCCTTTGCTCGTTTATGAGCCGTATGCTCTTATAGGAGCCACTAGTTACTTTGTGTTTGTCCATATGGAGGGATATTGACAGGAATCCTACAAGGGCAGTATGGTCATATCCTACGCCACGTGACACTAACTCTAGGGTTTTAGCCCACAGCCTATAAATAAGAACTGAAGGCCACCCAAGAGAATACTCTTTTTTTAGAATCTCCTCCTCTATCTACTAAACCCTAGCAGCTCTAGAGGAATAAGGATAAGAGACCCAGATAGAGTTGAGTGATGCCCTCCTCTGATGAGACGTGTCAAGCCCAAAATGATGTTTCACATATTGTCGTCCCCTTGAGAAATATAGGAGACTAGAGTAGGGCAGTTTAACTTAGAACGCAAGACTGACGGCCTTAGTTTTTTTTTTTTTAAATCTTGAAATCAGATATTCTTAGAAAACTTTGCGCCTAAAAGATGCTCGTACGAAAATGACATTTTCTATACCTGGGCTTATGATTGAGCTTTTGGCATGTCATGTTACTGAAAATCTTAATTCTATATATCCTATTAGTGAAAGTATCATGGGAAAAATGGGGCAACATTTTAAAATTTATGAGTTTTGTGCATATACCTTATAATTTCTTTTTAACTTATGACAATATTTTATTTGATAAGTTTTTATGTTGTTATTGTGATAATGAAGGCTTTACTATGACGTTGATTCATTAAAATTTTGTAAATCTTAAGAAAAATTAAAAAAAAATGTTTCTTAAAGTTACGACTACTGGCATGCTATTATTTGACACGCCTTTCAAGTTCAACACAATATTTAGACATGCCAAATACCCAAAGATTGAGGGGCAACTATATCTTTAATTACGAAATTAAAGATAAAATTTGGAGAGTAAATCTTAAATAAATATGGAAAGAAAATTTGGAGAGGAGTTGCAGAATAAAGTAAAAAAAAATTGGTGTTGGACACCTGGGTTAGCAGGCCGAGAACGTAGGACAGTTGGCGTAAGACACTAGAATAGTAGGCCTATTGGGCTAAGTTTTCTTTGAAAATAACTCAAAAAGAACTATTCTAGAACGGTATCTGTAATAGACTAATTCTGGGATTCAGACATAGCCTTTACACCAAAGATAATCAGAGTGATTATGAACAAAAAGTAACTACTAGCACAAAGTTTAGCGTGGAAAACCTTTTAATAGGCTAAAAACCATGACCTCTCTTAAAGATTTAGAAAGATGGATCTTATTGATAGTTACTAGCTATTACAAAGAATGCTCTGAGTAGCTCTTGATAGACTTTCTTAATAAGAAAAGTTTGTCCCTTTCTCTGTAGTTCTATGGACCTATTTATAAGTCTTATAATATGAACATTTGATGACCATTAAGTCCATTAATGATGGACGTTATAAAGTATAAGTAAGATATTCTTCGACCAGGTTGTGTAACATTTTAATTTTTGCTGTTGTGCAACAGTTCTATTGATGACTGTACACTTTGCGCAGATCGAACTATTAATTTAGAGGTCCAAAGTGATGTTTCAGACTGAGGAAATTTTGATCATGTTTTCTGTAGTACTTCTTGTATGTTGATGAGATCGAGGACGACGCTTGAGTCCGAGATGCGAAATAAGCTATTATAAGATGGCTCTCAACCAAGAGCATAAGGATTACTCTGGACGAGTGGTGTTGGTTGAGACATTTGTGTTGTCTATGTTTCCTAATTTTGTTGCTTTACTTCTGATTATTCCACGTGTTCTATTGGTGAGACCGAAAGCTTATTTTGCTTGAAGATGAAGCTTGAGTTCGAGATGCAGAATAAGCCACAACAACCGCCCCCTCTCAGCCAATAGTATGAGAAGTATGTACGGGTCAGTGGTGTTCGTTGAGAAGCGTAATTCAATGTTGCAGTTAATATCTGATAGCCTTTTCCAATGTGCATTCAAAAGTATCTGTTTGTGGTTGTATGGCTTCCTAGAACCAATGGGTCTAATCAAATGTTATTGCATGGGGAATCTGCTTGACGTTTAAAATATGGATAGGCTACTTTGAATGCTATTTTTAGTATAAAAAATACTCTAACGTGAGTGGAAGGAGCCAATTCTTCGTCTCTGAACTCTATTTTCTCTTATTGCTTCTTTAATTTTTGAATTTGGTTCACGGTGGGAAAGATGGTGATGACGAAGACTCAGGCCAGAGAGTCTAGGATTTGGAGGAAGATGGAGGAACTGTGCATCAGGTACTTTGGATACCAACCGCTACATCTGCCCACTCCAATTTCGGTGCCTCCCACTTACCATCATATCTCATACGAAAAAGTGATAGAGGCAGGGGATGACTATTTTCAAATGGTTCATTTCCATTATCTGTTGACATCTGAGGCCGAGCGCCCTAACGATCTTCGGTTGATGGCGGAGGAGGCTGTTACAACTGAAGATGAAGCGACAGGCATTCGGTCGAGGGAGTCTCGTCGGTATCCTGCTAATGAGTGGGTGTTGCTGAAGAAATGAGGGCTCCCGTCTGTCTCTAGCATGCGAGGAGGTGAGGAGGATGCAGAGGATCATTTTCTTCCATGGACCATAGATTTTGGCCATGAAGAAGATCTTTCATCTGTGAATTTCCATTTCTAGATGTTTCCAGGACTTTGTAGCAGTGGACCCGAGTTGAAAGTTGTTTACGTGTTGGCTGCTAAGATATAGTTTGGTTTGCCTTCTGATGTAACTGTGAAAGTAATCTGTATAGGGTTGTATGTAGATAGTAAATTGGAGGGAGTTGATTAGAACATTATGTAATTTGTAAAGTATTATGTGATAGATAATTTTGAACTGAATTATATTTCTATTCCCTGAACATGATCTTTTGGCTCGAGCTTGCTTGTGTAATTTTTTGTTTATATAATAGGCAGATGTAACATAGGTGTTTTATGTATCATGGGTACGACAGTAAATGGCAGTGAGGGCCGAGGTTTGAAAATTTAGAGGAGTTCGAGGATGTATGTGATGATAGGGAGGGTAAGTAAGATGATTTGGTGGGAATAATGATATATTGTTTTCTGGTATCTGGTTATTCGAGCTGGATGTTGGTGTTCTGCGAACTGTGAGGAAGGGTGTACATGTATCTGTAGGTGCAACTGTTGGATTAGCTAAATCTTGTATGTTGTCATTTGGATATTTGCTCATATAAATTCTGAGGGGATACTCTATAATATGGAAACAAGAATCTATCGAGATATTTCTGGAATTGATACGGATCATCTAGCATTCTGTGAAGTGTACTCTAATAATATATCTTTATGCCAAACCAGTGGGGTGATATTTTTGAAGATCTTCTTGGTGGTTATAAAAATCATGAATCTTGGCTGTTTATTATTTGTAGCTTCTGTGGTGAGAATTGTGCTTTGTAGGTAGGGTGAATAACCATGGCGAGGACTCGTGCTCAGCGTATGCATCAGGCAGCGGATGGTTGGTTCCAGATCAAGGTTGCAGAACTTCGGGAGCGATATTTTTGTTAATTGCCGTATGATGTTGTGCTCCCTGAATGACCACTAAATTTGACTAGACTAGACGATGAAAGTAAGCATGTAGTGTATGACCGTTTCTTTTGGTATGACGTGTTTCGTAGGTCGTTGTTGAGTGCTACGGTGTTGGAGTTAACTGTTCGTCAGCTCGTATGTGACAAGATTGTTGAAGAGGATGCACGGGCAGCGAATGGAGAGATAATTTTGTGTGGGGAGGCACACCATCGAGGCTGCTTTAGATGTGACTAGGAGGGCTTAGTAAGCTCGAAGCATGGGAGCGCAAAATATGCAATCTATTTTTAGGTATTCTATAGTTGAATAAATGTAAGAGGGATTCAGAGAGAATAAAGTAATGTGATGTTTTAATCTGATTGAATAAAGTATTCTATTATATTTTGTGCATACGGATATTATGGAGGACAGCTATAAGATTTTAACAACTGTGTAGATATCTTCGAATTTTGAAAATTGAGCTATTTTAGGAATGTTGTACGATCTTGGTAGGGTATAAAGGTAAGACAATTGGTCGTTTTTGTAATATATTGAGGAAGAAGTGCAGAACTGTTAATGGCAGACAATAGAGACAAATAGGGTCAGCCCTGAGGGTGTGTGAGGTGGGCGACCGCACAAGGCCCAAGAATAAAAGGGCCCAAAAAAAATTGCCCAAGGGTTAGAACAAAAAAATAAAAAATAAAAATGTAAATAATATACATGATGAAGACTTAGTTTAGTTGGCTGCTATTTTGTCTCTTGAGTTAGAGGTCAAGTGTTCAAGCCCTTAGCAAAACAAAAAAAATTATGCCCTTCTTGTATTTTTGCACAGGGCCTTAGGGGTACTTGGGGCCGAGCCTGGAGATAGACATGATGACGGTAGACGTTATCACAGAAGTCATGATGGTGTTTTGAAACGAAAAAACGTGCCTATAGAACCAATGAGGATGGCTGACGCGTGTCAAAAAGAGTCGTCGTTTCATAAACCGAGGGAGAGTATAAAAAATCAACTCTCTCTCCCCCATAAATTATCTACAGTTTCAGAAATAATTTTTTTTTCTCTAAATCTTATTATCAAGGAGAGGAAACGTTTGAGTGCCGAGTGTAATTTGAGAATGAAATCTTCTTCAAGTGATAGGAAATTGTCGGAGAAACGACGGGAGCGCTCGTTTTTGAAAAAATATCCAGGCAGAGCTGAGGATTGTTGTTCTGCGAGTATAGGTTGGTGATGTAAGCTCTGTCTATTTGATTTGTGAGTAATATGTTTCATGTAGTAATATGTATGATTTAGTAATCTGTATGATTGTTTTGTATATGTTGGGTTTTGGAGATTTCGAAAATACAGATGAAAGAGGTCTGTAGTATAAGTGTTATAGTATATGTATTTTACCAGTAGAAAGAGAAAATATGTGTTTTTGAGAAGAAGAAGAAAATTTGAAATGAATAGATATTTGCATTTTGGTTTGGGAATTGGAAAAATAGACATGTTGACTGGGTAGAGGGTGGGGTTTTTGTTACTGTTGTGATATAGAGAAAATTATAAAATATGTTTCTGTATCTGTAGGTTTAGTATGCAATCTAAACCTAGTACCCACACTAGTAAATTTGTAGTATTATCCAGTTTCGAGGAAACATCGTTTTCAGGGAGGGGAAACGAGTGTAGTGTTATGGAAGAGACTATGAATAGTATGGGGACAACCGTAGAGGTTGGAAAACCCAGTAGAACTGAGGTGGTTGTAGAGAAGGAGGATAAAAAAGTGAAAGATAAAATCCTTGTCATATACCCTGAGGGGGTAGATGTAGGGAAAGAATACTTGAAAATTAAAAGGAAATTGCAGGAAGATTGGGGAAGTTATATGGAGTACCAAGGTCCTGGTTCAGAGCCTACTTCTCTGAGGAAGGGGAGGAGACAGTATATTATCAAGTCCCGTGTTTAGAGAAGTGGAGGAAGGATAGAGATATTAGTGAGGGGGTTAACCTCTCCTATTATAATGGTCTTAGGCTATCAGGCCCGAGTGGCAGTTTTTTGTGTTTCTTGAATCAGGTTGTATATGGCCTTAGAATTCCTCTGACCTACTTTTAAAATGGGGTTATGAATATCTTACAGTGTTGTCTTGCCCTGTTTAATGGGAATGTTTATGAGATGATAAAGGTATGTGAGACACTGAATGAAAAATAGAGGAAGGAAGGGACTGGTAAGCAGTTCAAAGCTGAAGATGTGTTGAAGTTTTATAAGTTGAAGTAGATTGAAAGTCAAAGTAGTGGTTACCTGTATACTGATTCCTCTAGGCTAAAATTCTTTGACTTTGAATCTCCTGGTAAACCATGGAATGGCCACCTTGTATGGGTAGAGGGTAATTGTATGCAGGTTCCAGATAAACCAGCGCTCGAGCTGAATCATAGATATTATAATCCAAGTAAGTAATGTTGACCAATCTTCAAATAACTTATATCTTGTCTTCGATCTATTACTTCATGTTGTTTTCTTTATTTTGGCAGAACCCAAACCGTTGGCTACGCCTGATAAGACTAGCATGTTCAATTATGTTGCTCGAGATCAGGATAAGCTAAAGAAGGTACTCAGCGAGTTGGGTATCTGAAGAGACAAAAGGGTAGATTCTGTAACACCTAAAGTTCAGCGAGCTCAGGAGAGATAAGCTATGGCCGAGGGGAAAGTTGTTGAGGCCGTTGCAGATGTGTTGAGTCCACCTCCTGTACCTCAGACTACCATACGGACTACTCGAAAGGTCTGAAAGCCAATACAGCAGAGTACCTCTGTTACAGGGGTTGCGGTTAAGGGACAAGAGATCATAAAGGCTATGTCTGGTGGTGTGGAGGATAAACTCAAAGTGAGCATATCCACTCCCGAGGAGGTTGAGAAGAGCTCTTTGAAGAAATAATGGCATGGAGAGGAGGGCAGTCATCAAAATGTCCCTCATGTTGCGGCCAAAATGAAAGAGCTGGGGCAGAAATATTACCGTATGGCTGGGACAAACCTGCAGCAACTCGAAGATGAGTATCTTGAGCATATGTTCGTGGTAGGTGCTTTGACAATTGTTAATTGATCGAACTAAGAAAAATTGTTTAACTGACTCTGCCTTTTTGTTGTTTATACTGGCAACTCTCAACACTGTTGAAGGGGGTACGACAATGCTTAGACAAGAGGAGCCAAGAGTTTGTCACTCTGACGGTGAAGTTTGAGGCTCAGTCAGCTCGTATAAAAGAGGTCGAATATAAGGATATGGTGCCCCCTTTGGAGTTTGAAGAGGAAGCAATGGCTGATGATGTGGCTGTTTTGCCTGAGAATCCTTCAGGCCTGCCTTCAGGCCGTGCAGAGCAAATCCAATCTACTGAGCCAATATTGAACCCTCTAGTAGAACATACGGAAACAATTCCTTCTCTGAAGTAGACGATGAAATCTCCCACTGAGGTAGACATTAGCAAGAACTTTTAACCGTTATCTGGTATCCTGTTTTATGTTTTGCAGCTCGTTTGAATTGGATATGATAGTTCTCTATATGATTGTATAATGCTATTATTTGGAGTGATGCTTAAAATATGTTTTTCGCGAATATTTGTATTATAACAAGATACCTGTAATCTGTGTAAGAGATAAAGCGATTGAGAAAGACAAACTCTGAATTGGAGAGGCCGCTGAGTAAAACGAGGGACTCCGTAGCTCGTAAAACTGAATATGAGATAAAGCAATTTAAACTTAATTATGAGAAAATGTTTAAAGAGTTATATAATCTGCTGTATAAATATGCTAAGATAAAAATATAAAGAGACGAGGTGGTAAGAAAGGAAGAGGAAAGGGGATCATTAATTCGAAAACCAAAATAATTGACTTGTTTTAACGACCCGAGTGATAAGGCGAGATGTAAGAGCATGTTAGTTGCTCTGACATTATATTTTAAGGTTGAAGTAGATAGCGAACAAGGGTTAAAAGAAGCTTATATAAAGCTGTTGAATGAGAGAGGTGTAGTTCTGGATCTAGCTCGAGTTATGTTTTTAGCTCAAGAAACACGTAATCGTCATAGTGTAGAGGCGAAAAGGTGTTCGGCTCGAGCTGGTGTGTCTATTGTATGAGGTGATGTAGAACCTTTAACTGATGCGTTTTGCTTTATGTAGGATCAGAGGTCTACGAGAATCGTATTTTTTAGGATAAGTAAAGAACAAATAGAGGTCCAAAAGTAATTAGAGGGTGAATTAAAGGGGTTACAGGATGAGTTATTGCAACACGAGGATTAAAAATTTACTTTAGCAACGCAATTGTCGAAAGAAGTGGTTATTCAAATTAAGGTAGAAGCGGATTTGAGGGCTTTAGGTGTATTGCAAAAAGATACGTGTCAACGGCTGCATAAAGCGTAAATGATATTGAAGGATCATCTATATCCGTCGCGAGCAAAGTTCGCTGCTCAAATAGAGCATGAGCATCATATAAACAGTGCTATAGAATTTTAAGGGGGAGAATTGCCTAGGGTAGAGAATGATTTTAGGAAGTTCGTGGCAGAGTGTGGGAAGGATTTTGATGTTAAAAACTTGAAGGCTGAGAATATGTGGTTTACCAAAGGTGATGGAGGAACTGTTGGTGATAAACTCTTTCAGAGGTCGAGGGAACTGTCATCAAAGCGGGCGAGGATGAGGTCGAAAGCCTGATACCCCGATCATGGCGAAAATAGTCTTCCCATTCCTTGAAGAATCAAAAATAGGGTATTCTCAGTTTTCTTTTCCACCCCTGCATATGTGTTAGATCTTTGTATATTGTTATTGATGATATATAAAATGTGTTCTTTGTGATGATGAATGAAACGGTATATCAATATTATTCAGATACCATGTTCTTATTTTAAATCTGTTAACTTCGAGGTATAATTTGTTGGCATAATCAAATTATTTATGAATATAAACTGTGATGACAGGTGGAGTTAGTAGCTATTCAAAGCCAGTATGACGTTTTACGTGCCCATAACGAACAACTGACCACCGAGTTAAGTTCAAGTCAGGTCGCTCTAAAGAGTTCTACTAAATTAGTAGAGAGAATAAAAGTGGAAATGGTGAAAGACCGAGACATTGGAGCTCGATTGTCCGAGGACCTATAGAATAAAATGGCTAATGGGCTAAGAAAAATAAAGAAATTAAGAGAAATTATAAGAAAGAAAGACATATAATTAACATGTAGTTCGAGACAAGTGGGTCAGCAGGGAGTGGAGTCGACATCAGCTCGAGTTCAAATTTCAGAACTGCTGGCAAACTTAGAGGGGGAAGGTAAGAATGTAAAAGACTTGCAATTCCAAGTAAACTTTCTCGAAGCGGAGGCAGCCGAGACGCATATGCGAGCTTCGAAGTACGAAGTATTGTGGCTAGTTGCTGACGTTCTGATAAAGAAGATGGGGGAGGCCCGTAATTGACAGAACAAAAATATAAATATTGTTTGGAATGAAGTGGTCACATTAGAGCATACCATACAGGGATTAAAGTTAAATGCCTTAGAGCACCTGGATAAAAATAAGAAACTGAGGGATGCGAACACGAAGTTAGATGCGGACCTATTTCAGGCGGAGATACGTCTTGATGAAAGAATGGTAGAATGGGAGGGTCGCGAAGCGGAACTTTTGGGATCACTGTCTCTGATTTAACATATGGACGAGTTTATGACAGTGTTGGAGTCTCGGAATGCTGTTGTGCTGTTAAAGAAGCGTCGAGTAGAGGAGTGGTGCGAACATTTGAAGACTTTGCTGCGGGAAGCTCAAATTAAGCTCAACGAACTTATTCTACCTAAGCATGTACAGACTACAACAGGTAGTATGCTTGAGAGAGATATGACAGCAATGATCTCATTCTTTGCGTCCGAGTTCCAGAGATTGGAAAAAGAAAGCGAACTGGTGTATGACGCTGTCATTGGAAAAAGTACACAGTTCGACATGGAGGCAATACGGTGTAAGTATATGGTCCCATGATAACCAAAATTGGGGTTCTGAGATAATGTATGATTAGAGATGGAAAAAAGATCATTTTTGTAAGAATGTCAGAGTTTATGCGTCAACGGCTGTACGCACGTTACGCATCTGACGTTTCGGGGCCTTCCAATAGAGGTCACATTTCGAGTGATAGCTCTAGTGAGGGGTAAAGATTGAGGGGACGTGATATGTATACTAACGCATATATTGTAGGAAAATAGGAATGTCTAGAATGATAATTTACACTAAGCTTTTATGCCAACGATGCAGTATTAGTCGAACATTTGTTGTCTAGGATGGTTCTCAGAGATTATCGATCGTAGGGGACATAGGTGGCTGATTGGTCTGGCCTAAGCAACAAATGATCTGTAATGTAATAGATGATTAGTTTGGCCGAAGCAACAAACGACCTATAAAGTAATAGAAAATTAGTTTGGTGGAAGCAGCAAATGATCTATAATGTCATAGATGATCAGTTTGGCCGAAGCAACAAATGATCTATAACTTGTATATAGTACTTGTTGGATATATTAGAAAAGTACTATAGTGTAGGGCAATCGAACACAAGTATTTCATTGGTGAAAGATTGGCGTACGATGAATGCGTTAGATAAAGTACTGTATGAAATAGTAGAAAGTACTCAGATGTATTTGGATCGAACATAAGTCTTTCATTGATGTAAGATCTTCATACAAGATGATGGATTGCTTTGTAGAAAAGTACACTGTGATGGATTATTATCTTCGATACAACTTTAGTCTCCTTGTGTTTCAAGGGTTAGGTTTCGTTCTTCATGTTTAGTGGCAAGATCGTAAGAACCTAGACCTTTTTTTCCGACAATAACAAAAGGACCTTCCCAATTTTTGGACAGTTTCCCAACACTTGCTTCTTTTCTGTTTTTGGGAATTTCTCATAGGACGAGGTCCTCGATCACAAATTTTCTATGACGAACGCGCTTGTTGTATGATCGGTCTAGAGCTTGGTGGTATATTCCCAGATTCATGATTGCTTTGTCTTTAGTTTCTTCAATCCAATTCATATTACATGCCAACTGGTACTCATTTTCTTCATCCGTCATGGTATGATCGCAAATGGGATGATGATACTGAGTAGGGATGATAGCTTCTGTACCGTAAGCCAGGAGGAACGGTGTGCTTCCCGTTGATACTCGAGGTGTTGTTCGGTAAGCCCATAACACATGTGGTAATTCTAGGACCCAATTACCTTTTTCTATGTCAAGCGCTTTTTATTCTATCCACGATAGTTCGGCTAGTAATTTCGGCCTGACCATTTCCTTATGAGAAATACGGGTTGGAAGGAGAGTGTATGATGTTGTGCTGATTAAGGGACTCTGGATCTAACAAACTGAGTCTATTGTCGATTCTGATAAGATGTAGGCAACCGAATCGGATAATGATAGTTTCCCAAATGAATTTGATGACTTCATCCACTCATTTGCGATACAGAGGAACTGCTTCTACCCACTTAGTGAAGTAATCTTTTGCTATAAACAGATGTTTCTGTTTTCCTGGTACAATGGGAAATTCCCCCACAAGGTCAAGGGCCCATTTTTTAAATAGCCCTACGACGTTGCTGGAATAAAGTTCCAAGGCTGGAGCTCGAATATGGGGACCATGCCATTGGCAGGCATCACACTTGATAGTGAGTTCGATGGTTTGAGAATTCATTTTGGGCCAGAAGACTCCTTGGGTAAGAGCTCGATTTGCGATAGATCGTCCCGTCGCATGAAAACTACAAGTCCCTTTATGAAGTTCGTGTAGGAACTTTTGTGCTTCTTTATTCGACAAACATTCGAGGTACGATCCTGTGGCTGAGATTTTGTAAAGGAGACCATTGTCCACGATGTATCGCTTAGCATTATCAAGTACGCATCTCTTCTCTGTGGGATCTATAGGGAGTTCGCCGTCAAAATGTGTTTTTAGTCCCAATATACTTGAGGTAAGGTCATCTCCAATCATCCTCATCATCTTCAACGCCCTAAGTATTGACAAAATTTGAGCTTATGATATTAATACTGGGGGTGGCTGATACTTTAATCTTTAGATAACGGGTTTCCGTACCAAGTATTCCTGCCAGATAAGCGAGAGAGTCTGAATGTCGATTCTCCCCGCTCGACAAATGATCAATAGTAATTCTTTTGAATCTGCTCATCCTGTCGTCTACTGTTGCCGCGTAGTCGACCATTTTTCTATTCTTCTAGAACTTTTCCGTGTAATGGTTCATAATGAGTAATGAGTCTATGTAAACAGATAATTCGAAAACTCCAATTTCTAGAGCCATATCTAGACCATGAATTATTGCTTCATACCCGACCTCATTGTTGGTTGCTTCAAAATTGAGTCTGACTACTTTTTCTATCCTGTCATTGGAAGGTGTGATAAGTACGATCCTAATACCTGATCCTGTAGGTTCAGAAGATCCGCCTGTTAAAAGGTGTCATCCCTTCTGAGTTATCCAGTCTGACCCTTCTTTAAATTATTCTTCATGAATATCTGTACTATCTTATTCCCAATCAGGATCATCTACGGGGAAGTCTACAAGAAAGTCTACTACTGCCTGGCCCTTTTCGAAATGTCTTGATTCAAAACGGATGTCATGTTCACCAAGAGTGACTGACCATTATTGTGCTCGTCTGGATTTTTCTTGTTTGGTTAAGATTTTTGGCAAAGGATAATTACTCACCATTCAAATTGAGTGGGCTTGAAAGTATTGTCTCAATTTTTGTGATGTGTAGATGAGAGCTAAGAGTAGTTTCTCGATCTTGGTATATCGGGATTCTGCCAGAGTGAGAGTTTTACTGATGAAGTAGACATGCTTCTCCATTTTCCCGTCAAGTCGAATAAAAACATAACTTAAGGATTTTTTAGTAACTGCAAGATAAATGGTAAGTTCTTCCCCTTCACTAGGTATACTCATCACTGGTGGTGAACCCAAGTAAAGTTTGAGTTCTTGAAACGCTGCGTCACACTCTGCTGTCCACTCGATCTCAGGATCTTTTTTAAGCTTCTATTTTGTTGTCCCTTCACACAATAAGTTGAACAACCATCGATAGCGATCTGAAGACTTTGAAATAAAATGGTTTATTACGGCAATCTTGTTTGCTAACTTCTAGACGTCTTTCTTTATTTTTGGAGAAGGCATATATAGTAATGTGCGAATACGATCAGGATCAGCTTCGATACCGCGTTTGCTGATTAAGTAACCCAAGAATTTCCCTGATTGGACTCCAAATTGACATTTGTCGGGGTTGAGTCTCATTTTGTAGAAACGGAGAATTTCGAAAGTTGTACGTAGATCTGCAATATGGTTCTCCTCCTTAAAACTTTTACACAACATATCATCAATGTAGACCTCCATTGTCTTTCCAAGGTGATCTTTGAACATCTACTTCATCAACCGCTGGTAAGTAGCTCCAACATTCTTGAGACCAAATCCTTATAGCAGTATAGGTCACGTTCTGTAATGAAAGTTGTTTTCTCTTAATTTTCAAGTTGCATAGGTATTTAGATTGTAGCCAGATGCGGCATCCATTATAGACAGAAGCTCATGTCCCAAAGTTGAATCGAGTAGGTGGTTTATGATAGGTAGTAGAAAACTATCCTTTGGAGTATGTTTGTTGAGGTCCGTGAAGTCCACGCATACTCTAATCTTGTTGTTCTTCTTTGGGGCTGCGACAATGTTTGATATCCATTCTGGGTAATTGGCCTTTCGGATAAAGCCGACTTTGATGAGTTTGTCAATTTCTTTGTTGACTTCGTCACGGAGTCTTGGTGTTAAAGTTCTCTATTTTTGCTTGACGGCTTCGACTTTATCTTTCAGATTGAGCTTATGGCAGGCCAGATTTGGATCAATGCCTGGTATTTCATAGAATGTACAGGCGAAGAGATAACTGTTGTCTTCGAGGAATTGGATGAGTGCTTCACGCCCTGCTGTAGGCAAAATAATATCGATGAATGTCCCACGGTTGTCGCCATTGATCTCGACGTACTCAGTAGGTTCTACGCTGGGCAAATGGTGTTCTGTAGAGTTTACTGTACAGTTTTCTGCAATGTTCCCTGTCATATTTTGTAATTGTTATGCTAGTTGTAATTATGCCGGTTCAGATACAATGGTAACATAATTTTCACATGCTCGAGCTAATTTCTGGCTGCCTTTGATTTCATAGACGTCATCGTTCCTTTCAAAATGTAAGGCCAAAATGATAAGTTGATGGGATAGCGGGCATATTGTGTAACCAACAACGTCCCATTATCCCTAAATAGCGAGACTTGACATTGATAACATAAAAGACCACTTCGAGAGTTACTGGTCCTGCCGTGATGGGAAGTATAATCTTGCCGAATCGTTCCTCTTTAGATCCGTTAAATCCATAGATATCAATGTCGCTAGGCTGGACTTTGTCGGCTATCCTTATTTGATCGATCGTGTGATGTCCCAGATTTTTTTATATTATTATTTTAGTTTATTATTATCATTTTATCATGCACACATTACCATTCATCATATATTTGCATCTAGGGCTTTGCATTCTTCTTTTGTCTTTTCTGTGTTTCGGTGGTTTCGGTGGTTGTTGGGTGGAGGAGGTTGAGTTGAGGTTTGGGAGCCTGTGGTTGGCTTGGTGTTGTTGTTGTCGTTATTGTTTATTGTTGTTGTGGTGTGGTGTGCGATCTGGGGTTGACCTGTGTTAGGTTTTCTCCTTTGGGTTTCTCCAGTTTTTGTTAGAGGGAATCTTTTGTTTTTAGAGTTCTGGGCTATTTCTGTTCAGATCTATTCAAACAGACCTGTTTTTGTTCGAATAAGTTTCTTCCTGCTTCATTTTATTCGAACAAACCTTGCTCTATTTGAACATGTTTCATTCTGCTTTGTTTTATTCGAGCAGACTTGTTCCTGTTCGAATAGATCTCTATCTGCTTCATTTTATTCGAACAAGCCTTTTCTGTTCGAATAAACTTTTACCTGCTTTATTTAGTTCGAATAGAATTATATTATATTCAAACAAAGGCATGTTTTGACGACCAGTTGGATCTTTTCTTCATGATCTAGCTCGTTGATCTACCTTGAGATGAGTGTTGGTCATTTTAGGGTTTTAATTACCCATTTCATTTCATTCTCTCTTAAACTCACTCTCTCACTATCTCTCCAAATTGGAATCCATTGCTCCTCTTTCGCTCCTTTGCAAGTTGTGATTCGATTGTAGGGATTAATCTTCGCCATTCCTTAGGTGAATAATTTCCCTATGCCTTTTCCTTGTTGATTCAATTTCGGTTTGGTTGGTTTTAGGGTTTGTGATTGTTGGGTTGATTTGGGGTTTTGTTGTTTGTGGAGTTGTGCTTGGTGAAGGTATTGGGTTGTTGGCGTTGGTGTAAATCTTGTTGGGCTGTGGTGCTGGGTTGGCTCGTTTGTTGGCCTGTGGCGTGAGGTGGTTTGTCCGGTTGCCTATCAGCTTTGCGGTTGGATTTTCTTTTATCAGGCGAATGTCCCTCCCTTGCTAAATTCCTTTACTAATTCTATCAGTGCTACTTAGAGTGGTCATGCATTTGGCATTGAGGTGTTTGTGATTTAGTTTTAGTCTATATTTGATTATTCTTTTGTGTTGTTTTTCCAATTTTTAGGCATGTGGAGTGTGTTCACTTTGTCTTATAGGAAGTTGTGCATTTGTGGGATATTCTCGTGATTTTGCGCTTGAATATTGTGTTTTAGTGTTTAGAGACTGATGTTGTTGGATGTTGTGACTGGTGGTCACTGTTTGCACCTGTGTTAGGATTGTTTGCCATCTTCTGAGGCAGGTGGTTATCCTAGGTGTGTACTAGCCATGTGGGGCTGTTGTGTTAGGATTGTTTACCTTTCTCTTTGGCAAATGGTTATCCTATGTGTGTTGGCTGGGTTGGAGGCTATGGTGTTTTGATCCTTGGGATCTATTTGCAGTATGGATTTTTGTATTCTTTTAACTTAACGAGGTCAGGATACATAACAAAGCTCTTCACGGCTTACCCTCGATAGGATTTGTGATTCCTACATCGGGTTGAAATAAGTAGGTGAAGTTCTGGCTGGAGACTATCATATCTATTACCCATCTGGAATTGTGGAATGGTATCAGACAGTTTCCTTAGGTGCCAGCCTTATCCTTCGTGAGGTTGAAATTCCTTAGAATAAATAAAATAAAGTTTGGATGTTGGCTCCGTGGGTTGCAAAGCCCGGAACACTCTGATCAAGTGATAAATCCCAAACGTGATCGAGCTTGCTACTAATCGTACCCATTATATCCAACTGAGATTCTCGTTAAGGTTATTATGCATTAGCGGTTGATCAGCCCAACGTTTTTAACTATAAGGTCTAGTTCTTTGATAGCATCAATCATTCAATATTAGGACTAGCAGATCATATCATATCATCCAGCATTGGGATAATTATGGGATTATCCTAGTTCATCATATCATATCATATTATTAGCACATCATCATATCATCACATCATCGCATCTATTCCTCATATCTCCATTCCTATACCTATTCCTCTATTCCTCTATTCTTCTCAGGTATATATGTTATTGTATCTTTTAAACATCCTTATCTCGTACACCTCTTCCTTTTTCTCTCCACTATTTTATTAGTAAGTTATTTAGCTTTGTTGGGTTATCAGTGAGCCGTGGTTTTGCTCACTCTCGCTATTTTCCCCCCTTTCAAAGGAAGAGTAGGTACTAGTTTGGCTGAGAGCTTCAGCTGGGTTAGAACAGTTTTGCTGTGGCAGTTTCTTCTTGCATTAGTGTTCTTGTATTATCTCAGCTTTTGACGTTGTATAGTATCTCAAGATATTATATTTACATTTTCAGTTGTTATATATATATATATATATATCTTTTGCTTCCGCTTTATTCTTTTTACTCTGATGATATTGTTATAGTGAATGACTGAGCCTGAACTTATCTATGGCTCAGTCGTTTGTGGGGGCGAATCGGTTAGATTCCCCGACCTGCATGCCTAAAATCTCGGTAATTGGTCTAGCTACCGGTTATTAGATTTTGGGGCGTGACAGACTTGGTATCAGAGTTGTAGGTTAATTCCAATCTCGGTTCTTGCAAATTATATGACGAGTTATTCTTCTAGACAGAGTTAGGTCGATTCCATTTCGGTTTTGCGTATTTTATCGTATTCTTTTTGTTGCCTATCTTTCCTCCTTTCCTAAGGTGTGTGTCTTTTGTTCATTTAGATGGCAAGAGGTAGCAAAGGCAGAGGTCGCACTGTGGGTCTTGGTCGTGGAGGCACTCGTGGTGGTGCAGTTGCTGATGAGTCAGTACTCACTCAGGAGAGTTTGGGTTCAATTTTGATTGTTCAGGATGAGCTGATAGCTACAGAGGCTAGGGTTGATGTGGGAACAGTACCAGGAGACCAGATTCATCAGGATATTCCACCAACTCTAGTGGTTCCAGAGCAGCATGGTGTTTTATATATTCCCAGTATTTCAGTGGAGATGAAGCAGTTGATGGAGGGTTTTACCGCCTATTTCCTATAGGCAAGGGGCCCAGAGGTCAGAGAATACAGTTATCTGGAACAGCTTCAGAAGTATTCGCGCTTTAGGAAGTTTTTGATTGCTTCGGTGCTAGTTCGTATAGAGAAGTTTTGTCTAAAGCTTTAGCGATAGAACATAACGATATTGTGGATCGCAGGTCCAAGGACTTTAGAAACCCAGTAAGACAGAATCAGAGACACGGTAACGGTAAGGCAGTTTAGATTCAGCATAAGAACTTGGGTTCGAAGAGGCAGAAGATTGGTATTACCGATGGTGCATCAGCTAGAGTTAGGCGAGGACAACTTGCTTTTGGTACATGTTGGAACTGCGGAGAGAAGGGACATTCTAGGAGGTTTTGTCCTAAGCTAATCAGAGGTCCTCAGCTATTGGACAGTTAGTTTTGATTATAGTATCAGATGCAAGGGGAAGTTCTATAGGCCAGATTTTGAGGTATGCGGAATTTCGAGGACGAAATTTCTTTTTAGGAGGGTAGAAAATGATGTCCCAGATTTTTTATTTTTTTAATTTATTATTATCATTTTATCATACACACATTACCATTCATCATGCATCTGCATCTCATTGCATTTATCAGGGCTTTATATTCTTCTTTCATCTTTTCTGTGTTTCGGTGGTTTCGGTGGTTGTTGGGCGGAGGAGGTTAAGTTGAGGTTTGGAAGCCTGTGGTTAGCTTGGTGTTGTTGTTGTTGTTGTTTGTTGTTGTTGTGGTGTGGTGTGTGATCCGGGATGGACCTGTGTTAGGTTTTCTCCTTTGGGTTTCTCCAGTTTTTGTTGGAGGGAATCTTTTGTTTTCGGAGTTCTGGGCTATTTCTGTTCAGATCTATTCGAACAGACCTGTTTTTGTTCGAATAAGTTTCTTCCTGCTTCATTTTATTCTAACAAACCTTGCTCAATTCGAACATGTTTCATCCTGCTTTGTTTTATTCGAACAGACTTGCTCATGTTCGAATAGATCTCTATCTGCTTCATTTTATTCGAACAAACTTTTTCTGTTCTAATAAACTTCTACCTGCTTTATTTAGTTCGAATAGAAATATATTATATTCGAACAGAGGCGTGTTTTGACGGCCAGTTGGATCTTTTTTTCGTGATCTCATTCGTTGATCTTCCTCGAGATGAGTGTTGGTCGTTTTAGGGCTTTAATTACCCATTTCATTTCATTCTCCCTTTCACTCACTCTCTCACTCTTTCTCCAAATTAGAATCCATTGTTCCTCTCTCGCTCCTTCGCGAGTTGTGATTCGATTGTTGGGATTGATCTTCGCCATTCCTTCGGTGAGTAATTCCCCAATTCCTTTTCCTTGTTGATTCAATTTCAGTTTGGTTGGCTTTAGGGTTTGTGATTGTTGGGTTGATTTGGGGTTTTGTTGTTTGCAGAGTTGTGTCTGGTGCAGGTATTGGGTTGTCGGCATTGGTGTGATTGTTGTTGGGCCATGGTGTTGGGTTGGTTATGTTAGCTCATTTGTAGGCCTGTAGCGTGAGGTGGTTTGTCCGATTGCTTATCGGCTTTGCGGTTGGATTATCCTTTATCAGGCGAGTGTCCCTTCCTTGCTAAATTCCTTTACTAATTTTATCAGTGTTAGTTAGAGTGATCATGCATTTGGCATTGAAGTATTTGTGATTTAGTTTTAGTCTATATTGGATTATTCTACTGTGTTGTTTTTCCAATTTTTAGGCATGTGGAGTGTGTTCTCTTTGTCTTATAGGAAATAGTACATTTGTAGGATATTCTCATAGTTTTGCCCTTAAATACTGTGTTTCAGTCATTAGAGACTGATGTAGTTGGATGTTATGATTAGTGGTCACTGTTTACACCTGTGCTAGGATTGTTTGCCATCCTCTGAGGCAGGTGGTTATCCTAGGTGTGTGCTAGCCATGTGGGGCTGTTGTGTTAGGATTGTTTACCTTTTTCTTTGGCAAATGGTTATCCTGTGTGTGTTGGCTGGGTTGGCGGCTATGGTGTTTTGATCCTTGAGATCTATTTGCAGTATGGGTTTTTGTATTCTTTTAACTTAACGGGGTCAGGATACATAACAAAGCTCTACACGACTTACCCTCGATAGGATTTGTGATTCCTACATCGGGTTGAAATAAGTAGGTGAAGTTCTGGCTGGGCACTATCATATCTATTACCCATCCGAGAGTGTGGGATGGTATGAGACAATTTCCTTAGGTACCAGTCTTATCCTCCGTGAGGTTGAAATTCCTTGGAAGAAGTAAAATAAAGTTTAGACGTTGGCTCCGTGGGTTGCAAAGCCCGGAACACTCTGATCAAGTGATAAATCTCAAGCGTGGTCGAACTTGCTACTAATCGTACCCATTATATCCAACTTAGATTCTCCTTAAGGTTATTATGCATTAGCGGTTGATCAGCCCAACATTTTTAACTATAAGGTCTAGTTCTTTGATAGCATCAATCATTCAATATTAGGACTAGCAGATCATATCATATCATCCAGCATTGGGATAATTATGGGATTATCCAAGTTCATTATATCATATCATATCATTAGCACATCATCGCATCTATTCCTCATATCTCCATTCCTATTCCTATTCCTATTCTTTATTCCTCTATTCCTCCATTCTTCTCAGGTATATATGTTATTGTATCTTTTAAACATCCTTATCTCATGCACCTCTTCCTTTTTCCTGCACTATTTTATTAGTAAGTTATTTAGCTTTGTTGGGTTATCAGTGAGCCGTGGTTTTTCTCACTCTCACTATTTTTCCCCCTTTCAAAGGCAGAGTAGTTGCTAGTTTAGCTGAAAGCTTCAGCTGGGTTGGAGCAGTCTTGTTATGGCAGTTTCTTCTTGTATTAGTGTTCTTGTATGATTTCAGCTTTTGACGCTGAATAGTATATCGAGATATTGTATTTACATTTTTAGTTGTTATATATATATATATATCTTTTTCTTTCGCTTTATTCTTTTTACTCTAATGATATTACTATAGTAAATGACTGAGCTTGAACTTGTCTATGGCTCGGTCGTTTATGGGGGCGAATCGGTTAGATTCCCCGACCTGCATGCCTTCGAATCTTGGTAATTGATCTAGCTACCGGTTATTGGATTTTGGGGCGTGACAGATCGTGCTCTGAAATAATAGTTTGATAGTGTTGCTAGTGTTTATCATCATCGTGCGAAGCACCATATTTCGTATTTTTAACATGATCACCAGGACATCATGGTGAGGAAAGTTAACATGTTGAACATCACAGTCATCAAAAGAAATTCCTGTGCACTGAGAGCTGTATACTGGAAGTAAACGAGCTTCTTTGTCCTGCAAGGATAAATCGTGATATTGACCAACACGTCTCCTTCTGCTCCTGTTTGACTCCTTGACGATTTAAGTTTTAGCAAAATGGCAGAGTGAGATATAGTATAAGTGCTTCTCAGCCACTGGTTCTTCAATTTGTATGGTTTCTATAGGGTTTTTGTAAGTTCCATTCTTATAACTCTCAATGTCCACGATGTACTCATGCATTCGCCCATCTGCGAAGATGTATTCCAATAATCGTTATAAGGTAAAACATTATTCTATCTAATGATGTCGGACTTTGTGATGAATGCAGTATGGTTTGTTCTCAATGGGTTGAAGATACCGTGCATTACGAAAGAATCTGTCTTTCTGTAGTATAGGATAAATGCTGGCTATGGTCACGTTCATCTTTGGAAGACAAGGTTTTGACAAGTTATTCTCCTTTCGAGGTCGTTCGTCGCTGGACTTTGGTCATTTCCTGTCTCCTCCTTGATCTATAGCACGGTTATAATCTGGATTGGTTGACTGGTCTCAAGCTGTCATTGTTGATTTCTAAGATTTCTGAGGAGACTGTCAGTCAGATACCATTTGCTCCAGGTCAATATATCCATTGACTTTTTCAATCATGTCTTTCAATGTTTTCGGCTTGTTTAGGACGAGGTATTCCTTTGCCTTGTCGTCGACGAGCAAAACATTGGTAAAAGCATAAATAGTAATCTTCTGGTCGAGACGATCTACTTTTTGAGCCAACTCTAAGAAATTTTTAGTAAATATTTTGAGCTTCTCTCCAGGTATCTGTTTGAGGCTGAAAATAGAGTATAAATTTTATTCCTTGTCTCTGTTGTGTGAGTAATTCTTGACGAAGAGTTCGCGCAACTGTTTGAAAGTTGTGATCGATCCTTCGGGCAGTGTGTGAAACCACCGTAAGGGTTCGCATGATAAGCTGGTAGGAAAGAGCCGACATAGAATGTGGTTGGACGTGGAATGTAGACCTAAAGCGTCTTGGAACTCTTGGACGTGCTCCACTAGATCAGTTCATTTGTACTTTCAGATCTTCGGGGTATGAAACCCTGCGAGGACCTCGTCATCTAACAACTCCTGTACGATCGAGCTCTTCTGTAATATGTTGTATATTCATTTTGTCGTAGTCTGAGCTTCGAGCAGCTCTTTGATTCGTCTGTCGACAGTTCTTGAGTCACATACTGTTGAGCTGCAGTGACTAGGTGTGTGACGCATCCTTCTCTGGGTTTGTGATCGCCACTCCCTTCATGTAAATGTTCTTTTGCCAGGACTTGAACTCTTCGAGGTGGATTATCATTCTTTCTGACTTCCGCCAGGCCACCATCTACTTCTTGTTGGATGTCCTGGATCGGGATGGGCTCTTTTTCTTGTTGTTGATTGTTAGATCGAAGCGCACCTCCTGCATGATTACCCTTCTGAGGAGGTCCTATTCTGTCATGAATAGAGATTCACGAGCCTTCAGGTTGCATGGCTTTGTTCTTCTAGGCGGCGACCTGCTGACCCTGTAGAATCTCAATGCGTCCTGTAGACTCACTAACTGCTGCTCTAGAGCTGCACGGCTTTCAGTTTCAAAATTCAAAGTGGCGCGCAGATCTGCCAGTGTGGCATTCTCGTCTACATGAACGATCGGCGTACTCTGACCTGGAGCTAACATTCTGAAAGAAGATGATCAGCGGCGTTTGGAGACAATGGGTTGAGAACTTTGGTTCTTATAGACGGCGCCCAAATGTAATAGCCTAATTTCGGGATTCGGACTTAGCCTTTATACCAAAGATAATCATAGCGATTATGAACAAAAAGTAACTACTAGTACAAAGTTTAGCGTGGAAAACCTTTTAATAGGTTAAAAACCACGACCTCTCTTGAGGATTTAGAAAGAGAGATCTTATTGATAGTTGTTGGCTATTACAAAGAATGCTCTGAGTGGCTCTTGATAGACTTTCTTGATCAGAAAAATTTGTCCCTTTCTCTGTAGTTCTATGGACCTATTTATAGGTCTTATAATATGATTGTTTGATGACCATTAGTATAAGTGAGATATTCTTTGACCAGGCTGTGTAACGTTTTGATTTCTGTTGTTGTGTAACAGTTCTATTGATGACTGTACATTTTGCGCAGATTGAACTATTAGTGTAAAGGTCGAAAGCGATGTTTCGGACTGAGGAAAGTTTGATCATGTCTTCAGTAGTACTTCTTGTATGCTGATGAGATCGAGGACGACGCTTGAGTCCGAGATACGAAATAAGTTATTACAAGACGGCTTTCAACCAAGAGCACGAGGATTACTCTAGACGAGTGGTGTTGGTTGAGACATTCGTGTTGTCTATGTTTCTTGATTTTGATGTTTTGCTTCTGATTGTGCCACGTGTTCTATTGGTGAGACTGAAAGCTCATTTTACTCGAAGATGAAGCTTGAGTTCGAGGTGCGGAATAAGCCACTACAGTATCCGCCTTCCAAATGCTCCTATGAAATTAAACACTTTTGTACACATGACAAAAATGATAAACCAACCAAGCATGCATGGGAATGCAATTGAGTTTTTGGCATGCCAAGTTAAGTTATGATATTTTTTTTTCTTATTTTCTCTTTGTGGAAATACATATATGATGAGAAAATCGGGCAACATTTGAAATTTGCCCAGTAACTCACAAAGGCTGAATTAAAAATCTTTTAAGTCGTTGAAAAAACATTTTCATAAAATTATGGCTACTGGCATGCTATTTGCAGCACCTTTCAGGTTTGGCACAATTTGTAGGCATGCCAACAAAATTATATGCACAAAATACCCTAAAAACCGTGGGAAACTGTCTTTATAGCATATTAAGTAAAATCTAGAGAGTAAATCTTAAAGAGTAAAAATATGAGAAGGAAATCTATGTAGGAATTACGTAATTAAATAGAAAATCTTTAGGCGTTAGACAACTGGGTTACCAGCCGGATAGCGTAAGACAGTTGGATGCAGGACGTAGGATTAGCATGCATACTGCAAAAATTTGTTATGAAAAAAATCTCAAAAACTACTATTTTTGGAAAACTTCGCCACCGAGATGCCTGCATGAAAAATGACACTTCTGTGCACTTGACGTCACACAGGTATTGTCAAACATGGCATGCCAACAAAGCATGTATCTATTGCAATTGAGCTTTGGCATGCCATGTCACCCATCGAGAGTTCTTCTTTTTATTTTCTATTTGTGAAAGTATTGGTATGATGAAGAAATCACACAACATTTTAAAATTCTCATGTTACTGTTATCATAATCTAATCGTTTATGCCACAACATTAATCAAATGCGATAACTAATTGTGTATACGCACATAGGCAACATTTTACCTATATATGGAAATGAAATCCTTATGATCACTTCTAATTTTATCTTAACTTATGACATCTTTATCTGAAATGACGTCGTGTTTATCTTTGTGGTAACGAAAGCTTTGCTGTATTGTGGATTAAGTTAAGATCCTGTAAATTACCAAAATAATAGGATAAATAATATTCTTCATAAAAATTATGGCTAATGGCATGCCTTTCATGTTTGGCATAGTGTCTAGGCATGCCAAATACCAGGGGCACTTTCGTCTCAGAAAAAATATTCAAATTGTTTTTTTATGTTCTAAAACACACGTTTTTAAGTGAGAAAGTTCTAAAGACACTCTCTTCCTCCAAAGTTTGTCAGAGAAAGAGAGACAAAACAATGGATTGTTGCTCTCTTTGTTTTGAAATTTCGAGAAAGAAATCAAAGAAGAAGAAACCCTTTGATGATCAGATCGATTCTACACCTAAGGGTATACATTTTTATCCCCATTTCGTCTTATCATGCTTAAGCTTTGATGTTATGTCCCCATTTCAAATTTCTGATTTTTAGGTTAAAAAAATGTTTTTGATGATCTGGGGTGATTTAGATTGAAGGTTTTTAAAGGATGTCATGAGTACCCATGTTGGGGTTTTGATGGATTGTTTTTATTTAGCTGGAGTTGAGAGAAAATTATTTTTGTGGGGTTTCATTAGCAAAATCCAAACTCGTAAAAACATATATAAAAAAGGGTCTAGTAACTCTAGTTTGGTGATCTAAGTTATAATATGGGTAATGGGTGTTGGACAAAATTGAAGCGTTGTTGGTTCTGCTAAATTTGATTGAAATTCCTTATTTTTGTGGAATTTATTTAGTTTCTAGCCTTTATGCTATTGATGATCATAATGATTTATTTCTCCTGTTATGGATATTTTCTATTTAGTAAAGGGAGCAACTGTACTTTAGGCATTTATGCAAAGATAATGTTCACTCAGTTTAGTTGTTGAAAGTTTGTAGTTAGAGTGAGCCGGCAAAGTGGACGAAAGTTTTACTTGGACTTGGCAGATTTTTTTTAGGGGTCTTATTTTTATACAACGTTAATGTTACATTATAATTATAATTTTTCTTTTCGGAGAAGTTGAGAGTAATAATCCCTTGGTTGATGGTAACTATGATATTTACTATATTTAGTAAATTGTTGGATTTTTACTTTATTATTTTTATTTTTCATATGATATTAATTTACTTCTTTTGTTCTTTTATAGAGAAGTTGAAAGTAAATCCTTTGGCTGAAGTGAAAAATGATGGGTGCCCATCTGAAGCACCTTCTCATATTAAGGCTCGGGCATTTACCTTTCGTGAATTGGAGACTGCAACTAAGAACTTCAGGGAGGATTATCTTCTAGGGGAAGGAGGTTTTGGCAGGGTTTATAAAGGGCATTTGGATACCGCAAACCAGGTTGTTCACGCTTACAGATCTTAGCTGTAAACTTGAAGAATAAAAAACTATTATATAGGTCATCAAGTAACTAGTAACCCAAATATCATATTTGGGCTATGTAACTCATTTTTAACCAGGAATTAAAGTGAAAATTGTCTTCTTGATTTTTGTGTAGGTTGTGGCTATAAAGCAACTTGATCGTAACGGTTTGCAAGGCAACAGGGAATTCCTGGTTGAAACACTGATGTTGAGGTTACTTCACCACGATAACCTTGTCAATCTAATTGGGTATTGTGCTGATGGGGATCAAAGACTTCTTGTATACGAGTACATGCCTTTAGGATCTTTGGATCGCCATATACATGGTATAATCACCTTTAATTTTCAAGTATTTCCCTTCCTATTTTTGAACTGATCTTCAAATTAACGTGTGTCCGGTTAATAGGGCGATATATCAGACTGTGTGGGTATGTTATAAATGTGCAATTCAGTTAGATATACCAATGTCGTGTGAAATAGTCATGATATTTGGTACCTTCTATTAGTTATGATTTTTATACTAAAACAATTACACAATGAAACTTGATATATTTTAGTTAAGTTCTTTGTAGACCTCTTTACTACTGATATTGTCGCACACTTTTTAAACTTCTATAGATATTGAGATATTGTGATATCTGTGAATCTTTGAGCCGTGATTTTTCCATTTCAATTACCCTCTCTTGCTAGACTTTTACTCCATATGTTTGTTGGTGAAGACCTTCCGCCCACACTCTTAACTTCTATAGATATTGAGATATTGCGATCTGTTACTGTTTGAGCCGTAATTTGTCTTTTTCGATTACCCCTCTTTTGCTAGATTTTTACTTCATATGCTTATTGGTGCAGAGCTTCCGCCCAATAGGATGCGACTTGACTGGAAGACAAGGATGAAAATAGCGACTGATGCAGCTAAAGGTCTGAAATATTTACATGACACAGTCAAGCCTGCAGTTATTTACCGTGATTTGAAATGCTCGAACATTTTGCTTGGGGAAGGGTATCATGCGAAGCTTTCAGATTTTGGCTTGGCAAAACTTGGACCTACTGGAGATAATACACACGTTTCCACCAGAGTGATGGGCACATACGGCTACTGTGCACCAGAGTATGCAATGACTGGTCAGCTCACAGTGAAATCGGATATTTACAGCTTTGGAGTAGTCCTTTTGGAAATCATAACCGGAAGGAAAGCTATCGACCAATCAAAAGTTCCAGGGGAGCAGAATCTGGAGCAGAATTTGGTTGCATGGGTAAGAAAACCTACTTGAAAAATAGTTTAAAGTATCTAGAGATAGCAGTCTTCTAACTAATTAGGAGTTGGATTTGTTCCTAGAAAAATCAAACATGGGGAAATCTCATGTTGTCCTTCTTACCTAGAGACTAAAGCTCAATTTAGGGACTTGTTAAAAAAGCATCACTTGCTCTTAACAGCACTTCAGAAACTGGCATCTCTCTGATCACCAGATTTTGTTTCAGGTCCTGCTGTGAAATAAACTGTGGTAATTATGAGGGGTATACAACATCGATTATTAGTTGGAGATGACCTTGATTTAGACTGATTAACATGTTATGATTAATGAGACAACATGAAGTAAAGCTTAATGGTAATATTTGGTAAATGAACAATGTTTCAACTATGTCTTAATATCTTATATCATTTCCAAATCTAGTATTATACATCTGAAACTCAATAGAAAACCTTTTTCCTAACAATTAAGAGCTACCACTTGCCCTTCCTAATCCTGAAACACTAGGACTTCATGCCAGCTATGCAGATTGTTCAAAAATGTGTTCCTTTTTGCCATGTAGTCCATGGTAATTGAGGTTGACGAGTCTAATGTGTCAAAATCTCTTGAAAATATACACCTTAATTATGACCCTTTTTTCTTTCTTTCTTGGTCACTAATCCTGTACTTCTTTCTGGATGAAGCCATTTCTCTCGTTGAATAGTTTTTAAAATAGAGAATATGAGTCCATTTCAAAGTGGAAAAGTCCATATATTATGGTCTTTAAAGCTTATTACCAAAACAAAAAAGTTGTGAAGTTTCCCAGATTTTGCTATATAAGAATATGATCCTCTCACATTTAAAAATTAATTTGAAATGGCCAGTCTGTTATCGTGTTTCATTTAGTACCAGGGGCGAATTTAGAGGGGGGCGGTCGCCCTCCCAAGAATTTTGTTAAAAAATGCCTATATAGGTATATACAAATAAATTAAAAAAAATAAATATATATATATTTTTCTTTGTCCTAATGACATCAAAAAAAGTTAGCTCAACTGGTAAATTGTGGAGCTCCTAATCCAAGAGTCTAAGGTTCAATTCTTGATGATATCAAATAAGAATCTTATTTTGATATTTTTTTTAGCTTTAAGTTGATCATGTCATTGCCGTAAAAAGCTTCGATTTTTTTTTACAAGAGGAGAAATGAATCCGGATAATTTGCTAGTCAAATATAATGTTATATTTGATTGATTTTTAAGTTTAAAATACCACTAAATGGCCAAAAAATAATAATTTACCCCCCCCCCCCCCACCACCCCCACCCCACCCCACCCCACAAACATGAAATTCTGACTCCGCCCCTGTTTAGTACATAATTTGTTTCTATTTAGTCCGTCATCACACCTCTCATATAACCTGTCATTTTACTACAGACTGTCATTTCTTTACATGAACCGTCCGTCATCTTTTTCGCCTGTGCTTTTTTCTTTTTCTAGTACTTCTGCCAGGCATTTATATTTGATCTGAATATTAAACACGATATTAATGAACAAGGAATTATATAAACTTAGTAATTCTTTCAGGATAGTTGTTTTAAACTCATAGTTATTTGACATTTTCCCCTCTCATCTATCTCTCCCACAAGTTCTCCCTCCCTGTACTACCACAGGTTTAAATGTATAAATCCAAAAGAACAAATATATGTTTTAAATTGCCTTGTTTTCCATCCTGAATGCTTTAGTTCTTGGGTTTTGGTTGCAGGCACGTCCACTATTTAGAGACCGCAAGAATTTCGCACAGATGGCAGACCCGTTGCTTCAGGGCAGGTACCCTGTGAAGGGATTATATCAAGCACTTTCAATTGCGGCAATGTGTCTTCAGGAAGAGGCCACTAAGCGACCTATCATAGGAGATGTGGTCACGGCTTTGGCTTATCTTGCTTCACGCCCATTAGAAGCTGAAACCCACAGCTCCTCTAGCCCTCGAACAAGGCGAGAAAGCAATCAAAGACTCAATGGTTGTAGCGGATCCGAGCAAACCCAAACAACTGAATTAAACTGATAGATGTGATGAATAAAAGACTTACTTGGAAGTCTCATGGAGTTGGTTGCACATATGGTGGTATTCGGTTACTAAATTTTGGATTACAGAACAGATAACAGGGGATCTCTTCACTCATGGGTCTTCCGCATGCATATTGAGAAGGTTGATCATCATTCTCTTTTCTTACTCTTCTTTGAATAATTTCTCTCTCCCTCCTTACATGAGACATGATAGATACATGAGACATGATAGAGGTTAAAGTCTTTTGTATCTAAATGCATGTATGCTAGAGCTTTTGGTGGGCTTAGATAATTATTGAAATGGTATACCTAATTATTCATGATTTGTTCGGCATGATCACATGTATGGAGAAGATAGCTTTGTTATATTTCCCATGCCAAAACCATCTTAGTTGTAACCGTCTGTTGGAGTTTACCTTGCGTAAAAGAAGAAAACTGAGGTGGAGTTAGAGGCCTTAACCAAGGATGGTAGTAGGGTTTTTTGGAGTTCACCTGTATGATGAACAGAAAATCGGTTTGTGACCAACTAAACTGAGAATTTGAAATGGCCCTCCATGTGCCATCTCAATTAGTGCAGTTGGAATATCAAATAGTAGATCTAAAGACTGGCATGAAGGAGAGAATCCTGATGTGATGTTTAAACGTAGCTACTACGCTGTGATTTCCCTAGAGGTGTGAAAAGCAGCTTTTAAGTTTTGTTTGCCTGAAGCCATGAAAGCCGGGCAATCACAACGGGTATTAACATTTAGATACTAATCCGGGGCTGTAACTCTGATATCATGCATGTCGCTTCTTCGGCTAGAACACAGGGAGATACTTCTGGATTAGGTGGCTATCTACTTATGTGTTCACCTGGAATTAGATAGAATAATTCATAGCAATAAGCATTGCAGAGAATTTTGCTTATCTCAAAGTTACCATTGCTACAAATTCCAAGCGTTTGATGACTCACAGGCGTTTATACTCAGCAAATTTAAACGGAGTATTAACTTGGAGCTGGAGGCTACGAAAATCAAATGAGGAGATCACAAGAGAAAAATAAGAATGTTCAAAGATTAGTTTGATTACATCCTTGACATAGTCTGCTCTTAAGTTGGGTCTTCACTCAAGGGGTCAGTTGCATTAAGCACAACTTTTACTTTGCAAAAGCACCGAAACCATAAAAACACATTGATTTAGAAAATGGGAGTGGATTTAGAGATACTCAAGTCTCACTCAACCACAACCACTCATCTAATAGAGATGAATGGCTCTCAAAATTTGGGATTTCCTATAAGGGAAATGAGGTGAAAAATTAGGGGGTCCTACCTGCCCCACTCTCTCTAGCTGGCAGACATTTCACTCTCTTTTGAAAGAAATTTTGAATTCGAACAACCCATCACTCATATCAGTGAAGTCTCTCTCTCATATCACACACACACACTCTCTCTCACATCACACACTTTCTCTCTCTCATATCACACACTCTTTCTCTCTCATATCGCAAAATCTTGCTTGCGATTTCTGCCATTAGAGGTGAGATTTCAGTTGAGAAAGGGAAGCGATTCTGCCATTAGAAGTGAAATTGATCTCTCCAAAGAACTCTGACACCCTTGCTGA
Organism: Kingdonia uniflora; assembly: GCA_014058105.1. Classification (NCBI taxonomy): domain Eukaryota; kingdom Viridiplantae; phylum Streptophyta; class Magnoliopsida; order Ranunculales; family Circaeasteraceae; genus Kingdonia; species Kingdonia uniflora. Next base: position 1,225,479 of record JACGCM010001954.1, on the reverse strand, counting down.
TAGTGCACTTACTCGACAGGTACTTTCTGACCCTTACTCGCCAGTAGTACACTTGGATGTTGTGAAATTTGTTAGAATAATGGTATTCCCCCCCACTTAATCCCTGCGAAATTTGTTAGAAGACTGTAATCTCCTGTACAATTTCTCTTTGATTGATTATCTGCTGGTGGGTCTCATTCGAATTCGGTAATTTAGTCAAATTATTTGCATAACACTGAAGTAGGACTAAATAATTGTAGGATACGACAATATCAGTAGTGCGATCCTCACATACACTACTATAATTGTCGAACTCGACAATATCGCATATGAATGTAATATTCACAGTAACTAAATTGTCGAACTCGAGAATATTATATATGACTGTTGGAGACACAATATCTGAATTGTCAAACTCTACAATATTACATATGAATCGTTCAAGTACAGTTACTAAATTGTCGAGTTCGACAATATTTTATATGAATGTTTGAGTTACAGTAACTAAATTGTCGAACTGGACAATATTACTGTGCAGAGTCAACGGAGATGGTGAAGACGAGGTCTCAGAGTAGTCGGGAGGCTGCTTCTTACCGTATTAAGCAGTTGTATGACGAGCTAGTGATGCGTTATTTTGGTTCGGCTAATTTGAACGGTCCACCATTGCGGCCGCGTGAGGCGAGCTACGAAGGAATGTGCGAGGCTGAGGCGGCGTTATGGAGGGAGGATTTCCATTTGCATTGTCAGATACAGACGGTCATCCTGCATCTAATGGTGAGGAGATCATCTCTTGTTGCCCGGGCTAGGGAACTGGTTAGGAAGGAAGGCTCCGATTCTGTCGGTGCAGTTTAGGATTTGCTGATTAGGTATTCTGGTTGTAATGTTGTTGGCAGGTACATGTAATGAAGTAGCTGTAGTATTCAGCAAGTGATGAATAAATTTTGTATGGTAGAACAGGTTTTTGTGTGTGATTGTATACATCTTGTATTCTGTCTTTTGTAGTATGTGATGTAATTATGAAATTAACATGCGTTGGACTTGAATTGTGTTTGGTTTGTGATATTTTGATCTCCCAAATTACTTTACTTACAACTCACAATCATTTCTTTTATGTGTAAACTTCTTAGTCAGATTGACAATGGAATACTCCGTCGATGAAAATTGTTCAAAAGTTATTGGTGAGGAGTCCCCAGAAAGGTGTGAAAATGAACATATTGTAGACCTATTTTCGGCGGGAGCCCCATACGAGGGTCAAAATTTTGATATTGTAGAGGATGCACGTCTGTGGTATGAACAATATGGAAGAGGGCAGAGTTTTTCTTCCAAGATACGTAATTATACTAAGCGTCCGAGATCGGATGATATAGGCAGAGCCCACTTTTGTTGTATGAGCAATGGCTTTTCAAAGAAAAGCCTTGGGAATCCAGAGAGTAGTGACGTAGCTGGCAACAGAAGATCATCTGATAAGTGTGGGTGTAAAGCAACAATGAACATAAATTAGAATACCAAAATAGGCAAATATGTCGTCACAAGTTTCACGGATATCCATAACCATAAACTCGTATCTCCACAGAATCAGCATCGGATGAAGGTTAACAGATTCTTTCCTGGAGCAGTAAAAAACATTACAGCGGCATTTGAGCTCCACAATATTCCGGTCAGCAAGGTCCCGACATTATTCCCAGATATAACCTTTAGCAAACGGGATTGTTACAACCACAACGCCAAAGTAAATAAGGAACGACTAGTCAAAGGAGATGCACAAACCGCGTTGGAGTGGTTTAGGAAGAAATAAACTACAGATCCGATGTTTTATTTTGACATAGAATTAGATGAGGAGGACCGAGCACTAATTTTTTTTGGGATTGATGGACGTTCAAGGTGCGCATATGAGGCATTTGGAGATGTCGTCACCTTCGATACTACGTACCGGACGAATGTGTACAAGATGCCCTTTGCTCCGTTTGCAGGGATCAACAACCACTACCAAACAATTCAATACGGACGTGCTCTGCTAAGAAATGGGCAAAAAAAACACATTTTTATGGTTGTTCCATACTTGGCTGAAGGCAATGAACTACAAACACCCTGTGTCAATTATCACCGATCAAGATGCAGCTATGGCCACAGCTATTCCCAAGGTAAAGGAGTACTTGAACACTTATTGCTCGATTTACAGTTGTTAATTGGACTATATTGTCGATTTTTCATTATCAATAGTATCGAAATCGACAATATTCGACAATTATTACTCCAGTTACAATTGTCGAATTCGATAATAATTGCTAGCATAACTCCAATCCAATTACACTTTTAAATTGTCAAATTCGACAATATCATATAATATTCAGAGACACTTTCATTCTAAGTTCTGGTTTATTTCCAGGTCTTCCCCAACACCAAACATCAATTTTGTTTGTGGCACATCACAAACAAATTTCCTGAGAAAATCGGCCATGTTTATCGGGAACCATCTACATTCAAAGAAGATATCGATTTGATAATGCACAACACATATGAGGCTGTAGAGTTTGAAACGAAGTGGATGGACCTAATGAAGAAACATAAATTGGATGATAACGTTTGGATGCAAGGAATCTTCAATATTAAACAAAGATGGATACCGTTATGGAATAGGGTGACCTTCTTTGCAGGGATGAGCAGTACAGGATAGAGTGAATCCACAAACAACTTCTTTAATGGTTATTTGCCAATAACAACTGGGTTGTACAATTTTGTGACCAAGTATGAGGCTTCCCTTATAGAGGTATACGAGCGAGAAAGTGCAGAAGACTTTGAATCCGAACACAGATATCGTCAAGTTGGACCTCATCAAGCTCTACTGAAAGATGCTGCAAAGATTTACACCAGAACAAAGTTCCACAAACTTTAGAATCAATTTGACCAGGTTGTTCGCTTCGCTGCAATAGAAAGACACGTAGAAGGCACCGTTCGGCAACTTACGGTGAAGTCCCATAGTGGTCGTACCGAGTCATTTAAGCTACAAATAGACTTAGAGAAGCTAACTGGTAATTGTGGATGCAAGTTGTTTGAGTATGTTGGACTCCTATATTGTCACCTCTTGAAGATTTTCTCGAAATACGATATTCTCAAAATGCCAAAGGCTTTCATTATGACAAGGTGGACGATTGGTGCAAACAAGTTTTCAAGGTCGTATGATGAAAGTCAGTTAGAAGGAGATAACTTACGACATGTCTTACGCCATAGCCACCTATCGCTTCGTGCATCAAACTTATTTGAAAGGGCATCGAAGATGAAAGAAAGTTTTGATTTTACGGTTTTGAAGCTAGACGAGCTTGAGTCTTACCTTCAGAACTACGATGACGCTTTAACACAGATAGATGCATGATAACAAAACATCTCAACTTCTGTCACAGATTCTCTGGTGTCCGGAACTATGATTTTAAACCCTCTCGTGGTTCAAACAAAAGGTCGGGCGAAGATTGATCAAGAAAGGGGCAAGATGGAAGGGGGGAATGGAAGAGGCTGTTATGAAGAAGAAGAGAACATGCAAAAGTTGTGGAGTACTCGACAACCATGACAAACGGACATGCCCACTTCTCAAAACGATGATAGCATAATCAAGTAAGTATATATTCAACACTATACATAAACGGCACCTTTTGCGTGATTTTTCTATAATGTGTTCCATATTAACAATAATTTGTTCCATATAGGAGACAATAATAATAGGGAATCTATTCAGCCGTTACACTCAAATTCTGACAAGCACAACATCTAAGAAAACATAAGGAGTTCACGTTCATTGACTAATAAATATGTATTAATTATTATTGAGAAATTAGTATGTTGATTAAACATTATATTTGCTTTGTAAATGAAATTTAAGACAATAGCAATGCCGTATTTCACGGAGAAAATATTAATGAATTATTTGCAGTTTAGGGATTGTGTTGCTTTATGCACCCCCACCACCTTCTATGAATTTGTATATTGTTGAAAATACTGTCTTAAATTGTTGATTTCGACAATATTATATACCTAGAAAACTAACTACCCATTGAAATTTTGTCAGGTTCGACAATATTGCAAATACATAATTGGAAATATACTACTACAATTGTCAAAATCGACAATATTGTACATTGTAAGTAACCATATATACTAAAGTATTGTCGAAATCGACACAATTTCAATTTTTAGAGATACTCAAGTGTACTATTAAAATATTATTCATAGGCAAAATGTACATTTTGAAGAGGGGAGAGTTAGAAATGATATTCATATGAAATAACATAAATTTATATACCACAAAAATAAATCAACAATAGAGTGTTCTACCAAAAATTATATATTGTGATAAACATTGAACTAAATGAACTGTCATATACAAAAAAAGAAAAAAATTATATACTGTGATAAACATTGATGTAACACAACTGTCATATACAAAGATTTGGTCGAAAACCCTATTTGATTGTCGACAAACCAACAACAACCATGTCATTAACTTTATACCCCTGACACTTGTGCTCTCTAAGTAATGCCTTTAACTTCCTTACTCTCACATCAAAATACCTAGTCAGTTATTCTTTCATAAAACCCAGAGGAATTTCCAGATTTACATGACTGTAGAAAATAGTGGAAAGTGGAGGCATTGGTGCATCGAACCTTGGAAACAAGCGAACGAAATGGTTGTCCACCCCCAAACCAAACCACCAATACTTACTAGTATCCATAACTAGGTTTTGGAACCTTTCCTCATTTGAAGTAGTATTTCTTTTACGTGCCCAAAATAGGGGTAAGAATGTATATGCTTCAGTGTGGCTAATGAAGACCACAACCTTTTCATAGTAGGTGGCTAGTAAATACGCCATATGCCTATACTCCACATGTTGATGACCATAAGAACACGCCTGCAACAGAATTTGGCACGCGTACCCCCCGTCCGCAGTGAATTGTATACCCAATGTTTGGCTGAAAATACTCTTCCAGAATGCGGGGTCCTTGTAGAGAAAGATCTTCAATGATTTCATTACATCTGGGAATCTATGCTGGTTCTGGTGTTGAATCGCGGCGGTAGCCCTAAAACCAGAATTGTTATCACTGATTTCGACACCACGAATATCTACAAGATACTTCGTCCACGGTTGGAATAAAAGTTCTTGCATCTTATTCTTCTTAACCATTTTCTCCCTCCTAGCAATAACAACATTTTCAAGGGTTACTGCCGTAGAAACCAAGTCTTCTTGATAATCTCCCTTGGGTCCTTGCTGTTCTATTGTGAAGAATCTTTCATTATGCTCAAAAGTTCTTCAAAGGTTGGGTCCCCCATGTCTCCCATCTCTTTACTTGGGAGTGCTTTCTTCAATGCTTGACGCCAAATCTCCTGCAACAAGTCCTCATATTATAACTGACAGTAATATTAGAGCAATATTGTCGAATTCGACAATATTGTGTATCCATAATTCCAATTACAGTGCCATAATTGTCAAACTCGGCAATTATATATTGTTCAAGGGATATATATATTACCAATATTGTCGAATTCGACAATATGAAGATAGTAATCGTCGAATTCGACAACTATGACTTCAAACCATGCATTAAACAGAGTAATCTCAAATAGGTACAAGAGTTAGGAATATGTCATACCCATTCATTGTTATCTACTTCCAAAGTCTTCTTCCTCTCTTCTGAATTAACTAGTTTCCTATGCTGAAAAAAAAACTCCAACATTAGGATAAATAGACTTGGTATGTACATGAACATTATCTAAATTGTCGAGTTCAATAATATTTACCATGCACAACTCGAAATAAAATTCTTAATTGTCGAATTCGACAATATTCGATTTCAATAACATGATTTTGAAACCATGCATTACACAAACAAATCTCAAATATGTACAAGAGTTAGGAATATGACATACCCATTCACTGTTATTTGCTTCTAAAGACTTCATCCTTTCTTCAGTATTAACCAACTTCTGTCGCTGTAAAAATATCCAACATTAGAATAAACATTGAAATCAGTTTTCCATATAATTCATAAGGATGGCCGGGGGAGTTTACGAGATGGTTAGTTTCCTCCGTATATCTCGTTGCTTATTTCTTATACTTGGATGTCCAGATCATTATCTGTTCCAAATACATAAAGGAGATGAGCTATATAACTCCAGTTCATTTAAATGCGATTTTAGGTACCACATTTGATTTTGAGCAGGGGTGAACCGATATTGAGCATGGAATCTAAAATGAATACTACATCTGATTTTGGATAATCAAACACAAACTCCATTCCACTAACTAAAAAATTCGTATACAAAAATAAGTTTAAATTCATTATTATCAAACACCAACTCAAATTCACTAAATAAAAAAGTCGTACACAAAATGAACCCCCAAAATGAAACTTAAATTCACTATTATCAATTCACTAAATTCGTACACAAAATTAAGTTTTAATTCACTATTATCAAACACAAACTCCAATTCACTAACTTCAATTAATTTCATTCATTTCGAATGACTTACATAATCTTCTTTCGCAATCAACTTCTTCTTAATATCCTCATATGCAGCCAACAAGTCCTCATACTTCTTTGCTAGGGTTGTGTCTGGCACAGACTGATGTGATTATAGTACAATAAGCTGTTCAAAACATGAGCACAAGAACAATGTTACCAAACTTATAAATAAGTGACAAATAATTAAACATTATTGAATTTTAGTAAACTCACAGGTGTAGCTGGAGAAAGTTGCATGTCTATCTGCTCCATCAAAATTGTATTGGCCGCTTTTAGTTTCTCGATCTCTTTACACTGTACACATTGGGGACAAAATGAACACGCCAGATGCAAGAATCATTACTGGAAGACTATAAGTAATTAGGGGTTAGAGACTCTGAACACTATTACATTTGTATGAAACTCATTACCTTTTAATTTAACTCAAAAGATAAGCTTTGATTACAGTCCTCAAGGCCAGATTTTGATCTTAGCTCTGTCTCCAAACTTGTATTTTTTTCTCCAAATTTTTGCACTCCAATATCTACAAACATAAATTTAACAAGGGAAATCAGGATTTTGACAAAAACAAGCAATAGATGCAATAATGACATCTGCCTAAGACCTTACCTTCGCATCTAACTGCCTTGGCAGATCTGCGAACTCTAGTGCACATTGCTCGTCAACTACACGCGTTAGTTCAATCTCCTCCTTCATTTGTTCAATGGTTTCTTTAAGCATATCACATTCACTTGTCTGAGGTTAAATTGACATAAAACATTTAGATTAGTTTGTGTGTTTTGTCGAAATTGACAATAATATTATGTAATTGTCGAGTTCGACAATAATACATAAATATGACTTCAGAATAACTGTGAAAATTGTCGAAAAATTATCGAATTCGACAATTTATATTTGTTCACTTACACATACACTGTAATAATTGTCGAACTCGACAATTGCTTATAATAATAACTTTAGAAAAAAACTAACATTATGCACAATTAAAGATAGGTATGACTGACCTTCTCTTTGAGGGCCTCTCTTAGATTTATATTGGCTTCAGACTCCTATTTATCCTCTTTAAGCTTCTGAAGCTGGTCATTTATTGTTGTGATTTGCTGGTCATTTAGGTTTATATTTGGAGACCGACTAGAGTGCTCATGATGCTACATAAATGGTAATTCAAGTAAACAAAATATTAGACACTAAAATGTTTAAAGTGTAAATAATATAAGGGAAGTGAGATAAAAATAGTATTGACATGTACTAACCGATGCATCATATTGTTCAGCAATATCTTCAGATTGGTGCACGGGGGTGTCACCATGCGCATTGGCACTGACAGGCTTCCTTTGATGAATTCCAGAATCATCTGCAGCCAGGTCAACAGTAATCAGACAGATCGTAGTCCACGAGACTAAGGCAAACCACTCCAAGTATGCATCTGTACATACTAGAGGTCTCTCTCGTACCCTCCGCCCCTATCAGCTTTCTTCAAAACGAACTCCTTCCACTTTTGGCTAGAGAAGCAATCAACCTACTCATACTTAGGGCTGAATTTCTTCGCCACTTTTGCATTCCATAGGTCGGAAATCTCTGTCAATGGTCATTTTGTGGGGATGCCTTGTTCCCGATTGAACTGTCACACAACCATATTTGGGTAGTAGGGCTGAACATGATCTGGACTTGCTAATGCTCCATAGAAAAAGTTAACCTCCTTGAATGCATGTAGGGAATCTCTTTTATCTCTGTATAGGTCCCATACAACCTACATGAAAAATAAATCAAATTTATTTTGCACTATTAAGTTAAGAAAATTTTCCACTAGGCCTGAGAAGGATTTAACAACATTGTCGAATTCGACAATATTGCAGTGGACTAGATAAACTTGAGATGGAATATTGTCGAAATCGACAATTTCTCATGTTCATTTCGACAATGTTGTATATTCACTTTCAAAGGAAATTGAATAATTGTCGAAATCGACAAAATTAGATGTACTTAATAAATATACTTAATCAATATTGTCGATTTCGACAATGTTGTATATTCACTTTCAAAGGAAATTGAATAATTGTCGAACTCGACAATATTAGATTTACTTAGTACATATACTTAATCAATATTTTCGAATTTGACAATTTTGAAGCAGTGTAGAAGGGTAATGAACTTACATCCTCCAGTTTGTAGTTGTCCAATGCCTCCCTAAAATTGAGCAAAGTTGAACCACCATATCTATCCGTAATAGATACGTCCCATTTCCAACAAGTACAGTGCTCGTATGCATCGGAGTCCATCTCCTTGGGGATCCTACCAAGCTTTGGGAAATATGCAAATATCCATGACTACATGTATATAGATAAACAAAATAAAATTAGTAGAGGTTGAAGCCATATCTAAAAAACAGTTACATAAATGAGTTCAGAATCACCTCGAGTAGCCTGGTACAACATGCGAATTGTCTCGCATCATCTCGAGATGCTGCACCCAGATTGTAATACATGTGGGCCAAAACTGCTGATCCCCGTGACCACTTCTTGGCTAGCTTGTCCTTGGCAAACAGGACAAGGTAACATGCGCTGACGTCTGTTCCTTTTTTTGTGGGAAATAGAAAAGTCCCAAGGACATACAACATATATGCACGAGCAACAGACCTCGTTGTTAGCCCTTTCTTCTTCTTGGCAGCTGCAGCGGTACCGTCACTGAGAACCTTCTCTAACTTATATGCATAGTGAGACTTAAGTTTCTTCAGTGACAATAAAATCCCAGCACCTTCAGCTTTCAAAGAATTGAAAGCATTTAAATCCTGCAGAAGGTTGTTCTCGAAAACTTCAAGAATCGCCGGGAATCCCCAGGTACCACCAATGATTGTGGAATCACCATCTACAGGTAACCTAACTAATTGCTCTACATCATCCAGAGTTGGAGTCATCTCGCTCCATTTGAAGTGGAAAGTATTAGTTTCCGGCTACCAACGCTCGACAAAAGCAGAAATGAGGGCAGAGTTGTAATAATTATAGGATATGGCCCCAATCCTATCCAAACCTTTCAACTTTACAAAATCTTGGACCACTTGTGGTTCCTTTCTAAGGTACCACGTAGACTGGTGATGATGAACACGAATGGGAAGCTTCTTCTGAGCAATAATAGTGATTATGTCAACAAAATGTAACTATAAATAATAGGAATAACAAAACATAATTAAATAAGAGATTTCATTAAATAATATACCTACCCTAGCGCGATCGACCTCGCTCTATGGAACCTAAAGCTCCTTAGTATGCTTTTATCACTAGGGCCTACGTCTTCGTTGCTTGTAGCCCCCTCACCTTCAGAATACCCCCCAAAAATAGGAATATTTTCATCAAAATCAGGGCAAACATTTGGGAGCGGTGGTTGAGCTCCCAAACCTGCTTGGGAATTCTGAACCCTGGGAAATATTCACACCTTCACTAACACCCTCATTTGCATTGTCAACAGTGTTTGGAGGAACGACTGTGCTTGGGTCAATAGTCTTTCTCTTTCTCTTATATGTAACTAGATCTCCTTCTCTAGCCAACTCTTTTTTTCTTCTATTGGAACTGGTCATAGGCACTTTTTTATTCATTGTGTACCTGCCATAATTTATTACTCAAAGGATTAATATAATTGCACTTGGTAATTGTAGAGTTCGACAATATTATGTAAACATAAGTCCAATTGTATTTGGTAAATTGTCGAATTCGACAATACTCTATTTCAATTGCTACAAGTTATATGTAACTATTGTCGAATTCGACAATTTAAACTTATAAACAAGTATAATCAAAAAATGATGTGAACCATGTGAATTTTATAATTGTCGAATTCGACAATACTATGTAACCTAACAACTGCTAAATTGCCGAATTCGACAATACTAAATGTGTCTTACTCAATCTCACTTCAATATTCCCAATTTCGACAATTTTTCAATGTACTTAAGGTTATCTAGGTCAAATATTTATGAATTCGACAATCTTAGATGTTAATAACTCAAATTTAAAGTCTAATTTTAGTTATTTAGGTCAAATATTGATAATTTCGATAATATTTGACAGTTTCAATACCAAATTGCATTACACAAAGGAGTGGACGAAGAATAGACAACAATTTGACATGATAATGGGATTTACCTTGAAGTTGTCGAATTCCACTATCAAACAGCTCCCAACCTCTGCTGCTCCAAAAGGAATGGACAATGTCTTCGAAGGGTTGAATTTAATGGTTACTTTCTTTTCGAACGACAGTCTCAGTCTCTAATTATGAGAGAGTGAGAGAGAGTGTGTGAGAGTGAGTGAGGGGGAGAGAGAGAGAGTGAGTGAGAGAAACAGAGTGAGAGAGATACTCGAACTGTTCGCGAGAGCGAGAGTAAGAGTGACAGAGTGATATAGATGTGTTTGGAGGGAAATTTGGTTTGCTTGGAGAGAAGGAGTGAGAGACAGAATTTCAAATGTGAGTGACGGCTGGGTTTGAAAAGAGAGAGAGAAATATCTGCCAGCTAGAGAAAGTGGGGCAGGTAAGACCCCCTAATTTTCCACCCCATTCCCCTTATAGGAAATCCCAAATTTTGAGAGCCACTCATCTCTATTAGATGAGTGGTTGTGGTTGAGTGAGACTTGAGTGTCTCTAAATCCACCCCTTAGAAAATATGTTCAAATTTTATTTTACAATAATTAAGAGATTTTGAAGAATTTCCAACAGCACAATTCTGAGATAAGAAAAACACCACTATTCTGCTGCAAATTGGTTATCGGCAATATATTATTGTCATATATACTCCCAGAATAAATGTTAATTTTTTTTTTTTTAGAAATTTAGCAGATACAGTATATGATTCTCTCCCAAGGTTTAAACTGCCCACATGGCAACCATACATTAGCATGCATAAACATATGGGTCTTTCAACCTTAAAGGGTACAAAGCCTTCATGAAATTCTACAACTGTCCAACAACAACAAAAAAACAGGAAACCGTTGCCATGACCGGACTGATAAAATGCGTAAATACATGTCACAAAACTCAACATTACAATTACATTCTAAATACAACAGTAGTCAAGATCAAAATTACATTCTAAAATCTTGTTAAGATCCATATAAACTCTTATATCAAGTTTCTTCCTACATTCTCTTTTTTCTACAACCTCGTACTATTATTGACTTCAGAAAAAATAATGGATAGGAATGAGGTATATTGATCCGTATATAATAAGAAACAATTACAAACAAAACTACCACTAAGCAAGTCTCCGAAGGACAGCTCTCAGACCTGTATTTTGCCCCAGCTTTTGTATTTTTACAAGACTGGTCACAGTAGAGGATACATAACTGGATATGAAACTTTTGCGCAGGGTAGAATTTGAAATCTAATAGTGGTTTTGTGCAACTTTTTCTATTCATGGTGGCCATTCATGCCTTTTTGTTGTGTTGAATTATTCCCACTTTCAACATTGGAGGACTTACCGTCATTGGGCTCCTCAGTAGTAGTTGGTTTTCCCTGTTAGATAAAATGGAGAATACTTCAGAGTCGTCAAAACAAAAAGAGAGTAATACTGTAGGAGAATCAGTGTACATAAAATAATTAAAGGGTCGGTTAAAGGAAGTCAGAAGTAGGCCGTTTTGCTAAATAGACTCCATTTCTATTTCATGACCACAACTTCTGCTTCAACAAGCAACTTTCGGCCTCTTGTGAATCCACTCCCTTGATTGCATTTTGGTACAGGGGTAAATCCGAGTCCAAAGATGAACGTTACAAATATAATATAAACCAAGCAGTTAGACTAACAGAGAATTAAGTTTTATAGAAAAATTACCTTATTCTTGTCACGCCAGCCGAGTCCAAATGGTCTGGAGAGTAAGCTTATTTTTCTTACGGGAAGCTCCTGTGTGGAATCCAGATTTACTTTTCCAGGTGAAGAATCTAGTTGTGCAGGCCTACAAATCACATAAATAAGGTAAACTTTTCATCTAGAAATATGCAATGCGCTAAAGTGAGCAACGTTATGTACTTGGCTAATTTTTGGATAGAGAGACCACTAGATCAATTAAAAAATTGATACTGAAGATTAGACAAGTAAAACAGAATATGTACCCATTAATGGTGTAATTATTAAGAGAGGGCAAAAAGTAGTTTATTGATTTATCTTAAACGAAACTTTTTCAAGGTGGAAAGAGTACAACAACAAAGGAAAAATACAAGAAAAACAAGATACATGCAATATCATATCGGAGCTATAACTTTTTTTCAGCGCATCGTAAGATTTTCAAATCTAAGCCCTTTTATGCGTACGAAAAATGATGCCCAATACAAAATTGTCGAATAAATCTTAAAAATGATCGCTCCCACGGACTGTCTTCCCTTGAAAAAGCCTATCGCTCATTTCCTTCCAGAAGACTCGTCAAATTTCATACGGAGTAAGATCTATAAGACTTTACCAATCTTCCTTCTAAATAGCATGCACCACCACGCTTTCAAAGATGTAATTAAGTCCAGGTCGAAAACTTATAAGTCACCAAACAGGCTAAGGAAGTGATTCCACACCTCCATCGCAACCATGCGGTCAATAGACTCATTTGTTAAACCACGAAGTAAGCACAAAGGATCCACTTACATAACTCTTCGTCTAGGTTCATCTATAGTTTATATTCACCCCCAACCACCCCCAATAGAAGAAGGCTTTAGACGAAATCCCTTTCATCCAAACTATGTGTCATGGGAAATCCATATTGTGGTACTCACCACTTGGGCTCCTAGTTTGCAGCAAATGCTGACACGCTGACCTTACCCAAAATTTTCATTGTCGACCAAATCTATTTCCATTTATCTTCATCCGTTCGAATCATAACCGAAGACATTTTTTAATCATAAAAGGCCAAGGTCCTCTAATTCCATATAAAAATGTTTTCTCCCAGTGGAAATTCCAATTTGTCATATCTCCCTCTATTCATAGAAGTCTTTCAGTCTCCCGTATTTTAGAACACAAGCAAAGCAATATGCCTCGAATAACACCATTCATTGTATCAAACTAATCATCTTCACATTCCCGATGTTGATTTTAGTGGCTTTTTAAATAAAATTTATAGGTTGAAAAATGACCTCCATAATCCCACTCCAAACGTTATGTTAAGGGCATGTTTGGAACCAAGCATACTCATTTATCCCGAACTTATCTTAAATCACCTCAGCGTGCGGTATTAATCTCCGAATAGAATTTTAATCCCAATTCGCATGTTTCTTTTCCCATGCAAACAGCCTCCCATTTTAGAAGATGGAGCTTACGGATCATCTTAGAATCATCTCAGAGAAAATTCTTAACGAGCATTTCAAACTTAGATGTTACCGACATTGGTAGGTGAAATTGTGATAGATAAAATATCGGCAAGCTCCCACTTGGATAACATCATCCTTTTCTACAAGAAAGCTTCTTACGAAACCGATTTATAATTGGATCGCAAATTTCAATATAGCGTGATGGCACCCCAAGAGGCATACGAAGGCAAGTGTTAGGTAGAGTTTCTATGCCACATCACAAAGCAAGAGCAAAGTATATAATGGCATCATCATTTGGTTTGTGATTTGGGTATTTTTGTTTCGATCGTCATCATTTGGTTTCTTCTATTTGATTAGATGAAAGAATGGTTGAGATTTGTTTGTTATTGAAGGAAAGCTGGATTTCAAAAGATGGAAGATCATTAACATAAGTATGTGTGCAACTACTTAAATTATACTTTGGTCGAAGATGAGAAGCTTAACAAGAGACGGGGTTTTTCATCATTATTTGAAGCTTAAACAAGGCTTCAAATAATTAGAAAGATAGAGAGGTTTGCACAAGAGATAGTGAAAGTGAGAACGGAACCTCCACTAATTACTTACGGTTATTTGCATCACATTTGACGTTACAAAACTAATTGTAGAAAAAAGTTAAAACAAAGAGTTAGTGAGGGACACGTGTTAATATAAAGGAGATAAAGACCATCATATTGGATCCCACTGAGCTGGAAAAGAAACCTTATGGAAACCCATCAACCAAGATAAATATATATATATATATATATATTTATTTATTTATATATATCTTTATTTATTTATTTATTTATTTTTATTTTTTTGTCAATATATAAATTTTTATCCACTGCCTCCACTTATCTCCATATCCCATCATCTCCAAGGCTCATAATATAAAGTTCCAGCTAACATGGCCGCCAACTTAGCTAAAATCTTATAAACCACGCTCATAAGACTAATTGGCCTAAAATTCCTTAGCACCAGAAGATTTTGAGATAAGCTTAAGAAAAGTAGTATTAAACCTCTAGTCAAGGAAACCATTAAGTTGAAAATCTTTTATTGTAGACTAAATGTCTCCTCACGAATATGCCAACATTTGCTAAAATATCGCATAAGATATCCATCTGGCCTAAAGCTTTATCACAACTACAACTCCTCATGACTTCTAGATTCTCTTCATCAAACTCCTCAATCCAAGCATGCTCTGAGATAATATTGTCGAAGTCCAACCCGTCCAATCTAAGGTCTCCATTGATGAGATGCCTTATACACGCCTGAATAAAACTCAAGAACATCTCAAATTTTGTTAGTATCATCTACTACTCGTCACCAATATGTAACTTAGGCATGTTATTGACGTCTTCTTTCATTAGTCAACAACAAGTGAAATAACTTAGTGTTGTTGTCTCCTTCTTTTAGCCACTTTACTCTAGATCCATGCTTCCATTTTATTTTCACCTAAAACAGCAACTTCTAAATCAAAACCTTCTTGTTACCTCTTTAAGAAATTTCTACTTCGCTCAGTGTGTTACCTTCTTATATCATGTACATCTCCCTCAATTCTACCGTAAGTGTTAAAATTCTCAACTCCAATTTACCAAATTTAGTCTTACTCCATTCATTCAACAACTAGGTGATCCATTGAATGGGAAGGAATTCCAAAATCTCTAATTAAAAAGACTAACTAATCACGTTGCAACCACCGGAGCTCAAATCTGAAAGGAGAAGGAACTGACTGAGTTACTCAAAAACCAAGAAGCAGGGTCTGATTTGAAAAAATCCTCGGCAATGCATCTTGTGAAACCCACAAAAAAAAAACTCTCTTCGGCACTATCCACCAAATGCATGTCCATCTTACTCATAACCGGGTCTCTTGCATATTATACCAAGTAAACACAACCCCTCTTAGTGGTAGATGAATGAGCTCGCACACTTGGACAAAGTCGTTGAAATCTCACTCTTATTGATCCTAGTACCTCCTTTTCTTTCATGAGCAAAACGGATGACATTCAATTAATACCTAAAGATCCACATACATCTAATATTAAAAAAATCCTCCCAAAAAATTTGCCCTATCATGTTTATTTGTTGGACCAAAACCATTGTAAGCTAGTCATGGACATTCTCGCAGAGACGCGATATAGATTATGCCCCCCGCAGCGGATCATCTAGAACCTTAATCACCCCCATATTCCAGATTACTAAAATATCTCCCGAAGCCTCAACCCCATTATTCCCTAATAATACTATCATCCATAAGTTGAATTTTTGTTTCCTACTACCATAAGATATTAGCGTAATAGAAGGTTTGAAATTTCTATTATAAAACATAGCATCCCTTCTCCTCTTCATTGAACATTTGTACCCAACCCCCTCGCACTCCACATAATTATTTGAATTTGCATAAGGAGCAACTTTCCCTTTCTGGACCTCCTCCACCTCAGTAAGATCTATAGCAGAATCCACCTGAACCCGACTCAAGGAGTTTGAACTAATACATCACTCCTCATCAAAGTTGTCCTCAATCTCGTCTTCAGAAGACTCTACCACCGCCCATGTAGATACATCCTCCTCGACCCCATTCTCCGCTCTCCTGGCTCGAACTGTTTTTAAGAATGTCAGTTACGTAAATGTCTAGCACATAAGAGTCGTGCCACTGTAAAGAAGCGTAAGCAGCTAAAAGTAACGTGTATTGGAAGCATGGAGAAAGTTGACTTATGGACTACTAAACATAGCGCTGATGTCAAAAGCTGATATCTTCTTTTCTTTTTAAGAGAAGGTAAAATTAAGAAATGTATGGATAAACAAATCACACATCATTTATGGTAAATTTTAAGAATATTAAGCACAATGTATCCTCTGTCTTATCATTTACGTAGATATTTTATATAATAAGCAAAATTGGCCGATGTATTGTGCGTTACTTACTCAATATTAATCTACATGTATTAATTTCTAAAGAGAAAAGTAAAATATAAAATGAGATACATCATAAAATACTGGTAGGCAACCCAATTACAATCCATATAAAGTACACAAGCATTTATTATATAGTACTGGTCATCCAAATTTTGGATCACACACTCCATAAACCACAGGATACTTCGATCCGTGACTGGAAGTACCTCGAAGATGGTTAAGCCTTAACTATGTCGAAACACTCAATAATCTTCATCATTAAGGGGGGAAAACCAAGTAGTATATTTATGGTAAGCCAAGCCAACCGGGCGTAAGACATTTGGACCAGCCTCAATGACTGTCGACCCAACCATTAATAGTACTGGACTGGGCGGTATGGGTCAGCAAAACATGGGCCAGGCCAGATGGGACGAACTCGTAGTAGAAATGCCCAATCTAACCCACAATCCGAGCCGGTCCACTTGTTGAGCTGGTGGTTCGCCCTTTGTTGTGGTACAGGTCATTTGACCAGAACTAAGCTCTTTTCTATATCAGATAACAATATTAATAATTTTTTAAAATTTTAACTATAATAAGTTCCTATATGTTACATTACTAACCTAGTTCGCATTTCAAACAATTCAAATAACATTAAAAGACATTTCTTAACGTGGAAAAACCCCCAACATAGGAAAAACTTTCAGTCTATTAGACCTAAGAATTCACAAGTTGACTAGTAATTTGCTAGAATTATAAATAACTAAAAAAGGGTAATAAAAGAGATAAAATTGAAGTACAATTTGCAAACATTGGCATATGTAATTATAATGAGCTCGGTTGGATTGCCCTTGCCTCTATTTATTTTTATTTTGAAAGAGTATTGCCCTCATTTTAAGGGAAATAGACGGGTGGTTTTTGTAATTTCGGGGGATATTTATGGTGGTTTTATGTGCTTAATATGCAAGAATGCAAGATCCCTTCTTGCATAATTAACTAAAAGGCCAAGGAGGGCAAGCCAATAATCTATTTTGGTGAACACTACTAACCATAGTTCGAAAACTCGGACCAACTCAGGAAAGTTGCCTCGGAATCGGTCTGGCCCGATACGAGTTTGGCTGAAAACTCAGAAAAGCTGTTACTTGGGATAACTCCTCCCAACTCGGGCGAGTTTTCATGAGTTTCTCGGATTGGATCGGTCAATTGCTGAATTTTTTTTTAATATTGATTTTAATTATTTTAATGTTATTCGATATGACAAAAGTATATGAATAACAAAAGGGGTGATATGACAAAAGATGGGTGGTACTGATAAGGGGAATAACCAGTTCTCCTATCCTTATCCTTAGTAGAGTCGGTACTAATAACATGGATAAAGATAGGTGACATGATGACAATCAAGCTGATAGCGTCTTGAACAATACTCAGCCAAATTATGATACCATAACGCAAGACGGGGAACAAGGATCTAGAAGAGGTGGGGTCACGTTACGGGTGGTTATGAATGGCAAAAAAGTAGACTTGGGAACTTGAAATTCCATGTAAGGATGAAGACAAGACCCAAGCAACAAAAGTAAATAATATCGATGTTGGGCTTCAGATGATCAGTATTGGTGATTATGAGTCAATCAGGACGGTTCAATGTCTTCTTATGGTCAGTCAGAGATGAGATGTCGTCAGGGCAGCACGAATTTTCTGATATATACGGACCATATGGTGGTGCCTATTAATTCTCGTGGGAGGACTATGTATAGATCTTATCAAACCCTATACGATCCATACTATGGCTCTTACGGGCAGTCCGAGATACAACATGGGCAATACGGTACTAGTACTACTTATCAACAGGGTGATACCTCTTCCTCTTTGATTCCTTGAGACGGCTATTCCGAATCTTACAATAACAATTGGGGAGTGCATCCTTATCATTGAGACCCAGAATGATTTGGTTAGGCAAATGAGTGATCCAATCATCTAGTTGTTTTATTATGAAGCTCGTATTTCTAGTATTTTGGTGTGGTGTTTGTATCATTTGTGTGTGAGTATACGAACTATCTTTGTATGTGTATCTTTCGTGTAGAGTATACTTTGTATCTTTGGTATGGATTGTACCCAGACATATTCTAATATTGCAATTGGATTGATCATTTAAGCTATAAAAAGAACAAAGAACAAAGAACAACTTAAAGATACATATATCATATTTTAGGCTGAAAAAATACAAAGTCGGACCAATTCGGGGACGGATCGCCCATTCCAACTCGGACTCGGATGGTCCAACTCGGGATCGGCCGATCCCCGTCCGAGTTTTTGAACCATGCTAGTGCTAAATGGGATTTGGGTCATTTTGGGGCGTACCATGAAATATGGCCAAATTAAGACTTTTAGGCTGTGCTTGGTTCGCTGCAACAGTGTGCATATGCACTGCCGTGCAGCTGTTTGGAGATCATGAGTGATTGGTTTTGCTGCTGCACCGTGGTGCAATGCAAGCTTTCAGATCTCCTTAACAAATCTATTGCACCGGCATGCATTTGAAAACAGCCTGCACCACCTTACTTTTAGCCTATAATCGAGGGTTTTGAAATTCAAAAACTCCATTTCGCGATTTCTTTTCCCAAATCTTTTTGCAAATCATGCTGTCCTCAGATTTCTCTCTCTTTCTCTCTTCCCCGTTAATGGAGGAAAATAAAATTTCTGAAAATTGTCTCCATCGATGAGTTGCATAAAACCGAACCAATCAACTGTTATTTGTTCCCTTGCAACGGATGCAATGCAACTCGTTGCAAATGTGCGCACTTGCAGATTGCAATGGCTTGCAGTGAAACAAGCACAGCCTTAGTCTATGGTTTTTCAAATCATTCATCCAAGTTTTAGATATACCAGTCCACTATCGTGATTTTTTGAAAAATTATTATCCATGACTGAAACTACCTAGGAGATGGCTGTGCTTTAACTTGTCCAGATTGGTACTGCAATGTAGCCTCCAGCATTGACTCCGCCATTACCACCCTCTTCTCCATCTGTGCAAGTGAAGCCATAGCATCTTCGTATTTTTCCTGCACATATCCGTTCAAAGTAAGAAAGCTTAGAATTTAGGGGCCGTAACAACTATAAAACCTACCAATTTATCGGGCCAACTATAGAAACTTAGAAAAACAATAAATGCAGTTTCAATGTTAGAAAGAGATTAAAAAAAATGAGGGATTAAAATTAAATTGCCCGTCAAAATAATAGAATCGGAACTAATTGCCTATTATACCAAGTGTCTTCTGCCCCACATACAGGAAGACTGAGCTGGCTATGACTTAAAACGTATGCTGCATGATCGGAAAGTTGAGCTTTATTTTAATCGATGATTCTCAACACAGTATCATCTAGAGTTTATCATCTTCACAAAGATATGTTTGCATACACATCTTACTACTACTGCCTCCTTCCAAAGCTCCAGATCAATCACGACCATGACTACATTAACTACTGTATTTTTTATTAAGAACTGGTCCTTCTTGGAAAATTGTTACAGAAACCGCCTCTATTTTGAAGAAATCTCAGCAAGATCTAAATCCAAAATGGGTTCTAGATCACAACTTATATACCCTACAAATCAATCACCTATAAACTAATGACATAACGCGAGCATGAATGGAATGGAATCCTCACTCACTTGAACCCACACTACCTATGTTTTGAAAATACCTCTTTGAAACAATTAATAAGCGGATTCCATTTTTAAAGGAGCACAACTGAATCTCCAAACTTTACAGTTCCAATTTTTGCAACTCAATGAAATCCACTTATTAATTGTGCTCCATACATGATCTCCAAACTCTTTCAACTCAATGAAACAGGTATCCCCCCATAAATAGAAGGGGTAGAGCAACATAAAATTATGTATGGAGCACAATGGCTTCTTCAACTTCATTCCAGGACACACTTTATTCAACAAGATCGGAACTATTGCTTTTATCATCTACCAATCTATCTATTCTCGTCATTAAATTATGTCTTAAACCTGTTTCCATCACCTTCAATAACCACTTTACAGACTCAACCGGGTATTGTAAATTTAGGTTTGTAAGTCTCTGCAACTCCATTGTCAC
This sequence comes from Kingdonia uniflora, assembly GCA_014058105.1. Classification (NCBI taxonomy): domain Eukaryota; kingdom Viridiplantae; phylum Streptophyta; class Magnoliopsida; order Ranunculales; family Circaeasteraceae; genus Kingdonia; species Kingdonia uniflora. Next base: position 1,204,707 of record JACGCM010001954.1, on the reverse strand, counting down.
TAAAATTGTCAAAACCATAATGTTGTACCACGAAACCCTACATTTTGGGTTTATTCGAATCCGAGATTCTATACCAGAATCTAGCACTGAGGGACACCATTGTACAGGCAACGCAAAGATTAATATAATTCGGCAGCTTCACCACAATGGAACCCTTAAATGTATAAAGTAAAACTTATGAAACCATTAATTCATTAATTCGTAGTCTTACCGCACAAAAATTTATTAATTGCAGCATTGCCGTAAATAGATGATGGTTTAAGTTCCTACAAAGAGAAAGCTCAACCGCAAAGCTCGACTTCACAACACCGCAAGAAACTTCATTCCCCGTCCAGTACTTTTCTTTATATACTTCTAATTATATATTTTTTCTATAGTTCATATTACACCAAACATTATGAAGTTAATTTGTACGTAAAAAAACTAAAAAAGAAGCAATTATAAAAGGCGAAAGTACGACGAACTAATATGCCCAAAACGGGAAGATAACCTGAAGAACATTAGTAGCATATCTCTGAGCAGCTGCGTCTTGCTCAGCAAATACACGAGCGTCCTCTGTCACCCTTTGTTCTTGCTCAATTCTCATGAGAACCTACAATAATAGGTGAATTTGCTTTTGAATTAACAAGATGAAAAAAGGTAATATGTATATAATAAAAAAGGTGAAAAAAAGAGATGTAACAACCCCGCCCCAATTAATAGTGTGAACTTGGAAGGGAAAAAGACCTGAAGCATGGCGCGTTCCTGTTCCTGCTTGTCAGTAAGAGCCTGCCTTAGCTCAGCTACCTCTTGCTCTAACATCTCAACCTGTAGGTTGAAAGAAGATCCTTAGATAGATATATGAAGACTAGAAACTCTGTTCACCATAAACAATTCCACGAGTATTTTCGGAAACTTATTTCATAAAGGTCATTTACAATAATAAATAATTTGATAAAAGGTGTATTCGAAAGAACAAAAATGTCACATGTTACACATCTTTTTTACCATCACATAAACTTCAATGTTAAATTTGACACCAACTAAACATAGAACACAATAAGATTATAATAGTTTCTTTCAATACGACCAACCTAATACAGGAGTGAAATCCACCAATGCCCCACCCCACCAGCCCAAAAAAAAAAAACTTTTAAATCGTGCACCAATAAGTATTAAGATTTATCCTAAAAAAACCATCATGAACCCAGTCAACCACGAAGAGATAAAGGAGATAATCCCACATCGATCTCAAGAAAGGGCAATATCCACACCCACCACCCTCCTTAACATGTTCTTCGACACTATCCTACCTTTTTCACCACCAGCAGATGCTTTAGACCGTAACCCCCTCCTTTTCTTTTTGAGGATGTAAAAATAATTGATTAATCATCTCAAGAGGAACTTTTCCGGGTGGAAAGAATACAAGCACGACGCAACAAGGGGAAAAAAACAATACAAGAACACTAGACATCACATCATACCCTCTATAACTGAAATCATCCATTGCACAAAATCTGCAAACCTCACCCCCTCAAAAATATGGATGAAGAGGACCAATACAAAATCTTTGTTTCTTTTTCTTTTGTTAATGAAAAAGAAAAGAAAAAGGATTGCTTAGGACCAAAAACAAGCTAGAAAAGAGGAATCAACAACCTCCAACGCTAAGACACTCTTTAGGAATTTCTAGGACCCCTCCTTCCACCTAGCGACAAAAGAGTCAAAGAACAAGCATTTCATGTCAAACATCGCTTTACTCCACACAAAAATATGAGAAGTTATATACAATAACTTTCCCTATTGTTTTTACCTTTGTATATATATCAATAATGACATTTTCCAAGGTGTTTGCCTTCCTCCAATATTCTATCATTCATCTCCTTCCAAAACCCATTTAACCGCATAAGGAGTTAACTCTACAAAAAACTTTAGATGTAACATCTAAATTTGTTTACACCATCACATTTTTGCTTATAGAATAAAACCACGTGCAAGTATCTAAGAGACACCCAAAAAATTAAGAAAATAATTCCAAACCTCCATCGCAACTAGATAATGCAGAAGTGATCAATGGTCTCGTCCGCCAAGTAATAAAGTAGACAAAAAGGATCCACATCCATACATCTCCACTAAGTTCGTCTTTAGACGTTATTCGCTCACTAACAACCCCCCACACACACAATATAGAAATTAATACTAATACTAATAATTATAAAAGATAAAAGAAGACTACTTTACACTAAAGCTCCTTCCCCCAAACCACGTCTGGTAAGTCAACAATTCAATAATTATCTCTTAATCCTTATCGCCCTTCCATCTCCATCAATCACTTGATTTCTGATTCACTACCAACGTAACCCTCTGAAATTTATGTAACAAAATTATGGACTTCCCTGTCAAAAGAATCCATTCAAGGGGAGAAACTCCAATTGATTGAATTTTCTTCTCAGAGATAGATATCTACCACTCTCCCCTGTTTTACATAAGAAATTATGGATCCCAAATTAACTTGGGCATGACCTTGCTTTCCTATGTTATCAAACTTACCACATGACTCTCTATCTTTAGAAATTGATACATAGGGGAACTTCAACCTCTCCAGTTGCTATTTGAGCAAAGTTTCACAAACATAACCACTTGGTTTGCCTAGAAAGTATTGTGAATGCTTGCCTATTGGATATATTGTGCCAAATTCTAAGGTACTAGGAAGGTAGCACTTTTAACACAAATGAAGAAACTTTCGACTTCAAAGGATTTACTATTAGATATAAAATACTGGCTAATCATATCTGCAGAGAGCAGCGTTGACTACAAAAATCAACAGGTTGTCTAATCTTACACCAAGTGTTGACTATTAAAGCCCTATTAATATTTATTCCCCGGGTTGGCCATTTATAGAGGATACTAATAAAGTTTCTTTCATTTGCATTTATGTACGGATTTGAAGTAGACAAATAATTGGGCATTTGCTCGAAAATAATATAGCTTAATCGAAAATATGGTGAATATCAAAACTTGTTTTTTAATTGTGTTCCGAGTTTGAGGAGATAAGATGAACATTAACGGAGGATTTATCTTTAGGTGGACTCAATTATGACTAGCAAATAGTGCATTCATTACTTTTTCTGATTTGTTCTTTTTTTAAAACCATTCGTTTGGGTTTTCTTTTTTCTTCGACTTTTGTTATAGCTATAGGTATACTCAACTAATAAGAAGTATAACCCTTATAAAAAGTTAATTTAGTGCAAAAAGTAGTTACTTACAAAAAAGTTATGATTTACGAAATAATTGATTGAACCCTATAGGGCAACTTATGCATGCGTCAATTATCGATATTATGTGTTTGCTTATGTGTGTATGATTGTATGTGCGTACATATGTTTACTTATACTTGTATCAAATCTAATTAAACACTAAATCTGATGCCTGTATTACTAATACTGACGTGATTACTACGAATGCGGAAGCGATATTCGTATGAATATCACGTTTTAGTTAAGTTTTAGAGAAACTAGGGTTTCAAACTAAAGAACTTCAACTTTTATTAACCAAATCAACTGCTGAGATTACACCACCCTCTCCCCTTATAACCTAAGTTTCCCTATAATCACTCCTACAATATCTCTAACCTATCAAATTAAGAAACTTACCTAAAAATAAGAAACTGCTAATAACCCATATCGGACCTCTCCAACAGAGCATAAGTTAACATGAAATTAAGCATAAGTCTCACACAGGGTATACAACCCTATAAGGGACGTGTCACGTCAAACTCTCCGTCTGAGAAGATTTCGTCCACGAAATCAAAGAGGCAGTGCTCCAGAGGACTCACGCATGAATATAGTGCGCATCCCCGTCTCTTCTTCATCTTCATCCTGTAGAACACGCTGAATTGTTGCTATCACGCTCTCAGGCATCCCATCCACGACTAGGCCGACCTTTTTAGCAAATGCAGGACAATCACGTTTCTGGTGGCCCGGTTTGCCACATCCATAACAGTTACCTAAGACAAAAGTATGTGGTACAGTGGCTGCTAGAATAGCTGGGCTGATGGTGTTGCTGTTGGAACCGAAGGACGATACTGCGCATGTAACTCGCTTGTTTGTTTGGCCAACTATAAAATTTTAGCAAGACAAAAGACGGGCTGAAGCGTTGTTGCCTCCTGGAGTTTCTTCGTCAGACCAGACTTGTACTTACTAACCCGCTGTTACTCAATTTCATGGTGCCGTGCACGTGCCTCAAGGAGATAATACTGATCAGTGTAATCATCAAGCGAAGAGAGACCCATTTTGAGGGACTGAAGTTTCCCAAATGCAACTTCACCGTAGTTCATAGGGATGAACCTCTCCTTAGCTCTCTCCGCATTTTCCACCATTATGAAAGAGGACGGTAACCCGATGTACGCGCCTCGCCTGTTGAACATTATTACACCAAGTGAGAGCAAAACCAAGAAAGCAAGACTCGATGATCATAACCTGTTTTAGATCCCCATATTTCTTGTAGTTGAATAAACGTTCAACTTTATCCAACCACTCGATAAAGGCGTCCGCGTCAGATTTTCCATTGAACTCGGGCACTTTAAGATGAACATCATGCGTCTGTTCTAAAATAGCTTTGGCCAAGGCTTCAATGTCATTTGCCTTTACCCTTTCGTCGTGGCTGTGGTCGTTGTTCTTCCTCATAGTCTGAACTGTACTCATCGTCTTGCCAAGTCGTAGCATAGGAATG